>CM053793.1:174565262-175765262 GCA_028749045.1 Cupressus sempervirens
ACCCAATTTGGGATAAACAACCAATAAAATACTACTCAATCCTCACTCCAATGAAGTGAAACCTTGTGAAAGGCTTGCCCTGTTAAAGGCTACAACACACTATTAATGTGACTTGGTTAAAGGATTTAATCACCCTATTAGAAATGGGCATAGTTAGAGGACTTTGAACATTCACTTGGAATGCCACCCCTATTAAAGGATTTACAAATGGTTGTTAAACCAGCCTAAGTCCATAGGATTTCACCCTAGCTGACACAATTATCAAAGAGTAACAACAAGGGCTTTTTACTTGATACAACTCACAACTTCACTTGCAGATTTTTTATCTTTGTTCTACTCTTCACAATTTTCCTAGCTTTTAGTCTCTATAGCTCTAACAAATTATTCTCCTTTCAAGCCTTGTCTCCTTGAGTCTTCATGCTCGATGTACTAGTGCAATCTCTTATATTGCCACTTATCAAGGTAGAGCCTTTGTACTCTATTTTTCCTTCTTCTCGATGCCTTCTCCTTGACACCCTTCAACAACTTTTCAATTTGGTACCCTAGCAATTCTAGCTTCTTGGCCTATGACTCCTTAAATAGAATTCTAGAACCCTCTTTCCCACTTGATTCTTTCCACTTTCAATTTTAGTTCGAATGGATTAGGTAGGATTCAATGAATCTACCCCATATCTTGTTCCTTTTGGAAACATCATGAAGAATCTTCCTAAATTCAGCTACAAATAGTTTATCTAAAATTTTGTGCCACCAACTCATCATCCTTATCTTCTATCAGGTTCACAAAATTCAAGGTAATAAACTTGTCAGCTCAGATCTGGCAAATCTTTGACTTTTCTCATAATGCAACAGCACAACACTATTAAAATTTTGGTGTTTGACACATATTGTGTTACTCGGCATCAACTATGTTTTACTGATGTTCAACCCCTACTATCAATTTACTCAGCATCCACTAAGTTTTCTGATGCTTGATACCTAAACTTTTCTCGGCTCCTTTTGTATACTTAACACACACTAGATTTTGCATTTTCTTAGTACCAACTAAAAAATTGCTTGGCATGAACTAGCTTACTCGACACTCACTAATGAACTTAGTCAAGCTTTGTAGATAGCCTTGTTACAACTTATACTTGTAAATTTTCTAAGTGCAACCAACCTAAAAAGTTATGAAAATGCTAACTAGGTTATAATAGTAAATCAAATGCCAAAAAGAATTTTTTTTACCATTTCAATTTTCATCAACTTTCACATCTCCCTCTCTGATCTACTATCTTGATTTCTTTGCTTCTCCCTCTTATTTGTTGTTTCCTTTTAGCTATTTCTTCTCCTTCTTACATTTTGTTCCTTTAAATGTGCTTATGGAATTTCTCCCTTTGTACAATATTTCTTCATCTATATGAATTGATTAGTTTTTTCTATTTCTCAATTTGTCCATTAATTATGTAGATTTAATCATTTTTTGCTATATCTCCCTCTTTGACAACAATGCCAAAGACATATTATCTCAACATATTAACATGCAAGTGTGGCATTTTAATGTACTCCAATTTCTCCCTTTGTCACCTTGCTTTTGATTGATTTGAATTTTTAGTACTTTGATTACTTCAAGAAAAATCCTAAAGTAAGTATCCTCTACATCAATTTGTATCATTTTAATAGTCAACTCATTTGATGTAGGGTTGTTTTTCTTTTTCTCAAACAACCTTGGCTAGGGGTATCACCCCTAACTTACCTCTAAGTTACTCATATGCATCTTTAGGTAGTGCTTTTGTGAAGATGTCAAAAACTTCTTCCATTGAGCTGACATATTCCATCCTCAGTTGTGTTCCACCGATTCTCTTATATAGTGATACTTAATTACAATATGCTTTGTTTTTTCATGCATCACAAGATTCTTTGATATGTTGATGGAACTTGTGTTATCACAATAGAGTATCATAGGTTTAGTTAGTTCTTCCTTCATACATTGCAATAGATGTCTGATCCATACAATATTGGTGCAGTTGATAGCAGGAACAACATATTCAGCTTCCACTGTGGACTGTGAGGTACAACTTTGCTTTTTGTTGGTCCAAGTAACCAATCTTTTACCTAAGAAAAGTGCTCTTCCATAGGTTCTTTTTCTATCATCAATGTTACCACCCCAGTCTACACTAGTGTAAGCTTTCAACTCAAAATTTTCACTCTTCTTGTAGTATAATCCAAAGCCATCAGTCCCTTTTAGGTACCTCAATATTCTTTTTACTACCATTAGATGATTTTCTCTTGGGTTTGTAGAAAATCTTGCCACTATCCCAATGGCTAATGCAATGTCTAGTCTACTATGCACACCATATTGCAACTTTCCAATCATTGATCTATACATTGTCTAATTTACTTCAGCTGACTCATCATTCTTGTATAACTTATGCCTTGTTACCATTTGTGTACTAACTGGTTTTGAATCTTCCAATCCAAAAGTTTTGAGTATCTCTTTGATATATTTTTATTGGGTCACAAATATGCCATGCTTTAGTTGATGTACTTACAATCCAACAAAGAATTTGATTTTTTCAAACATTGACATCTCAAACTCATGTTTCATTTGATTAGCAAAATCTTTGCATAAGACATCTTTTCCTTCAAATATTATGTCATCACCAAAAAAATTAGATATCAAAATATCTTTACCTTTTTCTACCCTGATATACAAGTTGTTTTTGTCATCTATTCTCTCAAATCCTATCTTCACAAGATATTTTTGTAGTCTCTCATACTATGCTTTGGTTGCTTGCTTAAAACCATAGAGTGCTTTATGTAGTTTGCAAACCATATCCTTTTTGTTGTCATAAACAAATCCCTCTAGTTGTTCTATGTAGACCTCCTCTTCTAGTATGCCATTTAGAAAAATAGACTTTACATCCATTTGATAGACTTTGAAACCTTTATAAGTAGCATATGCAACTAGTGTTCTCACTCCTTCCATTATTGCAATAGGGGAAAATGTTTCCCCCATAGTCCAGTCCTCCTTCTTATGCATAACATTTGTAGACTAATCTAGCCTTATTTCTTGTGATCTCACCATTCTCATCAAGCTTGTTCCTAAAGACCCATTTGGTACCAATCACATTCTTATCAGCTGGTCTTGGGACTAAGGTCTAGGTTTTGTCCTTCTCTATCTAATCTATCTATTCTTCCATAGGTTTATGCTAATTATCATCTTGCAGTGCATCTTTCACTTCTTTTGTGCATAATCTTGCTCAACAGACATTATTCATTCCTTAGTATATTCCTTCTCATTGGTCTAACTTCCTTGTCACCAATGATTTTTTTTGTAGGGTGATGTCTTCTCACACACTTGGATGGTCTTGGTTATATCCTTATTTCTATGTTTGATCCTTCATCTTTAGAGTCACTTTGCACATCTCTTTCATGTGTACTGATTTCAAAATTAGAATGTACATATTCTTCATTCTACAACTTGGCTTCTGAATGCAGCTCAACATTCACTGGTTGTGACTCGGCTGATACTTAAACTTGTTGCTAATTCCCAACATGATTGGTAGCTTCATCTTCTGTAGACATTCCTTCATAGAAGTATAAAAAAGATTTGTATTCTTCAAGTTTCATGGATTCATCAACTTGGACTTCTGCATGCTCATCAAAATTTACATTTTCACTCTGCACAATTTTATTAGTGTTACTATTCCAACACTTCTATGCTTTACTTCTAGTGGAGTATCCAAAGAATATGTCTTCATCACTCTTTGCATCAAACTTTCCATTTCTAGAATCTTTAAGAATATAGCATTTACAACAAACACTTTTAAATATTTTACATTGGGTGAGTGACCATACCATAATTCAAAAGGTGTTGCATTTGTACCTTTCTTGACTTGAACTCAATTCAGGGTGTACACAGGTGTACTTATAGTTTCTCTCTAGTACTTTAGAGAAACATTTTTCTCCATCATCAATGTTTTGGCATAGTCTATCACTGATCTATTACTTCTTTTTGCAATGCCATTCTATGAGGGAGTTCTTGGTGCTAATATTTGTCTCTTGATTACTTTGTCATTGCAAAATGTCTCAAATTATTTTGATGTAAAATATCCTCCTCTATTTGATCTTAGGCACTTCAAACTCTTTCCTATTTCTTTCTCAATCCTCGCAAAATGCCAGTTAAAATTTTTAAATGCATTAGATTTATGCTTTAAGAACATGGCAATAATCAGCCTAGAGTAGTCATCCACAAGCAACATTATGTATATGTCTCCTTGGTAACTTTGTACTTCTATTGGGCCACACAAGTCAATATGCACTAACTTTAGTACTCCTTTGGAAGTTTAGGTTTTTCTTTTGAAACTTGACTTAGTCATCTTTCATAGCTGATATTTTTTGCATATTGTTTTCTTAGGTTTCTTCAGCTTAGGTAAACCTCTGACTTTCTTCTTTTTTCTTATGCTAATTAGATTATCAAAGTTAACCTGACATAACCTTTTGTTTCATAGCCACAAATCATCAAGTTTTATAATAAGATAGGTTTCATCTACCATATCTAGGTAAAACAAGTTACTCCTAGTTTGTTCTCATTTTCCTATTATATTTCCATTAGTGTCATAGATTTTGGCAGTTATGTTTCCAAATTCTATTTTGCAACCTACATTGCCTAATTGAGAAACAGTCAGTAGATTGTAGTTCAATCCTTCAACATAGTATGCATTATTACATGAAATTTTCTCAGTAAGTTTAATATAACCTTTTCCTTTGATTTGACATGGAGCATCATTTCCAAATATAACACTATTTCCATCATACTAAGTAAAGGTAATAAACTTACTTTAATCTCTTGTCATGTGAAGTGAGCATCCACTGTCTATGATCCATTTGTCATTTTTGTTCACATAGGATACTACTATTATTGCCTCATCTTCATTTGACTCATCCTTCATGGCTACATAGACTACCTCATGATCATTTTCATCAGAATCCTCTTCTTCAACAATGTAGCACTTTTTTCCTTTGTCTTTGTAAACTTTGCCATCATCTTCTCTTATATTCTTGTTCTTATTTCCTTCTCTATAGGTCTTCTTCTATGTGTATCTTGCAAAAATATGCCCCACTTCATTGCAATTTTAAAAAAAATGATAGGAAACTTACTTTTGAATTTACCTTTTCCTCTGTGAAATATTCTGGCTAGTAGTGGTTCCAACTGTTCCACATCTTCTTCATCTATGTTGCTATCACTGGATGCAAATTTTGTCTTTTTCTTCTTCTTCTTTGATTTTACCTCCTTAATGGCTTTCAATGATATCTTGTCTTTGAAGGTAGATTCAAGATTCTTTGGTCTATAGTTATCAAAATTGGACAACTCAAATGCAGTGAGTCTTCTTGCTATTCCTTCAAAAGTTAGTTTATTTCCTAGTACACACCTTAATTCTTGTATGACTAAAACTATAATAGCATAGATGGGGAGCAAGGTTCCTAAGTATTTTCTATTAATAGTTTCATCTTCTAAATGACCACCCAAATTTCATATTGCACTAACCACTTCTTTCATTCTTGAGGCATATTAAGTAGCATTCTCACTTTCCTCTAAGGCTTTCTCTTTTTTCTCTTTGAATGTTTTGATCTCTTCCATAGATATCAGTCAAGTCTTTCCACATATTGAATGCATAATTGATGTCATCAAATTTAGCATAGTTGAGAGCAGAGGCTATCTCCAACATTTCTTAATTATGCTCCTTCTTTTTTTTGTCATATATTCTATAGTGGGTACAACTAGATCAACATGTTCTACTTCAATTGAGGTTTGTGCATGGTCACTATGGATCCAAGATATAGCTTCATTAGCTTTTTCCATGTAGTGAAGTTATCTCTATTGAGCTTGGGAACTTCTCTCTTGGACATCTTGATCTTCTTGCTTCTAGTACCTTTAAACTAAATTAGCAAATGACTCTAATACCAATTGTTAGAAATTCTTTAGGAAAATTGAGATGGGGGGTGCATCAGTTATTCAAGGTCCAAATTTCCTAATAATTTTTTTTCATCAAGTAAATTGAGCCCATTAAACTATTCATGCATCCAAGCTTAAAATTTCCTACTTAGGAAGTTACTATAAAATCAACATACAAAAATAAGACATGAAAGATCAACACTTAACACAATAATTTATATGGAAACCCAATTTGGGAAAAACCACTAGTAACATGCTACTCAATTCTCACTCTTTTGAAGTGATGCCCTATGAATGGCCTACCCTGTTAAAGGCTACAACACACTGTTAAATGTGACTTGGTTAAAGGATTTAACCACCCTGTTAGAAGTGGGCCTGGTTAGAGGACTTTAGACCATTCACTTGGAATACCACCCTATTAAAGGATTTAAAAATGGTTGTTAAACAAACCTAAGTCCATAGGATTTTACCCTAGCTGATACATTTGTTAGAGAGTAAGAACAAGGGATTTTGACCTGATACAACTCACAACTTAACTTGCTAATTTCAAATCTTTGTTCAGCTCTTCACAATTTTCCTAGCTTTTAGTCTCTATAGCTCTGGTAGCTTATTCTCCTTTCAAACCTCATCTCCTTGAGTCTTCATTCTTGATGTACAAGTGCAATCTCCTATATAGCCACTTATTGAAGCAAAGTCACCGTGCTCTAGTCTTCCTTCTTTTCACTGCCTTCTCCTTGACACCCTTCAACAACTTCACAATTTGGCACCCCAAAAATTCTAGCTTCTTTTCTTGTGAGTCCTTAAATAAAAGTATGGAATCCTCTTTTCTACTTAATTCTTTCCACTTTTGATTTCAGTTTGAATGGATTAGGTAGGATTCAATGAATGTACCACATATCTTGTTCCTTTTGGAAACAGCATGAGGAATCTTTCTGAATTTTCCTAAAATTGGTTTACCTAAAATTTTGTGCCACTAGCTCATCATCCTTATTCTCCATCTAGTTCACAAAATTCAAGGTAACAAACTTGTTAGCTCAGATCTAGTGAATCTTTGACTTTTCTCATAATGCAGTAGCTCAACACTATTGAAATTTTGTTACTTAGCAAATATTGTGTTACTCGGCACCAACTACATTTTACTAATGCTCAGTACCTACTATGGATTCACTCGGCATCCACTAAATTTTTTGATGCTCAGCACCTAAACTTTTCTTGGCTCCTTCTGTATCATTTGGTACACACTAGATTTTACATTTTCTCGGCACTAACTAAAAATCTACTCAGCACTCACTAATGAAATTTGTCAAGCTTTGTAGACAACCTTGTTACAAATTGTACTAAAGTTTTTAAGTGTGGCCAACCTCTTCATCTTCAAGTGTATTATCAATGCATCATTATTTCATTGTCTTAACTAATCTTTGTAGTTCATTACAAAACCATAACTCAACATTTCCCTCAGGTACTTTTGTTACATCTTGTTGATTAAATTGTCTTCATCAATCAACTAAGTGATAGTGCTTGGATCTTATAAGAAATTGTCATACCAAAAAATAGCAAGCTTGACATTAGTCAGAAAATAATTATTGAAAACATTCTTTATCAACAATATCCCTCTTTGCAAATAATATTCTTCATTCTTCAACAATGATCTTTTCAATCAAATTTCCAACACATGATGCTCAATGTAAACTATATGATCAGAATGACACCAAGTCATCTATGAAGCAAGAGATAAGGAATCCAACCTCTCATACTAAGCCTTATGGGACTATTTGAGACCATATGAGAACCTCTAAAGCTTGGATACCAATGGAGATTCCTATACAAAACTATGAGGCTACTCTATATACATCTCCTCATGAAGGTTTTCATTCAAAAAGGGACTCTTCATTTCCATCTAAAAAATTGTCCATCCTTGTAAAGCTACAAGAGAGATAACAAGGTGAATATAATTCATCTTGAAAAAAAGAGAAAAGATCTCAGTGTAATCAATACCATCAACCAATGAAAATCCCTTTGCAACAAGATGTTCCTTATACCTATCAATAGAACCATCTGTAGTATACTTGGTATGGTACACCCACCAACATTAAACCAAATTTATTCCTTTTCGAAGACGACAAAGATCCCATGTGTGGTTCTTAATTAAAGAAGAGTACTCCTAATCCATAATCTTATCCCACTCTAAATTTCCTAGTGCCTATGAAAAACTATGTGGATAATCTAAAATGGCATGACTCAAGAGTCTAGTATAAGAAATCTAAGCATGATTCTGACAAGAATTTGTAAGATCTCTTACCATATATCTTGCTACATCAATAGTAGCATGAGCCTAATTGAACACTCATTGAACAACTAGTGGAGGTGGTAAAGGGGGTCAATATCAAGATCTTCCTTAGAGGATGCATAAAACTATGGATGTGTAGAGGAAGTACTAGGTAGTGAGGGAGAATCAAGTGATGGTGGCTCCATCTGAGGATAACACTCATGAAACTAAACATCTTTCCAAAATAAGACCACTCTGGAATTAAGACCAAACAACTTCTATGCCTTCACATACTCATAGTAGCCAAAAAAGATGAGCGGTTGACTCTTCTTCTCCATGGCTTTCTACTAAGCATCTGGAATAAATAACCAAGCCTCACTACCAAAAATGCAAAAAGTAGAAACATCTATCTTGACATGAGTCCAAGCTTCCTCAAGATTCATGTATCACAATGTGTTGTAAGGCATTTGATTTTGAATATAATTGGCACAATTGATAGCCTCATCCCAAATGAAGAACTCATAGCTCAAGATTGTATCATACAATTAGTTGTCTCCCATAATGTCTTGTTCTTTCTCTCTATGACTACATTCTACTGAGGAGTATCGAGATTTGAGAACTAATATTTTAAACCATGCTTAGTGCAAAAATCTATAAAATATTGATTCACATATCCCCAATCATAAGTCCATCTATGTCTAATATAAAGACCAAAGTGCTTTTGCACGAATGTCTTAAAGTTTTAAAATGAATCAACGACATCATACTTGTACTTCAAATAGTATTCCCATGTGCATCTATAAAAATAATCTATGAAGGTAAGCATGTATCGAGTACTTGGAAAAAGGTGGAATGGGGAATAAAATAAGATGTATCAACTCCAATGGTGACTTAGCACCTATGGATCTACTTGATAGAAATGGATCTCTATGATGTTTTCCAAGTGCACAACCTTGACAAACATCATCAGTACAATAGATCTAAGGTAGCCCAATAATTAGCTCCTTTTTCTAAAGGCTATATAATCTACAGTTCTAGCTACCACTAAATACACCATGTATGATGTCATTTAAAAGTGTGGATCAACTTTGATGATTACTAATTACTCATCCAAGTTGTTACTTAGGATGGTAGCCCAATAAATTGGCATCATTGCCTTTCTCATGGTTTCAATGATGTGGACCATCAAGATCTAAAGGTGACCTATTGCTAGGAAGCCCATAACTTTTTTCAATAGAAAAATTGCATATCCAATATCATCCTTTATGTAACCCCTTGTCATATCAACTTGGTCCACTCTATGGCCAACTAGTGTTCTATCAATCAAGAAGGAGGATGAAATTATTTCCTTTGTGACTTTCTCATTCTTCCTATTCCATCTCACTACGCCTTCACATGAGGCCTGAAAGTACTAATCTACCCTTGGGAGGTGAAATATTTTCTCAATGTTCTAGGGTTGAAGGTCCAAGACTATCTCTCCTATGATGCTCTTAGAAACATTCTCTTTGGTCACATAACATTTCATAAGGGTCATTATCATTTCTAAGGATTGAACTAATTTTGTATGGAGTGTTGAATTCACAAGGCCATATCAAATTAGTATCAATACCATTGAAAACCTATCATTAGGCATATTTTAGATTGTAAGGAATGTATTCCAATCAATGTGTCTAAGTTTTGTATCTTTAATCTTTGAATATCCATCTTGAAACCTTGAATTTTTGGGTGCCCCTTCATACTTGAATGCGACAAATTTTGGAGCAATTTTCTCTACCATGGAAGAGGATGATGATGCCATCTTATCTACAAAGAAAATATTAGTTGGAACATTAAGACTTGATTTAAAAAAAACTCTAACCAACTTCCAAATAGGTAAAAATCATGTAAAATACAATAAAAATAGCTCTTCCCTCTCATAATTACATTTTATGTACTTCAACACACCTAGTGCACCCTTACAAGTGTACTAGTGCACTAAATTAAGTCTTGAGATGGCTTTTTTGCATAGTTGCACACATGCACATGGTTAACTGAGTGGAGACATCTCAGTTTTTTATTTTTCTCAAAGAATGGAGGTGTACACATGTGTACCTTACTAAGTTTTGCATGTGCACACCTTCATGAAGGTTTGTGCCTTGTGCATTTTGAGTTTCTTTGTTTGTTTAACATGTGTTGGAAGGTGTACACATGTGAACATTCTAGAGTTGTGCTTATTCACACCTTCATTAGGTGTTGGAGTTTAGTTTTTAATGTTCTTATTTTTAGTCTTTTTTGGGTGTGTTGAGGTGTGCACATGAGGACCTCATGGTGGTGTTCATGTGCCCACCTTCATTTTAGTTTCCTAACCTTACCTTGTGATGTTTGGTGTGTATAGGAGAGATGAGAAGTAAGGTAGTGGAGTTGTCCATAGGTAGAGGGTGTGGTGTTGCACTTTTGGAGGGGGAAGATTGTGAATGAGAGGAGTAAAGAAAGGTTGGTGTTTTATATAGATCCTAGACCCAGTATGCATCCTCGCTAGTGCACACCTTTGTAGGCACACACCCTTTGGGGTTGTACAAGTGTGCATGTGTGCATCCCTAGAGCAGGATGTAGTGTGCACATACACACTAAGAACACATGCACATGTGCACACTTGAAGAACTTTTGAGCACATAATCTTGTTTTCTCCTACTTTTGATTCCCTAGACTTCCCTAGTCTAGCAGTGGGGTTTATCCCAAACCCCTAGGAGGGTCCATAATGATGAAGACTCTAGATTGGGAACTTGGTAGAAAAATAATTCATGAGGGGGTTCCCATTTCAAGGAGAAATGGGTAATGCATTGTGAGACCACAAAAAATAGCCCCAACAAAAGGGAAGAAATTACAAAGGAATTTCTTCATCAGCAAGCATTCTTCTAACATGTGTCAAGTGACAATTGAATTCTAAACACTTCAAGTAGTTTCTAAGTCATTTGATAATTAAGATTTTAGAATCTAGAATTGTCAAGCTCAATGTATTATTAGTGCATTCATTTCCTTTGATGTCTCAAGATGTAGTCTATGAAGATTTTCTAGCAACTTGGAGAAAAATACTTTGATGCATTGGTCCATTCATTAGGGATCCTTGTAAAACTTATTTGCCAATCACTATCTAACCAGATCAGAGAATCCATTTTGAGGTGTTTTGATGAGTTATCAATTCTTTCATTTTGTAATTTCTTTTGATCTTCTTCTTGGATCTTGTATGTTTCCACTTGATGCTTCCTTGAAGCACTTTATATAGATGGTGGAACACCATTTTAGAGTGCATATAACCGTTGTCTAATTTATCTTTTTGGATCTTATGGAATATTTATTTTAGCACCATCTACAATTCTTTTTCTTTCTTATGTACCCTAGCCATGTTTATTTTGTTTAGCCAAGGAATTAGTGTTGTTTGTAATTTTTTTCTTCAGCTAGATAATGTTTCCATTCCTCTTTTAATGAACTCTTGGGTTAAATATTATGCCAAATAGTGATATTAGAATTTTTTTGAAGAGACCTTTCATCTATACTAACAAGTTTTTAATTATCCCTTCCTACTATCAACCTAGATTCAAAAATCACCAAGATAGTGAGTTCTTAAAATTTTTAAGTGTTGAGAGCTATCAATCTGCAGTTCTATTTCTAAGACTAAAAGTCCTCTATAACTACAAGCCATGTTTTTTTTCAATTGGTATAAGAACCAAAATCATCTGAATACTTTGACAAAGAAATGTTTTTTCCCTAAAGTCAAAACAAAAGGAATGATTTGTTGAATGCACCAAGAAAGATTCTTACCTACACGTAACCCATAGACTAAAAAGAAAAGACAAACAGACTTGTAGAAAGTTATTTTTTTATTTTTTAAAATTCCAAATATTTTCTAATTTTAGGCCTCAAAATAATGTTTCATAAATTGGTCATTGACTAGAAATGGGACCAATTTCTCTTGTATAGAACTTAGCCTAAAATTATTTTCTCCCAAAATCTCCACAATTTTATAAAGGTCAATCCACAAGCATTGAAACTTAACATGGCTTTGTAGATTTTCTTTTTCCTTGGCCCATAGGAGTACAAGGTTGGATAATCTAAAAGATTTGATTGTATATAGGTTGTCAAACTACCGTTCGATGATAGTATGATGTTTCACCATATGCTCTAAAGTTGTTTTCCTTTTGTCATCCAACTCCAAGTCATTCATTTATCTAATTTGACCTCTATTAGCATCCTTAGCATACCCTCTCATGAATTTCAAAGATGTAATCTTGATATTGAGTGGGAATGCTAGTTCTTGTCTGTAGATAAGGAGGTATGGGCTTGTTCCCAAAGAAATTTTAATCCTAACTTTGTCCATCCATAATGCATATTCTAGCTAAGTGTACAAATCCTTTGGGTTCTCTTTTAGTAATTTCATTATCACTATGATCAAGTTCTTATTGATGGACTCAACCACACCATTCCCTTTGGGATAGTAATTAGATGAGAACTTGATTATAACCTTATTTTCTTATACCCATTATTGCATACAATGAAGAATGATATTCCAAACCTTCTGACAATGTGTTCTTCCAAGAAATTAGTAACCACTTTTGATGTGAAATTTTGAAAAGTCTCAACTTTTGTCTAGTTCATGCAATAGTCTATAGATGCTAGGATAAACATATGTCTTGTAGATGGTCGTGCCCTTTACTGGTTCAATAAAGTCCAACCCCCACTTGGTAAAATGTTGTACCTCAAACACTAGTTGTAATGGCATAGCTAGATGTCTTTCTCTATTGGAACTTGTCTAACAAATGTGGAAAAATCGTACATGTTCGAATGTATCCTTGAAGATTGTAGGCCAAAAATAACTTAATCTCAAAATCATATGGGTTGTAGCCTCTATTGATCCATGTCATATGCCTTACTTATCATGATACTGCTCCAATACATCCTTCACTTCTTTTCATCCCAAATACTTTAAATAAATTCCCTCATGGTTTCTTTTATAAATTTTTCTATCTTGAAGAATATAGGATTCACATTTCATCTTGAGTCCTCTATGTTGGGAACTATTCATCCTATTAGGATATTGATTCTACAAAAGATAGTACACAATATCTTGATACCAAACATCTATTATTATTTCTTGATCAATGTCCACTTGAGACACTATGATCTTTTCTCTGTCACTAGTACTAATTTCATCTTCAAACATGATTTCATTGCTAGTACCAATCTCATTATCAGCTATCATCTTAGTCAATCTTTTTCCTCTCACTAGCTTCATTGATTGAATTTCCAAATCGAACTCTTGTAATATAGCCATCCATTTTCCTCATCTTTTTCATAATTCATTATGCACCAGCAATGATCTTACTATAGGATATGCTATAATAGCAAATACATTACTCCTAGGCATGTAATGGAAAAGTTTCTTAACTACCTTTATTAGGGAAAACGATTGTTTGCCAATATTGGAGTAGTTCAATTCTGCATTCTTTAATGGAGAACTCATACATGTGATTGGTAGATCTCATCTTCTTTGTCTTTCTTCTGTGTGAGAATTATAACATATGAACCTTTTGAAAAAAAAGAATGGATTTTAAAAGGAAACTCATAATCTTCACTTAAAAGTATTAGAGCCATAAAGATAGCTACTTTGATGTCTTCAAAAAATCTCTTTATTTTAGGAACCCATTTAGTTTTTGCACCCTTTTTTAGCAAGTCATTGATGAGGCATACTATCTCAGAAAATCAACTAATGAACTTTAGAATAGCTTCTACCCTTTTAGGATCAATGGATATCCCAACTTTAGAAATAACATGCCCAAAAATATTTCCTTTGGTAACCCCAAAAAAACACTTCTTAGGATTAATATATATGTCGTATCCTTGGCATCTATTGAAGACTTGTCTCAAATCCACAACATGAGTACTCTAATCTTTTGAAAAGATAGTTAGGTCATCCATGTAGATACATATACATTTATTAATCTATCCTTTGAATGTTTCGTCCATGGCCCTTTGAAAGGTAGCTCCTAAGTTGATTAATCCAAAAGTCATTCTTTTGTATCCAAAAGTTCCCCATTCTATTGTAAATGCAGTCTTTAACCTATATTCTACATCAATGATTACTTGGTTGTATCATGAATATTTGTTTAGAAAAGACATCATTTTGGACTCATTTACACCTGCAATACTTCATCAAACAAGAGAAAAGTGTAGTTATCCTTCTAGAAGGCAAGGTTCAAATTGCAAAACACCACACAAAGGCAAATATATCAAGTCTTTTCCCTTACTAGAACCAAGTTAAAAACCCGCATTGAATGTCAAATTGGAAAGATAATTTTAGCATCAAGAAACTTCTAGACCTCTTTAATTATTTGTGGTTCAATAATGGGATTTAGTAGTCTCTATCTTTGACAAAAATGTTTGACATCAAGCTTGTATGGAATGTCATGAGTGCTGATTTTAGGATCATATGTTTTCAGTTCATAACTCCACAATATGACATCTTTGTATTTTGTAAGCAATTGAAACATACTTTCTCATTGTAGAAGGTTACATGCCTTTCAAATTCTTACCATCTTAGTATCATGTTCCATACCCAAATTATATGAGTCACATTCTTCAATCCCTTTTTCTTCAATAGGTCTTTTACTACATGTTGATTTTTCTTGATTAAAGATACGTTCCAACTCTACCATCCCCTTGTAAATAGTATTTTGTATTCAAATTTATAATCCCATTTTCATCCTCTAGCTCATCATCTTCAGGTTTATCATTAGAAGTATAATAAATTTCTTGCTCTTTGAAAAGGAAATTACACATAATGAGCTCAATAATATGGTGGTCATCTTGGAAGACTTGGAAGTTTGTAATGTTGTCTACAATAGATAGGGCATCAATTAATTCAACTAAAAAAATAAAAATTCTTTCAACGAGTTGCAATGCACTTGCTAAAATGGAAAGGGCATTGGATACCATGTTCTTCTATCTTAAAATGGACCGTTCAAAGCCTCAAAATATTCCATCAAATCTGAAACTCTTTTCTGGTATGAAAGTAGTCTTCTATCATTGCAAGATTTGATTGATTTAACCTATCTAATCACGAATTGAGAATATCCTTCAATTATGAGAGCTTTGACATCTTTCTCTAATGCAAAGAGAATTCAACGAATCAAGGCTTCACATTCTACATTTTTAATACATCTAAATTGTAAATGATATGCAACATAAAAACACCTACCTTTGGCATTAATCAATTTAGTACTTGCAATAGCTCCTAATTTTCAATTAGAGCCATCAAACCTGAGTGTCCAAATTGGTTTTTCTTTGGGCTTTCTAGACTCGTGTTCATTTTTTCAGATATTTTCTTTCACTTAAAATTTGAAGGACTATTTCTTTTGGATCCATTGCAATATTTCATGTGGTGGGCTTGATGAGTTACCATTATTTACCTTTGTTATGGGGGTATTTTGTTTCTCTTTTTTATTTTGAATCTCCCCAATCAACTCTATGATTTTATCAGTTTTGGGCTTAGGATGAACAACTACCAATGTCCAATCTTGAACTTTTACAAAATTTCTTCTTCTTAGGATTTTTATCATCCTTAGTGGGGGAGAAGAAAAATATTTACCATCTGAGATTATATCATTGTATGATGCATTGTGATCTTATATTTCCTCTTCAACATTTTTCACAACCTCAAATATGCACATGGAATTTGAATTCTCTTCTTCTATCTCATTTAGAGTTTGACCATTCTTGACTTGTATTATCTAAGTCAACACTCACACAATCACTTCTTGGCAATGTGTACATTCAATTTTTGAATGACTTACCTTGTGTAACCTACAAAATCTAGGAAGGAGAAAAAATTTAGGGTCTACTTCTCCTAAAAATTGAAAATTCCCTATCATGTTCTCTATGAACTGAGTCACAATTTATTCTCTTGGGAGAGCGATCATGGATTCTTTATTTAAACTTTCTGGTTTCTTGGCTGAAATCATGTCAACAGCCATCACCTTGTAAGAACCTAAATCTACTTGAAAAAATACTACCTCATTTGGTGCATTGTATTTTGTGATCATTATCTTTAGTTTTGGCTCAGCATCGATCTTGAACTAATTATCCAATCATTTCTAGTGTAGCCATAGTTGAGTAAAATTAATCGAGAACCATCCTCTTAAGTATTTTGTCCATTCTCTACTCAAAAATTATCCACATGTTTATGTAATTTCTACCACATGTATATCTATGAGATATTGAATTTCGGTGTTTGTAATTAACTATATTCAAATACCTTTCAATAGCACAATAACTTTAACTTTTGTCTTTTCTAGTTATATCATTATTTAATTCATAGGTTGAGGAGTGACTTCCAACCTTTGAGCCATTGAAAGTGACTTGACAATAGAAGAAGCTCCTGAATCTATGAGACATTTGTGAAGGTTTCTTCTAAATTTTTTGAGACTAAGCAAGAAAGGAGTCACTTTTGCATTGTCTTTATAAATGGTCGACATAGCCTCAGAAGTGTTGACTTTTTCTATACTATCTTTTGAGGATCCATATTTTCATTAGGTTTTGTCTTTGTATGATCAAGAGTCTTTTGTAGTGCTTCCCTCTTATTAGGACAATTTTTGTAACATGTCGAACAAGGACATGTTGGCCTTCATTCTATTTAAATCTTACACTGCACTATACTTTTCAGTTGTCATGCAGGATTATAGAGTATTGTAGGCACATTTCCTTTATTTTGATTTTATTATCCAACATAGGGTTCTTTGGTAGGAATTGGATTGTTGTTCACTCTTCGATCTAGAGGATTTGGTTGCAAGGTAGGAGGAATTGCATCAGTCATAGGTTCCCTTTGGTTCTAGAAATTATAAGTATTTCAATTGTCATTCAAAAAATCTAACATCTCTTCTAGTTGAGGATCTGATTCTTGACGCAATGGAAAAGTAATTTCTTTGTTCACTTGTTCTTCCATCCATGAATTATGTGGAGAATCATAATATTCTAACATCATCGTATTGAACTACATAGGGGACTTAGTGTTAAATTACCTTGTGAAGTTTGGTTCACTTCTTGATTTCCATTGAAATATGTGTCATCATCATTTGGTTTATTTTGATTACTATCATATTGATTTATACCTAAAAAATAAGCCTTGTTGTTGTTATATATAGGGATACTTACATTATTTGGATAGGTGTTCTATTGTCAATTATATCTTTGAAAACTATTGTTACAATCTGGGGATTAAAATTATTCCCTACATTGTTATTTATGTTGAAATTCTTGTTGCAACTGTAGCCATAGTTTTTGTTCTTGTAGTGGCGAACATTCATTCCATGAAAGTTACCTCAAATTAGTTAGCTCATCAGTAATTTGAGACATGGTCTTGTTCATTTGGCCAATCTCAGATGCAACATTATTTTTTACTTTAGTAGATGTTGTTGTCTTCTACTCAAAGAAATCAACTTTTGAAGGTCCATATCTTGGATAAGTTATGGCTATAAATGGTATAGTTGGTACATTTTGTAGTGGAATTGGATTCATTGGAATGAATTGACTAGGCATCAATTGCACTATAGCAAGATATGTCATTATTATTGTAGTAGCTTGGGCTCAAACCATCAATCCTCCTCCATTAGGACTGACTTGTTTAGTAAAGATAATCTCTTCTAAGAAATTTTTTTCCAACATGTTGATGTCTATAGTAGGAAGTCTTCTCTAGAAAGAAATTGTGAGATGGTCCATAACA
The DNA here is from genome assembly GCA_028749045.1 of Cupressus sempervirens. Lineage (NCBI taxonomy): Eukaryota > Viridiplantae > Streptophyta > Pinopsida > Cupressales > Cupressaceae > Cupressus > Cupressus sempervirens. The sequence goes on from CM053793.1 coordinate 174,583,215, forward strand.
TTTAGATAAATCTAGATGGCAACTTCAACTACTATGGTGTAGGGTGTTTCCAACTTGTAGTAGGCCATGTGAAATTAATGATTGAAATGTGAAATGGTTTCCCTTAGATCCCTCTTAATTGATATAAACTAATGATGTATCATAGTCAGGTTGATTAATGTTTTAAATTGTTCTAGGAAAAAATTTGCAAAGGAAACCTAATTTTAGATACATCTTAGGGAAAAATTCACATACCAGTTAAAAGCAACTTCTCACAATGAGTATCAAAATAAATGGAGGACCACATTCTCTTCGTGAATCTATTTATGATTGTATATTTCTTTGAATACCTTAATATAGTTATCAACTATTTGTGTTTCTCCATAGATGAACTTTGGGCATAATTTCTCAAGATTCTTGGGAAGCTCATTGAGTGCATCTTACGAGCTAATTGGTAAATCACTACATTAGTAAAGAAGGCCATTAGTAGAGGATTTGGTGGAATAATAGGTAGAGGTTGGTTCAGAGGTGGAACTAAAGAAGATGGTGAAATTTGAAATGGAAGTGGTAGAATTCTTAGTAATTCTTTATTACTATGAGGCTTGCAAAAATGACTAAGTTCTAGGAACTTGTGTGCACTAGGTGAAAAGTATAAAGCTTGCTGAAATAGAGATGTTGGATCAAGATGTTTTAGTTTGCATCAATTATGAAAAGGAACACTTCTAAAGAAGTGCAACTATATGAATTCCTATTTTAACCAGGTTTTAGGAAATAAAATAACAAAGATAGGGTGATGAGAGATTAAAAAAAAAAAAATGAAAAGGAAATTCCTAACAAACATAAACAATGGTAACAACATGGCTAGAAGTTAAATGGAGAAAAAGACCGGGTAGGAAAAAAACTAAAATTAGGAGTAGCACTTCATCAACTCCATTGATGAAATCATCTATGAGAACTCAATACTAACTAAAAGATGTTTCATGTTTCATCAAACTGTAAGGCCACAAAAAGTGCACTCATGTAAGACAAAAATCTATGCAAGAACAATAAGTGACCCTTTCTCCAATTCATTAAGTCAATGGCATTCATTAACATGAGGAAAACACCAAAACTAAAAGATCACACAACATTCATAATAACACAATAAAACCATTGGCTCCATTATTATTCATAAAAATGCATACAAAAGTAACATGCTCTGGAAAGAATGATCATTCTCAGAATAAGAGCACTAATAGCATAAATTATTACATCAAAATAATGGCCTAGACTACATATTACATTCATGTATTTATAATAAATCATCTCCTTCCTTTGTGTTAGAACTGAGATCTCTTAGACTGCAAAATTATGCTAAAATCTAATTTAAAAAATCTACTTATATACAAACTGACTCCCTAAATGGTGCTAAGAGGGTCTTGACCCCTATTTATATTCATTAATGGGTGCATGAGCCTTTACATGACATAAAATAATAAAATAATGAGAAGATAAGAAGAATGTAGTTGTAAGATGATCTAGGAATCTCTAGAAGCTCTAAAAATGGAAGCTCAGCCTTCTTGAGGCGTTTCTAGGAGTTGAATTATCATCAAAATGCATTTCTGGTGCAGTGAATGCTCTAAAACAAAAATTGGCAGTAAACTCCCAATGATCTTATTCTTCTCCAAAGCTATCTATGCTCCTCTATGAAAAAGTCACCTATGCACCTTGGCACTTAAGGTTCCAAAAAATACCAAAAAGTGTCCAAACTTGATTTTGAGCATCTTGGTTTTTCGCTCTTTACACCAAAGTGACGTCTAGATTTTTTCTCTTAAACTTATCTATTATCTTAGCCACTTGAGTAGCTTCCAATAGATCTAGTGCCCCATACATATCCTTTACTAATTATTTTTAATTGCTTACTTTGATTGTTATTTCCAAAAAATCCTCAAGTTTAGTGTCTAGTTCCAACAAAGCTTCTTCCATTTTGAAGAATTTTCTAATGTCATGTTCTAATGAAGCTTCTTCAAATGTAGCTCTAAACTATTGGACAATTTATTGTACTATAAAAATCTTTTTCTTTTACTTATCATTAACAATCTCAAGGCTAACAACATTGTAATACCTCCCCACTTCGAAAAAGTACTCTTTAGCCTTATATTTAATTAGTTGAATCTCATCATGAAATCCCACCATAACCTTATTACCTACAATATTTTCTCTATCTAATCATCAAGCTTCTCAAGCTCCTTGGCCACATATACCTCCATTGGCATATGCTACCTTTGGCCTTTTATTGATATCAAAGCCTAAAGGTCTTTACCCTAGGTATGCACTTCATCCTTTAGCCCAAAATCTTGGTTCACATTGGAAACCAACTTGTTGACACTTGATTGGATGTGGTAAAATATTTTTAAATTAACTTGTATTATCTTCATTCCCTTATCCTCAGAATCATCCTGCTAGTGCTGACATGTTTCCAAAAATGGATTCAATTTCATTGTTCTTGTCCATTGTCTATCTAATTTTTTTGCAAGAGCAATCTCTAGATTTTCTAGGTATATGGGGCCAAAAACTTCATTCAAATAGCCTATTAGTAGCTCATTCTTCTTTCACAACATTATCAAATCTGACTCATCTTGGTACATCTGCCTGATCACCTATTTTATACCATGTGTCTTCCCAACATGACCTCCTTGATTTGGTAGTCTTTAGGAGTCAAATGTATCAATGTTAGCATGAGGAGGAGGAATGGAAATATTTAGAATTAGGTATTGATCCTGATTCTTCATTATGAAGGTCAATGTTCATGCATCACCCTTAGCCTACTTGGGCTTCTTGACTACTTTTACTAACTCCTTCATTCCCTACTCAACTATGAGGTCTAGCTACCTTTTCTAGTGAAACATAATGTCCCTCATCATCCATATCAATGTGGTGCCCATGGGATACATGTACATGGATGAAGAGGTTGGTACTACTATAGGATCATTTCCCTTATTAGTCCTCTCTAGAGTCTCCTCCTATCTAGAAAGGTCTTCAGTTGTAGTCCCTCTATCTGGTTGGGCTAAGGTCCAAGCCTATTTATCCTAAGCAGTTACCTAAGGCTATTCAAGTATTTTACCTTCCTTAGATACTTCATCAGCCTTCAGCTTTTGGAGCTCCCCTTCCTTAGTCACTTCATCTTTTGTCTCTTTTTGAGCACCTAAAGGAAGTGGAGTCACTGACCCCTTATCTAAAAATGCCAAATCTTGAGATGGTGGTGATGGAATACCCAGAGGTCCTTAAAGTAGAGGAAAATATTGATTATAATCCTCTCCTAATAGTTCACTCATGGGAGTATCTCTTATTTTCTCTCCCACCATCTTAGTGTCTACTAGCATGAAGTTAAAGTCAGAGAGGTCAAAGACAAAAATTTCTTGATCCTCCATATAGGTTATCCATTTTTGTTGTTCATCTTTTGATGTTGACACTTGAATAGGCTCCCTTGGAGTAGATGATAGTATTACCATGGAGCTTCTTTTCCTCTCTTCCTCTATTCACTTAGTCAAGTGGTTTCTTGGGCTTAAGGGAACAAGTTTAATCTTCTCCCCTTCTTCTTCATCCTCCACTTCGAGGATGGTCTCAAGCACTTGTGGGGATGGTGTTGTTTTCTTTGCTAGTCCCCTTCTTCATGTTCCCACTAAGCTGATTTAACTCTTTCCTTCTTTGGAACTAAAGGGGAGGCTTCTTATCTTTAATTTCTACTAGTGGTACATTCTACTCCTTTGCATATTCTTTTGGTTTTTCTGTTGTACCTTCTCTTGCATTTCTTGGGCTAGCTCTTATACTTGAGGCTCAGCTTGTTCAAGTTGTATATGTTCTTATGGAGGTACCTATACTTGAGTTGTTTGCCTCTTTTCCCTTATAGGTACCATTTTTCTTTTTGTTCCCTTTTCAGCTTCAAAGTTTACAACCTCCCGCTCGTCTTGATAAACCAATTGAAGCCTTATAGGGGATTGAGCAAGGAAGATTGGTACAATGACCTTTGAACCTTTTCCTTTGATTGGCCTAGATGTCACTTGTAAGGTTATGTAATGAGGAACTAGATTCAATCTAAATGATTTATTGATCCATTATTTTGTCAACTTGACTATGTGAATGGCCTGATGATTTATATCATTGTTCTCATCCCTCCCTATTTCAACATTCATTATTATCTAGTCATAGATTTTATCCATATTGTATAAAGGATCCATAACTTTTGGAGAATCTTTTTCTATGACCTTGAGAGGAATCTTCATCTTTAGCACTTTTCTACTAAGTATAGAGTCACCCTATAATCGTCCCTTATAGAGACATTGTACTAATTTATATCATCCATCGAATGACCTTCCAGCACTTATTTTTGTACAAACTCTTTGCCTACCATTTTTTATACTATTTTAACATTATCAAAGTATGGGCAAGTGGAGTTGTATTCTTCCAAGGGATATTGATTGCACTTAGAGTCAACGGTGACAATATCCGACTTTTTCTTCACCTCGAAGGCACTAATTGTGATAGGCTAGACCCATGTCTTCTTGTATTGTCTTCTCACTTTTTCATATGTAGAAGTGAATTGGCATGCAATCTCCAAAAGGATGAGCCTAGCTAATGGGTATTTTGGGACATTCTTTGGGAACAATAGAGTACTAGCCACCCAAAGATAAGTGAAGGTCTAAATTTGAGTGTATTAGGTGTTGATCTTAGCGATTCTATTTATTGCCTCTACTAACATTCTTTTGTCAAAGTCACCTTCAATAGACCTAATGATTGGAAGGATAAACCCATCATTCACCACTCTATATTCCACACTATAAAGTGGAAGCTTCTTCTTCATTAATTATGGATATACCACATAGAGCCAAGAATTTGCATCTTGCATGCTTCCCTTTTGTTAAAGGCTTGAGTAATCCTTGGTTCTAGCCACCAGTAAATACACCATGTATGATGTCATATAGAAGCATGCATCAACTTTGATAATTACTAATAGCTCATCCAAGTTGTCACTAAGGACAGTAGCCCAATAAATTGACATCTTTTTCATTCATATGGTTTTAATGAAGTGGACCATCTAGGTCTAAAGGTGACCTACTACTAGGAGACCCATAACTGTGCTCAATGGAAAAATTGCATATGCAATGTCATCCTTTATGTAACCCCTTATCATATCAACTTTGCTTAGTCTATAGCCAACTATTGTTGTATCAATTAGGATGGACAAATGAATTATATTTCCTTTGCAGATATCTAATTATCCCTGTACCATCCCTCTTCACCTTCACTTGAGACTTACAAATATTGATCTACCCTTGGGAGGAAAAATAATTTATTGATGTTCTAGGGTCAGAAGTCTAGGACTATCCCTCATGTGAACCTCTTAATGACCTTCTCTTTGATCACATAGTATTTCATAAGGTTCATTATCAATTCTAAGGTTTGAACTAATGTTGGATGGGATGTTCCATTCACAAGGCTAAGATGAATGAGTGTCAATACTATTGTAGACCTCTCTTTAGCCTTGTTGCAAATCATTTGGAATGCATTCCACTCAATATATGCTAGGGTTCATATATTTGATCTCCAAATGCCCATCTTAAAACCTCAAATTTTTGGGTGCCCTTGGATACTTGAATGTAACCAATTTTAGAGCCATTTTCTCTACCATGGATGAGGATAATGATTGCTTTTTATGTGTAAAAGAAAAGAAAACATTAGTCAAAAAGTTAAGACTTGACCTAAAATAGACTATAATTGACTCTAGAATAGGTCAAAATCCTATAAAATATAATGAAAATAGCTCCTCCCCCTCAAAATACCTTGTTCTTCACTTCAACACACCTAGAACACCTATATAGGTGTGTTGGTGCACTAAATTAATCCTCAAGGTATCTTTTTTCGTAGCTATGCACTTGGACATATGGGCGCCTATGCAAGTTGCACACATGTGGATGTGCACAAACATGCACATGCACTGTGCACATGGCCAACTAAGGGGAGAAGTCTATGTTTTTTCTTTTCCATAAACAATGGAGGTCTGCACATGTACATCTCCTTCATGAATGTTTGTGCCTTGTGCATTTTCAGTTTCTTTGTTTGGTTAAGATGTGTTAGAAGGTGCGCTCATGCACACCTTCCAGAGGTGCACTTGTGCACACCTTCATTAAGTCTTGGAGTTCAATTTTTAATGTCTTTTATTTTTGGTAGTGTTTGGGTGTATGAAGCTGCACATGTGTGCACCTTCGTTTTGGTTGCCTAAGCTTTCCTTATGATGTTTGGTGTGTGTAGGAGAGAACCAAAGTTACACACAAGTAGAGAGTGTGGTGTTGCACTCTTATAGGGAAAAATATTGTAAATGAGAGGAGTAACGGGGGATCAGGATCTTATATAGACCCTAGACATAGTGTGCTTCCTTGCTAGTATGCAACTTAACAAGTGCATACTATCTAGGGTTATGTAGATGTTTGGGTACTCCTATGTGCACCACTAGTGTGGGATTTAGTGCACACTTAGTGTACATTTGCATGTGCCCATGTGATTACTTAAAGCACTATTCAGCATGAAATCTAATTTTCTCCTTCTATTGATTGCCCAAACTTCCGTAGTTAGGCACTAGGGTTTTTCTTTGATCCCTAAGAGGGTCCAAAATGACCAGTACTCTGGTCTGGGAGCTTGGTAGAGAAAATTTTCATGAGAGGGTCCCTATTTCAAGGAGAAATAAGGCATACATTGTGACACCACAACATCTATTAGGATCTTTCTTGCCTTATGTGGAGTGATTTGGTTATAATATTTTTTATGGTTCTGCAATGCACACCCCATTTTGAACTTCAAAAATGGCGACAACCCCCTTATTGTTCTTTAGATCTTGATGCAGGAGCATCAAGAGGTACAAGGGCAATCTCGTGTCACCCAAAAAAATGTAATTAGACTTAGTTTTTGTTTCACGTGTTTTCATTTTTGGACACCCATTTGGGTCAAATAAAGGTTCCAACTCTCATAGTTCCACCATCAATTTCCTAGGTTAGAGTATTTGAGCACCTTGGGATATGTGTAAATGCCAAAAAAATAGGAGTATGTAATTGAGCCATCATTTTGGTGAACTAGAAGGTGTAAATTGGTTAAATGATTATAATTGTAATTTAGAGATTTCCAAAAAAAGAATTAGGTCAAAAGTCTCCACAGTTTGAAAGTTATTGCAATCTTTCAATTTTTGGGGACCTCCTAAGAATGCTTCAAAGTTAGGCCCAGGGTATTAAATGACCTCGTACAAGGCCAAAAAATGGGGATGATCGAATCTCATCCATAGGGCTATAGAGTGCTTCAAGAGCTTTCTAAAAATGTAAATAGTTTGTCAATCGAAGCTACGATTCAAAGGTTATGCCTCTCGAAAGTTCGGTTACCATTTCTAGATTCTTCTAGTTTTGTGCTGACTTCTAACACGGCTTTTGGAGCCTTCTATTTGGTTAGTGGATGCCAACTAGCACTTTCTAGAATGTATCCTGAGTCCTTAACCCTTTGGGGTCTATTTAAGGATATTTTTGGCATTGTAAAAGGCAGTTCGGAGTGGAGTTTGAGAGAAGGTACTGGGAGAAGAATTTATCTCTAGATTTGTGCTATTGTAAGCCCATAGGGCATGTGTAGAAGTATTTTTTTTTTTTACTAAATGTATTAGCATATTTTCATAGTTAATAAAATTTTCCCTTTCTTGTTGTGTCCATTCTGTGCTGGGTTGTATCCCCCTCAAGTGGTATCAGAGTAGGTTTTCCTAAGTGTGTAGACAGAGCACCGACTATGGGGTAGATAGCACCAGGACTATGTGGTTGTGAGTTTGAATTAAGAATATGCCTCCATGAAGAGAGAATGGTGGAAGGGCCAAAGCTATTAATCTGGATGAGGTTAGATCCCTCCAAAGGCAAGTCCAAGCATTGCAGGAGGAGCTTCGTAGGGGAGCAAATGTTGCTATAGGTGACGAAAGTGAGGATAACAATGAAGAAGAATTTGGACTAGAAGGGGAAGTTGATGGGGAAGTTTTGAATCAGGAAGAGGAAAGGATTTTTAGGGCCATTGCTAAGTTTGGGAAAAGACCTACAATTGATGTGGGTGTATTTTCAGGAAATCTAAAACTAGATGAGTTGATTGACTAGATCAATGAACTGGTAGAGTACTTTGAATATGAGGATATCATAAATCTAGATAGGGTTAAGTTTGCAAAGACCAAACTAAAATGCCATGCCAAGATCTAGTGGCAAGAGGTTCAATTGGAAATAAATAGAAGAGGAAAGGATAAGATCACAAGGCAGGATCGCATGGTGGACAAATTGAAGAAGTAGTTCATTCTTGTTGACTATGAGCTTGATCTGTTTAAGAAGATGCATGGGTTAAAGCAACCAGGAAGATCAGTCCTAGAATATACGAAGGAGTTTTATCAACTTCTAATTAGAGCAAGGCATGCAGAAGAAAATAAGGAGAAGGTTTCTCATTATATAAGTGGGTTGCAACCTAGCATCCAGAAGGAATTAAGTGTGGTAAGAATGACCATTGTTGAAGAAGCATACCAATTTGCACTATGAGTTGAGGAAAAGTTAAATAAAAGGTTTTAAGGGAGACAAAGAGGGCATGGTCAAGGAGGAAGGGTACTAGTAGGAACAAGAGGAATGAAGGTTTCAACTACTCCCATGATCAAGATTTTGGAAATCAGAGAGGAAGAGGTAGAGGATGTGGACAAGGAAGAGGAGGCTTTTGTGGTACGTATTTCCATTGGAATGAAGAAGGTCATCGAGCCTTTGACTGCCCTCAATGTCAAGGAAGGATAGATAAGAGAGCTAAAGGCCAAGCTAGGATTTCCCATGTGGATGAGGATGCATAGTCATCACATTCAATGGATGCAGAGAGAGGAGAGACTTTAGTAAATGAAATGGTCTTACTAAGTGGTGAGATTGAACCAAGACAAAGGAGGAATCTATTTCATACGAGGTGCAAGTGTGAGGATAAATGTTGTGATGTGATCATTGATGGTGGTAGCACTGATAAATTGGTATCAGAGGAGATGGTCTCTAAGCTAAAGCTCAAGAGGCAGAAACACCCCCAGCCCTATCAAATCACTTGGGTGAAGGATGATCATAAGGTCTTGGTAAGTGAAAAATTTTTAGTGATGTTCAAAATTGGGACTTACCATAATGAAGTTCTCTGTGATGTTATTCCAATGGATGTTTGCTATCTATTATTGGGAAGACCATGGTAGTTTGACAAGCATGCAGTACATGATGGTCATGCAAACACATACTCTCTAACAAAGGATGGAGATCACCACAAACTGAAGCGCATGAAAAAGGAAGGAAAAAAGGTATGTAGTAGTGTGAGGATTTGTCTTGTTGATGGAAGGAAGTTTTTAGATGGCATGAAACATCAGCATATGTGTTATGCTTTGATTCTTAGGAAATATAAAGAAGGTAGTAGTGAAATATCACTTGAAGTTTTAGATTTACTAGATGAGTTTGGAGATATCATCTTTGATAATGTTCCAGAAGGATTGCCACCGGTAAGGAAAATTAGTGATCAGATAGATTTAATCCCAAGAGCTATTTTTCCTAACAAGGTTGCTTACAAGATGACTCCTACTGAAATAGAGGAGCTAAATAGATAGGTTCAAGAGTTATTGAGGAAGGGGTTTATTTGAGAGAGCCTAACTCCATGTGCAGTACCTGCAGTATTGGCACCAAAGAAGGATGGAGAGTGGAGGATGTGTATAGACTCTCGAGCTATCAATACGATAACCATCAAGTATTAGTTTCCTTTTCCAAGAATGGATGATCTTATGGATTGCTTGAGTGGAGCTTAGTACTTCGCAAAGATAGATCCCAAAAGTGGCTATCATTAGATACAAATACGAGAAGGAGATGAGTGGAAAATTTCCTTCAAGGCGAAGGAGGGTCTTTATGAGTGGTTAGTCATGCCCTTTGAATTGACAAATGCCCCAAGCACCTTCATGTGGCTTATGAATGAGGTACTTAAAAAGTTCTTGGGAAAATTTGTTATTGTTTATTTGGATGATATTTTAATTTTCAGCAAGACTTTGGAAGAACATTTATTGCATATTTGTAGTTTCCTTGAAAGGTTAAGGGAAGAAAAACTATTAATTAATCTGAAGAAGTGTATCTTTGCAAAAAGGGAGTTAGTCTACTTGGGGTTTGTTATATCACCTAAAGGTCTTAAAATGGATCCAGAGAAGGTAAAAGCCATCCTTGAATGGCCTACTCCAAGATCTACTACTGAGGTAAGATCATTTCATGGTCTGGTTAGTTTTTATAGAAAGTTCATTAAGAATTTCAATGACATATGTGCACCCCTAACTGACACAATAAGAGGGGATAGAAAAGAGTTCAAGTGGACTATAGCAGCTACGAGAAGTTTTGAATTGTTGAAGAAGAAGGTGATAAAACAACCTATGTTGGCACTTCCAAATTTTAGAAAGGTATTCTAGGTGGATTTTGATGCTAGTGGCAGTGCTATTGGAGTTGTATTGAGCCAAGAAGGTAAGCCTATTGCATATTTTAGTGAAAAATTGAATGATGAAAAGAAGTATTATGTTTATGATCAAGAGTTCTATGCAATAGTTTAGGCCTTAAAGAAATGGAGACATTATTTATTTCCAAAGGAATTTGTTTTATATACTGATCACCAGGCATTACAGTACCTAAATAGCCAAGGTAAATTAAACCAGAGGCATATGAAGAGGGTATAGTTCTTGTAGAGCTATACATTTGTGTTGAAGCATAGAAGTGGAAAATCTAACAGGGTTGCAGATGCATTAAGCAGGACGCAGTTGTTGCTTATAGTAATGCAGGTTGAAGTAGTTGGGTTTGATGAACTCAAGAATCTATACCTTGAGGATCTTGATTTTGTTGAAGCATGGAAAGCTTGTAAAGAGCCCATTGTTGTAGACATAACCAAGTGGCAAGACTATTTGATTCATGATGGTATGTTGTTCAAGGGCAGTCAATTATGCATTCCAAGGAGTTCCATGAGGGAAAATTTGATTAAGGAGAAGTACAGTGGAGGGATGGCAAAACATTTTGGTCAAGACAAGACCATTGCCATTCTTAGAGAACATTATTTTTGGCCTCAGATATCACAAGATGTGAAGAAGTTTATACAAAGTTGTCAGGTTTGTCAAGTGGCCAAGGGATTTAGTAACAATACTAGGCTATATCAGCCATTTCCTATTCCATCAAAGCCATGGGAGGGCATAAGTATTTTTTTTTTCTTGGATTTTTGAGGACACAAAGGTGTAATGACTTAGTATTTTTGGTGGTTGATAGGTTTTCCAAAATGGAACATTTCATTCCTTGCTACAAAACTCATGATGCTGTCCATATTGTAGACTTATTTTTCAGAGAGGTAGTGAGACTACGTGATCTTCCAAGGAGTATAGTTTCTGACAGTGATACTAAATTTGTGGGGTATTTCTTGAGGAAATTGTGGAAAAAGTTGAGAACAGAGTTGAAATTCAATTCCACACATCACCCATAGACTGATAATCAAACAGAAGTGGTAAATAGAAGTTTGGGAAATTTGCTGAGATGTTTAGTTGGGGATAAGCCCAAGGGATGGGATTTGATTCTACCACAAGCAGAATTTTCTTACAATAACTCTATAAATAGGAGTACTAGTAGATGACCATTCCAAATTGTATATGGAAATAGCCCAAGTTGCACTAGAATTGAGGAAGATAGAGCAAGGGGAGAGGACAAGTGCTGAAGCAGAAGAGTTTGTTGAACATATCAAGCACCTACATGAGGAGGTCCATGCACACATTATCAAGATGAATCAAGAGGATAAAGCTAGGGCTGATCAAAGGAGAAGACATAAGGAGTTCCAAGTAGGGGATCTATTCATGGTACACTTAAGAAAGGAGAGATTTCCAGTAGGTACTTACAACAAGCTAAAGATGAATAAATTTGGCCCCTACAAAATTTTGAAGAAACATGACTTAGGAAATGCATATGAGGTGGAGTTATTAGATGGAATTCACATTTCTCCTATCTTCAACATTGCAGACTTAACAGAGTATCATGATGATGGTGCAGATGAGGAGTTGATGTTAGAGCCATGTTTGATTCTTGCTTCTAAGAAGGAGGAGATAGAAGACATTCTAGATCATCGTGTGGGCAGGAGTACCAAAAATAGGAAGTATGAAGAGTATTTGGTTAAGTGGAAAGGTCAACCAATGGAGGAATCAACTTGGATATTAGCAGTTGAGGTTTCCCATTTGGGATTTCCTCTACCATCCATAAAGTGATAGGGTCACTTTTCAATCTACCCTGGGTGTCTGATGCAGGAGCATCCAGAGGTACAAGGGTAATCCTATGACACCCAAAAAAATGTACATAGACTTAGTTTTTGTTTCATGTATTTTCATATCTAGACACCCATTTGGGTCAAATAAGGGGTCCAACTCTCATAGTTCCACCATCAATTTCCTAGGTTAGAGTATTTGAGCACCTTGGGATACGTGTAAATGCCAAAAAAATAGGAGTATGTAATTGAGCCATCATTTTGGTGAACTAGAAGGTGTAAATTGGTCATATGAATGTAATTGTAATTTAGAGCATTCCAAAAAAAGAACCAGGTGAAAAGTCTCCATGGTTTGAAAGTTATTGTAGTCTTTCAATTTTTGGGGACCCCCCAAGAATGCTTCAAAGTTAGGTTTAGGGCATTAAATGACCTCATACAAGATCAAAAAATGGGGGATGATTGAAGCTGGTCCATAGGGCTATAGATCACTTTGAGAGCTTTTTGAAAATGTAAACGGTTCATCAATCGAAGCTACGGTTCAAAAGTTATGCCTCTCGAAAGTTCGATTACCGTTTCTGGGTTCTTCTAGTTTTGCACCGACTTCTAACGCAACTTTTGGAGCCTTCTATTTGGTTAGTGGATGCCAACTAGAACTTTCTAGAATGTATCCCTAATCCTTAACCCTTTGGAGTCTATTTAAGGACATTTTTGGCATTGTAAAAGGCAATTCAGAGTGGAGTTTGAGAGAAGATACTAGGAGATGAATTTATCTCTAGATTTGTTCTATTGTAAGCCCATAGGGCATGTGTAGAAGTATATTTTCTTTGTACTGAATGTATTAGCATATTTTCATAGTTAATAAAATTTTCCCTTTCTTGTGGTGTCCATTCGCTGCTGGGTTGTGTCCCCATCAGATCTTTGGAACCTTCTATTCAAAATAAGGCATATTTTAAAATTCTTAAGGAGAAGGGGTAGCATAGTCTGAAGGATTTGAGAAATACATATCCAGAAAGCCCAAAGAATACCTACATGCAACAACTGATCATAAAGAAGAAAAATGAAAGAAGAGGTAAGGGTTTTTCTCTAATAATATGCAAATTTTATTATCTGACTGAAAGAATAACAGATCAAAAACCTAAAAGGGAAACCCTAAGAGGTAAATAAAATTTAATAATTACTAATTAATTATTAAATAGAAATGCAAAGTGCATTAAGTGAAATCTTTAGAAGGGAGTAAAGGAAATTTAATAAATTAAATTAAATTAATGCTTTATTCTAACACCACCCTCCGCCCTTTAAGATAAAAATGGAGCTACAAATAATGCAAAAACAGAAATGAAACTATAATCTAATGCTGAAAGAAAACTTGGGTCCACAAACAAGTCTTGATGAGGTACACAATCACAACCAAATCTCTATGAAATGGAAAACCAATGAAAACCATATGGGAAAAACCCTACTCCAAAAAGAGATAGCAATAAAAGAAGGAAGGAAGGCCTCATCACTGAGACCTACCAAGGACAACTTCCTCTACCCCAAGCATAGAATAGAGTTGAAGATATTGTTGGGATGCAAAAGGTTTAGTGAAGATTTCCACAACATTATGAGTAGTGGGAATGTACTCCAAGCCCATAATGCCATCATAAATTAGATGCCTAATGAAGTGCATGTGAAGCTCAATTTTCTTGGTCCATAATGCTCAAATATGTTGTAGGAAATATGTATAACACTTTGATTGTCACACTATAGAAAGGTAGGACTATCAAGAGGAAATCTAGACTTTTTCATCAACTATTCAAGCCACAAAACATCTTAACTAGCTAGCATAGCTGCCCTATACTATGCCTTTGTAGATGATAATGTGTGAGCATACTATTTATTATGAGACCATGTGATAAGACTAGAACCAAGATAGAAGAAAAATCTAGAAGTAGACTTGTCATCATCAATTTCACTAGCCCAATTTGAGTCTATGTTACCAATAATGTGAGGATCCCCTAATGCATAGTGAATTTCATGACATGTGGTACTCCAAATGTACCTCAAGATATGTTTGGAAGCTTCAAAATTTTAGTCATGTGGATCATGTGATAATCAAGAGACAAGTCCAATGTCAAATGAAATATCAGGATGTGTGTGTGTCAATTACAACAAACTACCAACAAGTTATCTTTATAAAGTTGAATCCACTAGAGTGGTGCAATTAGTTGATAAAACAACACCTAACTAAAAATGTGTGGAAGTAGGTTTGCAATCAAGCAAGTTGAATTTCCAAAGCATATCAAGAGCATACTTCTATTGGAGTTTGGCTATCCCATCTAAAAATTGAACAACCTATAGGCCCAAACAATAGTGTAGAAGTCCAAGGTTTGTCATCTGAAACTACTTTCTTAAGGCTCATTGAACACTTTGTATCATAGAGGGTGAGCTACTTGTAATGATGAGATCATCTACATAAATCAAAAGTATCAATAAGTTAGTCCAATGACATTGAATATAAATTATAGGATCATAATGACACCAAGTGAACTATGAAGCAAGCAATAAGGAATTCAATATCTCATACCAAGCCCAAGGGGCCTATTTGTGACTGTATAAATACCTCTCAAGCATACATACCAATGAAGAGTCTTGTAGAAAACCATGAGGTTGTTACATATAGATCTCCTCATAAAGGTCTCCATACAAAAAGGCCCTCTTCACATCCATCTAAAAAGCTATCCATCCTTGTGATGCTGCAAGAGAGAGTACAAGGCAAATAGAAATAATCTTGGAAACAATAGAAAAGGTGTCAAAGTAATCAATAACCTCAATCTATGAAAGTCCCTTTGCAACAAGATGTGCCTTGTACCTATAAATAGAACCATCTGCAATATACTTGGTATGGTACACCCACTAGCACCGAACCAAGTTTCTTCCTTTTAGAAGAGGACAAAGATCCCATGTGTGGTTATTCTATTCAAAATATGGTGAGATAGATGTATTTATGGTTTTCATTTATGGGAACATGTATTGAATATTTCATTTATGCATTTAGAGATAGAAAATTATCTATGTATTAGATAGTTTGTAAAATCACAAAGAATAGATGTGATGACATGTACCAATGTGTAGGTGTATATGAATAGTATAGTACAAGTTATGATTGAAATACCAATACAGGTATTTAACAGAGTAGAATAGAGCATAGTAGAGATTTGAATTATATGACTTGTGGAATTATTTTGATACCAAATTAATTACAAAGTCATGGTGAGCCAACTATGTGTATATTATTTCATAAGTTATTTTATATTATGTCAAGTATCTGAAGACATGAAGGCCAATTGAGTAAAGAATTATAAAGATGTGCGGTATAAATGAAGATCTTATCTTGTAGAGATAAGTGTAATGCAAGTGAAAGAAGTGTGTGATATACTATGTGACATATGATCTATGAAAGATTTATGATGGATGATATGTGAACTGCATTTGATATATGATCACAACAAATGTGAAATACAATAGAAAAAAAGTATTGTATGTATATATATTCTTGTGAAGAATATAATTGTATTATTGCATGTTAGGGCAATGGAGTCTTCTTCCATACATTGTATTTGATCTACCAACTCCTAACATGTTTGAAGAAACTCCTAATAGGTTTAAGGCTTCTAATAAGGCCTAGTTCTCTAACAAGGATTGAAGACACTATATGTACTTCATAGACTCCTAACAAGGTCAATATCCTTAACAAGATCCTATTTTTTCGTGAATCATCTAGTGGGTATATCTCCATTGTAGTTTCCCCTTGGCTAGGGTTTCCCTAGTTATCAGATATTGGTGTTATGAATTCTCTATGTGCATGGTTATATTTATTGTTCAACATTGCTCAAAGTTTTTAGAATACCAATTCACATGCCCCCCACCCACTCTCAGTATTATCTATTTCTAATAATTGGTATCAAAGATTAGTTACTCAAAAGAAGTTTAATATCTTGAGTAAGATCCCTAAAGATATGGAATAGTTGAAGAAAAAGCTTGAAGAAGTTCTTGAGCAGACTAACCTTCTTATTGAAGAAAGATATAACTTGAAAGATAGGTATGATGATGTGAAGGTTTCTATTGGAAAGTTAAAAGATAAGGTTGATGTTCTAAAATATAGCAAGGAATCAATTATGTAGACTAGTGAGAATGATGAAGTATGATATTTTCAAAATGAAAATGATATTTTGAAACATGAATTGTAAAATTTTGAACTTAAGTTGAGTCTTAAGAAAAATGGTGGCAAGAATAAAGTTGAAATAAAAATTGAGAATGTAGACCTTTGTTGCAAGTTAAGTCAAGTTACATCTTAACTAGATACTATCAAGATTGAGCATACAAAATTAGAAAAGTACAATATCATTGTGAAAAGAGAATTGACAAAGGATAAGCAACAATTAGAGAAACTTTATTCTAGTGGTGAGAAGAGAGATGGAAAAATATTTTAGAAAAGACATTCTTATGATAAGGAAAGACTTGGATATCTGATTGGAAAGAGATCAACCAAGAAAGTTAAAATCAAAAGAGAACTAGATTCAATTATTAAATCCCTTAAGCAATTTGATCTGAGTAAGGTTGAAACAAGCATATCTATTAAATTATCAAAGTAGAATTAATGATTTATCAAAGAAACATGATGAACCTAAGAAAAATGAACCACCCAAGGAAGTAAGATGCGATTTTAGAGGTAGATGCTTCATATGTAATGAAGATGCACATATGAAAAGACATTGCATAGGTAAGTATTTTAAAGCTATTACTAATTTCTATTATGGTAATTGTCATGATTATGGACATAAAGTAGTAGAATGTTTAGGAATACTAACCCTGCAAGTAATGAAAGAGGAAGGTCATTGAACATTTCCAGTGATGGAGAGAAATGTAATGGAGAGAAGAAATAGTATGTGTGTTACAAGTGTAAAAAAATTAGACACATTGCAAGGAATTGCAAAGCAGGTCTAAGAATCAAAAGGGAACTAATCATAGAAGGAGTGCACCTATATGTTAGTTATGTAATAACTTTGGACACACAACGAGATATTGTAGAATGGTTAGAAGGAAATTTAATAGGAATCCTAATAATAGAAGGAATGATAATGGTAGTCATCATAGTCAAAAAGAAGCAATTAATGATAAATTTGATGAATTCAAAGTAACATTTGTGACAACTAAAAATCCAAAAAGCACTTATATAGTTTTGGTGGAATAATATTTTGATGCACCAGATAAGACATTGAAGTCATAGATTTTTTGTGACTCATACTCCATAAAGTAAGAAATTTTTGAAGAGGTGGTGCATTAGTTAGTGAGAACTGATGTTAGAGAGATAGTTGGAATTTGCACTATTATTAGAAGGCTGAGGACATTGAGAGAGGCTATGGTCAAGTGTGCAAGCCTAGATCTGATCACAGTGAGAAGGAATTGAGAAATCAAGCTTACTGGTGAACAAAGATAGGTTTTGAATCTATTGTAGATATGCATTTAATGTGCAATGCAATTTGAAATAATTTAAGGATTGCAAGGAAGATTATGTGTACCATTTGTTCATGCAAAGTTTCTTGAGAGAACTAAAGAGTGATTTGATAGTGAACTAAAGTGCAAAGTGAAATTTGTGAAGCAAAATGTTGTAAAATCTTGAAATCATGGTTTTAAGGTATTTTATGGAGTTTGAATCCAGTTATTGGGTAGAAGTACAAACTTATCTCACCCTTTTGTAAAGAAAAAGGCTACCAAAAATACAACTATTCACCTTCAACAACATAAAATTGGTATTATTATTTTGAATTTTAAAATGAAGTTAACTAATGAAATGTGTAGAAATTGATGAAGTTTAAGATTATGAATTTGAATAATTATTTGGAATAAGAATTGATATATTTTCCTAAATTTTATAGATATTTTTTTAGCTATTGAAAAACACTAAAAATTAATGGTCTAGTTCTCACCACAAAACTAGACAGAAATAAACTTATATCCCTTTGATCTTGGACTATGTTATAAATAACATATATAGCTAGAACAATCAAAAATAAAAATTACCTTTAGAGCTATATTTTCTCTTTTGTAATGATTCAAATTTTAACTCACCTAAAATTGATAGTTTTCATCTGCCACCACATTTTTCAAAAGAAATTTATTCTAACTAGGATAAAAATTATACATTCTAAAAGACGGAGTCTCTATCCTCTAAAATGTCATATAATTTTTAAATTCTATTGATATGATTTAGTTTTTTTTTCTTTCTCAAAATTGACATCTTTTCAAATGTTAAAATATGTGCTTATAGAATTTTTTAATTAGAATATATACTGTATTTAATTAAAGCACTATAAACTTTATATGAGAATATTCTTGACTTTGAGCTCTATAAAATTGTGTTTACATGTTATTAAAATAATATCATAAAAAATAGTAAGAGTTTTTGAAATGTCACTTTTCTGAAATAAATGTATTTATTTAGTAATTGGATACAAACTAGTATAAAACATGCATTTAATAGACATTTCCAATTGGAAAAGTTTGAGACCATATATAACTTAGCTAGAATGAAATTTATCTAGATCATATGTTTGGACAAATTTGATTTTTAGATAGAAATACTTAAATTTAGTTGTTCTAATAAGTCATCCTGAAAGGTGACACAAATTTGTATTTTTACCCTATTTAGTATTTACAATTACATTTCAATGAATAGTAAGAATGGGTATGATATGAGTGATAGACCATAATATGTGCTTAAAAAGCATCCATTTTTGTCACTATTGTTGAAAATCTGATTGAAAAGCTCATTAATGAAGATCAAAGAGGAAGATTGTTGCAAAGAAATAATATTGTTGTTAAACAAATGTTTTCAATCATTTTTTTGTCATTGATGTCAAACCTACTATTTGTATGAATGACATTTTCTTATAAGATCCAAGTACTATCACTTAATTGATTGATGAAGAGGATTTGATCGACAAGATGTAACAAGAGTACCTAAGGGAAAGGTTGAGTTATGATGTTGTAATGAAGTGCAAGGATCAATTAAGACAATGGCAAAATAATGTATTGATAAAATACTCAAAGATACAAAGGTTGGTCACACATAGAAACATTGGAGGAGTAAGTTGTAACAAGGTTGACTACAAAGTTTAAACTAAGATCATTAGTGGGTACTAAGCAAGTTGGTTGAAGTTGAAAACATTCTCAGTTGGAGTCGCTTAATAGGAAATCCTAGTGTGTGCTGAGTGATCTTGAGGTGTCGAGTGAAGTTCAAGTGCCAAGAATAAAAAAATCTTAGTTGGTGCTGAGTGATCTTCAGGTGCTGAGCATCAAGAAAAATATAGTTGATGCCAAGTAGCATAGCATGTACTGAGCACCATTATTTCAATAGTGTTGAGTTGCTACATTATTTTAAATTACAAAGATTCACCAAATCAAAGCCAACAAAGTGGTTACTATGAATTTTGTGAACCAATTGGAGGATAAGGATGATGAGTTGGTGGCACAGAATTTTATGTAAACCATTTTGGGTGAATTTGAAAGGATTATTCAAGAAGTTTCTAGAGGAAAAAAAATATGGATTAGATGTAATGAATCCTACCAAATCCATATGAATTTAAATTAAAGGATGGAAGAAATGAGTGAGAAAAGAACTCGAAGAATTATATTTAAGGAGTCATAGACCAAGAAGCAAATGGTGATGCTGCTACTACCAAAGAGCCAAATTGTGAAGTGGTTAGAAGGGTGTCAAGGAGAAGACATCTAGAAGAAGGAAGAGCACAGAGGCTTTGCTTCTACAAGTGGTCATGGAGAGATGATTGCACTGGTACATTGAGCATAGAGACTTAAGGAGATTAAGCTTGAAAGGAGGGCAATCTATCAAGAATTATAGAGATTGAAGGCTAGGCAATGGCATGAATTGAGAAGTGATCTAAGATTTTCAAATTAAGTTGTATGTTGTAGTTAGGTCAAATATTTTCTAATACTCTCTAGCAATTGTATTAGATATGAAAATCCTATGGACTTAGGTTGGTTTAATAGACATTTGTAAATCCTTTAACAAGGTGGAATTCTAAGTGAATGTTCTAAAGTCCTCTAATTAGGCCCACTTCTAATAAGGTGGTTAAATTCTCTAACAAGGTCACATTTAATAGTGTGTTGTAAGCCTTTAATAGGGCATGCCTTTCATAGGGGATCACTTCAAAAGAGTGAGAATTGATTAGCATGTTACTAGTGGTTTTTTCCAAATTGGCTTTCCACATAAATCACTGTATTATGTGTTGATTTCTTATGTGTTATGCTTGCATGTTGATTTACAGCAACATGTTGATTAGAAAAGTTAAAGCTTTGATGAATGAATGGTTTAATGAGCTCACTATACTTAGTGAAAATTTTAAATACGACATATGGACTTTGAATAAATGATTCACACCCCCCCCCCTTCTCAATTCTTCCAAAGCATTTCTAACAATTTTTATCAAAGCCATTTACTGATTTAGTTTCAAGCTACTAGAAGTAGGAAGATCAAGATGTCTAAGAGAGAAGTTTCCAAGCTCAACAAAGAAAATATTATTGCATAGCATAGTCTAATTAAATTGTACCTTGGATTAATAGGTGACTATGCACAAACCCCAATTGGAAGAGAACTTGTAAATCCAATAAGACCTCTTATTGTAGATGATTTGAATAAAAATAAGGAGCACAATCAAGCAATGCTAGAGATTGCCTCTACACTCAGTTATGTAGAATATGACGATATCAAAGATTGTGACACTGCATTCAAGATGTGGAAAGCCTTGTAAGATATCTATGGAGGAGATCAAAATGTCTAGATAGTAAAGAGAGAAATCCTAAGAGGAAAGTTTTATGACATGAAAATGGAGGAAGGTGATAATGCTACTTAATATGCTACAAGAATAAATGTTGTGGTAAGTGCAATAAGAAGTCTAGGTGGTCAATTGGAAGAAGAAACTATCATCAAAAAAATACTTAAGAAATCTTGCTTCCTATCTATGCTATTAGAGTTTCAGTCATTCAAGAGCTAAGGTGTGTACAAGGAAACACACTAACCTTTGAAGGAATAGTGGGAGGACTTACTACATTTGAATTGTCCAATTTTGACAACTATAGACCTAAGAACCTTGAATCTACTTCCAAGGCCAAGATGAAAATAAAAGACACTGAGGAAGATACATCAAGAAAGAAGAGAAGAAAAGGAAAACATGCATCTAGTGATAGCAACACAAATGAGGAAGATGTGGAATAGTTAGAAGCACTACTGGCTAGGAGATTTCATAGAGGCAAAGGTAAATTAAAGATTAAGCTCCCTATCATATGTTTCAATTGCAATGAAGTAGGTCATATTGCTATAATATGTACATAGAAGAAAAACTATAAAGAAGGAAAAAAGTACAGGAACAAGAGAGAAGATGATAGCAAAGACTACAAAGAAAAAGGCAAGAGATGCTACATTGTTGAAGAAGATTTTGATGAGAATGATGATGAAGTAGTCTATGTGGCAATGAAGGATGAATCAAATAAAGATGAAGATGAAGCAACAACATTGATTACCTATGTGAACAAGAATGAGAAGTGGATCATAGATAGTGGATGCTCACATCACATGAGAGGAGATAAAAGTAAGTTCATTACCTTTACTCAATATGATGTAAATAGTGTTAGATTTGGTAATGGTGCTCCATGTCAAATCAAAGAAAAAGGCTTTATTAAACTCATAGAGAAAATTTCATGTGATTATGCATACTATGTTGAAGGATTGAAAAACAACTTGTTGAGTGTGTCATTGTTAGGGAATGTAGGTTGCAAAGTAGAATTTGGAAACAAAACTACCAAGATCTATGACACTGATGAAAATCTAATAGGAAAAAGTGAAGAAACTAAGAGCAATCTATTTTACCTAGATATGAAAGATGCAACATGTATTTTTGTTAGACTTGATGATGTTTGGTTGTGGAAAAAATGGTTGTGTCATGTTAACTTTGATAATTTGATTAGCATCAGCAAGAAGAAGAAGGTCAGAGGGTTGCCCAAATTAAAGAAACCTAAAAACATAATGTGCAAACGATGTCAACTATGGAAGATGACTAAGTCTAGTTTCAAAAGTAAAAAATAGACTTCCAAAGAAGTACTAGAGTTAATCCATACAGACTTATATGGTCCAATACAAGTGCAAAGCTATGTAGGAGATAGATACATAATGGTACTTGTAGATGATTATTCTAGGATAATGACTACTATGTTTTTAAAGATAAAATTTGATGCATTTCAAATGTTCAAATGGTATTTCCAAAGGTGAGAAGGAAACAAGAAAGAACCTAAAATGTCAAAGGTCAAACAAAGGAGGTGAATTCACATCAAAAGAGTTTGAGATACTATGCAATGAAAAACGTATCAAAAGGAAAACATCAACACCAAGAACTCCACCACAAAATGGTATTGTTGAAAGAAGGAACAGGTCATTGATTGATTGTGCTATAACCTTGATGATGGAGAAAAATGTTCCACTAAAGTATTAGAGAGAAGTTGTAAGTACTGCAGTCTACACACTAAATAGAGTCTAAGTCAAGAAAGGTAAAAATGCAACACCCTTTGAATTATGGTATGGGAACTCACCTAATTTTAAACATTTCAAATTATTTGGTTGTAAATGCTATATTCTTAAAGATACTTGAAATGGCAAGTTTGATGCAAAAAGTGATGAAGGCATATTCCTTGGATACTTCACTAGAAGCAAAGCATATAAGTGTTTGAACACTAACACTAACAAGATTGTGGAAAGTGCAAATGCAAATTTTGATGAGCATGCAAAAGTCCAAGTTGATAAGTCTAAGTAATCAGAGGATTACAGATCCTTTGTGTACTTCTATGAAGGAATGCCTATTGAAGACAATGCTACAAATGAAGTTGGGAATTAACAACAAATTTTAGTATTAGCCGAGTCGCAGCTAGTAAATATCGAGCTGCATTCAAAAGCTAAGCTACAGAATATAGAAAATGCACATTCTAATTCTAAAAATAGTACACATGAGAGAAATGGCGAAATACTAGATGAAGAAGAACAAAATGACTGAAGTTGGAGGATCAAACATGGAAAGAAGGACAAAACCAAGATTAGCCAAATATGTAAGAAGAAACCATCTTGTTGATCAAATCATTGGTGACAAGGATTCCAGACCAATGATAAGGAATATAATGAGGAATGAATCATATGTATTGAGTAAGTTTGAACCTAAAACATTGAAAGATGCACTACAAGAGGATGACTGGTATAAATCCATGGAAGAGGATATAGATCAGATTAAGAAGAACAAAACATGGACCTTGGTTCCTAGACTAGCTGATCAGAATGTGATTGGTACCAAATGGGTGTTTTGAAACAAGCTTGATGAAAATGGTGAGATAACAAGAAATAAGGCCAAACTAGTTTGCAAAGGCTATGCACAAGAAGGAGGACTGGATTATGGGGAAACATTTGCCCCTATTGGAAGAATGGAAGGAGTAAGAACATTACTTGCATATGCTACATAAAAAGGTTAGAAAGTCTATCAAATGGATGTGAAGTTTGATTTTATGAATGGTATACTAGAAGAGGAAGTTTACATAGAACAACTAAAGAGATTTGTTGATGAAAAGAACAAGGAAATGGTTTGCAAACTGCACAAGGAACTTTATGGATTGAAGCAAGCACCTAGAGCATGGTATGAGAGATTGCACAAATATCTTGCAAAGATAGAATGTGAGAGAATAGATGGCAAAAGAAACTTGTGCATCAAAGCTAAAAAAGGTAAAGATATTTTGATATCATAAATCTTTATTGATGATATAATACTTGGAGGAAAAGATGTTCTATGCAAAGATTTTGCTGATCAAATTAAGCATGAATTTGAGATGTCAATGTTCGGAGAAATCAAATTCTTTGTTGGAATACAAGTACATCAATTGAAACATGGAATATTTGTGACCCAATCCAAATACATCAAGGAGATACTCAAAACATTTGGATTAGAAGAGTCAAAACTAGTTAGAACACCAATGGCAATAGGACATAAGCTATCCAAGAATGATGAGTCTACTGAAGTGAATTAGACATTGTATAGATCAGTGATTGGAAAGCTACAATATGTTGTACATAGTAGACCAAACATTGTATTAGTTGTTGGAATAGTGGCAAGATTTTTTGCAAATCTAAGAGAAAATCACTTAATGGTAGTAAATAGAATATTGAAATACCTAAAAGGAACTGATGATTTTGGTTTGTACTACAAGAGGAGTGACACTTTTGAATTGAAAGCTTATACTAATGAAGATTGGGAAGGTAACATTGGTGAGGTGAAAAGCACCAGTGGAGGAGCACTTTTCTTAGGAAAAAGGTTGATTACATGGACCAACAAAAGGCAAAGTTGTACCTCACAGTCCACTGCTAAAGCTGAATCTGTTTCTTTTGCTATATATTGGACCAATATTGTATGGATCAAACATTTGCTACAAGGTATGAAGGAATAGGTAAATGAGCCTATTATACTTTATTGTGATAATACAAGTGATGTCAACATATCAAAGAACCCTTTAATGCATGCTAAAACCAAGCATATTGCAATCAATTATCACTATGTAAGAGAGTTGGTGGAAGACAAACAAGTGAAGATGGAATATGTTAGCTCAAAGGAACAAATTTCTAACATCTTCACAAAAGCACTACCTAAAGATGCTTTTGAGTAGCTTAGAGGTAAGTTAGGGCTGATACCCCTAGCCAAGGATACTTAAAGCAAAATCAATAATGCCCTACATCAAATGAGCTAATTGATGAAGGTTGTTATACATTGATGTAGAGGATGTTTACTTCAGGATTCATGCAAAAAGTAGTAGAAGTGTTGAAGCTCCAAATCAGTCACACGCAAGGTGACAAAGGGAGAAATTAAATGAACCTGCAAAAGCTACACTTTCATATTAACATGCTAATATGTCTTTGGCATTTTTGTCGAAGAGGGAGAAATTGTGAGAAACTGATCAAATGCTGATGATCTAGTGATCAAAAGTATGAGGGAGAAGTTCATAGACATGATCAAAAGTTGATCAAAATAGTAGAAAATGAGCAATACAGAGGGAGAAAAACAAAGAACAAGGATACAACAGCTAAGAGGGAGAAGCAAAAATGAAACAATCAGAATAGTAGAGGGAGGTGTGAAGTCACAATTACTTTTTGGCATCTAAGTTACTATTCTAACCTAGTTAGCATTTGGTTAAATAGTTTAGTCTAATGGTTGATCAATTTGGTTTGTCATCAATGCCAAAGAGGGAGATTGTTGAAAATTTGATTAAAACTCATTGATTAAGATCAATGAGGGAGATTGTTGTAAAGAAAGAAGATTGTTGTTAAATGATTGTTTTCAATCATTTTTTTGTCATTGATGTCAAACCTACTATTTTTAGGAATGAAATTTCCGTATAAGATCCAATTACTATCACTTAGTTGATTGATGAAGAGGATTTGATCAACAAGATGTAACAAGAGTACGTAAGGGAAAGGTTGAGTTATGATGTTGTAATGAAGAGCAAGCATTAGTTAAGAAATGGCTAAATGATGTATTGATAACATACTCAAAGATATAGAGGTTGGTCACACTTAGAAACATTGTAGGAATAAGTTGTAAAAAGGTTGACTGCAAAGCTTAAACTAAGATCATTAGTGGGTGTTGAGAAAATTAAATGAAGCCAAACAAATTCTCAGTTGGAGCCAAGTAACAAGAAATTCTAGTGTGTGCCAAGTGATCTTCAAGTTCTGAGTGAAGTTCAAGTGCCAAGCATCAAAAAATCTTAGTTGATGTTGAGTGATCTTTAGGTGTCAAGCATCAGGAAAAACACAGTTGATGCCAAGTAACATAGAATGTGCCGAGCATTAATATTTCAATTGTGTCAAGCTACTGCGTTATTTCAAATTATGAAGATTCACCAAATCTAAGACAACAAAGTGGTTACCTTGAATTTTGTGAACTATTTTGAGGATGAGGATGATGAGCTAGTGGCACATAATTCTATGTAAACCATTTTTGGGAAAATTCAAGAGGATTATTCAAGAAATTTCTAGAGGAAAAAAAAAATGGGTTAGATGCAATGAATCCTACCTAATCCATATGAATTGAAATTAAAGGATGTTAGAATTGAGCAAGAAAAGAACTCCAAGACTTCTATTTAAGGATTCATAGACCAAGAAGCAAATGGTGTTGATGTGCAAGAAGAAGAAGAGGAGACACAACAAGCACTTTCACCAACACATATTATTATGGGTACTGAATCGATGCAAGTGGATAGTACACACATAACTCTTGGCATAAAAGAAAATCCATTTGCAACTTATAGAAAAATTATTTTTGGCAATATTACAACTTACTCAAATTTAGATGATGATGGTGAAGAGGAGAAGAAGAAGAATGAAGTGGAGGAGTAGAAAAAGAACGATGATGATGAGAAGAGAAAGAAAGAAAAAAGGAAAAAGAAAGAAGAAGAGGAGAATAAAAAGGAAGATTCTGAACTTAAGCACAAGTGGAATATTGTAATGTAAGAGTCAACATTCTTGCCCAATCTAAAACATATGGAGTTAGAAATTGGGAAGGTAGTGTTCCAACATGAGGCTAAAATACCTTATGTAGCCATAGTACTTACATCTAATGTTGTACCAGTAGTTAATCCATCAACAATAGTATTAGATGATGAAGATCAAAAAGGATTGTTGAGCTCATCGAGTAATTTACTTCAAAAGAACAAATCAATAAAGTCTTTGGAAAAGACATTAACTAAAGTCTTGGATAAACTGTAGAAGGTAGTTACTACAATTATAGAAAATAAAGACTTACAACGAAAGGAATAGGATTTGGTGAAGATCTTTGATGAATATTTCACAACTCTAGTAGAAGTAGCTTCACACAAGCACATGTGAAGCACGATCCATCACTATTTGATACAGTATGCACTAATGTGAGAAATGATTTGAAATCACTTCATGGAAGCTTCAAGGAAGTCAGAAAACTCATTGATGAAGGGAAGAGATTGTATGGATAGTGTATTTTTTCATACAAGTACCTAGCTAATTTTAAGAGCCAAATAAAGGGTAGGTTGAGTGAAATTGAAATACTCACTATGAAGTTACAACTTTTAGAGACTAGTGTTGAGGACTGTGGAGTAGAAGTTGAAAAGATAAATAATGTAATTAGAGGCTTAAAATTTGATAAGGAGAGGGAAACAAAGAGATTCTCTAGTCTTAGAGAAATTTTGTCAGCAAAGATCAACATTTTGTAGAGGTAATTGGAAGAATGTCTTGTAGCTAAGAATTCATATGATAAATTTTCCTATACTAGCTAAAGTGACATCTTATGCACTAAGCACACGAATCATTATTTTAGATACAATAAATGAGAACTAGAAGAATTAAGTGGAAAGATTAAAAGTTGTATATGTAGATTACATTTCTAGTATATCATGTTGATTAGTAGTAGATCACCCATTTTTTGTTGATACAATTTTATTTTTGACACCTTTGCCATTGATGCCCAAAGGGGAGTATTATGTAGAAGGAAAATTATATGTTTTGTATATGTAAGGGGGAGTAAACTTAGGTGCTTATGTATCAATGCAAAGGAGATATAAGGAATGTAATGATCCATCAAAACATGAATAAAATGTTTATGTTTTGAAGAAAATTTTGTGTAGTAACTTTTATTTGTTTTTTACTATGTATGATATCATTTTCAGACTTAGTCAAATTTTCCAACAATTTCCATCAATTACAAAGTGGGATATTGTTGGAAATATGGTCATATAGATGTATTTATGGTAACATGTATTCAACATTTCATTTATGCATTTAGAGATAGAAAATTCTCTAAGTATTAGATGTGATGTGTAACATGTATTCAACAAAAAATAGATGTGATGTGTACGTATGACTCACTGAGAGTTAGCTTATGCACAATTAAGGAAAGCTCTATTATAGTGTCATGATGACATGTACTAGTGCACAAGTATATACATATAGTATGATGCAAGTTATGATTGAAATACGAATATGAATATTTAATAGAGAAAAAAAATTTATATCAAAGATTTGGATTGTATGACGTGACGAATTATTTTGATAAAAGAGTAATCACTAATTCATGCTAAGTGGACTATGTGGATATTATTCCATAAGTTATTTTATATTATGTCAAGTGTGTGAAGACATGAAGGCTGATTGAGTAAAGAATTATGAAGATGTGAGGTATAAGTAAAGATCTCATCTTGTGAAGATAAGTTTGATGGAAATTAAAGAAGTTTGTGATATATTATGTGATATTTTTCATTGATGATATGTGAACTACATTGTACATGTAATTATAGAAAGTGTGAAATATAGAAAACATAAAGTATTGTATTTATATATATTCTTGTGAAGAACTAAATTCTATTATTACATATTAGGGTAGTGGGCTCTTCATGCATACATTGTATTTGGTCCACCAACTCCTAATAGGGTTGAAGAAAATCCTAATAGGTTTGAGGCTTCTAACAAGGGCTAGTCCTCTAAAAAGGACTCAAGACACTATACGCACTTTAGAGACTCCTAACAAGGTCAATATCCTTAATAGGATTCTATTGTTTAGTGAATCATCTAGTGGGTGTCATCCCCACCAGGGTTTTCCCTTGGCCAAGGTTTCCCTAGCTAAAAAATAATAGTGTTATGAGTTCTCTATGTGTATGGTTATATTTACTATTTAGCATTGTTGGGTTACTTTTATATGCAAGATATAAAATAATCAACAATATTTAGTTGTGGGAAAAAGTTTTCCAAATACTGATTCATCCCTCCCCTCTTAGTATTATTTATTTCTAACATCTTCATGAAAGAAGAGCACTCCTCATCCATAGCCCTATACCACTTTAAGTTTCCTATCACCTATAAAAATCTATATAGATCATCTAAAATAGCATGACTCAAGAGTCTAATATCAATAGTCTAAGCACATGTACAAAAATAATTTTTAGTATCACCTGCTATAGGGCTTGTTGCATCAATAGTAGGACAAGCGCACTTGAGCATTCTTTGAACAACTATTGGAGGTGGTGAAGTGGGATTAATATCAAGATCTACCTTAGAGGATGCATAATCCTATGGAGGAGTAGAGGAAGTATCGAGTAGTGAGGGAGAAGCTGGTGATGGTGGCTCCATTTAAGGATTACACTCATCAAACTAAAAATCTCACCAAAAAGAAGACCTCTCTTGAGTCAAGATAAAAAAACTCGTATGCATTCAAATCCTCACATTAGCCAACAAATATTAGTGGTTGGATCTTCTTCTCCATGGTTCTCTATTGAGCACCTAGAATAAATGCCCAAGCCTCATTACCAAAAATGTGAAAAGTAGAAGCATCTAGCTTGACATTAGTCCAAGCCTCCTCAGGATTCATGTGTTGCAGTGCATTGTGAGGCATTTAATTCTAAATATAATTGACACAATTGATAACCTCATCCAAAATGATGAACTCATAGATAGAGATTGTATCATACAATTGGTCATCTCACATAATGTGTTGTTCTTTCCCTTTGTAACCCCATTCTGCTAAGGTGATGGGGACACAACCTAGCATAGAATAGACACAACAAGAAAGGGGAAATTTTATTTACTATGTAAATATGCTATTACATGAAATATAGAGAAAATGGACTTCCAAACATGCCCTATGGGCTTACAATAGTATAACTTAGGGGATAATTTCTTCTCCCAGTTCCTCCTCTCAAACTCCACTCCGAACTGCCTTTTACAATGCCAGAAATGTCCTTAAATAGACCCCAAAGGGTTAGGGATGAGGAATACATTCTAGAAAGTGCAAGTTGGCATCCACTGACCAAATAGAAGGTTCCAGAAGTCACGTTAGAAGTCGGTGCAAAACTAGAAGAATCTAGAAACGGTAATTGAACTTCCAGGAGGCATAACTTTTGAACCGTAGCTTCGATTGACGAGCCATTTACATTTTTGGAAAGCTCTTGAAGTGCTCTATAGCCTTATGGACCAGCTTTTCTTGTCCAAAATTTTTTGGCCGTATACAAGGTCATTTAATTCCCTGAATCTAATTTTGAAGCATTCTTATGAGGTCTCCAAAAATTTAAAAACTACAATAACTTTCAAATCATGGAGACTTTTGACCTGATTCTTTTTCTGGAATGCTCTAAATTACAAGTAAAATCATCTAACCAATTTAAAAATTTTGGTTTACCAAAATTATGGCTCACTTACATACTCCTATTTTTTAGGCATTTTCACATATCCCACGGTGCTCAAATACTCTAACCTAGAACACTGATAGTGGAACTGTGAGAGTTGGAACCTTTATTTGACCCAAATGGGTATCCATAAATAAAAACACATGAAAAAAAAATGAAGTCTAAGTAATTTTTTTTTTGGGTGACATAGGATTTCCCTTATACCTCTCAATGCTCCTGCATCAGACACCCAGGGTAGATTGAAAAGTGATCTTGTCACTTTATGGATGGTAGAGGAAATCCCAAATGGGAAACCTTAGCTACTGATATCCAAGTTGTGTTCTCAATTGGTCGGCCTTTCCACTTAACCAAATACTCTTCATACTACCCATTTCTAGTACTCCTACCCATACGATGATCTAGAATGTCTTCTATCTCCTCCTTCTTAAAAGAAAGAATCAAACATGGATCTAACATCAAACCCTCATCTGCACCATCATCATGATGCTTTGTTAAGTCTGCAATGTTGAAGATAGGAGAAATGTGAATTCCATCTAGTAACTCCACTTCATATGCATTTCCTGAGTCATGTTTCTTCAAAATTTTATAGGGGCAAAATTTCTTCATCTTCAGCTTGTTGTAAGTACCTACTGGAAATTATTCTTTTCTTAAGTGTACCATGACTAGATCCCCTACTTGGAACTCCTTATGTCTTCTCCTTTGATCAGCCCTAGCTTTATGCTGTTGAATCATCTTGGTAATGTGTGCCTAGACCTCCTCATGTAGGCACCTTATATGTTCAGCAAACTCTTCTACTTTAGTACTTGTCCTCTCCCCTTGCTCTATCTTCCTTAATTCTGGTGTAGTCCTTGGTCTATTTCCATATACAATTTGGAATGGTGATTTTCCAGTACTCCTATTTATAGACTTATAGTAAGAAATTTTTTCTTGTGGTAGAATCAAATCCCATCCCTTGGGCTTATCCCCAACTAAACATCTCAACAAATTGCCCAAAATTCTATTTACCAGTTCAATTTGACCATTAGTCTGCGGGTGATGTGTGGAACTAAAATTTGAGTCTATTCTCAACTTCTTCCACAATGTCCTCCAGAAATACCCCACAAATTTAGTATCTCTTTCAGAAACTATACTCCTTGGGAGACCATGTAGTCTGACTACCTATTTGAAAAACAAGTCCGCAATATGGACAACATCATGACTTTTGTGGCAAGGAATAAAATGTGCCATTTTGGAGAACCTATCAACCACCAAAAATACTGAGTCATTACCCCTTTGTGTCCTTGACAATCCAAGAACAAAATCCATACTTATGTCCTCCCATGGCTTTGATGGAACAGGAAATGGCTGATATAGTCCAGTATTGTGACTAAATCCCATGGCCACATGACAAAACTGACAACTTTGTACAAAATTCTTCACATCCTATGATATATGAGGCCAAAAATAATGTTCTAGAAGAATGGAAATGGTCTTTTCTCGACCAAAAAATCTTGTCATCCCTCCACTATGCTTCTCCTTAATCAGATTTTCCCTCATGGAAATCCTTGGAATGCATAATTGACTGCCCTTGAACAACATACCATCCTAAATCAAATAGTCTAACCACTTGGTTCTGTCTACAGCAACAGGATCTTTACAAGCTTTCCATGCTTCAAAAAAATTAGGATCCTCAGGGTACAGATTCTTGAGTTCATCAAACCCAACTACTTCAACCTGCATTACTATAAGAAACAACTGCCTCCTGCTGAATGCATCTGCAATCCTGTTAGATTTTCCACTTTTATGCTTCAACACAAATGTATAGCTCTACAAGAACTCTACCCACTTCATATGCCTTTGGTTCGATTTACCTTGGCTATTTAGGTACTGTAATGCCTGGTGATCAGTACATAAAACAAATTCCTTTGGCAATAAATAATGTCTCCATTTCTTTAAGGCCTGAACTATTGGATAGAACTCTTGATCATAAATAGAATACTTCTTCTTTGCATCATTCAATTTTTCACTAAAATATGCAATAAGCTTACCTTCTTGGCTCAATAGAGCTCCAATAGCACTGCCACTAGCATCACAATCGACCTGGAACACCTTTCTAAAATCTGGAAGTGCCAACACAAGTTGTTCTATCACCTTCTTCTTTAACAATTCAAGACTTTTCATAGCTGCTATAGTCCATTTGAACTCTTTTCTATCCCTTCCTATTGTGTTAGTCAAGGGTGCACATATGCCATTGAAATTCTTAATGAATTTCCTATAGAAACTAACCAGTCCATGAAATGATCTCACCTCAGTAGCAGACCTTGGAGTAGGCCATTCCAAGATGGCTTTTACCTTCTCTGGATCCATTTTAAGACCTTCAAGTGATATAACAAACCCCAAGTAGACTAACTCCCTTTTTCCAAAGATACACTTCTTCAGATTAATTAATAGTTTCTCTTCCCTTAACCTTTCAAGAACACTACGAATATACAATAAATGCTCTTCCAAAGTCTTGTTGAAAATTAAAATATCATCCAAATAAACAATAACAAATTTTCCCAAGAACTTGTTAAGTACCTCATTCATAAGCCACATGAAGGTTCTTGGGTCGTTCATCAATCCAAAGGGCATGACTAACCACTCATAAAGACCCTCCTTGGTCTTGAAGGTAGTTTTCCACTCATCTCTTCTCATATCTATATCTGATGATAGCCACTTTTGAGATCTATCTTTGTGAAGTATTGAGCTCCACTCAAGCAATCCATAAGATCATCCATTCTTGGCAAAGGAAATTGATACTTGATGGTTATCCTATTTATAGCTCGAGAGTCTGTACACATCCTCCACTCTCCATCCTTCTTTGGTGTTAGTACTGCAAGTACTTCACATGGACTTAAGCTCTCTCAAATTAATCACTTCCTCAATAGCTCTTGAACCTATCTATTCAGCTCCTTTGTTTCAGTAGGAGTCATCCTGTTAGCAGCCTTGTTAGGAAAACGAGCTCCTAGGATTAAATCTATCTGATGACTGATTTGCCTTACCAGTGGCAATCCTTCTGGAACATTATCAGAGATGACATCTCCAAACTCACCTAATAAATATGAAACTTCAAATGGTATTTCACTACTACCTTCCTTATCTTTTCTAGGAATCAAAGCATAACACATACATTGATGTTTCATGCCATCTAAAAATTTCTTTCCATAAACAAGAAAAATCCTAGCACTGCTACATACCTTTTCACCTTCCTTCTTCACGGGCTTCAGTTTGTGGTGAACTCCATCATTTGTTAGAGAGTATGTTTTTGCATGACCATCATGTACTACATGCCTATCAAACTGCCACAGTCTACCCAACAATAGATGGCAAACATCCATTGGAATAATATCATAGAGAACTTCATCATGGTAAGTCCCAATTTTGAACTTCACTAAACATTGTTCACTTCCCAAGACCTTATGATCATCCTTCGCCCAAGCAATCCAATAGGCTTGGGGGTGTTTCAACCTCTTGAGCTTCAGCTTAGAGTCCATCTCCTCTCATACCAAGTTATCAGTGCTACTACCATCAATGATCACATCACAACATTTATCCTCACACTTGCACTTGGTACAGAATAGACTCCTCCTTTTTCCTGGTTCAATCTCACCACTTAGTAGGACCCTTTCATTTACTAAAGTTTCTCATCTTTCTACATACTTTGAATGTGATGACTATGCATCCTCATCCACATGAGCAACCCTAGCTTGGCCTTTAGTTCTCCTCTATGTCCTTCCTTGATGTTGAGGGCATTCAAAGGCATGATGACCTTCTTCATTGCAATGGAAATAGGTACCACATAAGCCTTGTCTTCCTTTTCCATGTCCTCTACCTCTTCCTCTCTGATTTCCAAAGTCTTGATCATGGGAGCAGTTAAAACCCTCATTCCTCTGGTTCCTGCTACTACCCACATCTACATTTTTATTTAGGGTCTCATTTTGACCACCAGATGACCTACCACTACCCCTTCCTCCTTGACTGCACCCTCTTTTTCTTTCTTCAAACCTTTTGTTTAGCTTTTCCTCAACTCGTAGTGCAAACTGGTATGCTTCTTCAACACTGATGATTCTTACCAAACTTAATTCCTCCTGGATGATAGGTTGCAACCCACTGATATAATGAGCAACATTCTCCTTAGTTTCTTCTACTTGCCCTACTCTAATCAAAAGTCGATGAAAATTCCCTGTATATTCCTAGACTGATCTTCCTGGTTACTTCAACCCAGGCATCTTCTTAAATAGATCTAGCTCATAGTCAACAAGAATGAATTGCTTCTTCAATTTGTCCACCATACGATCCCACCTTGTGATCTTATCCTTTCCTCTTCTATTTCTTTCCAATTGAGCCTCTTGCCACTAGATCTTGGCATGGCCTTTCATTTTGGCCTTTGCAAACTTAACCCTATCCAGATCCCTGATATCTTCATATTCAAAGTACTCTTCCAGTTCATTGATCCAGTCGATCAACTCATCTGGTTTCAGATTTCCTAAAAATACACCCACATCAATTGTAGGTCTTTTTCCAAACTTAGCAATGGCCCTAAAAAGCCTTTCCTCTTCCTGATTCAAAAATTTCTCGTCAACTTCCCCTTCTGGTCCAAATTCTTCTTCATCGTCGTCCTTACTTTTGTCACCTGCAGCAACATTTGCTTCCCTACTGAGCTCCTCTTGCAATGCTTGGAGTTTCCTTTGGAGGGCTCTAACCTCCTTAGGATTAATAGCTCTTGCCCTTCCACCATTCTCTCTTCATGGAGGCATCTTCTTATTTCAAACCCACAACCACACAGTCTTGGTGCAAACTGCCTCACAGTCGGTGCTCTGTCTCCAGACTGAAGAAAACACGCTTTGATACCACTTGATGGGGACACAACCTATAACAGAATGGACACAACAAGAAAGGGAAAATTTTATTTACTATGTAAATATGCTATTACATGAAATACATAGAAAATGGACTTCCAAACATGCCCTATGGGCTTACAATAGTATAACTCGATAGATAATTTCTTCTCCCAGTTCCTCCTCTCAAACTCCACTCCGAACTACCTTTTACAATGCCAAAAGTATCATTAAATAGACTCCAAAGGTTAAGGATTAGGAATACATTCTAGAAAGTGCTAGTTTGCATCCACTATCCAAATAGAAGGTTCCAAAACCTGCATTAGAAGTCGTCACAAAACTAGAAGAATCCAAAAATGGTAACCAAACTTTTGGGAGGCATAACTTTTGAACCGTAGCTCCGATTGACGAACCATTTAAATTTTCGAAAAGCTCTTGAAGTGATCTATAGCCTTATGGACCAGCTTCAGTCCTCTCCCATTTTTTGGCCTTGTACGATGTCATTTAATGCCCTAAATCTGATTTTGAAGCATTCTTAGGAGGTCTCCAGAAATTGAAAAACTGTAATAACTTTCAAACTGTGGAGACTTTTGACTTGATTCTTTTCCTGGAATGCTCTAAACTACAATTACAATCATCAGACCAATTTACACCTTTTGGTTCACAAAAATGATGGCTCACTTACATACTCCTTTTTTTAGGCATTTTCATGTATCCCAAGGTACTCAAATACTCTAACCTAGAACATTGATAGTGGAACTGTGAGAGTTGGAACCTTTATTTGACCCAAATGGGTATCCAGAAATGAAAACATATGAAACAAAAACTAAGTCTAAGCACATTTTGTTTTTGGGTGACACAGGATTGCCCTTATACCTCTAGATGCTCTTGCATCATAAGGAGTATGCAGAACTATGAACTAATTTTGTAAACCATGCTCAATGCAAAAATATCTAAAAGACTAATTCACATATTACCCCCATTATCAATGTGTACATTCCTAACAAAAAGACAAAATTACTTCTTTGCAAATGTCTGAAAGATTTAAAATGAATCAAAGATAGCAAACTTGTAGTTCAAAATGTACACCCACGTGCATCTAGAGAAATCATCTATGATGATAAGCACATATAAAGAACCTAAAAAAGATGAAGTGGGGAATTCCATAAGATGTATCAACACCAATGGTTCCTTAGCACCTATGGATCTACCTAATAGAAATGGATCTTTATGATATTTTTGAACCTTAACAAACACCGTTAGTAGTGGACAACCTTAACAAACACTGTTAGTACAAGAGATCTAAGGTAACCCAATCAATGACTCCTCTATACTCATCTACTATAGGTATCTATAGTTGACATGGAATTTTTTTTAATGTTAAATCTTTCTTACTATATTAGTATGAGGAATGATAGAAACACTTGTATAATCAAAGCTTTCAAAGACATCAAACTGATATAAGTGAGACTAAAAATCAACACTCCTTGTAGAAAAACTTAAGTCAAGATCATGGAGGTCTTGAATAACCACATCATGTGGTGAGAACAAAACTATCTTACTAGAGCTAGAATGACAAATCTAAAAGACACATAGGAGGTTCATAGAAATGGTTGAAACACATAGAAGATCCTATAATGAGCCACCCTCTAATGAGATAGTTCTTGAACCTATGACTAAAAGCTATGTAGAATCACAAACTAAAATTTGTATAGTAACACTATAAGCAAGTAAGGTGACCAAATTAGGTGAGTGTATTAAATGATGTGAAGCACCTGAATATAGAATTTAACTAGCTATATAAGATAATGCTTATGTAGAAAGAGAATGTCCTTTCCTTGAAGGAGGAGGAGGTGGCTTTTGAAAAATAATACTATGATATTTGTATTTGAAACAATAGACCACTAAGAAAAATTGAGAGAGGGGATGAATTAGTTAACCAATTATAACAATTATCAACCCTAATTAATCTAAACCATTCAATAAAAGTAAATAGAAACCATACCAAGATGAACATACACAATTACTCTAGATTTGTTAACTAGGAAAACCCTTTATTAGAAGGAAAACCTTGGTTGGAATGATGCCCACAAGATGATGTACTAATATAAATATTCCATGTTAGAAGATGAACCCTCTTAGAAGTCTATTACAACATTTAATACATATGAATCCCTATTAGGAGACTTTGAATCCCTATTACAAGATTTGAACCCTATTAAGAGTTCTAGAAGGCAAAAGGACCCATTATCCAAATAGCTTCTAAGGCAAGACCACTAAACTCATTGTCCAACTAATCTCTCAAATATTCTTTGTAGAATAATTATCTATACTATACTTTAATTTATTTCTTCTATCCTATCAAATATACCAATCATTGTCAGACCTTGTAAACTAAGTCACAAACCTCGAATCTCATAATAAAACTTTGTTAGTGAAGTTTTTTGCACCTTCACTCTACTCTGCTTAACTTTTCATTTCTCTCTTTGTACTTCTTAAAATCAATCATCCATCCCTTCCATGATAAAGAAAAATTTCTCTCGTTTATACCAAATCCATAAAAAAATTCTTTGAGTCATCTATTATACCTTCTCAATTAATTATTATAGGACCTCATTAAGAGCATGTTACACTTACTGATAACATTTATGTTATGCCTTGTTATGTGAGAAATTTTTGCATATGTGACATCATGATGAGTGAGATTAGCCATGTCATCTCCAGAATGCATTCTTCACATCCTCAACTTTGGCTTCTTAGAATAATAAATCTACCAAGAGATATAACAAATTTACCAAAACAAGCT
Organism: Cupressus sempervirens; assembly: GCA_028749045.1. Classification (NCBI taxonomy): domain Eukaryota; kingdom Viridiplantae; phylum Streptophyta; class Pinopsida; order Cupressales; family Cupressaceae; genus Cupressus; species Cupressus sempervirens. The sequence continues at coordinate 174,621,435 of CM053793.1, forward strand.
TCTATAAACACTATCTCAAAAAAATATCCACCAAAACTTGCATAACTTCTTCTAGAATTAATATCTCATGCTTCTAAGGTTAGCTCCATATACTAAACACTTAGTATTATCTCTCTTTAACCTCACTTAGTAAAATTTTTGACCTATCTATCCATACCAACTTGACTTTTATCATTGTTCTTCTCTTAGATACCACATAAAACTACTATGTTGACATCAATGGCATAGTCATGAATGTAACATATCATCATGATAAAGATCTAAACATGTTTATCTAATACTCCCCCATATAATTATCATTAATATTCATGTTTCCAACAATCTCCCCCTTTGGCATTGATGGCAACATAGATGAAAAACATCTAGGTCTAGAAATACCAACTGTTGGTGTTTTGAAATGTTACAAGTTTCAAATTACCTTGATGAGAATATGGTACATCTAGGGGTAGATAACTCCCATCTTTGACATATCATTTTAGACACTAGGACAACTATAAGTCTTGACCCTTCTTCTACATCAGGCTTTGCAAAACTTAGGCATGTGGACCTTAGATTCAATTAATATGGTACTAGTGCAAAAACATATTCCTAAATCGATTAAGTAGATTTAACCCTTATTTATCCTAATGAATCATGAAATGGCATATTCCTATAGTAGCTAAGTGAAAAATAATGAAATTCATAAGTTGAGTGAGCGCATCACATTTAGGATCCTTAATAGGAAAGGGAAAAACATTTGATTAATGATGTTGAGTTCAACAAAGCATGACATGAACAACATACCCCTATGATCCTATCAAAATGATGAGTGCCTTATATATTGGGTATTAGCACAAATCCCTAACACACATCCCTTAAAGTCATTGACATATGCCATATATCAAGACTTCCTAATCTATCTATCCACTTTGTGAATTAGACATTTGCATCTTTCTGAATCTCATACTTGACCTATCCCTTCATGAGATCTATAATCCTATGATGATGAATCAAGCATTTTAAATAACCCTTTGAGTCATAAGAAAAATAAATCAACATATACAACCAATAGATTACAATTGAGTTTCATAGTCTTTGTTTACAAAACACAAAAGATCACAAAAACATGAATGAGAGACAAGATGTTAGAATGAAGACTAACTTGCTACAAAATTTTATTTATTTCTTTGGAACAAATACAAGAGATGCATGAAATTGAAATGCCAAACTACCTAACATGTTAGAACTATCTATATAAAAACTTAATGTTGTTCAATACAAGAGAAATTGTTGAAAGAATGATGTCTCAATAGCAAGGAATTTTCTCCCCCAAAACTATAACCCATACAATGAGAAAGAAAGAGAATGATATAGGAGGAAGTCAATTCCTAGATCTAATCTAAAGATGACATGTTTCCACTTGAAATTCCCTCTCCTAGTAGTGAAAAGAATCTCTCTAATCTATCTCTACAACTACATATCAAATCTTCAATCATATTGGCCTCCAAAAGAATGAAATGATTCAGATATTTGATGAAAGAACTTAACTAATTTTGATACCAAATTTGAACTGAAGGCAACAACAAAAATTAGTTAAAGGATGAACTCTAGAAGCATGAATTTTTTTTATAATTTTTTTTAGGCTTCAAAAAAATTCAATTTTTTCCTCCTAATAGATTTTGATGCTCCATGATGAATTCTGCCTATTCTATTGAGAATGCCTTGAAAAACACAAAATCGCTTATAGAGCAAACTGATGAAGACCTGCTCAAAATTTGACCCCAAATTTGAAATTTTTTTCTCCTCCTAGTTCCAACAGTATGTTGCACTCTATATCTTCAACAAAAATGGTGCCCTTGAGAAAAAATTGAAAATCTAGCTCCTAGACTGAATCATAGCATTAATAATAATTTTTTTTTTAAATGTTTATATATTTGAACTATATAAAACATTTAAATCATTCAAATCCTTTTAAAAATCATCTGTTGAAAACATAGGATTTTTTTTTAAAAATTTTATATTTCATTTCTCCTTTCCACTTGTCAAAATCTCCTTGGCTAACTACTTGGGTAAACCCCACACCTTTTATAAACATTTGGAAATTCCAAATTGAAATCATTCCCTTCTCCAATATTACAAAAAGCTCCATATTTTGTAGTATTAGACATATTGAAGTAAGCCTCCTTGATCCTACGATAACTTAAATTTCATAACATCCCATCATAGCATCACACACCTCAAACTGGGCCTCCCCAATCTCACAATTTTCCAATGTTACGATGAAAACTTTCACTATCATAACATTGAAAATATTTAAGCATCCTTCCACAATCCTACAAAACTCATAGGATCATAAGCTTTTGAATTTGAGATCTTGATCCCCCAACCATCTCTATCTTATATTGAAATCATAACATCATGCATCTTTAAAAATTGGCTCCTGATCTCCTGACTTGCCTCATTTTTGTAACATCGTAAGGCTTCAAATTTGGCCATCTAAACCTATGATTGGTCATAAGATTGTAGATCCTCCTCATTTGGTTTGACAACCACAAAAAAAAATTCTTCTTTCTTTGATCACATGATAAGAGGCCTACTCATCATAGCATCGAAGACCATTGAAAATGGGTCCTAACCATAGAACAACCACAAAGCTCATAGCGTCGTAGGCTTCAAAATTCCCTCTTTCAATCTCATGGCAAGGCTGGTTGTAGCATTGTAGCCCCTTGGAAATTACCCCTGCCACCACCACCCTCCCCCCCCCCCCCCCCAATCTCATGACATATTGTACCATTGAAACCCTTCTAAATCTAGCTTCCACTACATGATGGATTGCCATGTGTCTCTACTAGATCACCCTTTAGCCTTCCACCTAAATAGTCAAAATTATATTGACATCACCCACCTTGGTTCAATGGGCCCCTCCATAGGCTTGCTGTACCAATCTTGAACCAATGTGTCCTTGAAGACATGTTAACCTTTGAGTGTGCGAGTATAAAAATGGTGAAAACTCTCCTTTCTTCACCAATGTGGGATATAATACCTACGTCCCCTACACATCATCTTTGCCATGGAACTCTGTACCTACAAATTCTTCCATTCATGCCCCTTCTCTGATATCCCTAAAAACCTGATGGAGCATTGTCCTCGTGTTGCATGGACATGGCATGAAGTTTGAAGTGGATGCATTGTTTTACTAGCATGAAATTCCTTCTCTCAAAATGCCACCCTCTTATCACTCTTTGACACTTAGGAAAAATTGTAAAAAATGACACTAGCTCAAAAGGAGACATTTGCAGAATAGCTTAGAATGTTAATTTATCAATATAGAACACATATGCTGGCTAAAAGCAAGGTGTTCAAAACATAAAACACCACTTAGGCCTTAGTTAAATAGCTGAGTATATATGCAAGAAAAGCATTTATAAGGCATTGATTTCTCAATGGTACTCAAAATTGAGGTTTCAATTTTGAGTCCCAACAGTGGCTCTATTTGGGGATGCATGTCCCTTGTGGGTATGGCAAGAATTTAGATCTCTATTGGAAGTATACCACTCAACAAATTTGTCAAACAAATTTATTGAAAATAGGGAAACAAGTACTCCTCCTATGTACACACGATGGCCCCAGGCCACTAAACCTCAAAATTTTTTTAACCTCTATCATAAACCTAATTCTCATTGACATTTTCTTGAGGTAAACTAAAATTATATCTCTCATCAATTCGACCAGTCAGGTTAGCATCTTGAAATAGAAGACTTGGCAAAACTAAATTCACACCTTCATTCTCATAGTGCATGTACAAATCAGCATTAAACCCTACATCTTGCTCACTATGAAAATATGAATCAGCATGATCATAACTACTAATATCAAACTAAAACTGATCATCACTAATTGAATCATGGATACCTTCAATGGAAATCACAAAATATTGATACTCTACTCCATTCAAATGGTTACATGAATCAAATTGTAACTCACCTTGTGCCTCCAGATGTAAAGGGAATGAAAAATCTGATTTCTCCTTGTTTGTAATATCAATACTCCATAAATTAGACTAAGCATTTTTGCAATCTCTTCACACTCAAACAACTAATTAGATACCAAATCACAAGAATCATCATGAAACAACATGTTCATAATATGCTGATCTATATCAATGTTTCCCTCAAATAACTCATTAGAATAAACCACTTCACTAGTATTACTTTCCTTAGCATATGAGTAATCTGAATGTATCTCAACATCATGAAAACAAGAACAAAGTAAACCAATAATAGACCTTATCTCTACAACTTTCTTCTCAACATAGAAATCATCATGTGTATTGATGTACGAATTACCATCACATACTCCTCCAACACTTGAGAGAGCATATTTTACAACTATATATTCTTCAACATCAAATTTAAGGTAAATGAATTCATCATATGAAAATGCAAGACATGGAAAATCACAAGCATCCTTGGATAAATTAGCATACCTTTCAAAATCATGAGCCAACAAATCTAAAATTTCACCAACACTTAACAAAACTTCATTGCTAGTTTTTTTCCTTGGTTTTTATTATTATCCAGATGGCTTGACACATTTACAATAGTAGACTCGTTAGTAATATATTCTAAAAAATCAGAATCCTAATCATCACATATATTTTCCTCTTTATATGACACCTCAACAATTGGTATCTTAATATATTCACATTTATCACTAGAAGAAAAACTTGTATTGTTGTTACACTTTTCGTCCTCTTTACAACCATCGCCATAACAAGGTGAATCCACATTATTCCTATCATCAAATTGATGATTACTATCCTCTGATTTATAAAAATGAGACTCTTCATTTTCAACATCATTTTATGCAAATTCATTGCATTCATTAAGTTTAGATTCACTAGCATTCAAAGCACTTTAATCTCCATGACAAAATCTTGGATTTCAATAATCTTTTCTAAACTTGACTTGCTAACCAATCAATTGAATGTGGCAAAAAAAAATCTAAGAGTACCATTGGCCATGAAGACTCCTTAGGTTTGAAAGACTCATCAAGATTCATAACTATTGATTTAAACTTCATGTAAATTTGAAATTCACTAAGACCCTTAATATCACCAATTGTATATCTTATCATTATGACAATCCTATCATGAATGTTTTTTTTCAGCTTAGCAATATTTGCACAAACACTTTCAAGAGTTGGCACATCACTTTTAGACCTAGACTTCAAATCTATCTTATAAACTATTAAAAATCTACCCCTATTTCTCAGTGCTGAAACCACTAGATGGAGACAACCATTTTGTTCATTCAACTTTCATGAAGGAAAACTACATGAAAATTGAAAATACCTTTATGTGTTGTTGCATTAAACCTCTGATTTATTGATTAGCACTATGTAAACATAAAAACCTTCACACCATAGATAAAATCCTTTGTAGAGCTACCACCTCCTTGAAGAGAAAAATGAAATCATAGTAGTGATTCACCTTTTGAAATCAATTACTTCAGCAGATACACACAACCACATAAACCATTAATCAAGAACTTATACTTCCTCTTTTCACACAAATTAGATCTACCCATAAATACTAAAAGCCTCTGATATTAAAATAAACCATGCACTAGCATAGAGATTTTGACTAGAGTCACTACTCACATTTAATGAGAATTTTTTTTGAAACAATTTACCACTTGTAAATTCTCAACTAGACTTTCAATATGGAAAAACTTGCAGATCATTAACACATTGAAAAGAGAATACAATTCATAAATCAATTTGACTCTAAAATTTTATCCACAGCATATGCAAAAATTGAACTGATTGAAGATAGACTTATAACAATCATAGGACACAATTTATGTCCAATCTTACAACATAATATTGTCCATGAACAAAGCTTAACCCAGGAACACAAAAATCAGCAAGGATATGAAAAACTCCTTACAACCCTGCTACTATGGAAAATCCTTCCTATTGTATTGAATATTCTTCAAATTCTTAAGGTTTCTCTATCACACAAATTTAGAAAATTCTATTTATTATCTATTGATTGAAATACTCAATTAACACTAGGGATTCTTGTACTTTTAACAAGATGTACTGCCATCTTATCTCCCTAGTGGAGTCACCATTTTGTTGGTGTTTTGAAATGTTATAGGTTTCAAATTAACCTAATAAGAATATGGTACATCTAGGGGCAGCTAACTCCCATCTTTCAGATATCATTTTAGACACTAGGCCAACTATATGTCTTGACCCTTCTTCTACTTCAAGCTCTACAAAACCTAGGTGGGTCGACATCAGATTCAATTAATATGGTACCAGTGTAAAAACATATTCATGAATCTATTAAGTAGATTCAACCCTTATTTCTCCTAATAACTCATGAAATGACATAGATCTGCAATGGCTATGTACAAAAAATGAAATTCATAAGCTGAGTGATGGCATCACATTTAGGTTCTTCAACATGAAAGGAAAAAATGTTTGATTAAGGATGTTAAGTTTAGAAAAACATGACATGAACAACATAACCCTATGATCATATCAACATCATTAGTACATGATCTATTGGGCAATAACATAAATCCTTAACACACATCATTGAAAGTTATTGACATATGCCATACATCAGAACTTCCTAATCTATCTATCCGCTTTGTGAATTAGACATTTGCATCTTTCTAAATCTCATACTCGACATATCCGTTCATGAGATCTACAATCCTATGATGATGAATCAAGCATTTAAATAACCCTATGAGTCAAAAGAAAAAGAAATCAACATATACAACCAACAAATTGTAATTGAGTTTCATACTCTTTCTTTACAAAATACAAAAGATCACAAACAACATGAATGGGAGACAAGATATCAGAATGAAAACTAACTTGCTGCTGAATTTTATTTATTTATTTGAAACAAATACAAGAGATGCATGAAATTGAAATGTGAAACTACCTAATAGGTTAGAACTATCTATATAAAAACTTAATGCTATTCAATACAAGGGAAATTTCAAAAAGAATGGTGTCTTAGTAGTGAATAATTTTCTCCCCCAAAACTAGAACCCATACAATGAGAAAGAAAAATAATGATATAGGAAGAAGTGAATTCTCGAATCTAATCTAAACACAATATGTGTCCACTTGAAATTCCCGCTCCTCTGAGTGAAAAGAATCTCTCTAATATCTCTCTACAACTACATATCAAATCTTCAATCATTTTGGCCTCCAAAAGCAAGAAATGATTTTGCTATTTGATGAAAAAACATAACTGATTTTGATACCAAATTTGAACACAAGGAAACAAAAAAAATTAGTTAAATAATGAACTCTAGAAGCATGAAAAAAAATTAGAATTGATTTTAGGCTTTAAAAAACTTCAATGTTTTCCTCCTAAGTGATTTTGATACTCGTTGATGTGTTATGCCTATTCTATTGAGAATGCCCTAGAAAACCCAAAACTACTTGTAGAGTGAACCAATGAAGACCTACTAAAAATCCAACCTAAAATTTGAAACATTTATCTCCTCCTAGTTCCAATGTTATGCTACACTCTATATTTTGGACAAAAATAGTGCCCCTAAGAACAATTTGAAAATATGGCTCCCAGACTGAATCAAAGCATTAAAATTGAAATTTTTAAAAATGTTTATATAGTTGAACTATATGAAACATTTAAATCATTCAAATTCTTTCAAAAATCATCTGTTGAAAACTTGGTATTTTGATTTTGATTTTATATTTCATTTTGCCTTGCCACTTGTCAAAATCTCCCTAGCTGATTACTTGGGTAGATACCATACCTTTTATAAACATTTGGAAATTCCAAATCAAAATTATTTCCTTCTCCCATATTATGACAAGCTCCATATTTTTTAGTATCAGACATATTGAAGTAAGCCTCCTTGGTCCTACAAAAACTTAAATTTCATAACATCCCGTCATAGCATCACACACCTCTAATTGAGCCTCCTTGATCTCATGGTTTCTTGATATTATGATGAAAGCTTTCCCTATCCTAACATTGCAAACATTTGAGGATCATTCCACAATCCTATGAAATTTGTAGGATCGTAAGCTTCTAAATTTGAGATCTCAATCCCCTAACCATCTCGATCTAATGATGAAATCATAACATCATGCATCTTTAAAAATTGGCTCCTGATCTCTTCACTGGCCTCATTTTTGTAGCATTTGAAGGCTTCAAATTTGGCCATTTGACCCTATGATTAGTCATAAGATCGTAGATCCTCCTCATTTGTTTTATGACCTCATGACAAATTTTTTCTTTCTCAGATCACATGATAAGAGGCCCACTCATTGTAGCATCGTAGACCATTGAAATTGGGCTCTTGACCATATGACAACCACCAAACTTTGTAGCATCATAGGCTTCAAAATTCCCTCTTTTGATCTTATGAAAACATTGATTGTAGCAGCATAGCCCCTTGGAAACTGCCCCCCTGATTGCCTGACATATCATAACATTAGAACCCTTTCAAATCTAGCTTCTAACCACATGACAACTTGCCATGTGTCTCTACCAGATCACCCTTCATCCTTCCACCTGAATATTAAAAAATGTATTGATGTCACCCACCTTGGTCGAATGGGCCTCTCCATAGGCTTGCTACGATAATCTTTAACCAACATTTCCTTCAAGACATGTTCATCTTTTACTATGCAGATATAAAAATGGTGAAAACTCTCCCTACTTCACTAGTGTGGGATATAATACTTACATCCCCTACACATGATCTTTGCCATGGAACTCTACACCTACAAATTCTTCCATTCATGGCCCTTCTCTGATATGCCTGAAAACCTGATGGAGCACTCTCCTCTTGTTGCATGGACATGGCATGAAGTTTGAAGTGGATGTAAGTATTATCACTCTTATCACTCTTTGACACTTAGGCAAAATTGTAAAAAATGACACTAGCTTAGAATGGGACATTTGTAGAATAGCTCAGAATGTCAATTTATCAATATAGAACTCAAAATTGGAGTTTTAATTTTGAGTCCCAACATGAACATTAAAAGGTTGTTATGCTTACTTTTAAAATCCATGTCATTAGTCATTCTCCCCCATTGATATACCTTAATGTGCTCTACACTAGTTGTAATCTCTCCTTTCAATGTACTTTATATCAAACTATTTTTCATGGTGTAATAATCTCCCCCATTGACATCAATGTCAAAGGTTTTAGAAACCATCAATCTTTCCAAAAACTATCTTTGACTTACCCAAGTGTCCAAAGACATTGTTCAAAATAATATCCAAAAAGAGTCCTAGATGACTCTATCCATCACAAATACTCCTACATACAAGAAGCATCAACATTCAGTCCAGAAAAACAATAGTGCTCCATTAGACTAGACTAATGTACACTTGCATCATCTACTTTAGTTTATGTAGTGTCATAACCCCTAGCATACCTCACAAATAATCTAATGTCTCTTTGGTAAGAGGCTTGGTGAAAATATCTACAATCTACTCTTTGGTTCTTACATATTCCAATCTAATTTCCTTTTCTACAAATTTCTCTCTCAAGATGTAATACTTGATAGAAATGCTCTTACTCTTAGAATGGAACACTAGATTCTTAGACTTATTCACTATGCTTGTGTTATCATAATGCATGACAATAGGTTCACTAAATTCTATCCTTACATTCTTTAACATCTTCTTCATCCAAATAACTTGATTACAATTGTTTGCTGCTGCAACATATTTTGCCTTTGCTGTACTCTATGAGATACAATTTTGCTTCTTTCTTAACTAAGAAACCAATCTTCCTCCAAGAAAGAAGGCTCCACCACTCATGCTCTTTCTATTATCCACATTTCCTACCCAATCAATATCAATATAAGCATATAAAGTGAAATCCTTAGATCTATCATACCATAATAAAAGCTCTAGAGTTTCCTTTAGATATCTAAGTACCCTTTTAAGTGTTGCATAATGTGCTTCTATGGGATCAGCTTGAAATCTTGCAACAATTCCAACTGCATTTTCTATATCTATCCTTGTGTGGGTTAGATATTTTAACCCTCCAATCGTAGATCTATACTTCTTCTATTCAACAATAGGTGTCTCATCATTTATCGATAATTGTGTCTAGTTACCATAGGTGTTCCAACTAGTTTCCATATTTCCAAACCAAACATTTTTAGTAGATCTAGGAAATAAAGATTCCTTCTTTGTCCTACACAATCTATAATCCTACGAAGTATTTCATTTCTCCTATCATGCTCATTTCAATTTCCTTCATTTCTTCTACAAACTTGTCACTTTCATCATCATTTCTTCCAAAAATGATATCATCAACAAATATTATCAAAATCATTAATCCATCATCTATTTCTTTCTAGTATAGATTACTTTCTATCATACCTTAGCTAAATCCAAGCTTTGTCAAATTCTTGTCCAACATTGCATACCAAGTTTTGGGTGCTTTCTTTAAGCCATACAATGTTTTCTTCAATCTACATACTATATCCTTGTCATCTTTTAAAGGAAAACCTCCAGGTTGCTCTATGTATACCTCTTCTTCAAGTTCTCCATTCATAAATGTTGACTTGACATCCGTCTGATATGCTTTGAATTTATTATGTGTTGCACAAGATAAGAGTAACCTTACTAGTGTTCTTTCCACAAGATCATAGGTTTCATCATATTCTATTCCTTCTTGTTGTGAGTAACCTTTGCATACCAATCTTTCTCTATTCCTTACAACTTCACCTTGTTTATTCATCTTGTTCCTGAATAGCCATTTTGTTCCTATCACATTCTTGTCTACTAGTCTAGGGAAAAATTTCCATGTCTCATTCTTCACTATCTAATCCAATTTTTGTTTCATAGCTTTCTTCCAATAGCCATCTTTGCATGCTTCATCTACATTCTTTGGTTCAACTTGAGATATCAGACATACTTCTTCATTGATTCTACTTCTTTTCATCACAACTTTATCTCTTCTTCTAATGATCTTCCCTAGTCAATGATTTTTTATCATATTCTTACTAGAAGTAGGATTTGTTATCTCAACTCTTAGCTCTATTAAAGGTTTTGAGCTTTGTTTATGCCTTTTCTCACCTTCATTTTGAAAATTATTGCTAATGATATCCTCCACATTTTCATGGTTCTCCTTTGGATCAACAATAGTTACCAAAGCTATCTCTTCTACTACTTCCTCTTCCTTAAGCAATTCAAGCTCATTACCTTTATCACAAACATTCAAGAATCTTTTCATACTCTCTTTAAGTGAACTCTTTCTATTTTTTTCTAATCTCCTATTGCATGTAGATGAAAAATGACCAAACTCATTAAATGTCCAACAAGTAAAAACTTCCATACCTTCTACCTCTATTTTCATGAGGAGATCAATATATTTCTTGATCTTCATGTCTTCTTTGGATCTTGATCTAACTTTACTTGTACCTCTACACAATAACTCGGTGCTCAATTCTATACACAATTGTAATCTTTCACCAAGAGGCTCCATCATCTGGGTGTCAAAATTTCCTCCATCAAACTCAACACTATCTATCCAAAAATAACTTGCCACTAATCCCCCAAAGCAATTAAAATTTATCTTCAAGGACCTAATGCTTTGATATCAATTATCAGAAACAATAGTCCACCAACATAACTAAGAGGGGGGGGGGGGGGGGGTCTAAATCTGTTAACTATTTATAAAAAAATATCACACTTAATAATTCTTAAGCATTCAATCAAAGTAAATAAAAACCATACCAAGATGCAAATACACAATTACACCAGATTTGTTAATTATGGAAACCATTAATTAGAGGGAAAACCCTAGTGAGAATTATGTCCACAAGATGATGTACTAATGTAAATATTCTTTGTTAGAGGATGAACCCTATTAGGACTCTATTACAACATTTATTACATAGGAGTTCCTATTAGGAATCTTTTAATCCTAGTTAGGAGATTCCAACCCTATTAGGAGTTGTGCCAAACCTATTAGGAGATGTAGAAGAAAGGACCCGCTATCCATGTTGGTAGTTTGAAATGTTATGCTTCAAATTACCTTGATGAGAATAGAATACATCTGGGTCAGCTACTTCCCATCTGCAACATATCCTCTCGAACACTGGGCTAACTATAAGGGTAGAACCTCCTTCTACTTCAGGCTCTACAAATCTTAGGTGTTTTTACCTATAGATTCTTTATATGGTACCAATATTCAAAGCATACATTGAATCTAAAAAAAATAAAATAGAACCCCTATATCTTGCGTAATTATGCAAAGATTACAAACATGAGGAAGTTGTTAACATGACCTAAGAAATTGATAAGCTAAGTGAAGGCATGCTTTCAGTTCTTAAACGGAAAGGGAAATGGATGATTATAATTATAATTTTAGCAATCCCTAAATATGTAGCAGTAAGAACAAGTTGATCTTGTAGTTGATTAGTGCCTTATCTATTGGTAAGTTCCATAGATCACAAACATACATCTATGATATCACTGACATATTCCATACATCAAGATATTAGATCTATCTCATCACTTTGTGAATTAGACATCAATGTTCATAAAGACCCCATTCTAATGACATATCCTTCTCAAATAACTAGCAATCTTGTCAAATATGCCAAGCATCTACTTTGTTTTAGCAAAAAAACATATCAGACATACAACCTTAAGGGGATGCAAATGGGTCTAAGTTCTTTGTCACTAAACCACACAACATTGTAGATTTTAGAGAGAGGAGATGAGAATTAGAATGAAACTAAGAAGATTATTGTCCATTGTATTTTTTTTTTTGAAACTATACATTCAAGATGCATGTACACAACTCATAAGACCACTAAATAGATCAAAACTATCTATATTAGCTTAACTAATGTTGTTCATAGAAGAGAAATATGCTAAAGAGAATGGTATCACACTAGTGAAAAATGTCCAAAGCTGGAACATATCAAAAACTAGAACCTATGGTCTCACAGTAAAAAATGCCAACCCTTATAATGGATGAGAAAGAGAAAGATATATAGGAAAGGAATGTAATCGCAGATCTAATTTGGAAGCGACATATGTCCACTTGAATCTTCATTCCATGTTGTTGCAAAGTATCTCTTATCTTTCTAAAACTTAAATATGATATTATTCTCATCATTGTTTGTAACAAATTGAAAATATCTCTTCCTTAATGATGAAAACCATTGTTTTGCCAAAACATTTGAAATGTTGATATTGTCTTCATTTAACTAAATTAGAAGTGAAAAAACCATCCCTAACTACATACTTATTGCCTCTGGCACACATTTAGTCCATCATCTTGCTAGAAATCAATTCTAAACTTCAATACCTAAATGTGGTTGAAAATTGAGTACTTGAGACAAAACCTTGTATAAATTGAATATATGGCTACTTATGCAAAAAAAAAAAAAAACTCAACAAATGGAAAATTCATTCTCTCCCAATTCTGATGATATATAATAGTCATATATCTACTTATCAAAAATGTGCAAAATCTCAACTTGAAAATCATGCCCTTGGACTGGCCTCATAGGTCTGCACTTGATTTTTCAAACATTTAAAATCTTTCTAAAGATTAAACTTTAGAATAAAACCCTTTTGATTTAAAAATCAACATCCTTCATGTGAATTTGAAGGAAAATGTTAAAAATTACTTTTACCACTTTTGATTTTTCCCTCTATTATCTATCTTAGTCAACTCAAGTTTGACTATCTATGCTATGTGGCAGCACGCCACTAGTTAGAGTCTGCCATGTCATATGTCACCTAGGGACCATGTGGCATCCTCTAATTGGTCATCAAAACACTTCCACATGTAAGTATTTCATTAGTTCTCCAACTAGCCAATCACTGCTATGTCATCCTCTGCTTGGTGCTTGCCACATCATGCCACATGTCATCTTGTGATTGGCTAGGAACCTACACATGCCACATCAGTGCCAACTAGGGCCACTATGATGTGGTATCTAGGAACTTCCCCAAATTTCCTAACTTCTACACATCTTCATAGTGCAGGGAAGTGCCACCCATCAAATCTCACCATATAACAAAATTTGAAGCATCCATCTTGGGCTTGCCATATAATCTCTTATTCAAAATTTGTGCCAAGTGTAAAAATCTAATTTTCCCAAGGGTGTCCAATCATACTACCATGTCACTATCTATGCCAACATTGATTTCAATTCACGTTCAAAATTTCTTTGGTCACTCCTTCAACTTGGTCAAGACCCACTTGAGAAGTCTTAGCTTACCAAAAGATCTATCTTTAAGACACTTAATAGAAGAACACTTGGATATTTAAGTGTTTAAAAATCTCATTCCACATGCATATACTATGAGCACCATGTTTAATTCAATGCATCACCTTAGCTCCTTCTCAAATATTTCCACCATAGCCTTGGTGCATAGAGACATCACTACTGATCTAGGCCAAGTCATTGTAAGAGGTGTTCACAATCTGCATAGATTATAAAAAGTCTACTTACACTTGACCAAACCTCAATCAAAAATAAAATAATTCTACTCTTGCATGACCTCTACTTCAAACATGAATGCTCTACCACATAGTTCCCTCACATAATTTTCCAAAGGATCCTCATCTATTCTTTCTTGTGATACCCACATGAGGCTCTTTTACCCATGCAACATGCAGATGTGGTATCTCTTCCAGCATCATGGATTAGATTCCTAATCACACCTTGTAACACTCCTCTCATAGCCTTCATATTCCATGTACAATCCATCTCCTTTGGCATCTTAACATCTCTTCCACCTCTTTTGGATTTTTTTGACTTCCAAATAGTTTCCATATTTATTTCCTCCTACCTCCTCTTTCAATCCACACAAACCACTCTCCCTCTTAGTTCAAATGTCTCATGCCTTGACTAATAATAACTACATTTGAAACCCTCACTATTTCCTTAGCTATGAGCATCTCCATTTTTTTAGAACTGATCATCTTTTACTTTTAACAAGTCAACTGGCAACACCTCTTCCTTACGTGCATATGGAAATCCTTTCAATTCTAAAATCTGCACTTCACTTTGTTATAGCAACAAATTTTACAATCCATTATGGAATGGTTTATATGATGGCATCTCCATTTGTTTCCAACTATTAAACAAATCATTGAAACCAAAAGACCCATGTTCAATAAAAGGGACTCCTTGGCATGTTGTTGTGGCTCTTCTTGCAAGGATGATCTCAATAGATTTCTTTGGGAAATTGAGGATATTTCCAAAACATCACCACAAGAGAGATCAAACAATGGCAAGAAAATCACAAAATCACCATCCCAACTTACATTGATAAGATTTACCAATTTCTTATATGCTTTCTTCTTCATATACTTTAGGAATTGAGGAAATCCAACCTCCTTCTTGTTATGAACTTGACCATAATACAAGTCACTATGTCCATCCTTTATTCCAATCACTTAGTTTTCAAACTCGAAAAGATTAAACATTATAGTGATCAAAGCTATTAAAATCCCCCTTTTGTAACACCCTCAATCTCATAATGCTTTGACCAGTCTAGTGAAGTTAGTCAGGCCCCAAAGTGTGTTTGGCTTAGAAAAAAAATGAACTAAAACACTTAACCTCTCAAACTAATCCAATGGACCCATCATACTAAATCAAACCAAAATTTATTGCTGATAAATCAAACTAAACTCATTTTACCACCTATCTACAAATAATGATTATTCTACCAAGGGGTCCTCTGTCTAGCTTTAAAAACTAGTTCCAAAACACCTGACCAGGCTCTAAAATCAAACCTACTAATTCTTTGTTTTACATACACTTACCCTACCAAATTTTATCTAATGATGATAGTGGGGTCAAAAGATATTGGCCTTCAAAGTTGCCTTCTCAAAATAGCCTACAAGAAAACACGTTAGAAAACCATAAAATGCATTCAGATTTGGCTTTGAAAATAGGGAAAACTTGTTGGCATTATGTTGTATTTTTCATTAGTGACAAAACTTGTTTGATTCTAAAAGGTTACTAAGCTCATCACTCAGTCCACAATTTATACTGAGCATTCAGTGGTTGCCAAGTAAGTTCATCACTTAAGCAGTTCACGCTGAGCATTCCTGAAGCTACTGAGTAAGTGTGTAGTCTAGTAGTGTTAACCAAATAGGCAGTGGTCACTAATCTTCACAATGTCTACTGAGTTATTTTTTTGTGTGATGTCAACTCAGTGTCTACCAAGTGATGGATGTGTAGTGTTTATCAAGTGGATGTAAGGTAAATGAAGGATTCAGTATTTACCGAGTGACACTATATCTATTGAGCATCCAGTGGTAACTGAGTTCCAATATATGTTTTGTGATTAGTATGGATAGAGCTTCTACTTCTACCAAGTGCATGATTATGTTGAGTAATGCAGTGGATGTCGAGTATTAGAAAGTCACCAAGTTTTCTTAGAGAACCCAAGTTTTCTACTATTTTTTTGACTTAGTAATACTTTGTTTTCTTGTTTTTTAGTTGACCTTGTAAGTGAAAATATTGGAATTGTATATATGTAATGTATTATATCATTTGCAATGTATCATGAGTATGTAAAAGGAATGTATAATGTAATGCTTTGAGAAGAGTGAATGAGAATCAGTAGCAGAGCAGAGTATATAGAAAGGTCATTAAGGAGTAGCAAAAACATATCAATCATAAGAGGTGATCTATACTTGAAGATCTATTCAGAATTCAAGTTGTAAGTTAGATCTACTATTTCATCCTGACAAGTGAATTAGTTTTCCAAATCCTTTAACAGGGAAAACTTAATAGTCTTTGAATAAATCTCCTAGTAGAGTGCATAGTTCATTGTATGTTTGTAAAACCTCTAACAAGGTGGATCTAGTAGTTTAAATTTCTCTTAATAGGGTAGATCATCAGAAGTGGTCAATGTAAGCCCTAATGCGCCAACTTTATACTACAGTAGTGAATTTTTGTGGATATCATCTCCACCCCAATTTTACTTTCTATTTGGAAGGTTTCTAGATCACCAAAATACTATGTTCATGTGTTATGAATGTTTATCTTTTCTTATGCATATAATAAATTAGATGAGTGAATGGTAAATGATTTATATTGCTAAGTGTTGAATTGATTTAAAGTTTTTGAGGTTACTGATTCACCCCTCCCCTCTTAGTAACCTAGCTAGTCTTGATTATTTCCAACAGTTGGTATTAGAGCTTTGTGATTCTTAGGATAAAGTTTGAAATCTTGAGCAAAGATCAAGGGAAATGGAGATATTAAGACTTGATAAAGCTAATGAGAATGAGAAGCTACATCTGGAGATGACCATAGCTCAACTCAAGGAAGCTAAAGAGAATCTATCCCAGTCCCTAAAGAGAAGGAAGGAACTTGCAAGATAAATGAATTACTATCAATATGTTAAAGAAAAGATTGAAGAATTTTTCCCATCAAGCAGTTTAGATGAAGGTAATGAGGCAATCAAAGAACTCCTAGAAAAGAATGGCTCTCTACAAGAAGAGGTAAGAAAATTAAAAAGAGAACAAGAAATTCAGTCAATAAGAATGTGTGAAATCTTGGAACAAAGGAATAAGGTAAGTGAAGACTTAGAGGCAAGGAATAGTGCAAATCAACATCAATCCATTCAGAAAGAAAGTATTATCAATCAACTCTCCAATGCAACTGAAGAATTCATGAATTTGAGATCTAAAAATGAAAGTTTAAGGAATGATTTAACCACTGAAAGATATATCAATGAAAGATTGAAAGTTGATCTAATTTTTGCAAAGCAACTCAATGAAAGGATGATGAAATCTCAAGTAGATATAGATCAATTAAATTAGCAAAGTGAGCATAATCTTCATAGGCAAAAATGTAAACCAAGACTTGGTTACAAAGAAGAAGGTGAATCTTCCAAACAAGGTGCCCAAACGAATCAAAGACTTATTTTCTATCATTATGGTAAGTTAAGTCATACATGAAATAAATTTTGGATCAATAGAAAGGAAAAATTCAATAGAAAATGCTACAATTGCAACAAACATGGTCATAAAGCTAATGAATGGAAGGAAAAACCAAAATTTGAAGACAAATTTCACAAATGCAAGAAACAAGGTCACAAGGCATCTAAATGTAGATCCAAATAATTCAATCTAGCTAACCAAATTATCAAAGCATTATTTGGTTGGGATTACAACACTTGGTGTAGATGTCACTATTATGGAGAACAGGGACACATTGTCATAAACTACATAAGGCATCACTTAAGAAAGAGAGATTCAATAGTAAGATGTTATACATGCACTAAAATTGGTCATTTATCCAAAAACAACATGAACATAGGAAGAGTTGAAAATGAGAAGAAAACTAAAGCTGATAACATCATGAAGCAAATGAGACAATAGTGGATTCCCAAATCTACCGAGAAGATTAGTTCAAATGATGGCCATGTCACTCAAGAAGTGGGTGACTCCACCATTTCCAATTAGATTCTTTGATGGAGGAACTACAAGTGTATCATCAAGTCATATCTAGAGTAGTTCCAAATGAAAAAGAAAAAGATCCAAATTAGTATTTTAGATACAAAGGGATCACATGGAGTCAGGCCTTACCGAGAAAGGTTGGTCATACACTCAACTGAGCTAGGTCAAGTGTAATGAAAGATTTGTTTGATTGTTGAGTCACAAGTTTCTACCAAGCTAGTAAATGGATGACAGTCTATCATGCACTATGTCATTATGGTACCTAGCATTAATGGTGAATTTTCATCAAAAAGGGAAAAATTTGACTTCATTTATCACTACGACTTTATAATGCAAAGAGTTAAGAGATTTCTAGGTGCACTCAAGTGATTTTGAGTGAATTTGCAGCAAATAATTTGTTCAAAAAAATTCTATCATTTACCAAGCAATGATGACATCTAGGAGTAGCAACAACAGCAAGGCAAAAAGAGGTTCAAAAATGTTGGTTAAGGGTGTGGAGTGGGAAGCGCCAAATTTGAAGCTAGTTCCAGTAGTTGAGGCGGCACTTGACCCTAATGGTGCACAATCTCAAATTCCACCAAAGGTACTCCTAATTAACATAATTTGCACTCATTGTAAGTGTTCTATTTAGGAGGTAGGAACCCTAGAAATGGATAGTTCTTTAGAAGAAATGTGTGTCGATTGTTCATTAAAACTCAAGCATAAGCATCTTGAAACAAAAGTTTTTACTCATATCACACACCTGCCAAGAAGTTTTCAAATTAAGTGGATTAGATACATTCTTAGTCATGTGCACAACAAACAATTATGGTTAGAGCAGCCTATGTTAATAACCAAAAATATGATTCACAAGATTACTGATCTCCCAATGCTGAGCAAAGTAAAATCTACCAAAACTCTAGGTTGGGATGAACTCTAGAAGAAAGCCCTAGCCAAGTGGGATGGTAGAGGTTTGAAAATTAGCACTATTAATAATGTAGAGGTAAGATTTGGTATTCATGTGATTGCCCACAAAATTTATAGCTCTAGTCATTTGAACAGTGTTCTATGTGAGGCAATGGGCTTAGCATTTAAGTTTGTGAAGAAAAACATGGAATTTGACTTGTCAGAGTTATTATTGAAGCAATTAAACAAGAATATGGATAGCATATGAACATCAAAGAACAATCCTTGTAAATATGGTTCTTTTTTGACACGTGTCTTCTTCTATTTGCAAAAGTTTTTCCCATCTAAAGCTTCTATTGTGTTGAGAAAAGATGTTCTTATTCTGTATTAGAGAAATGTGTTATTGCAGAAATGGGTGTAAACTTTGACAACATTATGGAAATTATTTTGAATATTTCAAGGAAAGAATGATTAACAAGTTTAGGATTCCTCCTAAACTTTTTGAGGATACAAAGATGATGTGTGTTTCATGGTTGATTGTGATAGAGTGTACATTCAAGCAGTCAGGCCCCAAGTTGCATGGGGGAAACCTCTCCCATATGAAGTCAATATTGATGAAACCTGGGATATTATTGAAGTACTAGTAAATGAACTAGTTGATCCAAAGCAACCAATTTTTGGAACATATGATGAGACAAAAGTCAAAATTGAACTAGAAATCAAGCTACCTCAGGCAATCAGCAAAGGAAAGAGGAAAATCACAAAGATGAAAACTACCACTGGCCCTCTTATTCTTACAGAAGGCAAAGGAGAGGATGAAGAGGAAGAAGAAGAAGAAAGACAGGCAGAAGAATGGTAATTAGAGAAGGAGGAAAAGTTAAAAAAGAAGAAAGGGAGAGTAATCATTACCAAACCTCCTAAGGCCTCCACAACTATTTTCTCCAGGAGATCAAAAGGAAAAGGAAAAGGTGAAGTTGTGCTTAGGAAGACCCCACTTACCTTTCAAGAAATATTGAAACAAATGGAAGAAGGAGCTGGCATCACAAACTTCATGGCACTAAATTTTGAGACAAGGACTAATGTTGAGAAGATGCAAATTGAGGAATTGGTGCTCACCAAAATGAAAAAATGGAAGTATTCCCCAAACCAAATTGCTCCTCAAATTTCAAAAGAATTGTTGGTAAGATTGCAACCAAGGTGGGAATCTACTATACAGATAGCAAAAGATATTTATGAACAATCTTTGAGGAAGTTACTGCCAAATCTTATAGATGTAGAAGTCAAAACAACAATGAAGAACAATGAAGGAGAAATGATGATTAGATTCCATACATGTTTGATTTTAATCAAAGATATTGAGCATGTTGTTAGAGATGCAACAAACATGTGGAAGAACATATATCATTTGCACAAGCCTAGTGATGATTTAGTAGAGATCAAGGATGATGATGATGGCAATGATGATGAAGAAGATGATAACACTCCATGTGTTACTTTGATGCTAAAGACTATCAGGCATTAAGGGTTGATGATGAAGAGAAAGAGGAAGACAAGGAAGAAGATTATCCAATGAAAATTGTAGTAGAAGTCATTGCTTCCCTTCGTCACTCTCCACCTAAGCTAGAAACATCATCAGGGTTGGAGTTAGCTTCAGCAGGAATGATTGCAACCAGCTTAGAAATATCATCTACACCTACTACCTCATAGCTCCAAGCATCTACAATGGAAATGTGTACCACTTCATCTACTAAGCTACAAACCTCTTTATTAGATCTCAATAAATCTACTTCAGTAGTATGCACAACTACTAGTTCTCCAATTGTATCAACTTCTACTATAGCATGTTCAGTATGTTTTCCAGTATGTTCTATAATTTTTTCCTCTATACCTTTGATTGCACCAACTTTTGTTTTAGTTACTTCTTCAGTTGTAAATATTCTAGTTTGTACACCACCTATTGGTACTTCAATTTTGGATACATCTAGTATTACTCTCAGTTTTCCTTTGGTTGGACCAATTCAAGTTTTTACTGCAAGTCTAGCTATTTCTACTATTGTTTCCATTTCTAAGTCCAAGGAAGTAAGATCAAAAGTAAAACCAAAGACTCCTCTAAAAATTCTACTTACTGGTAAAGCAATTGATGAAGACATTGATTTGGGCAAAGAAATTGTCATTCCTAAGATAGATCTGGATATTTCCATAGTTGATGAAATGAGACTAATTAGTTCGCTTTTAGAGAAAAAAGAAAGGTAGAAAAAACTTAGAGATGAGAGAGATAGAGAGTCACAATAATTTAGAATCCTAAAAATATAATTACTAAGGCTATAGGTGTTGAAGTTGATCCATCTCAACACATTTTGTTGCAATTGGAAGAGCCTGTGAATAAGTTCAATGAGGACACTTCTAGCCAAGAGAAGCTCATTGAGAAAGTAGAGAAGAAATTTGATAATAAAGTGCTTGAGCACATTGTTCAACACATTTCAATAAACTAGGTAATGTAACATCACTTTTTGGCAAGCTTTGTGATGTTACCAAGTTCACCAAGGATATAAAGGAGAAATTAAATAAGATTGATGTAGATATGAAAGCAAGCCCTCAAAGGCTATAGCTTGACCCTAGTTCAAGCTCATCACATCACATGAAGGTGAAATTTTTGTCACAGATGTAGGTAGAATTACTATGAGAGAAAGCCAAGATTAGGTCTATACTAATTGATATCCAGAATATGATCCTTCTAGTTATGGACTTAATGCAAAAACACATTGCATATTCAAAATCATTAGTCCAAGATAACAATTTTTTTTATAGAAGATCACATGATTGAACTTTTTGTTGAAGTTCAAGTGGCACTCTCTACTTGCAAAATTTTGCAAGACAATTAGGATAAGTCAATGGCTCTTATTCTCAAGGTACACTCTAAATTTCTCTTACATTTTGGTGTCTCCATTTAAATATTTTGCACATCTCTTTGGAATTACTATCAAAAAGAGGGAGAAAGAGATAATAAGAGACATGGGAGAAAGAGATGATAAGAGACTTGTGCAGAAATCAAGGGAGAAAATTGATTTATTTATGTATAGTGTAAAGCTATGTATGTACTATGCCATATGTATGGGGGAGATATGTAGGATATGTACATATAGTAGCTTTACAAAGATCAATTTTGAAAAATCAAAATCACTATGTCAGTGTACATAAGTTTTGGCTCATAAGTGTTTTTGTCACTAATGCCAAAGGGGGCGATTGTTGGCATTATGTTGTATTTTTAATTAGTGACAAAACCTATTCAATTCTAAAAGGTTACTAAGCTCATCACTCAGTCCATAGTTTATACCAAGCATTCAATGATTGCCAAGTAAGTTCATTGTATACACCCTAAAATGGTCGCCTAGACTATGGGCCCTCATTATTCAATTTATCAATTTATCAAATTTCTCGAATCAATGGTTTGCAATATTTTATTAAATCAATTCAAATCAATTTCCTTGATCAAATTCGATTATTTTATTTCTAAGGTTGATCATTTTATCCTAAGTCTTAGAAAATCTCCTCTTTTAATTAAATAAAATAATTCCCCATTTAATTAAAAGGAAACCTCCCTTTTAATTAAATATTTCATCCGCATTTAATTAATTAAGAGAAAAACCCCTCTTTTAATTTAATTTAATATCTCCTATTTAATTAAAAGAACTTGCTCCCTTTTAATTAAATAAAAATCCCACTTAAATATCTCTTGTTGATGAAAGGGAAATAAAATAAATTCTTTTATTTAATTTCTACACTTAAATGCACATATTTCTAAGTGGGACTTATCTTTTCACTTTCTTTTCAACCACTCCTGTTTTCTCTTTGGTGGAATTTTGTCTCACATGGATCAAACTCTATTATCCCATATTGGTTGTGAGAAGCCTCTCACCTCCATAATTTTCTTTATAAGGGAGAGCCCTCTCCTCATTTTAGGATGAATGATGTTATTGTTATGCTACAGGTTTGGAGAGCAATTTTTGAAGGAGTTTTTGAATGCTAAAGCTTTTTGTGGAGAACTTCTATCTTCTTGTCTCATTCTCTCTTGCACCCATGGCTTTCATCATGTGCTTTTATCATTGCATTTGCATGTTAGTTTAGAGTCATATTTTCTTTCATAAGATTAGATCTCGCTTTTATAGATTAAATTTTGTATTGTTCTTGCATTGTTATCATATAGATTAGTTTTCATCTCCATTTGCATGCATTTTGGATCTTTGAATCTCTCATTTCATGGTGTACTTGCATGGGCATGAACTAGGTCAAACTGAGGGCCTCCATTGCAAAACCCTTGCACTCCATGACTAGAGAGCTATGAGTTGCCATTTGAGACCTCATTCTTGAGTAATCTTGAATATAATGATTCATAGAAGTGTTCTCACATTTTAGGCATACATGTTTGGCACCCACCATGGGGCAACCGACCTTTGCTTGCTGGTTTTTGTGCAAATCTGTTTGTAGACTCAAAGAAACCCTACATTTGAAAGATTTTCTCATATCTTTCAAATGGATACGTATTTTGATCTGAAATATTTTGTGCAGGGCAGCGATATATCCA
This sequence comes from Cupressus sempervirens, assembly GCA_028749045.1. Lineage (NCBI taxonomy): Eukaryota > Viridiplantae > Streptophyta > Pinopsida > Cupressales > Cupressaceae > Cupressus > Cupressus sempervirens. The sequence goes on from CM053793.1 coordinate 174,645,357, forward strand.
AGAAGCTTTGGTCCAATTGTCAGATGTTTCCAAAACATTTTTGAGCTTTCATGATATTTTCTTCAATTTTCATAAAAAATCATTTTCAGGCGTAAATCAGCACATTTTTTGAAAAAATTTACAATTTTGGAAAGTTCTTGGAATTGTAAATAGAGTTGGTTCTTTGTGTTTCAATTTTAGAGGTCATATTATGGGTCAATAATTCAATTTGCAAAAACTGGTCTATTTTGACAAAACAACCCCCTAGGGCACAAATTAAAAGATCTTTTCAAATTTTTTGCATTTTTGAAAAGCTCTCTAATTTTTGAAAGGGGGTTATTTTTCTGTATTTTGAGTTTTGGATCCAAATTCATATCGTGTAGATCCTATATTTATGACTAAGTCAAAAATCAATTGAAAAAAAAAAAAGGCATTTAATGAATAGTTTGCATTTCATTTTTTTACAATGAATCAATGCCTGATGTGGGCTTTCATTTGGGTTACTGATTATTATCACTCTTAAAAATTAGATTTTTAGATATAACCTTGGTTTTGGATGAGTTGACATGTATTGCATTCATGAGTTTGTTGCTTTGTTCGTTGCGAGCGAGTGATCAAGTGTAAATGAAAGGTACAACAAAGAAAAGACACATTGCAAGGATTACCAGCTAATTTTCTTTGACTGATAACACTTCATTTGGACCTAAAATGAACATCTCTCATGTCAAGCTTGTGTGTGTTTCCTTCCATGTTCTTATTTTACAACACATGCATAATTTGATACTAGGTTGTGATCTCCATTAGTTTTCATTTAGCAGGCTTAGTTGCTTGTGATAGATCTAATTAGCTATCTTGGGTTATTGGACTTGCTAATCCACCGGCCCCTCATTCCACCCTGTGGTTGCAAGCTTAGCACCACGTTAAAAGGGGAGGGGTCTATAGGACAAAAGCGTTAAATGTTCCACTAGGCAACCCTTTTGTGCTTTCTAGAACTCACTAGTTTCTGAGTTGTGGACTCGTTTTGGCTTGTGTGAGGGGTTAAATGTTCCACATCTTTGGACTCACCTTGCATTAGTTAAAGCATTAAGTGTACCACCTTGTGCCCTTTGATTGCTTTTGGATAGATTTCTTTCAAGAATTAACATCTGTATACACATAGTAATTAGGCCTCATGAAAACTATTCGTGGATCTTGAGAGAGTGGGTTCCTAGTGAAAATCCTCTCTAAGATAGATTCCTTGTAGGTGGGGAGGATACTTTGAGCATCTCACAGATAGATGAATCTTCAACTTGTTGATTGAGGCATCCTTTCTTCAAAGAGGTTGATAGATCATTGGGAGTTGATATCATAGATCTTTAAGAAATACTCTTAGTTTAGCGTGTCAAATTAATCTGTCTGCTTTGATTGGGCTAAAAGTGAAAAGGTGTCAAAACCTTTGATTTGGAAGCTAAGTCCCCTTGTGGTACACTATTGTGAGTCAGTCACCTTTAGAGAGGGTTAACCATAGCAAACAATCCCTCTATAAGGCAAACTACGTTGACAGAACCTCAAGCGGTAATAGCCATTTTTTCCATGGTAGTGACAACCACTATATAAATGTCCTTGTGAAAGAAATCTCCATGGGTGTGGTTCATTGTGGGTTGTCAGATCTCCCCAGTAGCTCTTGAAGATTAAGTTCTCAGACTGTGTCAAAACCTCGGTGCACCGAGATTGGAGGTCACCCTTGTGAGTCATAAAAGTTGCAGAGTCAAACCATTACTAAGAACCTTAGAGAGGCCAAACTTTTTCATTTTCTAGGAATATGTGCAATGATTGCAAAACTCTTTGAAAACATACACAATTAGCTATCTTAGGGATTAGCACAAACTAAGTCACTTGATTCTTCATGTGCAAGGTTCCATTTTCCCTTGCTCATTATTTTTAGATGTGCTTGATATCACCTGCTTGCTGTTCTACATGCTTGTTTATCTGCTTGCTTGCTCAAAATTATTGAAATCTTCCCTCTATCTGTAAACAGTCCTGAAACAACGGCACTTTGCTTAGCTGAAGACTTGTTTCTTGAACTTTGACTAGTCTCATCTCTTAAGTTACCTTTGGTCTTCATTTCTTAATGTTTTTCATACCTTATGTCACGTTGGTCATAATCTCTGGCTGTTCTAGCCTTTAAATTAGACCATTTGTGCCTAGGTGGACAACATTCTTGTTATTATCTCATCCTTTTTGAGACTCAGTCTTAGTGTGGTCCTTTTCTAAGCTGCTACTTTTTGTCATTGTCTATGACTGTGGTAACATGACTTATGTTTTAAAACTTGGCCGTCAATACTTGAAACATAGTACATCAAAATGGCTAACAACAAATGTGCTAAATCCAATATTCCTAGTGAAGAAGAAAAGCTACTTATTGCAAACATGAAGCAAAAAATTCAATCAATGAGCACTCAACTTCAAAGACTGAAGGAGGAAGATGACACATCACTGAACAAATTCTCCTTACAACATTATTTACCTTCCTATAATATTGAGTCCAAGCCATCTCAAAACATTCTACAAATACCCAAGAAATCTAGAAATATTTTTGATGAAAAACCTTGGGAACCTAAACCAAAGTGTGATTTCACCCCTTTGGGAAGATCTTATGAATCAACTTTGGAAGAACTTCTTCAAAAGAGACTCATTATGTTACCTAAGGTCACTTTGGCAGGAGTTTCCTTTATGAGTAACTATTGTGCCTATCATAGAAATAATTTACATAAAACTTCCCATTGTAAGGAGCTGAAAAATGAGATCCAAGATCTCTTTGACAATGGTATAATTCAAAAATCTAAGCTCTCAACTAGTAAAGATTCAACTCTCAAGAAGGATCAACCTCATGAAACCATGTCTAGTAACGGTTCAAACAAAACTTCTACTTCTTCCAACATACATCCACCTTCTAAATTGTCCAATCTTTCCAACACATATTCACAAAAAGAACCCACTAATCCCCTAGTTGACTATGTGTACCCTCAAGGACTACCTTTAAAGGAAACTCAAGATAATCTTGACTTAGTTGAAAACCTCTCCCATACTACACAAATAAAATATCCAAAACCTCCATGTGTTTCTCCTCCTATTATCCCCAACTCAACTATTGCTCCATTGTCCCTTCAAGAGCCTATTATGGAGACTCTAGAAATATATTCAAATATAGATTCAAATACTCCCTCATCCTTCGATTTGGTTTCATGTCAAGAGGACCACTTAAATGATGAAGAAACAAGTGTTGATCAAGACCAAGATTCCTTCATCCCCTTTCAAGTCTTCCAAGATCTTGTGCCTCAATCTCAAGAGCCACATAGTCCTCCATCTCCCATGTCATGCACCTCTACTAAGCAAGATCAAGATATTCCTTCCACCATCCTTAAGGAGATTACAAAAGATCAAGAGAAGGATACTTTTCCTATGTTACCTAAAATTCCTTTTGAAGAGAAAAGTGTTCTCTCGCTCTCTTATTCTACCTCGCTACATTCACTTAAAAACTATTCTCAAGCTTTAAATACTCCTATCAAAGGTATTGCTCCTATAACAGTTCCTCATAAATCTATTAATGGCTTTAGTCATTTTTCTCACTCTAAAGATGCTGATATCCATACTCATGGTCCATTCACATCTTCTAAATCTATTCTTGGTCCTTATCCATCTAAGCTAAAACCTTCAAGTCTTCAATCCATATTGGGACCTTATGTTCCTCTATCTCCTATTGCCACTACTAGCTCATTACACATTCCTCCTACCCTACCCCAAGATCAACAAAGATACACATACTTGAACTCTTCACATTCAACTTTCCATCTAAACCAGTCACATTAGCCTCATTCATTCATAAATCTCAAGTCCTTTGGAAGCAATTTGGATGATCAACTCAAACACAAGTACATGAATCTATCCTCAAAAATTCACTGTCTCCTCTAATCGACATGTGAATGTCAAGAAGGAAAATATACAAAAGAGACCGTAAAGGTCCACTATTCAAAGAGCTCAACCAAAGAAAGTATGGGTTCTTAAATATATTGTTGAAGAAATGTGTTCCAAAGCATCTAATGAAAAATCAAAAGCTATATGGATTCCCAAGTCTCTTCTGAAGGACTTGAATATTGAAAAAAAATCAAAGTTGACATTCAAGCTTCCAAAGGTTTCCATTCCATCTCCTTCCCAACATCTTCCTAAAAAGGTTTCAAAACCTTCTACTCCACCCCTCTCCAAAATTGCTTTGCTACCTCATATATCTAAGCCTCAATCTATTTCATCCATATTTCCTCCATCATTCCACTACGCTTCAAGGCGTGTGTCAATTTTGATCTTGCCTAATATCTCATCCACCCTCATGAGATTCTCTAAATCTTATGCCTGCTTGCCATACTTGCTTGTTTCAGTCTTCCAAAACCAACAACCTTATCCTCCATCTACCTTTCATTTTTCTATCATTTCCCTTCCATTACCTTATCAGCATCTTTGAGTCTACCTTGCTATGGCCTTGGATTATCATAAATTATCTTTCTTATAGGAGCACTATTCAAATTGAAGAAGGCTTGAATTCTTTCCAAAAACTCTAAAATCCAAAAAAAAGAAAAAAAAAATGTGCCTCGGTGAAAACCTGGAAACAGGCACCTTGGTAGCAAAAGTAAAGATAAATAAATCCATCCTATGGTGAAAACCACTTCTTGTGGTGCCTTGGATAAGTACCATGATGAAAACCTGGTAAACAGGCATCATGCATAATTCTTCCATCCATGACATCCTATCATGATCTTGCTTATCTTTCAAAAGTCCTCGTCTCAAGTCACTCACTCATTACCTCCATAACAAACATTGTTATCCTATTTAGTTAACCCTCTGGTCTTGATCAATGAAAGAGAGAAGAAAACTCAATTCTTGGCAATCTCTTGACATGGTCACTTTCTTGGATTACTTACATGACACCCTTCACTACACCAAGAGCTCATATTGTTATCTCCTTTTCCCTAGCTTGGGTAATCTTGTGAAGCCTTTCCTTGAGGGTAACATTCACCTCTTCATACTCCTTGCCTTTCCATCTCTGCTTATCCACTCGCTTGCTACTACATCTTGTCCTACACCTTGCTAGATACTGAAACAAAATCAAGGTAATCCTTCTTGAGAGCTAGTAATCTTTGACAAAGTTTTAAAATTTTGAAAAAAATCTAAAAATTGGAAAAAGGTCCTGAAAAAATTTGTTACCCTGGTGAAAACCTAGCAATAGGCACCATGGTAACACCAAAAAAAATTGAAAGATCTCAAAAAATACAAAAAAATCAAAAAAAGAGAAAAATACAAAAAAATCAAAAAAGACAAAAATACAAAAAAATTGAAAAATAGAAAAGTGCCATTGGTGAAAACCTAGAAACAGGCATCATGGTAGCCAAAAAAGAAAATCTTGCCAAGAAGGTGAAAACCTAGTAAACAGGCACTTCTTGTTCCCAATGCTCCATCTTGCAACACATCTTCTGGCTATTCTGTACAGTCACTTTCACGCTTTTGTTTTCCTACTTTTCTTGCTCATGTATCCATGGATTGAGTCTTGTTACAACTCCAGGCATCCCCCCTTAGTGTCACTCTTTTTGAGGTTCTCCTCATAGAATCTCTTTCACGACAGTCACCAATTGTTTCAAACTACATTTGCCTACTGTCGCTAGTGTCACACTTTTCGAGATTCTAATCATAGAATCTCTTTCGCAACAGTCACCAATTGTTTCAGTTGTGTCTTCCTAATATTTCTTAGGTCACATCTCCAGCTTCATTTATGGAAGATCTCTATTGTGTCAGTCACTGGTCATTCTGGTTGTGTCTATCTATTGTCGCCCAGTCCTCTTTAGGTTCTTCATCATGAAGATTCCTCTTTGACATCAGTCACAAGTCGTTCTGACTGTGTCTGCCTACTATTGTCACCCTACTAAAGAGATTTCTTTCGAATGTATTATGGACATTAGCACTTGACATCAATCCCAAAACACTAAATTCAAAAATGATATCTTATTTGGATATGGTGAGCTCTTCCTTTTTTTTCTATGTCTTTTCTTTATCATATCTCCTCGAGCAACTCAATGATGTAATCTTCAACTAGGGAAGTAATGACTGGGGGCATGATCCTTTTCTTTGCTCTTTGTTTGTGATTTAGTTCTAATAAGTTGATATATTCCTATAAGAGGGGTGTCCACTATAAGAGCCTCCATTTCATATTGGATGGCCATGTGTACCTCGACTCCTTTTATATGAATACATCAATAACATTGGTTCTTCTCCTTGTTTTTTGGAGTGAACTCTTCATGCTATAGTACATACTGATACTCGTCCTACTAAGTGAACGTACGAGTCACTGTGAGTATATCTAGTGCACTTCTGTCTCAGGTTACAAACGTAAGGGTCATTGCGAATAGAATGAATATTGAATACTTAGCATAAGAGGGATCTCCCATGTGTTTGATGTGCCTGTCATGCAAGCAACATTCTGGTCATCCTAGTGTTTATGCTTTGATGCTTATATTAACTTGCTACATTTAAAGGGACAAATGTTCTGGTCATTCTGGCTTCTTGTGCCTCAAATTCTTACATTTAATCTCGACAAACCAATAAGGTATGTTATATTCATATTTTCATGATTGCAATGTCATTGGGAATTTTATGACCTACGAGCTTTGTTCTATATCTGGTGATGATTAAATATTGAGGCTTGGTAACCAGACCTAGGGTTGCATTTAACATAGTCTCGCATTGCATACTTCACTTGTCTAAGCATACGATTCAATTGTGAATCTACTTTCACCTTCTCAAATGAGGGATTATTGATCTCTTCAGAGTATCATGTTCTTCATGACTGCACAAATGATCGATTAATCACTCTTTTGGCTACTTTGGCTGCTTAGAACCCATTTTTTTTGAGATCGAATTTGAAATTTGACACACTTAAGTGGCTCAAAAATGCATTTTAGAATTTTGGGCAATCCAAATTCTTTTGATACTTTGCGATTCTTAGAATCTTTTCAAATCAAACTTGGACTTTTGGACCTCAAAATCACTTCGGATCAACTTCCACATTTCTTCAGATCGTTTTGATCTCTTCAATTTCTTCTGATCATTCTGATCTTCTCATCTTTTCTTTCAACCATTCTGATTCCTTCTACATTCTACTACATCTCAGACTTCTTTTGTTGAATCTCAAAATTGATATACTGCTTCACATCATATTTTTGGTGTGTCATCTTTTGATTTCACTTTCAAGGAGGAAAGATGATTACATCATTGAATACTTATTGCTTAGGGCATCTCGTTCCCATCTTATGTCCTCGTCACTTGGGGCATCTCATCACTCAGGGAATCTTGTTCCCTTCTATCTAGCATCTTTGCTATCTATCTTATCTTTTCATCAATTGATCAACATTATAATAGCTCCTCTCAGAGTTTGATGGATAGGTATTGGGATAGTCTAAACCCTAACTCTTGAGGATCAAGCATCATTTTGGGGATGATCCTATGACTCATGATTAGACTTTGTTATCTTTTAGTAATCTTAGGTATCTAGGTGCTCTATCTAGATCCTTGAAGGTTAAGCTCCATTCTAGAGATAATCTTCTAAATGCTTTCAATCTCAGGTATCTAGGTGTTTTATCTGGATCCTTGAAGGTTAAGCTCTGTTCTATAGATAATCTTCTAAATGCTTTCAATCTCAGGTATCTAGGTGTTCTATCTGGATCATTGAAGGTTAAGCTTCATTCTGGAGATAATCTTCTAAATGCTTTCAATCTTAGGTATCTAGGTGTTCTATCTGGATCCTTGAAGGTTAAGCTCTATTGTAGAGATAATCTTCTAAAGGCTTTCAATCTCAGGTATCTAGGTGTTCTATCTGGATCGTTGAAGGTTAAGCTCCGTTCTGGAGATAATCTTCTAAATGCTTTCAATCTCAGGTATCTAGGTGTTCTATCTGGATCTTTGAAGGTTAAGCTCCGTTCTGGAGATAATCTTCTAAATGCTTTCAATCTCAGGTATCTAGGTGTTCTATCTGGATCATTGAAGGTTAACCTTCGTTCTGGAGATAATCTTCTAAATGCTTTCAATCTCAGGTATCTAGGTGTTCTATCTGGATCCTTGAAGGTTAAGCTCCGTTCTGGAGATAATCTTCTAAATGCTTTCAATCTCAGGTATCTAGGTTTTCTATCTGGATCCTTGAAGGTTAAGCTCCATTCTGGAGATAATCTTCTAAATGCTTTCAATCTCAGGTATCTAGGTGTTCTATCTAGATCCTTAAAGGTTAAGCTCCATTCTAGAGATAATCTTCTAAATGCTTTCAATCTCAGGTATCTAGGTGTTCTATCTGGATCCTTGAAGGTTAAGCTCTGTTCTAGAGATAATCTTCTAAATGCTTTCAATCTCAGGTATTTAGGTGTTCTATCTGGATCCTTAAAGGTTAAGCTCCGTTCTAGAGATAATCTTCTAAATACTTTCAATCTCAGGTATCTAGGTGTTCTATCTGGATCCTTGAAGGTTAAGCTTCATTCTGGAGATAATCTTCTAAATGCTTTCAATCTTAGGTATCTAGGTGCTTTGCCTAGATTCCTTGGGATTAAGCTCTGTTCTAGAGATAGTCCTTAAAAGCTTAGCAATTTGTGTTTATATCATCAACTTTAGAACCAATCCTTAGATTAAATCACTTTTAATAAATATGCCTATCTTGATTAATTAAATGAGAAAGGTATCTTTATAGTTGCACTTGTGACTAGTGATGATTGTGTGATTTTTTTTGATGTCCGTTAATAATGGCCCAATGATGAAAATAAGTTCTTTACATTCTCTAATGAATGACGAACACAAAATCCTATGTTATAGTTTCCCTTTTGCAAGTACACCATTGCATTTTCATGTAGCTTGCATTATTAGACTTCATGTTAGTTTGCATTTTTAGGCTACATTATGATTTTGAGAGGTTTCTCCCTTCATCTTTATTGTGGACTTTTAATCAACTATGGTCATGTTTTGTTCTTCATTTCATTATCTTCTTTCATGATCTCAATCAAAATTTCTATCTTAAATAGTTGATTGATTTTGGGGAATTTTCTTTTCTTCTTTCTATTTTCTTTCCATATCTTTCAAACTCCTATCTTCCATTTTCTTTATCCCCCACTTCTTTTCTTCTAAAATCACCTTTGGCACATAATATTTCATGCTTGATGATCTACCTTGGTTCAATGATTCTTATATCTTTCATCTTACATCATGAACGTTATCTTTTGTTTGATTTGATAAAATTTATCAATTTGTTGTCTCTCTTCTATCTCATTTCGATTTCGATCATGAGGGGGGAATAAATATTAACTTCAATCTTTGATTCAATTTCTTTCTTTGACTACATGTGTTCCCAAATCGATCACACATTAGTCAAAGAGGGGCAAATGTATACACCCTAAAATGGTCGCCTAGACTATGTGCCCTCATTATTCAATTTATCGATTTATCAAATTTCTTGAATCAATGGTTTGCAATATTTTATTAAATCAATTCAAATCAATTTCCTTGTCAAAATTCGATTATTTTATTTCTAAGGTTGATCATTTTATCCTAAGTCTTAGAAAATCCCCTCTTTTAATTAAATAATTCATCCGCATTTAATTAATTAAGAGAAAAACTCCTCTTTTAATTTAATTAAATATCTCCTCTTTAATTAAAAGAACTTCCTCCCTTTTCATTAAATAAAAATCCCACTTAAATATCTCTTGTTGATGAAAGGGAAATAAAATAAATTCTTTTATTTAATTTCTACACTTCAATGCACATATTTCTAAGTGGGACTTATCTTTTCACTTTCTTTTCAACCACTCCTCTTTTCTCATTGGTGGAATTTTGTCTCACATGGATCAAACTCTATTATCCCATATTGGTTGTGAGAAGCCCCTCACCTCCATAATTTCCTTTATAAGGGAGAGCCCTCTCCTCATTTTAAGACGGATGATGTTATTGTTATGTTGCAGGCTTGGAGAGCAATTTTTGAAGGATTTTTTGAATGCTAAAGCTTTTTGTGGAGAACTTCTATCTTCTTGTCTCATTCTCTCTTGCACCCATGGCTTTCATCATGTGCTTTTATCATTGCATTTGCATGTTAGTTTAGAGTCATATTTTCTTTCATAAGATTAGATCTTGCTCTCATAGATTAGATTTTGCATTGTTCTTGCATTGTTATCATATAGATTAGTTTTCATCTCCATTTGCATGCATTTTGGATCTTTGAATCTCTCATTTCATGTTGTACTTGCATGGGCATGAACTAGGTCAAACTAAGGGCCTCCATTGCAAAACCCTTGCACTCCATGACTAGAGAGCTATGAGTCACCATTTGAGACCTCATTCTTGAGTAATCTTGAATATAATGATTCATAAAAGTGTGCTCACATTTTAGGCATACATTCATCACTTAAGCAATTCACACCCAGTATTCCTGAAGCTATTGAGTTAGTGTGCAGTCTAGTAGCGTTAACTGAATAGGTAGTGGTCACTGAGCTTCATAGTGTCTATTGAGTTATTAGTTTGTGTGATGCAAAGTTAGTGTCTATTGAGTTATCAATTTGTGTGATGTGAAGTTAGTGTCTACTAAGTGATGGATGTGTAGTGTTTACCAAGTGGATACAAAGTAAACAAAGGATTCAGTATTTATCGAGTGAAACTATATCTATCGAGTCTCTAATGGTTGTCAAGTTCCAAGCTACACTATGTGATTAGTATGGACTAGGCTTCTACTTCTACAAAGTGCTTGATGATGTTGAGTAATGCAGTGGATGCCAAGTATTAGAAGGTCGCCAAGTTTTCTTGAAGAACCTAAGTTTTCTACTGTTTGCCCAACTTAGTAATATCTTGTTTGCTTGTGTTTTAGCCAACCTTGTAAGTGTAAATATTGTAATGGTATATATGTAATGTATTGTATCATTGGAAATGTATCATGAGTATGTAAAAGGAATGGATAATGTAATGCTTTGAGAAGAGTGAATGCAAATTAGCGACAGAGTAGAGTATATAGCAACATCTTTAAGGAGTGAAAAAAACATATCAATTACAAGAGGTGATAAGTACTTCAATATCTATTCAAAAATCAAGCTATAAGTCAGATATATTGTTTCATCCTGACAAGTGAATCAATTTTTGAAATCCTTTAACAGGGTAGACTTAACAGTCTTTGTATAAATCTCCTAACAGAGTGCATACTTCATTGTATGTTTGTAAAACCTCTAACAAGGTGGATCTAGTAGTCCAAATTGCTATTTATAGGGTAGATCATTAGAAGTGGTCAATGTAAGCCCTAATAGGGATACTTTATGCTATAGTAGTGAAGTTTTCTGGATATCATCCCCACCCCAATTTTACTTTCTATTTGGAAGGTTTCTTGGTCACAAAAAATACCGTGTTCATGTTTGTTCATGTGTTATGAATGTTTATCTTTTATTATGCATATAGTAGATTAGATGAATGAATGGTGAATGATTTATATTTCTAAGTGCTAAATTGATTTAAAGTTTTTGAGGTTATTGATTCACCCCTCCCCTCTTAGTAACCTAGCTAGTCTTGATTATTTCCAACAAAGCTAACACTTGAGGGCATTAAAATTGGCGCATTAGTTCCTTGTCATGAGGAGACTATAAATATAAGATTAGGGGTCATGAAAATTTTTTGAAGTAACCAAAGTGGGCTTCTCAAATTTGCAAAAACTATGAACAATGTTAGAAAAACAATTTTTACAAATGGAATGGACCTAGGAAAGTGCGCACACAGATTCATCAAAACTTGAAAACAGACACACATAAATAATTTTCAAAATACAATACAATGGAACAATCCATTCAATCTCACCTATCATGGGTATAGTGTTATGATATCTTGAATAGGGCTACCAATCAATTTGTACTTTGTGACACTAGCAAAACATCATAAATTACATTTGGAATCACATTGGAAAATTGATCAAACAGATTCATCATTGGTTCAAAATTGAAAGATAACAAGTCTCTGACCTCTAGAATGTAATGCTAAGGGAATTATCTCACTTTGGTCAACTAGTTCAATGTTATAATAGGTCCAATAGGACCTCCAAGAATTTTGAACAATTTACATCAGGATGATAACAATAAACAAACAACTTAAAGGGATTCAAAACCTAGACAAAAAATATCAACACAACTTCAAATTTGAAAAATAGGTTCTTCGAATGCATAATAAACACTCCCAAAGTGGGAAGTCAATAAAAATTACTAGGTGTGAGATATTCAAATGCAAACTATGCTTCCTGTTGCTATTTAAAACTTAGGCAACAATGTAGATTCAGACATTGCTCAAAATGAAACTCCACAGAATGACTCAAAATGATGTAATTTATCTCCATGGAATGCATTGATATGCTAAATGAAAGGTGTTAGAAATATTAAAAACCTCTTAGGCCTCAAATTGATAGTTGTGTACACATGCATTAAATGCACTTTAAAGGACTCAAAAGATTAGATTGATACTCAAATCGAGAAGGCAATTTTGAGTCCCAATAATGAAAAGCTTCTAGGGAAAGGCCACTAAAATCACTATCCAACTGATCTCTGAAATATTCCTTGTAGAATAATTTTCTTTATTGTACTTTAACTTCTTTCCTCTCTCCTATCAAGCAAACCAATCACTGTCAAACCTTGTAGACTAAGTCATAAACCTCGGATCCAAATATCTTGAACCTTGGATCTCATAATAAAACCTTGATAATGAAGTTTTCTTTGTATTTTCTATGGTCTACTTAAAGTCACATTCTACTATTCGTACTACTTAAAATCAATCATCCATCCCTCCCATGACAAAGGAAAATATCTATCCTTTATACAAAATCCATAAAACATTTCCCTGAGTTAGTTATTACACCTTCTTAATTAATTATTATAGAACCTCATTAAGAACATGTTACACTTAGTGATACTATTGATCTTAAGCCTTGTAACTTAAATAAATTATCATACATGTGACATCATGCTGAGTGAGCTTAGCCATGGAATCTCAAAAATCTCTTCTTCCTATCTTTAACTTTAACTTCTTTGAATAATACCTCTACTAAGAGATATAACTAGTTTACTAGAACAAGCTTTTGTAAACTTTGTCTTAGAATAGTCTTCAAAATAAACTTGCATAACTTCTTCCATACTTAATAGCTTATTCTTTCAAGGTTAGCTACATATACTAGAACTTAGTATTATCTCCCTTTAACCTCACTTAGTGAAAATGCTCAACTATTTGTACATACCAACTTGATCTTTATGACTATTCTTCTATTAGATACCATAGAAAAATGCTATGTTTACATCAATGAAAAACACAATCATGAATATAACATATTATTTTACACAAAAACTACAAGGATTACCTATGCACTTCTTAGACTTGGAGGTAGACTCACCAAGCTTATAAGATTTACCCTTTGGAAAGGGTTTTTGAGAATCTAATTTAGGAGTAGACTTGGAGGAACTCTGACTACCTCTTGAATCTATCTTGGGATTCAATTTCTCCTTCAAATTCCCTATAGATGTTTGAGAAACCAATGCATGTTTCTTTGAGCTAGTGATACTATCCAACTATTTAAGCTTGGATTGCTCTCTAGTAAAGAAATCACAAAAGACTTCAAAAGTGGGAATGAAAAATCTAAGACCCAAGGCATCCATATTGGAATGGAAAGTAGAAGAGAAAATGTAAAAGTTTCCTCAAATCTTTGATAGAATCAGATAGATGAACTCCTTTCCTATCTTCTCTTTCCCTTATCATTGGAACAAATTTCACTACTATTTGAACCTCATAAGAATACCCTTAATAGAGGGGAAAGCATCAGGTACAAGAGAAGTAAGCTCTACCTCAATCTGAAGTTCTTTGAACTTGTTGATGATTCCAAACAAGTCATTGAAATTGTCCCACATTTCTTGAGGACTAGAAAACTCATCAAGATGGAGCTGTAAACTATCTAAAACACTCAAAGAAATTAGAGCCATGGATTCATCCATCTTATAACTATGTTGCAAAGTCTGATATTGACTTTGAAATACTAGTTGTATTGTAACTAAGCAAGACCACAAACCCTTTGAATAGAGAAGCTACTTCATATGATATTTCAATGTGTGATAGTTATGTGGATTAGGAGTACAAGACCAGAAGAGGTCTCTACCATTATTTGAAGGAGTTTCAAAGTTTTTTGATATGTTTATATTATAACAAAAAATAATGAAAAAATACTCTCCCCCCCTCTCACACAATGCAAAAAACTAAACCCCAACTTGCAAAAGAAATGCATATATAAGAATACAAAAAAAAACTTTAGTTTTATATCATAATACTTGGTAGAAAATAGTAGAAATGAGAATCTAGAATATTCTTGAGAAGATATTTTTGACACTTTTTCTAGATCAAAAAATGAAGCTATAATGGGCAAGTTATGCCCCATGGAAGATTAAAGACAACATTTGACTTCAAGAAAAATAAAAGTACCAAACTAGGAAAAAAATCCAAAATAGACCTCCACCATTGTCTTTATCTCTAAATTAGGTTTCTAGTACTTCATTTGGATAGAAAAAATAGCCTTGTATGCTCAAGTAAGAGTGAAAATACCACCAAGATCTCAAAAGGAAAGAATAAGATTTTTTTTAAATAAAAAAATGCACCTAGCATACCTCAGGTGGTGTGATATAGTGGCAGTATCTTTTGGGTCATGCTCTAGCTGAGCATAGGCTAAGTGATGGTGGGGAGGTGGGCTTTGGTGGTAGTATAGTATGAAAGAGTTGCAACAATGGGATGGTGATTGTGGTGGTCGTGGAGCTATGGAGGCCATTGTAGTTAGCACAGACCACAAGTTTTTATGTTGTTGTTTATAAACCATAGCAATGCCCACTATAGGTATTGTAAAGATAGAAGTCAAAAAATCCATTTTTTACAAAAAAATTGTGATTTTTTGTCTTAGATTGCATGTAGAGGTTGCATGACCATATTATGCAAAAACAATTAGCCTCCTTAGTTCACATTGTCCAAAATTGATAAATTTTACATGAAATTAGGGATTTTGATGCCTTTTGAATCCATTTGTGAGGTTTGTTTGGCATCAAAGTGCTCTAAAAATAAGAGATGCCCCTATTCTCATAGAAAATAGCCAAAAAATGTCATTTTTTTTTTCTATCAAACCCTCATTTGTTTTCTCCAAATATTGAACAAGCTACAATAGACTTGACTCTAATACTATGAAGGATTTAAGAAATACAAATCCACAAATCCTAAAGAATAGCTAGATGCAAGAACCTATCATAGAGAAGAAAAAACAAAGAATAGGAAAGTGTTTTTCTCTTAGAATATATAAATTATATTATTAGACTGAAAGAATAAGAAATATTTACAAAAGATCAATACTAATAGAAGGAGATTGAAAACCTAACAGTTAAATGACATTTAATAATTACTAATTAAATATTAAATAAAAATGCAAAGTGCATAAAATGAAATATTAAGAAGGGAGTAAAGGTAATTTAATAAATTAAATTAAATTAATGTTTTACTCTAACATGGTCATGGTTTATAGTTGGGTGAAGGGGTTTCACTCATTTAATCATGTCAAAATAAGAAATTTTTTTTAAGTTAAACTAAATAAAAGTGTGAACCTTGTATACCTGCTCACATATGCATGCATACAAGGAGAAAAATAGGTATTCCCCTTAACATCCATACCACTTCATAATTACAAAGGTACCCAACTATGCACCTAGTTCTCCATAGAGTTTCATGTGCTTGCTCTTAGGTGTCTATAAATAACTAGAAGGGCGGCATAATCAATTATTATGTTCACCTTCTTCCCTAGTTGTGGACCTATGCACCCTTGGAGCTCCAAAATTCTCCACAATTCCTTACGTCATTCACAGATCTACATCATCACCATATGGTAAGATAAACATTTTGCATACCACACACACTTGTAGATGCTTAGAAGTTCGTGTAATCTACACTTCCCTTCCATGTACATATTGTGGTTGACCTGCATATTTTGTGCACCCTATACACCTACATAAGTGCATAAGGTTGACACCTCCCCCATTAGTCTTTCTAATAGGGTTCTCTTCTATGCATGTTGTGCACCTAGAGACATGCACAAGGTGTGTGTTGTGGTTTCACAACACACACCCCATTCCTCACTAGGAATCGGGGCCCCCTACTTTTTTTTTTAAACTCCTAAACTCATGGTTCGAGAGTCAAGAGAAAATTTTAAAAAGTCAAAAGCCTTAGAGCTGTAAAAGTTTAAAAAATAAAAAATAAAACACCAAAAAAAAAAAAAAATTAATTTTTTTTTTTGTTTGGAATAGTAATAAAAAAATTCCAAAAAAAATAAAAATTCACATGTGCAGGTAGAGTCTGAGCCATGCACCGACATGCTGCGCACCCCACCTGATGCTAGGGTTATAAAACCCCATACCTATCTTCAAACACTCAAAAAAAAATTCCATTTTCATTGGAGGTTTAGTTAGCACACAAGGTAATCTTCACTCGTAGCACTAACCACTCTATTGTCGCAACACCCATGCCCACAATGCCTAGCACTCGACACCAACAACCTATCGCTCACAGTACTCCTACCTATGATGTCAAAACCTATTTCTTGTGGCACTTTTCACATGCAGTATGGCCTCCAAAACTACCACTATGACACTTTGTGCCCTCCACATTCCACATCTAGTATGACCTCCAAAACTATTGTCGCAGTGCTTTGTACCCTCTACTTTCCACATGCGGTGTAGCCTCCAAAACTATCACCATAGTGCTTTGTACCCTCTACTTTCCACATGCGGTATGACCTTCAAATGTTGCCACTACCTGCAGCTATGTGTGGCCTCCACGCTGATTGGGCCACTTTCACAACTCACATGCATATGCACACGTGTGTCACATTTTTTTTTTTTTCATTTTATCCATTTTTATTTTTATTTTATATTTTAAATAAAATAAAATTTAAAAAAAATTTAAAATAAAATACAATAAAAATAAAATAAAATGATGACAAAAATAAAATAAAAAATACACCCAAATTAGGTGTTTTTTTCCTTTTCCCCTTTTATGCTTATTTCAATTCATAGCTTTTACATTTGGACTAATAAAGATTTTTTTCATAATGTGCATGTGATCAAATGACATCCACATCTAGAGTAGCACCCAAACTTGTAGTTTTCAAATTCCAAGGCATACCCTCTAAGTCGGCATTCCATGATGACCACACAAAAATTTGAGGTACTGACTTAGGGCACACAGATCTAGGAGAATTCCTCCAAATCTATAATAAACCAATAGAGAGGTCAGCCTTGGTATCCATGTTAATCCATTCTAGGTTGGTGAATGTAGCATCACACCCCATGTTAATACAATTAGCTGAATTAATCATGCCCCTATCACAACATATTATTACTAAAGCGAGAATTGTCAAGAGTGTCATTGGAGAGGTGGTATTGTATCTCTAACCTGATAACATTGAGAGGGTCTTCCATCTCCTAAGAGTAGATCAATTAATTGGGCTCTCGTATGAAGTACCTAAGAGATGGTACAGGGAGCACCAGTAGGAAGCAATTGACATCATACAATCTTCATACCTTATTGAGAAGTCTCTAAGGGGAAAGATAATAGGAAAAGTGGATATGACCTGAGGATACATAAAGGAGGATATTGGTGACTCCATCATTCTCTTGAGCAGAGTCATGGGTTTATCCATAACAAGTCAACTCAGCAACTTGATGGTCAACTTCATTAAGACCATCAAATAGGGAAAGATATCACTAGATTGGGCTACCATGTTAAACTTGTGTGAACAGTTGAGGATAGTGAAAGATAAGAAGAAGTTTTACCTAACTTCTTACATTGTATGCCTGCTTATAGTGAGGGCAAAAAATTATCTTGGTTTGGTTAGGAGAGGCAATATGCAGGATTGCAATGCCTTGCCATACATAGTCTACCCATAGTTAGTGAAGAAGAAGCTCTCAACATAGATCAAGGAATATAGAATTGTAAATGGTGCATTCATATTTGCAATCATTTGATTCATTAAGGGAGACTATGGAAAGAGATTATCTGATGAATCTGCAACACAAATTAAAATTCTCAGAGCCTACTTTATCCAATTCAAAATGTTCACCTATCTATGGGTAGCTAGTGCATCCATCAATCCTAAGAAGCTCCCAAGATACCCAAGTGACAAACTAGTGTTGTTGGAGATTTCTTGACAATTTGAGTTATCATATGAGAAGATAAAGAGACAATGGAGACCTTGTTGGGCATGGCCATTGGTCATTGGACCATATTAGATGAAGAGGAAGCATGGTACTCCCTCCTTTGAGTGAGAGTGGGAGAACTATCCCCTTGAAGAGTACAACTCTCCTTGGCTATATTTTGACAATATTGGGAGAGTGGAGAGTCTAGTAGGAAAGGACTTCCACCATGAGGATGCTATTGAAGATCACTGGATGAATGCCTCAAATGACTATGATGTCCATATTAGGGATTATTGTAGCATGACTTTGTATCTAGTAGAGAAGGCTCTTTAGTTAAACATCCTAGAGGAAATAAAACAAGAGGACTCTAAGGATTTACTAGACCCCTTGTTCAATTCTAACAAAATTGGTGAAAGACCAATTATGAATGTTGAGGTTGACAGGGAGGAGGCAACTGATATCAATCATCGAGCAAGGCATGTCTTTAGAATGATGAAGGATTGGATCAAGAAACCTTTTTCACTTGATCCAATTCCTAACACAATAATCTTTCATGTACATGCCCATTTAGAAAGGGGCAGAGGGAAGAAAGTGACAATTCCTACCTTCATAGCCCATTCTCCTATTAGGCCAAAGATAGTGTACCAGCTTGATTTCCTAGTTGGATATTATCACCCTTCTAAAAGGAAGGGAAAGAATAAAAGAAACAAGACATCCCCTCAGAGGATTCAAGTAGAATAAGCTATAGAATAGACACCGCCCCGATAGCAAGAACAGAGTGCACAATGGTTTGATGATACTAAAGCTGCTCAAGTCCAAGAAGAACCTCAGTTGCCTCGCATTGTGTCTAGCCAACCAAAAGAGGGTGAGATTCCATAGGCATCCATTCCTCCTATGTAAGAAGAGAAAGCTTCTCCTTTTGTACCAAAGCAATGTAAGAAAAGGATTAAGATTTGGATGAAGAAAAGGAAAAGGATCAATTGAAGATTAATTCCCAATCCATCTATTCCTAAAATTATTCTAGAAGGAGATGAAGAGGAGGAAGAAGAAGAATCATAAGAGGAAGAGGAACAAGTTCCCTTATATGGATGAACTTAGCTAGCTAGAGCCACATAGTTGCAAAGGAGAAAGAGTGCCATGGGTACCCCACCATCCACTCAAGTAGAACCCTTAGAACTCTCTTCTTTGAAAGATGAAGTCTAGTAGTGGGCAGATGAGTAGAGTGAAGAGAGAAATGATTTTTTCTCAATTTTAGATTATGATTTCATGACCATAGGTAAATAATTAATTGGAGATAAGATCAAGGACTCGCCTATAGGTGAACCTCAACAAGAAGATTGGATGAAAATGCCACTACATACACAAGCTCCTAATCTTACTCCTCCATCTTCACCACAAGTTACAGTGGTAGAGTAGGGCTTGGTGACTCCTCCACCTCAAAGTTTAAAGGAAGAGCAAGTTTAGGAGTTATTATTAGACAAGAGACCAGAAAAAATGGCGACTGGTGAAATATCAGAGAGACAAATGGTGGAATATTCTCAACCACTTTCCCAAGACACCAAGGTTTAAGCTATAGGGTCTACTGAGACTGAGGCTATAGAAGAAGAGCCCTCCCAATAGGATATGACTCTAAGAAAGAGCAACAAAGGGAAGAAAATTGTAAAACATACTCCTTCATCATCAAGATTTAGGTCTTTAGTAGGATGCATTACTACATGGATCTAAAAGAAAATAATGAGGAGTACTAAGCCTCAATTCTATGCTTTAGAGGAAGACATTTTTGATATTGTAGAGATCCTAAATAAACCTAAGTCTCCATCACATAAGGAAATGCCATTGACATTTGTCACCTGTATAAAGAACCAAGATTTTTTTGCACAAGTAGTTCTCTCTTCTGAAGGCATAGATGTAGAAGGCCTTAGCCTCAAGGAATATGAATTAAAGGATGTTATGTTGGGAAGGCCTAGACATGATTCAACCCAAAAAATGATGACTATGGGAGTCAAAAAGGTTCTTAAGCACATGGAGCAAGATGAGATTAAACTCCAAGCATGTCGAAGGAAATTTGAGATCCTAAAAAGATATCTGGCTGAAGTTGTTGGTCCTCTTGATCCTGAGCACCTTAAGAAAACTCTAAACACTATACATAGAGAAGGGGGAAGTGTACAACTTGATCCATTTTTGAAGGCTTTTTAGGAATGGCAAGGAATTTTTGAGGAGAAAGGTGTTACCATCATCACAGGAAATTTGAACTTACTACATGCTATGCAAGACAATGTGAATAAAATAATAGCAATTTTGAAGTAGGAATTTAGTATCATGAATGAGGTATGGGCCTAGAGTAATGATTTACAAACTCTACAAGCCATAAAGGGCCAAAGATACTATGTTTTGATTGATGTATATACCAGAGAAGAATTAGATATGATTGATGACTCAATAGAAAAGATAGAAAATAAAAATAAAGTAATGGAGATATTACATGAGGAGATTCATTGACTCAAGGACCAAGCCCAAGAGTGAATTTTGGAAGCAGAGAGACACTATAGTGATGCATGCTTGGATATATTTGAAGATGAGGATCAAGAAAATTTGTTACCTATAGAGACTATAGTGGAGAATTTCAAGAATATTTTTGTGGAGGTTGCTAATGATGAGGATATCTGACAAGCCTTTAGGACTAAAGAAAAATTGATAGAATTGGATACCAAACTTAGGGATTTTTTTAACACTCAATTTGTGGTGGACAACTACAGAAAAAAGGTCAACGATAAATATGAGGCTTTTGATCTTTTAGATGTGGCTAAGATTACTTAGATGATAGAGAAATTCAATGGAAAACATCCAAACATAGCTTTGGGATGAAAAATAACAAAACCTAGATGCCATAATTTCAATTTTGACACTCTATAAATTTTTGAGATTTTGATGCAATCGAGGTCCATAGCTCCATAGGTCTACAAGTCCATAGGTACACAGGTACATAGCTCCATAATTCAGAGGTGCACTGATAATTAACTACTTGTTCCAAAAATAACAGTTTCAATGCATCAGGAATGCATTCTAACGGTAGTTTAACTTCGACACATGCCTAGTAAAGGACTAGCTTCTATTTTTCACACCTCTAGATACTCTTACATCAACTAAATGCTTCCTCCTATTTTCTCTCTCATATTTTCTTTTCTTTTGAAATGTGAAGGGCTCATGCATCCAATTAATGAATAAAATATGGATGAAGTCCCTCTAAGCACCAAATTCATTATTAGTATATACATATGTAGTTTGTTATAATGTTTTAAAATAATTTTATTGCATGAAGATATCTCTCAGTCTCAACACTAATTGACGAGACAATTTCTTATA
Organism: Cupressus sempervirens; assembly: GCA_028749045.1. NCBI lineage: Eukaryota > Viridiplantae > Streptophyta > Pinopsida > Cupressales > Cupressaceae > Cupressus > Cupressus sempervirens. Next base: position 174,666,971 of record CM053793.1, read on the forward strand.
AATACCCCATTGTAATATGTAATAAGGGCTGCCATTATTATGTAATAAAATTATGCTTTTGGTGCTCGCATTTGGAGTGTAGTGATTCTTGCCTGAATGTGTCATTATTTTGTGAATTTTGTTCATGAGATTGTGATTAAGCCAAAGATGTATTGCATTGTTTTTGGTTTTGCAATCTTTTAGTTCTAGTTTTTGCTACAGATTTATGAACTCTACTAACGTATCAAGCTTGAGAAGAGATCATTAAATTGTGTCTGCATAACTTTTCATCTCACATTAGTGCACTTTGTGTGGCCTTACAATTTGATGAAAGGTGAAATATCATACGATTGTTAAAGTTTCTCACCGGCAATTGCATCAGTGGATTCTAGGAAGCACTACTCCAATTTTCATTGGTTTCCTACTGATTTATTTGAAATCTTAACTCACAACATGTTGTTTTCTATAGCTTATGTCTATTAGGTTTTCAATTTCATACTATTCCAATTTCATGTTATTTTCTTTTTATTTCATTATTTTCTTTGCTAACCCCTTGTTATAATAGGAACTCATTTTAGTTGCATTATTAGAATTGCATTCATTGAAAAAAAAAAATACAAAAAAAAATTGTTCTTTTCCATGTTACTTTGAGATAGTGAACATATTTCATTTCATTTCAAGATAATAATAGAACTAGAAAAGGCCTCCTTGTGAACAATCACATTTATCTTTAACTAAGTAGATTTTGGTATGTCGCTAGACAAATACTGAACCTTGGAGTTGATCCCAAAAGATTAGCTTTTCAAGAGAGGAATTATGCAATGGATTCTTGTCATTGACCTCATGCATAACAACTGCCCAACAAAAGTGTCACTAGAAGGAGGGCCATTTAGACTCCTAGGAAGGAAGAAAATTTGTCAAATTTTTAGAATTTTTTATTTTGACAAAAATCTATGCTTCACATAGGTTCAAAAAAATTTCTAAGTTTTTGAGAAAATTTAAATTTGCAACTCTGTAGCTACATAGGTACATAGGTCCATAGATCTGTGGCTATGCAATTCTACAAATCCATAACTTTGCAGGTACATAGGTGTGAAAACTCTATGGTGTGAAAAATTTAGAGAGATGAGAAAGTGTACTTATATAGAGGTGCACTTTTTCCAAAATTTATACAAGCTAGAGGATATTGATCCAAAATCCCCATTTTAGCAAGCATTAAGGTCTGCACCAAGTGCACATGAGTTTCTTGAGCTTACCCACTTCCATAAACCACACAATGATAGAGGAATACCCTGAATTCAGCTACTTCCATTCGAACTTTCATCATCTTGTTTAACTCCACCTCCACTTCAACCACCATTAGGTCTGCCAAACCCTCCAATGACCCTTTTTGAAAACATCATAGACTTGCCAATAAACTTGAGAGGTACACTCCATGACCTCCCTAAGAACCTCGAGAAGTCTTGCCCTAGATTCATCTATGGTGAAACACAAACTACTTAAGATCATGTCAAGGTATTCAAGGAAATTTGCAATAGCAAGTAGGTTGCTAATGAGGATGTGGTTCTTTATTTATTCCCCAACTCTTTGAGAGAAATTTCTTTCAATTGGTATGTTAATTTTCCATCTGGATGCATTGGAGACTAGGATAAATTCAAAAAATTGTTCTTGGAACAATTCAAAACATTCATCAACCTAGCTGTGATACATCAACAATTCATATCAATCAAAAGGGACCCAACTAAGATAGTTTCCTACTTTAATCATCATTTTCATATGGCCTACCACAAGTTGGAAACACCATACACCATACACCATACTAGTTGAAGCCACTATTTAGATTTATATAAATGCTATGGACAATCTTACTATAATTTTTTTGAGAAGAATTCCTACAAAAAATATCAACACATTGGATAAAGTCTTCACAGAGGCAATTACCTTCAATAAGAAAGCTAATCCTAATGGAGGAGGATTAATGCTTCCAGCTCTAGTAGTCACTACAATACCAACATACCTCATGGGAGCACACACAGTGCATAGCCAATTCATACCTATGAATCTAGTTCCATTACAATAAGCACCCAATCCACAAAATCATGTGATAACATATCCAAGTTATGAGCCTCCAAAAATAGCATTTTTTTTAACAGAAGGCCATAGTTCCCATGAAAATGGACAATGATGTTATTTTAGAAGTTGGTCAAATGAAGAAGACTATGTCACAAATGAACAATGAATTAACATGTCTTAGATTGTCACAAGGACAAAATAAAAACTTTTAAAGAAACAACACTGACCCCTGCAACAACAATTTTGGTCAGAATTACAGCAGGAACTTCAATGGGAATAATAACAACAACAATGTAGGAAATAACAATGGAAGAAACAAATTCAACCCTCTTGATCATAACAATGGCTTCCAAAGTTAGAATTGACAATGGAACACCTGTCCAAATAATGGAAGCATTCCTATTGATATAAAAAACAACAATGTTCAATATGCTAATATCAATTAGTATGATAATAGCCAAAATGCACTTAATAATGATGGTTCATACTATAATGGCAATCAGGAGATGCATCAAAATTTATAGGTAAATGACAATCCCCCTCCTTTACAATTCAGTGCTATGCTAATGGAATCTTATGACTCTACATAGAATACATAAGTGGATCAACTAGCAAGTGAGGAATTCTCATTCCTATTTAGCCAAGAACTAGACCTTCAACATGATGAGATGTTTGCCTTTGATAATGATAATTAGAATACATATAATCTTAGAAATAGAAGGGAACTTTTGATGGATGGGATTCCTCCAAGTTTACAACCAACTCCACCTGATCCAAGAGCAAGTAACAATCCACCAATAGTAAAACTAGTTTATGGAGGACAACACAATCAAAATCAAGTGAATGTACCAACTATATTGAAGAATCCTGCTCGGTCCACTAAAAAGTATAATGTTGTCAAGGATTTGAAAAGGACTAAGGCCAATATTTCCATGTTTGACATGTTATAGAATTTTCCACAACAACAACAACCTCTTATGAAGACATTGGATCATACAAAGGTTTCCCATAGTACGAATATTGTTCCTCAAAAGATAGTATCTCAACAAGTGAATGTTGTAGAAGCAATACCCACTATGTTCAAAGAAAAAGTTGAGGTACTCCCATTATTCTTAGCATTAGGATATATGTGAAGAATCTTCAAAATTGCCTCATTCATTTAGGAGCTTCATGTAATGTAATGCCATTATCAATAGGTCAAAGGCAAGGGGTTAGTCCGAAACCCTTCAATCGACTAGTAATACAATTGGATAAAATAGAGGTGAAGGTCATTGGTGTATTGAAAGATGTGTAGATATAGTTGACAGTTGACCCTCAAATTTAGGATTTTATTAACATACACGTGGTTGATATCCCAGAAACATATGGGTTGTGTTTAAGAAAAGAATGGATGAATGTCTAAGAGGATGGTTTTCTACAAACTTCACTCAATTGTGGTTGCCATGGAAAGGATTGAACAATCAAGTCAAGATAGATGCTAAGAACAAATTGAAAATGATTATTACAAATTATAATGCCCCAAATGAGATAACATTCTTACAATCAGATTTGGGTTCATACAAAGTGATGGTATTGGATATGGTTCCAACCAATACACCTCAAGATCAGATGAAGAAGCTAAGGTGTTAGTACACAAAAGTGAAACCATGACATAGTTCATAGATAGTATGGTGACTAATTTACAATGTTTAGGAGAGAAATCTTACCCTAGCATCCTCCTCCTTCCAAGATTTTATTAGTTACATAAAGTTAGTCACTAAGAATTTGAATGTCCATCATGTCAAGAAGCAATAGTAAAGGTACTGACACACATAATAGAAAACAAGGATAAAAGGACCTCAACAACTAAATTCATAGAAATCCAAAATTTAGTGAACTCATCCAACCTTGTGGAAAATATTGAAGAGGAAAACAAAGATCTAAATGCATCATATAGTGATACTTCTTGTGATGGTAGAGGTTTGTCTTCCCCTCCTCTAGGGATGGTGAAAGTTCAAAGAAGAAGATGATATGTGAAAGGTAAAGGATGGACTTTAGTAGTCATTCATCCTAAACCTAAAGTTGAGGAAATCAAAGAAATGATAGGGGAAATTCAAGATAAACAAGAAAAACATACACTTCCTCTATCCACAGATTATAAAGGGGAATTGAGTCCTACACAAGGAAAGTTACAATGGATTTCTAAGAAACAATCATTCAAGGCTCAAGAAAAAGAGAAGTTAAGGATGAATAAGCATAAAGTTAGAAAACCCAAAGAAAATGCAGTTTGGACACTTCACTTTGATGGTTCTAGGTACAAGATGGGGGCTGATTCAGGTATTGAATTGGTCATCCCAAAAAGTAAGTCTTTCTATGCTGCATACAAATTATAGTTTAGATGTACTAACAATTCTATAGAATATGATTTGTTAATTCAAGGACTTCTCTATTTATTGGAGAAAGGGAGTCATAACTATAATAATCAAAGGAGACTCTCAATTGGTTATACAACAAGTAAAATCCACATACTCTTGTAATGATAAAAGATTACTTTCTTACAGAAAAAGGGTATGGGATATAATGGATGACTTTGAATCTTTAAACATCAAGTCTATTCCAAGAAGAAAGAACATGGTAGCAGATGCTCTGACCATTTCAGCAAGTGCTTTATAGCTAGTTGAAAGAACCAAGTTGAAAGGAATTTTAGTAGAATTGGTTGTTGTTCCATCCATTCCTGACAATATCACAAACTTTTAGGTCTTTCAAGATGGTCAACATATCCTTGAGTTTATCATGTGCAGTCACCATTTTGAGGGACAAGAGATTGATGATACACCATATGAAAAAATTGAAGATGGGATTCTCAATCTAAAAACCAACACTATTCTAAAAGGAATGGTTGAACTAGAACACTTCTTTGATTTCAATAAATCAACACTCAATATAAGGAAAACTCAAGAGAAGGGAATCAAAGAATGTGAGTCATACAATTTGGGTACTAATGAAGAACAAAGAATAGTATAAATAGGAAAAGCATGCAACTCATGAGAAAAGGGAAGATGTTATAAAATTACTCACTGAGCATAAGGATGTCATTGCTTGGAGCTATGAAGAATTGAAGACTTATGATCCTAAGATTATGACACATGACATCCTGTTAAAACTAGATGCCAAACCATTCTGGCAAAGAAAAAGACCTGTAAATCCTATCATTGAACCACTAATCATGAAATAAGTAAATAAGCTACTAGATTCTAAGATCATATTTCCTATCTTCCATTCCACATGGGTGGAAAATTTAGTTCTTGTGTAGAAGAAGACTAGAGAGATTCATCTTTGTGTTGACTTTCATAGCTTGAATCTAGCATCTAAGGATAATTATCCTCTACCCTCACTTGATGAGGTTTTGCAAATTGTAAAATGGTTGAAAAATGATGTCTTTTCAAGACAGATATTCAAGATATGATCAGGCGTTGGTTGATGAAGAAGATAGGCTAAAAAAATCCTTTACAATGAAGTGGGGAACTTTTTCCTATAGAAGAATCCACTTTGGACTGATTAACGTAGGAGCTACATTTCAATGAGGAATGGATGAAGCTTTCAAGGGATTTATTAATAGATGTATAGTCATCTACAAGGAAGACTTGACTATCTTTTTAAAAGATCAAAGTACCCACATTACTAATCTAAGACAGGTATTCAATAGACATCATAAATATGGCATATCTCTCAATCTCAAAAAGTGTTCATTTGGCATTACTAAAGGAAATCTCCTAGGACATGTAATTTTTGAAGCCGAAATTTGCATTGATCTTGATTGAGTAGAAGCTATTCTAAAATTAGCTCCTCCACATAGTCAAAAGGAATTGAAGTCTTTCTTCGAATAGATAAATTTTGTACAAAAAATTCATAATTGGATTTGCAGAGATAGTTCATCCCCTTACTGATTTACTCAAAAAGGGGGCTAAGATGAAATGGGTTCCTAAGATTAAAAAAAATCACTTGAAGATATCAAGGTTGCCATTTCTATGACCTTGGTCTTGGTGAGTCCTGATTATGAGTTACTTTTTAAGATTTATTCCTCTTGTTTTGAACACTCTTGTGTAAGAATCCTAACATAGATGAAGGAAAAGGAGGATGAAAGACCAATTGATTTTATGAGTTTCCCTTTGAAGAATGTAGAGTTGAATTATTCAAACCTTGATAAACAATCCTTTGCATTAATCAAGGTGGTAAAGAAATTTCATCATTACATAATAAGGTGTATACAATTCTACATGATTTGACAGTAAAGATGCTTTTGATGTAGAATGAACTTAGTGAAAAAAGAGAAAAGTGGATGGCTATACTTCAAGAATTCTATCTTGAAATTCAATCTAGGAGATTAGTTAGAAGTCAAGGGTTGTTAAAGATGATAGTTGATAACCAGGATAGAAATGAAAGGGAACTCAAGTTTGACAATGAAACAAACAAAGATGATCAAAAGAAGATGGTTGTATCACAAGTTGACATTAATCAAGGTGTGGTGATATATGTTTACTATCATGACATTGTGTATTATCTTCTACAAGAATAGTGTCCCAAATGGATGAATAGTTCACAACGCAGGGGACTTAAAATGAACTATGAATCTTATATGCTACATGAGAAGAAGTTATATAAAATGAACTATGAAGGGATTTATTTGAAATGCTTAAGATAGGAAGAAGTCGGAGAGGTTTTGGAACACTTTCATGATAAGTATGGTACAAGACATGGTTCAGTAGAAACAACAACCCAAATGATTCTAAGATCAAGCTATTTTTGGCCCTCAATATTCAAAGACACTTTTGAGCATTACACTCTTGCCATATCTCTCAAACAAATGCCAATAGAGAAAGGAATCTGGCAATGCCCTTATAGCTTGTGTATGAGATATGCCCCCTCACAAAGTTGGGGCTAGATTTCATTGGTCTGGTCAACCCACCATCATCAATTGGACATGCATTTATTCTCATAGCTACAAATTATTGTACATGATGAAAGGAGGCAAGAACATTAAAAAATTACAGTGCTAAGAAGAACACATTGTTACTAGGTTCAAAATGTCATTTTCCCTTGTGTGTGACAGTAGGTCTACCTTCACATTTGCATTCTTAATCCAATGGGCATTTGAAAATAAATTCATTATCAAGTTCTCTTCAAATTACTACCTGCAAGGAAATGGGGTAGCAGAATTTACAAAAAAGAACATGATCATAGTAATAAGATGATTGTTGAAGGAGAATCCTAGGGATTGGCATACACAACTCAAATATGCTTTATGGATAGATAGAGTGAGAGTAAAAATACTTTGGGAACTTCTCCCTACTTGCTTGTTTATGGAAAAGAGCTAGTAATTTTGTTCAATGTCAGAATTCCTATTTTGAAGTTCATGAGTGTGTATGCTGAAGATGTTGACAAAGTACAAATCAGATTGATGAATCTTTTAGAGATGGATGAAAAATGACAATTGTATTGGAACACATGGCTAAACATCAAGCTGTTGTGAAAAGATGGTTCAACAAGAGAGCCAGAATAAAGTCATTCAAGATTTCTAACCTTGTTTTACTCTGGGATAAGGCCAAAGAAAATTAGAGGAGCCATACCAAATTTCAATGCTTGTGGATAGGCCCTTATCAGATCACAAAAATTCTTGGAGAAAACACTTTTAGGCTCAATTCCTTACAAGGGGAATTTCTTCCCTTGCATGTAAATGGACAGTTTCTAAAACATTATTTCGAAGCCTAAAAGATAAAAGAAAATTATTTAGATTTCATTTACGTATTTAGCTTAGGTTTTTATTTCTGCAAGTGTGTTTGCTTTCATGTTGTGTGTTTTCTTTCAGTCACATGTTTCCTTTCAAAGTTGTGTCAGTCCTAGGGGGTAAGGTGTACCTGAGATTTTCTCTCAAGATTTTTACTAACCACTCTTTGGTTCTAGTTTCAGGAAGAGGTATTTCTATGTCAAAATTTTTGGATAATTATGTGTCTTATACCAACTGAGTAGTCAACATTTCTTATGAAAATAGGGGACTTTCAGTCTAGTAATCAAAAGCCTAGACCAACAAGTTCTCAACACTTTGCAAATTTAAAATTTTGATTGTTTTAGGTGCTATTGAATTGAAGTCAAAAATGATGAGGGATGATTCAAACTTCAACTTGTTCAAACAAGAGGGGTCTCCTTGAAAGGTTGCTAAGGTTGTTGTTTGGTGTGAGAGTTTTTGAAAATTCTAAAAGAGGAATGCAAGGGGTGTTCACAAGAGATCGAATCCAAGAAATGACACCGATGTCTTGACTACATAGTCTAAGCGTAGTCAGGATATAGACAAAAAAGAGGAAAAAAAATTAAAATTAAAAAATTAATTAAAAAAAGAAATACAAAAAAAGAAAATAGAGAGAAAAATACAGTGTTAAGACTAAAGGATTCTAAAGATCAAAAATGGAAAATGATACATCCTCAAAACAAAGTATCTTGTATTCAAAATATTGCTTCATCAAAAGTAACATTTTGAATGACATTGAGCAATTATTCAAATGGCTAGAAAATTAAAAGAACATGGTATCCTACCAAGAGCCCTCAAACTGATTCTCTTATTTGTCCAAGCAAGTAATCGATGAATAGCCTTCATGGAGATTTTGAATGAATGAGCTAGGAGGAGTGGAAGATTGTTTCAAGTTGTTAAAAAACTTTGATAAATTCTATCCTATGTGTAAAATGGAATGAATACACATGCACACACTGAGCTTGAAGGTTTTGAGTTCTGAGATTTTGATTGTAAAGTCATCTAAAAGATGCTCGAGATGTTCAAGGTTTGGTTGGTGTTTGCACACATTGAAAGAATGTTTGTTGATAAAGAAATGCCTTGGTCATTTATTCATTTTTTTGGGGCTATTTGTGTGGTTTCACAACACACACCCCATTCCTCACTAGGAATGGGGGCCCCCTACTTTTTTTTTTAAATTCTGAAACTCATGGTTCGAGAGTCTAGAGAAATTTTTAAAAAGTTGAAAGTGTTAGAGCCATAAAAGTTTAAAAAAGAAAAAATTTAAAAATTTAAAAAGAAAAAAAAAATTAAAAATTATAAAATTATAAAAAATCAAAAAATTGGAAAATTAAAAAAAAACATTTCTAAAAGAATCTCTAAAAAAAACAATAACAAGATTCACATGCATGTGTGGGCAAAGTGTGCACCACGCACCAGTACATCACGCACCCCAACCAACACTGGGGTTATAAAACCCCATACCTATCTTCAAACACTGAAACATTTTTTCCATGTTTGTTGGAGATTTAGTCAGTGCACAAAGTAATACACACTCATGGCACTAACCACTCTGCTGTCACAATGCCCAGCACCCTGCACCTGTGACACTCACACCCATGACACCAACCACCTAGCACCCATGGCACTACCATCTACTACATTAAAACTTATTTCTCATGGTTCTTTCCAGATGTGGCATGACCTCCAAAACCACCATCATGGCATTTTGTGCCCTCCACTTTCCACATGCGATGCGGCCTCCAAAACCATCATCACATCACTTCGCACCCTCCACTTTCCACATGTGGTGTGGCCTTCAAAATGCACTACCATGGCACTTTGCACCCTTGGTGCTCCTCATGTAGCATGACCCTTCAAAATCACCATGTACGGGTGCACATGGCCTCTATACTAAGCGGGCCACTTTCACAACTCACATGCGCTCATGTGCGCATGTGCGCACGACAAACAATTTTTTTCTTTTTATTCATTTTTCTTTTAAATTTTTTCTAAAAAATAAAATTAAAAAAATAAAAAATAAAATGATGGCAAAAATAAAATAAAAATTACACCCAAATTGCACATATTTTTTCTTTTTTCCTTTTATGCTTATTTCAATTCACAGCTTTCATGTTTGGGATAATAAACATTTTTTTCTCACAATGTGTAGGTGATCAAATGGTGTCCACATCTAGAGTAGCACCCAAACTTGTAGTTTTCAAATTCTAAGGTGTACCCTCTAATTCGAGATTCCATGATGACCATGTAAAAATCTAAGATACTAACTTAGGTCACATAGATCTAGGAGAATTCCTCTAAATCTATAAAAAACCAATAGAGAAGTAAGCCTTAGTATCCACATTGATCCATTCCAGGTTGGTGAATGCAGCATCACACCCTATATCAATACAATCAACTGAATTAATCATGGCCCTATCACAGTTTTTTATTCGTAAATAGAGAATTGTCAAGAGTGTCACTAGAGATGTGGTGTTGGATCTCTAACTTGATAAAATTGAGAGGCTCTTCCATCTCTCAAGAGTAGACTAGTTTATTAGACTCTCATATGAAATAGCTGAGAGATAGTACAAGGAGCGCCAACACAAAGCAATTGACATCATACAATCTTCATACCTTATTGAGAGGCCTTCGAGGGGACAGATAACAAGAAAAGTGGATATGGGCTAAGGATACATGAAGGAGGATATTAGTTATTCCATCATTCTCTTGAGAAAAGTTATGGGTTTATCCACTTAGGTCACCTTAGCACCTTTATGGTCAACTTCATTAAGACCATCAAACAAGAAAAGATACCACTAGATTGGGCTACCACACTAAGTGAAAACTTGCATGAATAGTTGAGTATGGTGAAGGGAAAGATGAATTTTTACATGACTTCTTACATGGTATTTCTACTTGTAGAAAAGGAAACAAACTATCTCAACTTGTATAGGAGAGGCAGTATGTAGGATCCCAATGCCTGGCCATACATAGTCTACCCATAGTTAGTGAAGAAGAAGCTCTCAACACAGAGCAAGGAATATAGAATCATGAATGATGCGTTTATCTTTGTAATCATTCAATTCATGGAGGGAGACTATGGCAAGAGGTTATCTGATGAAGCCAAAGCACAGATTGTAGTTCTCAGAGCCTACTTTATCCAACTCAAAATGTTCACCTATCTTTGGGTAGCAAGTGCATCCATCAATCCTAAGATGCTCCCAAGATACCCAAGTGACAAACTAGTGCTATTGGAGATTTCCCATCAAATTGAGTTGACCTATGAGAATATAAAGAGACGAGAAGACCTTGCTAGGCATGGCCATTGGTGATTAGACCATATAAGGTGAAGAGGAAGTAGGATATTCCCTCCTTTGAGTGGGAGTGGGAGAACTATCCCCTTGGAGAGTACAACTCTTCCTAGCCCTATTTTGACAATGTTGGGAGAGTGGAGAGTCTGGCAAGAAAGGACTTCCACCATGATGATGTTGTTGAAGATCATTGGATGAATGCCTCAAATGGCTATAATGTCCACATTAGGGATTATTGTAGGATGAATTTGTATCTAGCAGAGAAGGCTCTTCAGTTGAACATCTCAAAGGAAATAAAATAATAGGATTCTAAGGAGTTACTGGACCCCCTATTCAACATTGACAAAATTGGTGAAAGACCCATTATGAATGCTAAGGTTGACATGGAGGAGGTATATGATATTAATCATCAAGTGAGGCATGTCATTAGAATGACAAAGGATTATATCAAGAAACCCTTTTCACTTAATCCAATTCTTGACATAGTAATCTTTCATGCACATGCCTAACTAGACAAGGGTAGAGGAAAGAAAGTGATGATTCCTAGCTTCATAGCCCAGTCTCCTATCAAGCCAGAGATAGTATAACAGCTTGATCATCTAGTTGGATATTATCACTATATTGAAAGGAAGGGAAAAAATAAAAGAAAGAGGACCTCCTCTTAGAGGATTCAGGAAAAACAAGTCACAGAATACATGCCTCCCTGATAGCAAGAATACAGTACACAAGGGTTTGATGATACTAGAGCTACTCAAGTCTAGGATGAACCTCAATTACCTCCCATTGTGTCTAGCCAACTGAAAGAGGGTGAGATTCCATAGGCCTCCATTCCTCCTATGTAAGAAGAAGTAGCTTCTCCTTCTATCCAAAAGAAACATAAGAAGAGGATTAAGATTTAGATGAAGAAAAGGCAAAGGATCAGTAGAAGATTAGTGCCCAATCCATCTATTACTGTAAGTATTCTGGAAGGAGATGAACAAGAGGAAGAGGAACAAGTGCCCCTACAAGGAAGAACTCAGCTAGCTAGAGCCATAGAGTTGCAAAGGTGAAAGAATGCCACATATACCCCACCATCCACTTAAGAAGAACCCTTAAAACTCTCTTCATTAGAAGATGAAGTATAGAAGTGGGTGGATGAGTAGAGTGAAGAGAGAAGTGATGTTTTCTCAATGCCAAATTTTTATTTCATGCCTATAGGTATAGAATTGATTATGAATAAGATTAGAGACACCCCTATAGGTGAACCTCAACAAAAAGACTAGACACAAATCCTGCCAGATACACGAGGTCCTTACCTTGCTCCTCCATCTCCACCATGAGTTATAGTGGTAGAACAAGGCTTGGTGACTCCACCTCAGAGTTCAGAGGAAGAGTAAGTTCAGAAGGAGGTATCATCATAGGAGAGACTAGAACAAATGGTGACTAGTGAAATGTTAGTGGGACAAATGGTGGAATATTCTCAACCACTTTCCCAAGACACTGAGCTTTAGGCTACATGATCTACTGAGACTGGGGCTATAAAAGAAGAGCCCTCCCAACAAGATACAACTTTGAGTAGGAACAAAAAAGGAAAGGAAATTGTAGAACATACTCCTTCATCATCAAGAGCCAAGTCTTTAGTAGGACACATCCCTACATGGATTCGAAAATAAATAATGAGGAGTAATAAGCCTCAATTTTGTGCTTCAAAGGAAGACATTTGTGATATTGCAGAGATCCTAAATAAACTTGAGTCTCCATCTCACAAGGAAATACCATTGGCATTTGTCACCAGCATAAGGAACTAGGATTTATTTGAACAAGTGGTTTTCCCTCCCGAAGGCATAGACATAGAATGCCTTAGCCTTGAGGAATATGAATTAAAGGATGTTATTTTGGGAAGGCCTACATGGGATTCAACCCAAAAAATGGTGACTATGGGAGTCAAAGAGGTTCTCAAGCACATGGAGCAAGATGAGATTGAACTCCAAGCACTTCAAAGGCAAGGTTAGATCCTAAAAAGATATCTAGCCAAATTTGTTGTTCCTCTTGATCTTGAGCACCCTGAGAAAACTCTAAACACTATACTTAGAGAAGGGGGATGTGTACAACTTGATCCTTTTTTGAAGGTTTTTCAGGAATGGAAAGAAATTTTTGAGGAGAAAGGTGTTACCATCATCAGTAGGAATTTGAAGTTACTGCATGCTATGAAGGAGAATGTGAATAAAATCATAGTAGTTTTGAAGCAAGACTTTAGTATCATGGATGAAGTATGGGCCTAGAGTAAGGATTTGCAAACTCTACAAGCCATAAAGGGCCAAAGATACTGGGTTTTGATTGATATATATATATATCTATATACACTAGAGAAGAATTAGATATGATTGATGACTGGATAGAAAATATTGTAAATAGAAATAAAAGTAATGGAGATATTACATGAGGAGATTCATCGGCTCAAGCACCAAGCTTGAGAGAAAATTTTGGAAGTAGAGAGACAATATAGTGATGCGTGCTTGTATTTTTTTGAAGATGAGGAATGAGAAAAGTTGTTACCTATAGAAAAATTAGTGGAGAATTTTAGGAAGATTTTTGTGGAGGTTGTTGATGATTAGGACATCCGATAAGCCTTTAGGACTGAAGAAGCATTGTTAGAATTGGATACCAAACTCGGGGATTTTGCTAACACCTGAATTGTGGTGGACAACTATAGAAGAAAGGTCAAGGAATAATATGAGGCTTTAGATTTTTTAGCTATGGCTAAGATTACTAAGATGATAGAGAAATTCAAGGGAAAACATGCAAACATAGCTTTGGGATGAAAAAGAACAAAAATCAGATGCTAGAATTTCAATTTTGACACTCGGTAATATTTTGAGATTTGACCCTATGGAGGTTTACAGATCTATAGGTGCACAGGTCCATAGGTATGCAGGTCTATGGATTTTTAGTTTAGAGGTGTGTTGATAGTTAACTACTTGTTTCAAAAATAGTGCTTTTCATGCAACGGGAATGCATTCTGACAGCAATTTAACTTCGACACACCGAGTAAAGCACTAGCTTCTATTTTTGGCACCTCTAGACACTCCTACTTCAACTGAAGGCTTCCTCGTATTTTCTCTCTCATTTTTAAAAAAAAAAATTTGACATGTAAAGGGCTCATGAATTCAATTAATGAATAAAATATGGATGGAGTCCCTCTAAGCACTAGATTAATTGTTAGTCTATATATATCTAGTTTGTTTTAATGTTTTAAAAGCATTTTATTGCATGAAGATATCTCTCACTCTCAACACAAATTGAGGATATGATTTCTTATAAATACCTTATTGTAATATGTAAGAAGGGATCTCATTATTATGCAATAAATTTATGCTTTTGGTGCTTGCATTTGGAGTGCAGTGACTCTTCCCTAAATGTTTCATTATTTTGTGAAATTTCTTCATCAGATTGTGATTGAGCCAAAGGTTTATTATGTTGTTTCTAGTTGTGAAATCTTTTGGTTCTAGTGTTTTCTATAGATTTATGAATTCTATTGACATATCAAGCTTGATAAGAGATCATTGAATTGTTTCTATATAACTTTTTATCTTGCATGAGCACACATTATGTGGCCTTGTGATTTGATGAAAGGTGAAATATCATATGATTGTTAAAGTTTCTTAGCAACAATTGCATTAATGGATTCTAGGAATCATTGCTCTTGTTTTCATTGGTTTCCTACCAATTTATTCAAAAGCTTAACTCACGAGATGTTTTTTTCTATAGTTTATGTTTGTTAGGTTTTCAATTTCATACTATTTCAATTTCACATTATTTTCTTTCAATTTTTTTATTTTCTTTGTGAAACCCTTGTTAGAATAGGAACTCATTTTAGTTGCATTGTTAGAACTGCATTCATTGAAAAATACAAAATACAAAAAAAAATGTTGTTCTTTTGTGTGTAATGTTGCGACAATGAGTAGATTTCATTTCATTCTAAGATTATAATAGAACCAACAAAGGCTTCCTCATGAAAAATCACATTTATCTTCGACTAAGAAAATTTTGGTATGTCTCAAGACAAATACTGAACCTTGGAGTTGATCCCAAAAGATTACTTTTTCAAGAGAGGAATTGCACAATGGATTCTTGCAATTGACCTCATTCATAATGACTGCCCAATAGTGTGTATAGTGTGCATTTCCCCTACAAGCTTTATTTTTACCAAGGGAATAGTCTTCACATTTGTCCACCCTATGGACCTACAACTCTACATGTTTTTGTATTTTATATTTTTTACCACTTTGGCTAGGGTTTTATGGTTTCTATCTACTTTTTTGAGTTATTAGGATTTTTTTTACCTATTTAATATTATAATTGTTGAAATTTCTTATTTTTTCTCTAGATCATCATGGACACTTCATCATCACTAAAAATGGATAAGATTTCATCCAAGCATGTGACCTTTACATACAAAATTGATGCAGGAGCATCTAGAGGTATAAGGGAAATCCTATGTCACCCAATAAAATGTACTTAGACTTAGTTTCTATTTCATGTGTTTTCATTTATAGATACCCATTTGGGTCAAATAAAGGTTCCAACTCTCACAGTTCCACTATCAGTGTTCTAGGATAGAGTATTTGAACACCTTAGGATACGTGTAAATGTTGAAAAAATGGGAGTATGTAATTGAGCCATCATTTTGGTGAACTAGGAGGTGTAAATTGGCCAGACGAATGTAATTGTAATTTAGAGCATTCTAGAAAAAGAATCAGGTCAAAAGGCCCCACGGTTTGAAAGTTATCGCAATTTTTCAAGTTTTGGAGACCTCCTAAGAATGCTTCAAAGTCAGGTTACTGGCATTAAATGACCTCAAAAAGGGTCAAAAAATTGGGGATGAGCAAAGCTGGTCCATAAGGCTATAGAACACTTTGAGAGCTTTTCGAAAATGTAAACGGTTCGTCAATCAGAGCTACAGTTCAAAAGTTATGCCTCCCGGAAGTTTGGTTACCATTATTGGATTCTTCTAGATTTGCACCAACTTCTAACGTGGCTTCTGGAGCCTTCTACTTGGTCAGTGGATGCCTACTAGCACTTTCTAGAATGTATTCCTAGTCCTTAACCCTCCGAGTTCTATTTAAGGATATTTTTGGCACTGTAAAAGGTAGTTCGGAGTGGAAATTGAGAGGAGGTACCAAAGGGAGAAATTATCTCCAATTTTGTGCTATTGTAAGCCCTTAGGGCATCTTTTGAAGTCTATTTTCTCTGTACTGAATGTACTAGCTTATTTTCACAGTTAATACAATTTCCCTTTTCCTATTGCGTCCATTTCGTGCTTGGGTTGTGTCTCCATCAAAAATAATCCTAGACAAATCATAGATTGTAAGTATTCACTCAGAGATAAGGCCACATAGCTCATATGGAAGGAATGCTCATTGAAGGATGAGTTCAATGATGATATTTCTATTTTGATTCAAATAGAAAAGGGAAAGTAGGTAATTAATCATATTTGTTTTCTTTTCCTTATATTAGATTAACTGGTATTTATTTTGTTTCTTACTTATTAAATGACTAAATATTAGCTATTCATAGAATATAAGTGTTAATAGTTGTAATTGACTTGCTCCTAATAATACATATATTTTCACTAGATAAATTAACTAGAAAAATAGGTGAAATTGTCTTTTGCTCTATGAAAACTACAAATATAAATGAAAATAAGAAATGGCAATGGGTATTAACAAGGGAGTTGAAGTTAGTGGTGTATATTAGTTTTTCTTATTCAATCATATATTATTAAGAAATAAAGATCTATTATTTTTGCTAAAATTATTTTTTTCCTTATTTAATTTGAAAGAAGTAAAAGAGTTTCCTGGAAAGCGGTATTCCAAGGTATATTTGTGGTTAGAGTGTATGCTCTTGTATCCAAAAATTGAGTATATAGCAGAATTTATCATTAATATTAGTGATAGTAGAATCTAATCATATAAATTTCCATTTGAGTTTTCTTTTAACACAATTGAAAGGGATTTGATATGGTTAGCTCAATTTTTTGATAACATAGAGAAACTAATTAAAATTCATTAGGGGCTTAATAAAACCCCTTTGAAATATGTAGATGATGGATTGATGGATTTTTTTTCAGCGCATTCCTTTTAAAAGAAAATTATAGTAGTTGGCAGGCAATAGTGATTGATGTGTTAATAAAAAATGAGAACACTAGATTTTTTTAAATAGTTATTTTATTAGATTCTTCTACTTTCTTGGAGTTGGATCTTTCTATTTTCTTTTTCTCCTTCCTTATTGGTGAATTATATTCTTCTCTTGGTCTACATACATCTAGCATCTTGAATATCTTTTGGTATATTGTTATCTTTTTCAATATTCATCTTCTTGCATCTCTTTATAGAACTTATGATGTGTATGAGAACTTTATGCATTTCATCCTATATATTTTTCTTCATTATTTTCTTTCTTATACTATTATGAAGTTAGAAAATAAATATTCCCTTCTTTTAAGATTGTGATTGGGTCATAATGTGGTTGGATTATTTCTTCTTTGGTATATGTGAGATCCTTAGTTTCTTAGATGCTCATAATAATCATCCTAACCCCCCTAATCATCCTTCTCCTTCTTCATCTCCTATAACTTCTTGAACATGTGTTTAATCTCAAACTTTAGTTCATGATGAGGATGTTTCCATGTTCCTTGATGAACCTATTTCTCCTCCTATTATTCATAATAAGGGGAAACATAGAATTTCTTTTATGTTTTTCCTATTATCAATCCTTATGCTACTTCTACACAAGATTCTAATGAAAAATATCCTCTTTTTGAGGATTTTGTGAATAACTATCCTCAATCTTATTACATAGTTGTTAAATAAATTTATACTAGCTTAGGACTTGGTTTTAGTGAACAGACACCTATTCTCTTATGAAACTCCATGGAATGACTCAAAATAACAATTTACCTTCATGTAATGTGTAGATATGTTAAATGAAAGGTGTTAGAAATATTAAACACCTCTTAGGCCTCAAACATATAGTTAAGTATACATTCATTAAATTTACTTTAAAGGGCTCAAAATATTAGAATGGTACTCAAATTGAGGAAGGCAATTTTGAGTCCCAATAATGAACAGCTTCTAGGGAAATCACATTGAAATCATTGTCCAATTGATCTCTCAAATATTCCTTGCAGAACAATTGTCTATATTATACTTTAACTTCTTTCCTCTATCTTGTAAATCAGACCAATCATTGTTAGACCTTGTAAACCAAGTCACAAACCTTGGATCCAAATATCAAACCTGAAATCTCATAATAAAACCTTAGTTTTGATGTTTTCTTCTCCTTTTCTCTAGTCTTCTTAACTTCACATTCTACTCTTCATGCTTCTTACAATCAATCATCCATCCATCCCATTATAAAGGAAAATATCCTTCCTTTATACTGAATCCATAAAAAAATTCTTTGAGTCAGCTATTACACCTTCTCAATTAATTATTATAGGATCTCATTATGAAAATGTTACACTTTGTGATACTATTGATCTTACACCTTGTAACTTGAATAAATTTCCATACATGTGACATCATGATAATTGAGCTTAGCCATGCCATCTCAAAAATATCTTCTTCACATCTTTAACTTTGGCTTCTCAAAATAATAATTCTGCTTAGAGATATGACTGGTTTACTAGAACAAGCTTCTATAAACTCTATCTTAGAATAGTCTTCACAAGAAACTTGCATAACTTTTTCCATAGTTAATAGCTTATTCTTTTGAGGATATCTACATATATTGGACACTTAGTATTATCCTACATTAACCTCTCTTAGTGAAAATGCTCACCTATTTGTACGTACCAACTTGATCTTTATGACTATTCTTTTGTTGGATATCATAGAAAACTACTATGTTGACATCAATGACAAACACAATCATGAATGTAACATATCATTTACTACAAAATCTGTAAGGATTACCTATGTACTTCTTAGTCTTGGAGGTAGAGTCACTAGACTTAGAAGATTTACCCTTTGAAAAGGGATTTTGAGCATCTAATTTATGAGTATACTTGGAGGAACTTTGACTTCCTGTTGAATCTATTTTGGGATTGAGTTTCTCCTTCAGCTTCCCTATAGATGTTTGAGCAACCAATGCATGTGTCTTTGAGCTAGTGATAGTATCTAACTATTTAATCTTGGACTACTCGCTAGTCAGCAGTCACAAAAGACCTCTAAAGTAGGAATGAAAAGTCTAGGACCCAAGCCATCCATAGTGAAATGGAAGGTAGAAGAGAAAATATGAAAGTTTCTTCAAACCTTTGATAGGATAAGATAGATGCAATCATTTCCTATCGTCTCTTTCCTATATCCTTGCAACAAATTTCTCTACTTTTTGAACATCATAAGAATGTCCTCAATAGAGGGGAAAGTATTAGGTACAAGAGAAGTAAGATTTTCCTCAATTTTAAGTGCTTTAAACTTGTTGATGGTTCCAAAAAAGTCATTGAACTTGTACCACATTTCTTGAGGAGTAGAAAACTCATCAACATGGAACTGTAAACTGTTTGAAACACTCAAAGGAATTAGATCCATGGATTCATCGATATTATTACTATGTTGTAAAGTCTAATATTGACTTTGAAATTCTAGTTCTATTGTATCTAAACAAGACCAGAAACCCTTTGAATAGAGAAGCCACCTCATATGAGATTTTGATGTGTGATAGTCATGTGGGTTTAGGAGTACAAGACAAAAAGAGGTATTAGGCATTATTTTAAGGAGTTTTGAAGTTTTTTGATATGTTTATATTATAAAGTAAATAATAATAAAATACCCCGACAATGCAAAAAATTGAACCCCAACTTGTAGAAGAAATCTATATATAATAATAGAGAAAAAAAACTTTAGTTTCGTATAACAAATACATGGTATAAAATACTAGTGAAATAATAGAGAATCTAGAAAATTCTCAAGAAGATATTTTTGACACTTCTTCTAGATCATAAAATGAAGCTATAAAAAGAAAGTTACACCCCATGGAATATTAAAGACATCATTTGATTTTGAGAAAAATAAAAGTACCAAATTGGAAAAAAAAATCATAATATACCTCCACCATTGTCTCTATCTCTGAATTAGGTTTCTAGTGCTTTGGTTGGATAGAAAAAATAGTCTTGTATGCTCAAGTTAGAGTGAAAATACCACCAAGTCCTCCAAAAGGCAAGAAAAAGATTTTTTTTGAAATAAAAAAATGCATTGAGCATACCTCAGGTGGCACAACTTAGTGGTAGTAGCTTTTGGGTCATGCTTTGGCTTAGTGCATGCTGAGTGATGGTGGGAAAGTGCACTCTGATAGTAGTGATAGTATCATGGAGCTATGATGGTGAGATGGTTGTGCAACAATGATTGTGATGTTCATGGAGCTATGGACGTGACTATAGTTAGTAGAGACTGCAAGTGGTTATGTTGTTGTTTATAAACCATAGTGCTGCCCACTAGAGTTAGTGTAAAGGTGGTAGTCAAAAAATCCCTTTTTTACAAAAAAAATTGTGATTTTTTGTCTCAAATTTCATGTAGAGTTAGTATGACCCTATTATGCAAAAAAAATTATCCTCCTCAATCCACATTGTCCAAAATTGAAAAATTTTATACGAAAGTAACAATTTTGATGCCTTCTGAATCCATCTATGAGGTTTGTTTTACCTCAAAGTGCTTTAAAAAATGTCATACTTTTTTTGTCATACTTTCTTTGTCAAACCCTCCTTCTTTTTCTCCAAATACTGAACAAGCTATAAAAGATCTGACTTTGATACCATGAACAATTTAAGAAATACAAATCCACAAAGCTTGAAGAATACCTGCATGTAAGATCCTATCATGGAGAAGAAAAAACAAAGAATAGGCAAGGGTTTTACTCTTAGAATATACAAATTATATTATTAGACTGAAAGAATAAGAAATATTTACAAAACATCAATCCTTATAGAAGGAGATTGAAATCCTAAGAGGTAAGTGATATTTAATAATTACTAATTAATTATTAAATTGAAATGAATAGTGTATAAAGTGAAATCTTAAGAAGGGAGTAAAGGCAATTTAATAAATTAAATTAAATCAATGCTTTGCTCTAACATGGTCATGGTCTATAGTTGGGAAAAGGGGTTTCACTCATTTAATCATGTCAAAATAATTTTTTTAAAAATTTAAACTAAGTAAAAGTGTGAGCCTTGTATACTTGTGCACCTATGAATCCATGCAAGGAGAGAAAAGAGGTATAACCCTTCACATCCATACAACTTCATAATTACAAAGGTGCCCAATTATGCACCTAGTGCTCTGGAAAATTTCATGTTCATGCTCCTAGGTGCCAAAAAATACCTAGAGGGGGGTGAGGGGACATAATCAATCATTATGTTCACCTTCTTCCATAATTGTGGTCCTATGCACCCTTGGAGCTCCACAATTTCTTACATCATTCACACATCTACATTGTCATAAACATTTTGCATAACACACAAACTTGTGGATGTTTTCAAGTTCATGTAGTCTTCAATTTCCTTTCATGTAAATATTGTGTCTGACCTACATACTTTGTGCACCCTATGCACCTACATAAGTGCATAAGGTTCACACCTCCCCCATTAGTCTTTCTATTCGGGTTCTTTTCTATGCATGTTGTGCACATATAGACATGCACAAGGTGTGCGAGGTGCACATTTCCCTTGTAAGCTTTATTTTTACCAAGGGAATAGTCTTCACATTTGTGCACCCTATGGACCTACATAGGTGTCCAATTATTTAACTGACACAACTCTACATGTTTTAGTCTTTTACATTTTTTACCACTTTGGCTAGGCTTTTAAGGTTTTTGTCTACTTTTTTGAGTTGTCAGGAGTTTGTTTACCTTATTTAATATTAGAGTTGTTGACATTTCTCAATTTTTGTGTAGATCATAATGGAATCTTCATCATCATAAAAAATGTAGAAGATTTCATCCAAGCATGTGACCTTTAAAAACAAAGGAGTCCCACACAAATCAAAGATTGTAAATCTTCACTCAGAGATAAAGGCCACATAACTCATATGGAAGGAATACTCATTGAAGGGATATTTCAATTATGACATTTATAATTTGATTCAAATAGAAAAGGGAAAGTAGGTAATTAATCCTATTTTTTTCTTTTCCTTATATTAGATTGACTAGTATTTATTTTGTTTCTTCCTAATTAGATTACTAAATATCAGCTATTCTTAGAATAAAAGTGTTAATAGTTGTAATTGACTTTCTCCTATATATATATATATATATATATATATATATATATATATATAGGCTAGATAAATTGATTTGAAAATAAGGCTTGAAAGTATGTTTCCATTCTATGAAAATGACACATAGTAATGAAAATAAGAAATCGTGGTGGGTATTAACAAGGGAGTCCAAGTGAGCAGTGTATAATAGTTTTTCTTCTTCAATCATATATGATTCAGAAATAAAGATCTATTATTTTTGCCAAAATTATTTTTTTCCTTATTTAATTTCAAAGAAGTAAAAGAGTTTCTTGGAGAGTGGTATTCCAAGATATATGTGTGGTTAGAGTGTATGATCTTGTCTCCAAAAATTGATTATATATAGAGCAGCATTTATCATTAATATTGATGATAGTATAATCCAATCACATCAATTTCCATTTGAGTTTTCTTTCAACACAATTGAGAGGGATTTGATATTGTTAGCTCAATTTTTCGGTGACCTTGAGAAACTAGTTAAAAGTCATTGGGGATTTAATAAAACCCCTCTAAAATATGTAGAAAATGAATTGATTGATTTTTTGTGGGAGCATTCATTTTCAAAGAGAATTATAGTAGTTGACAAGAAATACTGATTGATGTGTTAATAAAAAATGAGAACACCAAATTTTTTTAAATAGTTATTTTATTAGATTCTTCTACTTTTTTGGAGCTATATCTTTCTATTTTCTTATTCACCTAACTTGTTAGTGAATTAGATTCTTCTCTTGGTCTGCATACATCTTGCATCATGAATAACTTTTGGTGTATTTTTATCTTTGTCAATATTCATCTTGTTGCATCTCTTTATAGAACTTATGATGTGTATGTGAGCTTCATGCATTTCATCCTATTTTTTTCTTCATTCTCTTCTTTCTTATACTATTATAAAGTTAAAAAAAAAACATTTCCCTTCTTTTAAGATTGTGATTGGGTCATAATGTGGTTGGATTATTTCTTCTTTGGATTATGTGAGACCCTTAGTTTCTCAAATTCTCCTAATAATCATGCTAACCCTCCTAATCCTCCTTCTCCTTCTTCATCTCCTAGAACTTCTTGAACGCATTTTTAATCTCAAATTTTAGTTCATCATGAGGATGTTTCCATGTTCCTTGATGATCCTATTTCTCATCCTATTACTCATAATAGGGGTAAACGTAGAATTTCTTTTGTTTTTTCTCCTACTGTCATTCCTTATGCTACTTCTACACATAATTCTAATGAAAAACATCCTCTTGTTGAGGATTTGGTGAATAACTATCCTCAAGGTTATTACATGGTTGTTAAATAAATTTATACTAGCTTCAGACTTGGTATTAATGAGCATAATCTTAAAAATCCTATTTATGTATCTTCTAAGATGGAAAAACATGGTATTAGATATTCTTCTTCTGACATAGTGTAGAAATATTCTAGATGATATCCTCTTCATCTTCTCTTACCTACATCTATTCTCAATTATGTTGATACTTGTAGAAATTTGGTTTTAATGTTTTATATTCAATTTTTTTTTGTTGAACCAAAAATATTTAGCATACCTCTTGAAGATTATCTTTTGGTATATGCATTTCCTTTTCATTATAATGACTCTCATAATATATCTTATTGTATTCACTTTCATTTCTATGTTAAGAAATATGCTTCAAATGGTATTATTCCTTATATGCATGAGGTGTTAAAATTTCTACATAGCTTCACTTAGTCTTACTTATCTCCTATTGAAGAAGATTCCCCATTATCTTGTATAATGTATCTTTAAAATCTCCCAATAGGTCTCTTTTTCTTGTTCCTTTTCATGGAGAGGGGGAGGATTTCTTCCTTTTATTTGTCATTCTCTCTAGACATCCTTTCTTCTTCTGATACATGGGCTAAGGACTTTGCATTCCCTTTTTTCATGATTCAATATCTCTATCTATTACATCTCTTTACATGGGTGTAGATTTCTTTCTTCCTTTTATTATTTTACAAGATATTATCTAGATTTTATAATGACATATTTTTTTTTATCTTCTTGTAGATTGATATTGTTTATGGAACATTTTTATATATAGGTATGTTTTCCTTTGTTAAATACATAACTGTGTATTTTTTTCTTAGAATAGTAGTATTCATATATTTGATATAAATTTTTCTCATATAATGATCTTCTAAACTCCCTTTCAACTATAGTTTCTTTTATGATATTCTTGTATTGTTTAGTATTGATTACCTCTTCTATAGTATGGTATTATATTTCTCTTGTTGGATATCAAATGTTTACATTTCTTGCATGGCTATTATTCTTTTTCTTACAAATCATCCTTATGTTCTTCACATTTCGGTTATATAATCCACTATAGAACTCTTTTCTTCTCTCATGCTTTGGAGGGAAAGAGCCTTTGTAAAGTCTTTGTATTTTTCCTATGGATTTCTTTTTTCAAGCTTACGTGGAACATGTTTAGTATGTGACATTATTCTTTTCCTTATGAAGAATTGTCTCTTGACTATGGATTCTCTCTTTTGAAAGGGGACCAAGTACTAAGTCATCACTATTATTTATCAAGTAAATATATGTCCATTATACACACTTTCTCTTGTTTGTATATTATTATCCTTCATCTAAGGATCCCTATTTAACCTATACATGGGGGGTTGAATTGGTGTATTCTTGTTATTCTTCCCGTCTTCTTCAAGATGTTATCTTAATAAAACACAAATCTTAGGAAGATGTCATGCCATTAAAATTTCTCTATTTTGAGGATCCTCTTTCCATAAGCAATATATCTTGTTCACAATTGACTATATTCATAGATTATAAGAGTCACAATTCTTCACTATGAATATCATCTGCATTATTTGTATAAGGATATCTCCTTGTCATGTAAAGTAGGTATCCTTTTTCTCTTCTTTATAATGTCTAGTGTCTGGACATGATAAGGATGGGGTCATATATATCCCCTCTTTGTACATAGATTTTACTTTCAATGGGTGTCAAATATGGATTTTGAGCATGGCTTAGATTAATTTAGACCTAGATTATGTGTACATGTTTTCCAAGTCATTATCAAATATATTAATTTTTAATTCATCACTCTTTTTTATGTACATACACATATGCTAAGTCTCATAATGTGTAATGCAAATAAACTTGCTAAATATCATGCATGGGTTACACATCCAGACACATATTCTATATTTAGGTAAAGCATAATGACTTTCTAAATCCTACTATAAGTAGCACATTCAAATATAACATATTAATCTACATAGATAAGTAACACAT
This sequence comes from Cupressus sempervirens, assembly GCA_028749045.1. Classification (NCBI taxonomy): domain Eukaryota; kingdom Viridiplantae; phylum Streptophyta; class Pinopsida; order Cupressales; family Cupressaceae; genus Cupressus; species Cupressus sempervirens. Next base: position 174,692,627 of record CM053793.1, read on the forward strand.
CTTATACATAGGAGCATGTCATGGTGATATAATGGGTGTTGATCTATGGATGGTCGAACATTGATGGGTTAACTAGCTAGATACCACCCTATTAGGCCATTCAATACCATATTTTGCAGCATCTCTCTTAGTGATTCATAGTAGTATGGGAAATCTACTGAGTAAGGTAATCTCTCTCTCTCTCTCTCTCTCTCTCTCTCTCTCTCTCTCTCTCTCTCTCTCTCTCTCTCTCTCTCTCATGCTAGTAGATATAGGTCCAAAAGCTATCTTATTAATGATATTTCTCTTCAATTTCTTATGTCATCACATATGCTCTTTTAATGGCTTTCCAACTATGTTATTAGTGGGTTGAGATGTTTCTTCAGTAGAAGTATCTCTTATTGGTTGATTTGAGCTTATGTTTAGTACTAACCTCTTTGTTTCATTTTTGTCTTTTTACTTTTTCTTTTCTTTTGTTTACATCCTTGTGCATGGATGTAGAGTTAAAACCCTTAGTCTTAGGAGCTTGTTCTCTTTAACTTATTGATATTATATCTCATTGTGATTTGTCAAATTCTTCTACTTTTCTTCTCTCTACTTTACCTCAAGAGTGGCTTAACCCAAACTTTTCACTAAATTAGGGGATAAATGTATTTTCTTAAATTGGATGCACTCCAAATTAGTGAAGGTTTAAAACCTATTTAATTTTATGTCATCAATCTTCTTGCACCTTTCATTCCTTCTTCCCTTTTTTGTCCTTCATCCTAGGTGGAATTGGGGTAAAACCTAATATATCCTCTTTATATATCCCATTTTCATGGATTTAAGATTGAGGTAGGATTTATCCTCCTAGGTCCTCCCTTCCATTCATCTATCCACTTGGAATATTATGTTTTCACTATAAGGGCTATATCTTAGATTTCACACTTGATTCTAGAGATTTGAGACCTATTTTAGCATCCTAAAGGGATCCCTAAGATTCTAGGACCTAGTTGTTAGGGGTGCAATGACCCATCATAAAAGAAGGGCATAGTGTTCCACTAATTGGGACCCATTTTGGGTCTCCTCTTTAGGTCTTTTGTTTAGGTATGTATGGGATGTTAATTCCTAGGTAGGCTAACATATGAGAGTTAGTCAATTTGGAGCTCTATATAAAGCCTTCAATTTGATCCTTTTCTCATAGCATTTCATATCAAGAATCCACAAGTTCAAGTACTCAAAATTTCAAGTATTTAAGTTTTCAAAAATTAATCAACCGTTCAATGTATTCAAGTTATTCCTCTATCAAAGATTTGCAATTTAAAAATTAAATCTATTAAAGGAGTTTATGCTAGATCTTCTAGTGCATTTTCAACATTCAAGATCTCTCTTCAAAATTATTTGTTGCATCTTCTACATCCATTCTTTCAAGATTTACATACATTTACAAGGTATATTTCAAGAAACATACATTCATGAAATTTTTTAATTCACATTGATGATGTCCTTTTCAGGGTTTTAAAGTTGACTCAAAGCTATTAGATCTACATACTTGATTACATTCAAAATTCAAGAGCATATTCAGAGATTTATATTGCTTCATGTTAGTGTTGGAAGCATGAATGTTGATGATAATTCTATGGGGGGGTATTGTAGAAACATTATTAGATCATTATCACGATGATATGTTAAATTCATAAATGTGTTATGTCATTGATGTCAACACAGAATTTTTAGGTAGTATTTGATAGAAGAACAATGGTAAAGACCAAGTTGGTACGAATAGATAGTTGAGAATTTTTACTAAGATAGCTTGAAGGAAGATAATACTAAGTGTCTAGTATATGCATCTAACTTTAGAATTATAAGATATTAAGTCTAAAAGAATTTATGCAAGTTTTGGTGAAGATTTTTTTGGGACAAAGTTTATAGAAGCATGTTCTAGTAAACTTGTTAATCTCTTAGTAGATTTGTTAATATGAGAAGCCAAAGTTAAATATGTGAACAAGACATTTTGTCATGCCCAAACTATGAGGGAAAAAAAAAAAATAAATTTTTTTTTTATAATAATAATTAAAATGCTCTAAGTTCGATCTGGTTGAATACACAGTTAAAGTGAAGGTTCTCTACATTTCATCTTAAGGTTATAATCTTGTGGAGGAATACATCATTAAATTTTGAACTCTCGTTATTAATCTGATCTCGACATTTGTTACATTACTACATAATTATAATTAATCTAAATTGCTTTAATTAGAATCTAATATTAACAATTACTAACCAAACCTCGATTACAGCTAACAAAATTACATTTAATTAAATATTTAGAACACTAACTAAAACATAAACTATCTTTACAAAACAAAAATAAAAATTTAAAACAACTTTAATAAAATACTGGCTAACTAAAACTACTCTAAAAGATATCAACTAAATCTTATTAAATTTAAATTTAATTAAATAACAACTAATAAATCTAATACCCACTAACTAAAAATAAATCAATAATACATTTGAACTAGTTAAAATTCATATTAGTATAGAACGAAGGTTACACTAATTTAAATGATGATAGAACCTATAAATTAATATTAATTTAACATGATACTTAATTCATAACAAAACTAAACTTATCATTATAATTCTAATACAATAAGAAATCAAATACCAAATTCAATTAACACTAAATTAAAACTATATTTGCAACTAAACTATATTAAAATATATATATTTAAAAATACTAACTAATTTAAAATCTAAACTATATTGCATTTAATATTAATTTAATACTAAACTAACTTAATTTATAACTAACTAAATAAAACAATTAACAAAACCTTAACTAACCCCTACCTTCCATCTCCCTCAACCCTACCATCTCCCTCAACCCTACACCGACGTCACATCACCCTCCAATTCCCATGCATGATTTCCGAGACTGGGTGCTATCAATCGCTTACCAAGGAGGTGTGGCACTCTGCCCAACCCCACCCAGCGCTAACCACCCTCAAGCATGATGTGGTGACCAATATGAAAAGGTGGAAGGAGGCTTTTAACAAGGGAAGTTTTAATCACAAACATTCACAATGAAATCAATCCAAGATAATATAAAGCTGCGAATTCCCAAAGAAAAGGCTTGCTGACCAAGGCAAAACAAAAAGAAAGCATACCTCCCTTTGTCATGCACACCTACCAAGTGATATCATGAACTGGTACTGACACAAAAGGAAAAAACAAAGCAACATTGAAAATTTGATTTCATGTCAGACTTGATAAACCACTTGCCCCCTAAATACCATTCGCTAGGAATAAAGTCATTTCAAACAATTCCAAACTCAAACTAAAAAACATTTGATGCAAAAATAAGTCAAAAAGGGTTGTGCCCTCCTTTAGCAAGGAGTTAAGTTTAAAAATTAGTTAGGTGATGCATAATGTAAAGGATAGATATATTTTTTTGAAATTTCTTTTGTTATTTTAAACATATATCTATATATCTATATATATATATATATATATATATATATATATATATATACATATATCTATATATATATATATACATATATCTATATATATATATGTATATACATATATATATATATATATGTATATATATATGTATATGTATATATATATGTATATATATACATATATATATACATATATATATATATATATACATATGTATATACATATATATATACATATGTATATATATATATGTATGTATATGTATATACGTATGTATATATATACATATACATATACATATGTATATATATATGTATATATATATGTATATGTATATATATATGGGTTTGAAGAGAGTAAAAACTCTCTATTTTTGGTATGGGTTTGAAGATTTAAATGCCTCCTTGCAACAAAGAATATTCTTATATTTAAAATTTGAGTAACAAAAAATAGAAAGAAAACATATATATATATATATATATATATATATATATATATATATATATATATATATATATATATATATATATATATATATATATATATATATATATATATATATATATATATGCATATATATATATATATATATATATGCATATACATATGTATATATATATATATGTATATACATATGTATATATATACATATATATATACATATACATATATATATACATATATATATACATACGTATATACATATACATATATATATACATATGTATATACATATATATATATATATGTATATATATATATGTATATGTATATATATATGTATATATATACATATGTATATACATATATATATATATACATATGTATATGCATATATATATATATATATATGCATATATATATATATATATATATATATGTATATATATATATATATATATATATATATATATATATATATATATATATATATATATATATATATATGTTTTCTTTCTATTTTTTGTTACTCAAATTTTAAATATAAGAATATTCTTTGTTGCAAGGAGGCATTTAAATCTTCAAACCCATACCAAAAATAGAGAGTTTTTACTCTCTTGAGACACTTTTTTTTGTCAAATTTTTTTCTAAGTATAGATTTACAGAGCAATGTAATTTTTTTTTCAAGGTGTATTTTTTTTTTGATGGATTTAAAACATAGATTTAATCATTGTGACACAATAATACAAGATTAATTGATATCTTAGACAACTTGAATTTAACTATTATTCATAACCATTTTTCTTTCCTCAACATAGTTTTCATATATAACATATAAGGAAAACATTAAAAAAATTATTAATTAAACCATCATCATATCATCTTATTTTTGATGTGCATCCATCTAATTTAAAATTACAATTAAATCACATGATAAACAAATATACTCAATCACCATTTTTATTGGCAAACCTGATTCACAGGCTCAGCCAGGAAAGAACCAGGCAGAAAACCTGGCATCATTGCCATTACAACAAAGTTTGAAATACAAATTACATAGGATTTCAATTCTGAATTACAAAAATTTAATTGAATTTCCTTCATGACCCTCATCAAGGGTTCCATAAGAATTTATGCAACACATTTCTAAGAACTATGGAGAGAATAGAATCTAATTAGGTGACAACAAGCATGACCAAGAACAAATCAAACATGCATATTCATCCAAGGTTTTCACAATAGGATTCACAATGAATCAAAATTAGGGAAAGGTGGATCCTTCCAATAGGAGAAGTCAGACACAACACCAAAATAGATGCCCAATTGAGGCTATAAACAAAGAACTTCCATTCTTCCATCTTAATATACAAAACTCATATGAGGTTTGTGCTGACAGGTAGGGGCCCATAACACCCTACCCTATCTCCCTCTTCTCATCCTAAGAAGAGACTCTACACTAGTTAGAGTCCAACTAAAAAGACCTTTCCCAAAATTAGTCACTTCTGCCCTATCCAAGGGTGAGTAATACCAAAACACCCATACATGAAAGCTTCAAAATGAAAACATAAACATTAAAGGAAAGCATTCAAGAAACATGGTTGCAATCCTTCCCAACATACCCAACATACATACAAGCATCCAAATAACAACACCATAGTATAAGCATGAAACAAGCATAAAAATCTGAACAAGGGAGATGAAAATTCCTACCTTCACAAAGAGGTATTGGCAAATGAACAATTTTGAGTAGAGCTTTTCCCTTCCTTCCTTCAATCTTCCAAGACTTTTTCTCTAAATGTAGAGATTGGGTAACAACCTAGACTACTCCAAAAAGGGCCTCTAAATAAGCCTCAAACTCAACCACCAAAAAGAGCAATAACTTCTCCCACCCACCCACAAATCTAGAAGTTCCTAACTGAATCCCACACTATGGTTAACCACTAAGTGGAGGTGAGGTGATGCAACTCATGGTACCCATACCCATACCCTTTGGGCTTAAATATTTCATGATTTAAAGCCTTAGGAATAGGTTTGGAACCAAAAAAATGCTAGGAATAATTAGGACCATCTAACAACTCTAAAAATGAAGATTAAGCACTACTCCAAATTAAGGGAGACTAAACTCAATTAAGAACCAAATAAGCAAAAAGACACTAACTTAATCTGACTTAGGTCCAAAGGTTACACAGTTAACCCTAACTAGCACGCTGAAGAACATAAATAATTCACAAGTGTCAAGCGACACTAAAAGAACATAGTTATAAACATTAACATTTACTAATCATGGAAAGATACATACATACATCTCATAATTAATTTGATTACGAACAACAAGGTTTCAAAAATTAGCACATAGGGATCAGTTCTGTTCCTCCATCAGGTTTCTCGACTAAAATATCTACGCACTCATTGCACACATCAGTAGTCCTGTACAATCACATGTACATATGTATCAAAAATTTACTTAATTTAAAACATACATCAATCAGGGGTTCTTTCATCCTACTTATATCCTAAATCATAAAAATTCCATAATCAAGGTGTAAATCTTGCATTTACTTAATTCATCAACATACATATACATAAAACATCAAATGACAAACATCAATATATCTAAAGGTAAACATCACACAACATGAAATAATATAATATTTTCTAAGCATCAGATAATGTCTTGACATCTTGAGTCATGAGTATCAAAATAATAGTAATGTATCACTATGCTACAATGGGTCGGAGCGAGGCCTCACATCCTCCCCCACTAGGCATGAACTTCCTCCTGGAGTTCATCAAAAAGATAAGGGTACTGAGATCACATCTGTGCTGCTACATCCTCCCAAGAAGCCATGACCTCATCATAACAATCCCACTGGACCCTAATCTAGGCTAGCTCTCGGCCTCGAAGTGCTAGGGTCCATCGGGCAATAATATAGATAGGCTCCAGTGTTAGTTGTCTATCTGACTCCACCTATAAAGCATCCCAATCTATAATATAAGACTCATCATAAATGTATCCTCTAAGTACAAAAATATGAAACACATCGTGGATGCATGACAAGCTAGGTGGCAAAGCTAAATGGTATGCAACAGGTCTTATCCTCTCTAAGATCTCGAACGGCCCAACAAATCGAGGTGCCAACTTACAACCCTTTCTGAATCGAATCAGACTCTTGTGTGGTCGCACCCTCAAGAACACTCTATCACCAACTTGATACTCTTGATCTGTCCTCTTCGCATTAGCATACATATTATGCCTATCATGTGCCTCTCTCAGGTGTTGTCTAATCACAGTCACCTGCTGCTCCATCTCCTTGACTAACAAGGGACCAATAGATACTCGATCCTCGATCCTATCCCAACTCAAGGGAATCCTGCATGGTCTCCCATACAAGGCCTCATAAGGCAACATACCTATGGAGGAATGGTGCCCATTGTTATAGAAAAACTTGACAAGATGTAGTTATTCCTCCCATTTGACCTGATGGTCCATCACGTACATACGTAGCATGTCCTCCAAAACTTGATTCACTCACTCAGTCTGACCATCGGTTTGAGGATGGTATGCTTTACTAAAATTGAGCCTAGTACCGAAAGCTGCATGCAAACTCTCTCCAGAATGAAGAAGTGAACAATGAGTCTCTATCGAAGATGATCTTACAGAGAACACCATGAAGTCTGAAAATGTCCTACAAGAACACCTGAGCTATGTCTCGTGCTATGAATGTAGTATGAATGGGTAAGAAATGGGTAACCTTGGTCAACATGTCAACTATCACACAAAATGGAATCATGGTGATGAGAAGACATAGGAAGACCAACAATAAAATCCATAGATATAGTATCCCATTTCCACTCTGCAATCTCATGTGGCTGAAGAAGCCCACTAGGATGAGGGTGCTCTGCCTTCACCCTCTAGCACTCAATGCATCTCACAACTATGCTTGCAATATATACTCTCATGCCTAGCTAGTGATACAGTTGCCTCAAATCTGCATGCAACTTCTTAACACCAGGGTGCACTGCATAAGGTGCTCTGTGAGCCTCAAGTACAATGAGCTTGTGCAAACCCACAATAGAAGGTACATACATACATCCCCTATGATGAAAAAGTCCATCAGACTCCAAGGAATACTTTGAATACTTCCCTTCCAAGGGTCTCTAAGAATGAGCTATCTGACTCACTTCCACATAAAGCTCATCGGCTGGTAAGTGCTGTAAGATCCACTCTCTCAAGTCAGTGCAAGTATTCATAGATGAAAGCTCATGGAACCTTCTACTTAAGGCATCTGCAACCACATTCTCATTTCCCTTGATATAATGAACATCAAAATCATACTCACATAGAAACTCCATCCACCTTCTTTGCCTAACATTAAGGTCTGGCTGCAAAAATATGTACTGTAAGCTCTGGTCATTGGAATGAAGCTCGAATCTATGACCTAGAAGGAAGTGTCCCCATCCCACCAAGGCATGAACCACTGCTCCAAGTTCTAGATCATGAGTAGGATAATTGAGTTCATGAGTCTTCAAATTCCTAGACTCAAAGGAAATAGATTGTCCATCTTGCATAAGGACTACACCTATACCATCTAAAGATGCATCGATGCACACCACAAAATTTGCAACAAGATCTAGTGCTACAAGAATCGATGCACTGATGAGGGCTCTCTTGAGCTCTTGAAAAGCTCTACCACACTTCTTTGTCCACTCGTACTTCTTCCCCTTTTTTTGAAGAGATGTGATGGGTTGTGCCAATCTTGAGAATCTTGAAATGAAATGTCAATAATATCTTGCTAGCCCCATAAATCTCCTCACTTCAGTAACACTAGTGGGTGTTGGCCAATCCATAATGGCCCTAATCTTTGATGGGTCTACAGAGACTCCATCACTTGATATGACATGACCCAAATAATGTATCTCAGGTCTAAGGAATGCACACTTTAACAAGCTACTGAACAACTGATTCTCTCTCAACTTCTGCAATACCTGCCTCAGGTGCTCTTCATGCTCTTTTTCATCATGAGAATAAATTAGAATGTCATCAAGAAAAACAACCAAAAACTTATCAAAAAAGGTACAAAATACTCCATTCATGAGGCTCATGAATATAGCTAGAGCATTTGTGAGGCCAAATGTTACCACGATGAACTCGTAGTGACCATACCTAGTACAAAAAGAAGTCTTGGGGATATCAGTATCCACAATCCTCAATTGATGATAAATCAACTTTAGATCAATCTTTGAAAATACTCGAGCACCCTGCAACTGATCAAAGAGATCATTGATTCTAGGAAGAGGATATCGATTCTTGATGGTCACTTTGTTCAATTGCCAATAATCAACACACAACCTAAGTGATCCATCCTTCTTCTTGATGAAGATCACTAGTGCACCCCAAGTTGACATGCTAGGTCAAATATGCCCCTTTTCTAAGAGTTCCTCGAACTGAGCCTTTAGTTTACGGAGCTCATGAGTAGTCATCCTATATGGTGCTCTCAAAATTGGCTCGGCTCCTGGCACAAGGTCTATGTGAAAATCCACTGCTCGAGGTGGAAGCATACAAGGAAGCTTTGAAGGAAACACATCTGCAAACTCCTATAGGATTGGAAAATTATCAAGGGATGGCTCCCCCTCTGAATCTTCCTCTCTATCACTAATGGTGATAGCAAACAACTAACAACCCTTTCGCATGCACTGTATAAGCTACATAGCTGAAATCATATGAAGGGACACTGGTCTCTTTACTCTAAAGATCTCCCTAGAGATACCATCATCATCTACACATTCCACCCTCTTCTGTCGACAATCCATCTTGGTTCTATGGGCATAAAGCCAATCCATGCCAAGAACAACATCATAAGAACCTAGAGGGATAATGTGTAGATCAGACATAGTGGACATGTCTCCAATCTACATCTGACAATTCTGCACCAAGGAACTAACTGACACTCTGGCTCTTGAGGCTAACTCTACATCCCAACTAACATCTTGTCTAACTGCCACTAGCCTGCAATGCTCCACCACAAATGGAGATATAAAATAGTCTATAGCTCCGAAATCAAATAAAACTGCAACCATATGGCCCTATATAATACCTATAGCCTCGATAACTATGGCTTGATGCTCAGCCTGGTGATTATCAACCACTGCAAAAAATTTTTGGGATCTACCCATGTCACCAACTATCAGCTCTGAAAAAGCCCTACTCTGACCACTAGATGCCTGTCCCTGCAGACACTCCCTAGCTATATGACCCATGCCACCACAAGTGTAGCATGGTCCTTAGGTATAAGATCATTCACCCTGATCAAGACTGTTGTGGGCCTCCTAACCTACTAGATCCATTGTATCCACCCCTAGAAGACTACTGAGTCTTCATTGACTGTGATTGTGGGGCTTGTACTTTTTGATCCTGCCTGGGACCCTGTGACTGCCACTGCTTGGGCTTGGAGCCTTGATAACCTTGAGAAGGTTTCTTCTACTGCTACTACTAGGGTTTCAGTTGTTAAGACTATTGTCCCTTAGAGGACCCTTCTATATATTTCGAATTTCCTTTCCAAGGGGGTTTCTGCTAGGAAGAGTTTCAATTCTAAGACCAATCCTATGACTCCTGGCTTCCTCGAGTATCCTTAACAACTAGTGCTATCTCCACTACCTATCTAAAGGTGGTAGGGAAGGCCATTCAAACTCAGCCCAAAAGTGAGAAGTTTATACCCATGATAAAGCGATAGTACTGAGCAACTGTAAGACCTCTCTGATAAAGAGAATGAAACTCTTCTATCTACTTTTGTTGGAAATTATCGGATAAGTACCTCTCTTAGAATCTTTCTAAGAATGATTCCCATGTGAGGGTGTCCATCCTCACTCCACCTATGATCTCCTCCTGATGCTACCAATTGAAGGCATCCCCTCTCAATTGATGAACTGCTAGGCATGCCTTTAGATTACTCCCATAAGGGTGTAACCCAAAGCACGGTTGTAGGCTCTATAACCATGCCTCTACTACTGTTCCCTCAGTGGAACTGGTATATATTGGTGGGCTGAGTCAAATCAATTCCTTGATATAATCTCCTATATGTCTAGGAGGTCTGTCAAGTGGGGGTCCTCTCTGGTGTATTGACTCTTCCTCATGCTCACCCTGACCCTCTATCTGTCATGAACTACAGGTGCTACTCTCTATTGAACTACCCCAATCAACGTCTGAAGTGCATCTATAATGGTCTAGTTTAGGTTTGGTGGTGGTGGAGGTGGAGGTGGTGGTGGAGGTGGTCCATCCTCCTGTCTTGCTCTACCACCCCTAGCCCTACGACCTCTACGTCGTCGATTGCTTCAAGTAATAGGAGGCATCTACACAATTAAAAGTTTGCATTAAGTTTAGAAAGCACAATGGTTTAGGGTTCCTCATGTTGAAACATGGGCTCTCATACCAAAATTTCATGCCCAAACTACGAGGGCAAAAGCACAATTTTTTTTTTTAATAATAATTAAAATTCTCTAAGTTCAATCTAGTTGAATACACAGTTAAAGTACAGGTTCTCTACATTTCATCTTAAGGTTATAATCTTGTGGAGGAATACATTGTTAAATTTTGAACTCTCGTTATTAATCTAATATCGATATTTGTTACATTACTACATAATTATGCTTAATCTAAATTACTTTAATTAGAATCTAATATTAACAATTACTAACCAATCCTCGATTAAAGCTAACAAAATTACATTTAATTAAATATTTAAAACACTAACTAAAACATAAACTAACTTTACAAAACAAAAATAAAAATTTAAAACAACTTTAATAAAATACTGGCTAACTAAAACTACTCTAAAAGATATCAACTAAATCTTATTAAATTTAAATTTAATTAAATAAAAACTAACTAAATCTAACACCGACTAACTAAAAATAAATCAATAATACATTTAAACTAGTTAAAAATCATATTAGTATAGAACTAAGGTTACACTAATTTAAATGATGATAGAACCTATAAATTAATATTAATTTAACATGATACTTAATTCATAACAAAACTAAACTTATCATTATAATTCTAATACAATCACAAATCAAATTCCAAATTCAATTAACACTAAATTAAAACTATATTTGCAACTAAACTATATTAAAATATATATATTTCAAAATACTAACTAATTTAAAATCTAAACTATATTGCATTTAATATTAATTTACTACTAAACTAACTTAATTTATAACTAACTAAATAAAACAATTAACAAAACCTAAACTAACCTCAACCTCCCATCTCCCTCCACCCTACACCCATGTCACATCACCCTCCAATTCCCATGCACGATTTCCAAGACTGGGCACTATCAAGTGATTACCAAGGAGGTGTGGCACTCTGCCCAACCCCATCCAGTGCTGACCACCCTCAAGCATGATGTGGTGACCAATATTAAAAGGTGGAAGGAGGCTTTTAACAAGGGAAGTTTTAATCACAAATGTTCATAATGAAATCAATCCAAGATAATATAAAACTGTGAATTCCCAAAGAAAAGGCTCGCTGACCAAGGCAAAACAAAAAGAAAGTTGATCCTCCCTTTGTCATGCACGCCTACCAAGTGATATCATGAATAGGTGCTGACACAAAAGGAAAAAAAAAAGCAACATTGAACATTTGATTTCATGTTAGACTTGATAAACCACCTACCCCCTAAATACCATTCGCTGGGAATAAAGTCATTTCAAACACTTCCAAACTCAAACACAAAAACATTTAATGCAAAAATAAGTCAAAAAGGGTTGTCCCCTCCTTTAACAAGGAGTTAAGTTTAAAAGTTAGTTAGGTGATGCATAAGGTAAAGGATAGATATTTTTTTTTGAAATTTCTTTCGTTATTTTAAACATATATATATATATATATATATATATATATATATATATATATATATATATATATATATATATGTTTTCTTTCTATTTTTTGTTACTCAAATTTTAAATATAAGAATATTCTCTATTGCAAGGAGGCATTTAAATCTTCAACCCTATAAAAAAATAGAGAGTTTTTACTCTCTTGAGACACTTTTTTTTTGTCAAATTTTTTTCTAAGTATAGATTTACAAAGCAATCTATTTTTTTTTCAAGGTGTATTTTTTTTTTTGATGGATTTAAAACATAGATTTAATCATTGTGACACAATAATACAAGATTAATTGATATCTTAGACAACTTGAATTGAACTATCAACCATAACCATTTTTCTTTCCTCAACATAGTTTTCATATTTAACATATAAGGAAAACTTAAAATTTTTGCTTAATTAAACCATCATCATATCATCTTAGTTTTGATGTGCATCCATATAATTTAAAATTATGATTAAATCACATGATAAACAAATATACTCATTCACCATTTTTATTGGAAAACTTGATTAAAAGGCTCAGCAAGGAAAGAACCAGGAAGAAAACCCGGCATCATTGCCATTACAAGAAAGTTTGAAATACAAATTACATTGGATTTCAATCCCAAATTACAACAATTTAATTGAATTTCCTTCATGAGCCTCATCAAGGGTTCCATAACAATTTCTGCAACACATTTCTAAGAACCGTGGAGAGAATAGAATCTAATCAGGTGACAACAAGCATGACCAAGAACAAATAAAACATGCATATTCATACAAGGTTTTCACAATAGGATTCACAATGAATCAAAACTAGGGAAAGGTGAATTCTTCCAATAGGAGAAGTCAGGCACAACACCAAAATAGATGCTCAATCAAGGCTATAAACCAAGAACTTCCATTCTTCCATCTTAATATACCAAACTCATACGAGGTTTGTGCTGACAGCTAGGGGCGCATAACACCCTACCCTCTCTCCCTCTTCTCATCCTAAGAAGAGACTCTACACTGGTTGGAGTCCAAATAAAAGGACCTTTCCCAAAATTGGTCACTTCTGCCCTATCAAAGGGTGAGTAATACCAAAACACCCATACAAGAAAGCTTCAAAATGAAAACATAAACATGAAAAGAAAACATTCAAGAAACATGGTTGCAATCCTTCCGAACATACCCAACATACATACAAGCATGCAAATAACAACACCATAGTATAAGCATGAAACAAGCATGAAAATCTCAACAAGGGAGATGAAAATTCCTACCTTCACAAAGAGATAATGGAAAATGAGCAATTTTGAGTAGAACTTTTCCCTTCCTTCAATCTTCCAAGACTTTTTCTCTAAATGTGGAGATTGGGTAACAACCTAGACTTCTCCAAGAACGGCCTCTAAATAAGCCTCAAACTCAACCACCAAAAAGAGCAATAATTTCTCCCACCCACCTACAAATCTAGAAGTTCCTAACTCAATCCCACACTATGGTTAACCACTAAGTGGAGGTGAGGTGATGCAACTCATCGTAGCCATAGTCAATTTTCGCACAAAGGCAAAAAGAGACCTTTTGAGTGATCTCAAAAGTCAATAAAAGGGGCTTAGGGGTTCGAAAAGACCCCCAACCCATACCCATACCCTTTGGGCATAAATATTTCATGATTTAAAGTCTTAGGAATAGGTTTGGAGCCAAACAAAAGCTAGGAATAATTAGGACCATCTAACAACTCTAAAAATGAAGATTAAGCACTAATCTAGATTAAGGGAGACTAAACTTGATTAAGAACCAAATAAGAAAAAAGACTCTAACTTAATCCAACTTAGGTCCAAAGGTTACACAACTAACCATAACTAGCATGCTGAAGAACATAAGTAATTCACGAGTGTCAAGCGACACTAAAAGAACATAGTTACAAACATTAACATTTATTGATCATGGAAAGATACATACATACATCTCACAATTAATTTGATTACAAACAACAAGGTTTCCACAATTAGCACATAGGGATCAGTTATGTTACTCTGTCAAGTTTCTCGGCTAAAATATTTGTACACTCATTGCACACATCAGTAGTCCCATAAAATCACATGTACATATGTATCAGAAATTCACGTAAATTGAAACATACATCAATCAGGTTTTCTTTCATCCTAATTATATCCTTGATCATAAAAATTCCATAATCAAAGTGTGAATCCTGCATTTACTTAATTCATCAACATACATATACATAAAACATTAAATGACAAACATCAATATATCTAAAGGTAAACATCACACAACATGAAATAATATAATGTGTTCTAAGAATCAGATAATGTCTTGACATCTCAAGTCATGAGTATCAAAATAATAGTAATGTATCACTATGCTACGATGGGTCAGGGCGAGGCCTCACACATTCTAGAGATGATGTAACTATGCTTATTCATCATAATGTCACATGCATCGAAAGTTATTCAACTTACAAGGTGAAAGATCAATGTTATATCTAAGTGTAATGTGTTCTTAATGTGGTCCTATAAAAAATAATTGAGAAGGTGTAATAGCCAACTCAGGGAATTTTTTTATGGATTCATTGTCAAGGAAGGAAGTTTTCATTTATCATTTATGGAATGGATGAATTATTGCAACAAGCATGAAGAATGAAATACAAATATAAGAAAAGCATAAGGAAGGTGAAGAAAACTTCATTATCAAAGTTTTATTGTGAAATTTGAGGTTTGATATTTGGATCTAAGGTTCATGTCCTAGCTTACAAGGTTTAAGAGTGATTGGTCTAATTGAAAAGAAAGAGGAAAGAGGTTAAGGTACATAGTACATAAAATTTTTCTACAAGGAATAGTTGAGAGATTAGGTGGAGAATGAGTTTAGTAATAGAATTCAAAGTCTCATAATAGGGTCTCATATGTACTAAATATTGTAATAGAATCCTAATAGGGTCCATCTTCTAACAAGGAATATTTATATTAGTACATCATCTTCTAGGAATCATTCCTACAATAGTTTTGCCTTTGATCAATGGTTTCCCTAGTTAACAAATCTGGCATAATTGTGTATGTGCATCTTGGTATTTTTTTTTTACTTTCATTGAATGGTTTAGAGTAATTAAGGTTGATAATTATTTTTATTGGATAATTGATTCACACACCCACCCCCCCTCCTCAGTTATCTTTGTGGACTATTGTTTATATTTATATTAGTACATAATCTTGTGGGAATCATCTCCCTCAAGTTTTCTCTCTGATTAATGGTTTCACTAGTTAACAAATTTGGTGTAATTGTGTATGTGCATCCTTGTATGGTTGTTTTTTACTTTGATTAAATGCTTAAGAATAATTAAGGTCAGCCATTATTTTTATTGGATAATTGATTCACCTCCCCACCCCCCCCCCCCCCCCCCCCACTCTCAGTTATCCTGGTTGACTATTGTTTCTAAAAAGTGGTATTAGAGCATCAATACCATGACGATAAAGTTTAATAGCTTTGGAAGATCCATGGAAAACATATTTAGAATGGATAGTCTGAAGTTTGATGGAGCAAATTATGATAGTTGGAAGAAATAGATGAAGACACATTTGATGTGTATGGGTCTAGGATATTGGATCTTGATAAAATTAGAAAAGGTAATTATCACTGAAAGTGCTTTGGAAAATTGTACTGGGGAAGAGAGAGAACTTTTCATGTCTAACATTAGAGCTAGAGAAGCACTATTGTCTATGCTTCCTAAAATTGAGTACAACTAGGTAAAATCACTTAATACTTCTCATGAGATTTTGAAAGCTTTGGAAAATATTTTTGAAGGTGATGAACATTCTAAGAAGTTGAGGCTACAAAGATGGATTTGTGCATTTTAGGATGCAAAAATGATGGAAGATGAATATATAAGAACATATGTAGGAAGGATATTAGAAATTATTGTAGGTATCAGGTCTCAAGGAGGAACCAAGAAAGAAAATGAGGTGATTTGGAAGATATTGAAGAGCTTAACAACACCATTTAAGCAAGTAGTTCAAATGATATAATTTTTGATATCTTGTACCAAAGATTTCACAAAGAAAACATTACTTGTGAGACTTGACGTAGTTGATAATGAGCTTAGACAGTCTGAAGAATTGACCAGAATAGAAACAACTTTCACTGCCCTAGACATTTGACCTAGCTTATCAAGGAGCACAAGTGCTGGGGGAGATTTAGCTAGCAGTAGTAGATCTGATGAGGATAGAAAGATAGAAGAAGGAATAGCCCTTCTTGTAAGAAGAGAAAAGGATGGTAAGAAATTTTTTTTAATTTTGGACTTGTAATGGATTTGGTCATTATGCATCTAAGTGTTGTAAAAGAGAGAAAAATTATAAAGTTCAATCCTAGAAGAGATAGAGATTCATTTTATGCAAATGAAGAAGATGATTTTGATGAATAAGTAGTAAGTGCTAGTAATGATGAAATAGGATTTGTAGCTATTAATGAAGAAAATATAGAGAAAATGGCTTTGGTATCACAATTTGAAAATAAATATGATTTTACTATTGATAGTGGTTGTTCACATCATATGACTAATGATATGAAAAAGTTTGTTGACTTCAAAAGTCATGATGGAGGCATTATCAGAATTGGAAAAAATGTAGCATTCCATGTTGAAAGTATTGGATCTATAACTCTTAATGGTAATACTAACACTTAGGATGTATATTTTGTTGATGGTTTGAAACACAATCTTTTGGGTGTTGGCCAACTACTGAATAAAGGTTATATGTTATAGTTGACAGAGAAAGCATGCATGATCAAAGACAAAGATTGAAAGGTAATTGGAATAGGAACTAGATCTAGAGGTAATGTATTTTAGGTGAATCTAACTAATATGACATGTTTGGTTGCTCAAGTACATGACAATTTATTATGGCATAATAGATTTTGTCATATAAGATTTGACAACATTGTTAAAACTAGTAGTATGTTTCTAGTTAGAGAATTTCCTAAGATTTTTAAGCCTACTAATACAATTTGTAAGGAGTGTGCATTAGCAAAGCATACCAGAACTTCTTTTCCTGAAAAGAAATTTACTACTATAGAAAATTTGGAGATTGTAGATACAAATTTTATTGGTCCTATGAAGACTAAAGTATTCTATAGTGGAAGGTATTTCATGATTATAGTTGATGAGCTCAAGATATTCAAGAATAGAGTTGAGAATAAATGAGGTATGAAGATTAAATCTTAAAGATCAGATAGAGGAAGATAGTTTACTTCGAATGAGGTTAACATCTTTTCTGAAGCTAATGGAATTAAAAGACATTTATCAGCTCCAAGAACCCCTAAACAAAATGGCATTGGAGAGAGAAAAAATAGGTTAGTAATAGAAGCAACAAGAGAAAAGTTAGATGATAATGATGCATCCAAGATATTTTGCAGAGAAGCTATCAATACAATAGTCTACACTATGAACAGAGTGCAAGTTAGGAAGGACACAATCAAGGCCCCTTATGAAATATGGTTTGATCTCTCACCTATAGTTAAGTATTTTAGATTTTTAGTAGCAAAGGTTACATCAAAAGAGATAATGATGTTGGTGAATTTGATGCTAGAAGCAATGAAGGTGTGTTTCTTAGTTATTCATTGAAAACAAGAGCCTATAGATGTTATAATATAAGAACTAAGACTATTTTTTAAAGTACAAATGTAAGAGTTGATGAGAAATTCGAGATATAAGAAAGAGTAGTTGATTACAATTCTGATGATGAGAATATTGTTGTTACTAAACCAAGGAATAATGAAATGTCCTTTGACAATAATAATGATTTGAAAAATTAAGGAGAGCTAAGGCAAGAACAAAGTTCAAAACCTTCAATAGACCTAGGAGTTGAGATATCAGCTCCTACTTTTGGTAAGAATATGAAAAAGAATCATCCACCAAATTAGACGATCAGAAGAAGAGATAAATGTGTGATGATAAGAACTACAAGAAATGAAGAACTATGTCTAATATCTCAAGTCAAACCAAATAATGTAGATGAAGCTTGTAAAGATGACTATTGGAAGCAAGCTATAAAACAAGAATTAGATTAGATAGTGAATAGACTATGATGAAAAATATGCTCATGTGGAAAGAATAGAAGTAGTAAGGTTAGTCTTAGCCTATGTAGCACATAATAAATTCAAAGTATATCGAAAGGATGTCAAGTTAGCATTTCTAAATGGAGAACTTGAAGAAGAGGTAAACATAGAATATCCTAAAGGTTTTCCTTTAACAAATGACAAGGACATAGTATTCAAATTTAAGAAAGTATTGTATGGCTTAAAGGAAACACCCAAAATTTGGTATACAAGGTTGGCCAACCATTTAAAAAAGCTTCGATTTAGAAAAGTTATGGTAGAAAATAATCTACACTTGAAAGAAATAGATGATGGATTGATGATTTTGGTAATATTTGTTGATGATATCATATTTGGAGGAAATGATGTTGAAAGTGACAAGTTTTTAGAAGAAATGAAGAAGGAATTTGAAATGAGCATGATAAAGTATTTGAAAAATCTACTAAAAAGATTTTGTTTGGAAATATGTAAACTAGTTGGAACACCTATGGTAACTAGAAAATTTTTATCTACATAGGATGAGATACCTACTATTGAGAAAAAGAAGTACAAATCTATGATTGAAGAGTTGCAATATCTGACTCACACAAGGCTAGACATAGAAAATGAAGTTGGAATTATTGAAAGATTTCAAGATGATTCTATAGAAGCACATTATGCAATAGTTAAGAGGATATTTAGATACCTTAAATGAACACCAAAGTTCAGATTGTGGTATGAAAGATCTAATGATTTCACTTTATACACTTATATTGATGTTGATTTGGTAGGTATTTTGGACAACATAAAGAGCACTAGTGGTGGAGCCTTCTTTCTTTGAGTAAGAATGGTTTCTTGGTTAAGCGAGAAGAAGGGTTGTACCTCACAAAGTACAATAAAAGTAGAATATGTTGTAGCAAAAGAAAATTATAATTAATTTTTTGGGATGAAGAAGATGTTAAAGGATATAAGGATAGAATTTAGTGAAATTGTTGTCATACATTGTGATAACACAAGGATAGTAAATATTTCTAAGAATCTAGTGTTGTGTTCTAAGACTAAGCACATTTCTATCAAATATTACAAGTTGAGAGAGAAAGTTGCAGAAAGGGAAATTAGATTGGAGTAATTAAGAACCAAAGAGAATATTGTAGATATTTTCACCAAGCCTCTTCCCAAAGAGAATTTTGAGTATTTGTGAGGTATGCTAGGGGTTATGCCCCTACACACATTAGAGTAGATGATACAAGACTACATCAGTCCAGTGTTAAAGAGCACTATTGTTTATCCATACTACATTTTGATGCTTCCTATATGGGGAGTATCTATGATGGATAGAGTCATCTAGGTCTCTTGCTGGATGTTATTTTGAATAGTTGATTTGGAAACTTGAGCAAGTCAGAGACAGTTTTTGTAGAGATAGATGGTTGTTGAAACTTTTAACATTGATGTCAATAGAGGAGAGATTACAGCATGAAAAATGATTTGATATCGAGTATATTAAAGGGAGAGATTAAAAGAATAAAAATTACTTTGATATAGATTTGAGGTATATCAATTGGGAGAGTGATGATTGATGAAGATGATTTGAAAATAAAGAATAACAATCTTTTTTAGTTGGGTATTTTTGGAACTTGATGTTTTTCATCTATTTTGCCATCAATTCCAAAGGGGGAGATTGTTGAAAGCATGAATATTGATGATACTTCTATGGGGGAGTATTATAGAAACATGATTAGATCATTATCATGATGATATGTTACATTCATGACTATGTTTATCATTTATGTCAACATAGTAGTTTTCTGTGGTATCTAATAGAAGAATAGTGGTAAAGATCAAGTAGGTATGAATAGATAGTTGAGCATTTTCACCAAGAAAGGTTATATGGATATTATATTAAGTTTCTACTATATGTAGCTAACCTTGAAAGCATAAAATATTAGGTTTGGAAGAAGTTATACAAGTTTTGTTTAAGATTGTTCTGAGATAGAGTTTACATAAGCATGTTTTGGTAAACTTGTTATATCTCTTAGCTGAATTGTTATAATAAGAAGCCAAAGTTAAAGATGTGAAGAATAAATTTTGTAGATGATGTAGCTAAGCTCACTGATCATAATGACACATGTATAGAAAGCTATTCAAGTTACAAGATGAAAGATCAATGTTATTGCTAAGTGTAATGTGTTCTTAATGAGGTCTTATAATAGTTGATTGAGAAGTTATAATAGTCGACTCAGGGAATTTTTTTATGGATTCAGTATAAAGGAAGGAAATTTTTCCTTTCTCATGTATGGAATGGATGAATGATTGCAAGAATTATGGAGAACAAAATGTGAAGACAAGCAAAGCAGAGTGAAGGTTAAGAAAACTTTATTGACAAGGTTTTATTTTGAGATCTAAGGTTTGATATTTGGATCCAAGGTTTGTGACCTAGTCTACAAGGTTTGATAGTGATTGGTCTAGGTGATAAGATAGAGAAAAGATGTTGAAGTATAGTATCGACAATTATTCTATAAGGAATAGTTGATAGATGAGTTGGACAGTGACTTCAATGGTCTTTCTCCAAAAAATGTTTAGATAGTCGGTCCTTCTGTCTTCTACATTCCCTAATAGGGTTGGCACAACTCCTAATAGGATTGGAATCTCCTAACAAATTTTAACATCTCCTAAAAGGGACTCATATGTACTAAATTTTGTAATAGACTCCTATCAGGGTCCATCCTCTAACAAGGAATATTTATATGAGTATATCATCTTGTGGGCATCATTCCCACTAGTGTTTCCCCTATTAAAAATTTTGGTGTAGTTGTGTATGTGCATCTTGGTATGTTTTATGTTTACTTTGATTGAATGGTTAAGATTAATTAAGGTTGATAATTGTTTTTAGTGGAAAATTGATTCAACCCACCCACCCCCCGCTCTCATTTATCTTGGTGGACTAATGTTTGTAATAGTTAGATCTATCACTATTACTTGATAACATGTAACTTCAATTATTACAATTCAATGTTTGTTCCTAAACTAGGGTTTGACCAAGGCAACCCCCCACCCCATACCCAACAACAACAACAAAATAATCCCTTTGTTTTGCAACCTTAGGATTTTAGATTGATGAACAAGTTATGGATCTAGATAACCTTTTCATCTATCTACAAAATTGCAAAATCACAATTAGTGTTGCACACAGTCAATGAAGGGTGCACTGCACCCTTGATGATCCATTTCACCACTAAATATCCACTTTTTCCCTTACATATTTTTGAACATTTTATAGATTTTATTCACATTTTCAATTTCAACGTAAATGTCAAGTTATAGAAAATTTTGAAATCATCTTACAACGTGTTTTTAGGTTTCTTTTCTATAAGGTGTATCATCTTCTACTTCCTATTTCCATAGTTTCTATTATAACATTACTTTATTTATCATTTTTCATAAATCCTCTTATGGTGGGGGTGAGAAGAAAATAAACATGAGTCATTCATTATTATTTTTCTCATTCGATTTAGATTGGTAGTTCATCTTGTATCAATCTAATCTAATCAAAAGGGGTAGATGGAATATTTTCTGTCTTTATACAAAGTTGTGTGATACAAATCTATTCCCACAATTAGCACAACACCATATTGACACTTTGCAAGGAGATATGAAGCTAGAAAGTAATACTCTAACCAATTCTTGAGCTTAGAGTCAAAAGAACTTTATGAATTTGATGAAATCCAAAGGTTACTTGGAATGCTCATGATGCAAACATTTGGGAAAACCTGATCAGTATCTAGTCCACGCTGACCCCACACATGGAGATGCTACACCAAGAACTAGCCTTTGTAGAAATAGTAATGAAGAAAGATCCCCATATTTCTACACATGAAGGATTAATTCACCTTGCTGCTAAGTTATCTATCCAAATCAAATCATTGGAAGTACCATGTGATAACTGGGATGTAGCTCTAAAGATAATACTTGAGGTCTAAAAAAAATTCTTTTACAAACACACTATTCATGTACAACCCATTACATAAGTGTCAAAAAATGGGATAATAAATGAAGGGGGAGAGAATGAAGAAAGGGGGTGAATGCATGAAAACATGGGTTTTGGAGGAGATCAACAGAGACCAAGTCAACATAGAAAATCTACTTAGCAAGAGTCTTTAGCATTAGAATTGAAATAGAATAATCAAGTTAAGGGGAGTAATTATTTAATTTTGAGGTATGACTAAAGAGTCATAAGTTTTGCAAAATTTTCAACTTTAGAAATTTTTTATTTAAGAAAAATACTAAATGGATGTTATTTGGGTTATGCTTGAACGACTAAGGGTATTTATGCATGAGAAAGTATTTTGCCACTCATGTCAGAGGGGGAGATTGTTAATCTTAGATTGGTTTTAGCATATGAGTGACAATATAGTTTTTTTTTTTACTTAGTTCATGTCAAACAAGTAATATATGTTGAGCAAGAGATATATAATATATGTCAATTAACTAGTAAGTGTCGAGTCACTCAAGTGTCAAGCATGTAGTAAGTGTTGAGTCATTTAGATCCTAAGTTACAATATTGAAGAGATAGTGGATGCCAAGGATTAGACACTTCAAGTACCAAGAAAATAGTTTTGGACGTAGATGTTTGTAATAGCACAAGCTTCTATGTAAACTATTTTTTAGCTGACTTAAGGATTGTTTTGTGGTTATAGATGATAAGGATGAATCTTTATTGAGGATCCCTATGTAGTACATGCAACCAATCAGTTGAAGCGACGTTTTAATTGGCTAGATCGATGAATTAAAATATTGATTCATATCTAAACATAAGCCACCTAGTTCTTCTTAAGGAGGAGGGACCCTAAACTTTATATGAATGTGGAAGGAGAAAAGAGAGAAGTTTGCATGCACAATTAGAGCATTCATGGTGAATAAGGAGTTGTCAATTGAGATACATTAAAAAATTAGTTAGAGAAGAACAAAGGAAAGGAATTAGAGGACAAAAGTGAAACATCTAATCAAGAGGATCAAGTACACATCAGGAATGAGGTGATCTATTATCTAACAATAGAGTGCTAACCAAAGGATCATTGCTAATACATTCTACACTAGTAGGTTTTTGGCAAATAAATAACTATGTGACTAAAATCTTTAGTCACAAGACTAAAAATCTTAATGACGTGATCAAAAGTGATCAAATTCTAGTAATATTTTATAATTTGTAAGTATAAGTGACTAAATAAATGACTAATCAAGTTATTTGGTAACAACATAAGGTTAGATAATGAGAAGTGATTGCATAAATGATCAAATAAATGAATAAATTATTGTCACTAATAATTATTCACCTAAAAAAATGACTAAATGAAAGATCAATTTTTTTTTTTTCAAACTATTACATTCTTTAACTTTTTTTTAAACTTTTATTTCTCATTAATGTAGTTTTCATCCTATCAATACATCATTATCAATTAAATTCCTTGAATATCCTCTCAATTGATATTGAACTAGAAACAAACTCAAAATCACACCAATCTGCACTCAAACTCCTCAAAATCATATATATTCCATTTCAATTAATGGAGATCTAGTTTTATAAACATTCAAAATAATGGTTCATAAATCTAAAAAAATTAATGATATATAGTCTAACAACAATAAAAGGTGGATAATATAATAAACTTTCTTTCTTTTTTTTCATGAAGGTCCAAGTTTGCAAGCAAGGTTCCAAAAGAGGCATAAATACTCCATGCCTTATAATGTTGGATTCTAGATAAGCACATTTGCCATGATTTGAATTTACCAATACACCAAAGATCCATCGATAAATTTATTTATTTTCGTTAATATAATTTTATTAATAATAATATTAATAAATCTAAATGTTAATTTTCGATATTTATTTTTTGACAATTTTATAAATTTTGACTTTAGTATTTAATAATGTATTTTTTTTTTTTTTAAACTAGTTATCTAATTGTTCATATACTATAGCTCTTTAGACATGGGATTGTCAGCTTATCATATTAGGATAACCCTATCTTAAATATATGCTACTTAATGTGATTAAGTGTTCCCTACCAACAAAAGATGTAAGATTCCTTCATTTGTCTTAAGATTTGTGGCTTCACAAGGAAAGAAACATTTAGCAGTCACATTATTATCACTTCTATTTACTATGGGGCCCTTAAAAATAGTCACTTTCTCCTACACATCCTCAACTACAACGATTTATTCTCCTTACTTTTGCCAAAGCTAAAAAATCAAATATTCTATCTATACATCTAGATTTGTCACAATTTTTTTGACTTCTAAAGGACCAGTCTCTCAAATTCATCCAATATTAACCTTTAAAGTTAGCAGAAAAAATAGTGAAGAAGCTAATGACTACAAAACTTAGGCATCAAGATCAAGCACATATCCTCCAAAAATCACTTTCAACTGCTAGAAGTATTCAGCTCCCTAATGTAGTAGTTAAGCTTCTTTCTTTCCTCTACATCTTTTCACTATTTTCATATAATGTACTTGCATGATTTATGAGATATGTTTCTTATGACATTTATAGATGGAAAACCCACAAAATAATGTTAATCCATTCGCCTAGTAAAGATTGTTTCCATTTTTTGTTGATGTTTAAACCCCAAATATATAAGGTTTTTGAGCACATTATAAACAAAAATCTTTAGCATCAGATGTCCTTGCCAAAGGCCTCAAATTCTTGGTTTCATTTCAATAGATAAATTTTCAAAAGTTCTGATGATGAGTTTGAATTGTAGCCTTTGTCTAGTTTTAATAGTTCTTTTCAAAATTTCTATTTTATTAGAATAGTAATTATTTAGGGTCACAATTTTCAACTAAACCTAATTATATATCTCTGAGCATTCCTATAAGCTAAAGCATCTAAAAAATAGAAAAGCTATTATCAAATTTTAATTAAATTTTTTCCATTTATTTGAATTCCAAATCTGAATTTGCACATCAAAATAATAAACTCTATCTCTCAAAAGGAATTTGTACCTCTCCACCATTAACCTATTTAATATTCATTTTGTGCTATTATTATTAGCCTAAAATAAAAATAATAACTACTAAATGATTAGAGTCACTTGTACCCTTTTGCTATTTGAAAATAGGGGACTCCAAAGATTTACTGCTTTTGTGCACAGTAGGTCCAATAGATTTTTTACGTCGATGGTGTTAGTTTTATATATATAGATATATATTTTAATATTTTTTTTTTCTATTTTTATGAAATTTTTCTTTATAATTTGTTTACATAACCAATGGTCACAATATTCTTACTGTTGTATATTTCAACTTCATATGCTAGTGGTTGTATATTTTTTGACCTCTATTTCTAATCACTTGATTCTTTGAATACCTTTTAATATCTCCTTCATAAAACATCTTGTTTCTATCCCCATGCTATATGCATTTTCATAAATCCATAGTTACTAAACATAGAGCTTTTATAGTGATATCATTGACAAATTTTGAACTAATAATTTACAAATGTGTTTGTTGCTAATCACTATGCTCTATTTGTTGTCATTAATGGTCTCTTCATACAATATCCTTTAACATAGAAGGTAATCTATTTATGTTTTCATCATATTATATATCAATATCCAATAGCACCACTTCAATATGAAAGGCACACAAAATTCTACTCCTTAAGTCTGACCACTTAATGATGCTTGGTTTTTTGGTATAAAACTTATTACTCTAATTTAGGTGTCAATTTATTTCACCTTTTATAAGTATCTTGGACTTAATGGTAATCACTCATTATTATATTTTCATCAATCATCCTGAAAGTCTTTGACATGATCAATGACAATAGTTTCATTAGAGGAATTACAAGATTTGGGAGTGGGGCAAGAGTTGATTCACATCAAAACCTCATATATCTATGGCATCATTTTACAAGTTCAATTGGTGTAGAAATTATTTCAACCACCATAGCTGCTAGAGTTATCAATGTTGTGCTATAGAAAAAATGAATGATAATAAGTTTAACAAACATGAGGAGGTTGAGCATCATTGAGAAGACTCATTGCCAATATCCATAGTATTGACAAGGATCAAACTAAAACTAGTCATACCAAGAAAGGAGGCATGACTATGATGGACTACTCAGGTTAATAACCTATTATGACATTGTATTGATGGTAACTTATATAAAATCTTCAATCTTGTAAAACTAATTATAGGATCAAATTTTTGATATTCATATAGACAAAATAAAACTCTAGTTCTTGTAATGCATGTAAGAATAAATTACAATGTTACAGAGTGAAACAACATAGAGTGCTCATGAAATGTATAGAGGTAGCTTCCCACTTCTTAAATATTTTCATTTACTTTAAATTCTACATCTCATGGAACATATTTAAAAACTTTATTTGAACATTTGAAAATGAGTAGATTTTCTCATGGTCATGGATATTTACTTCTAATGATCAAATTGATTTTTTTGGATTAAGTTATGTTTTGAATTGATTATAAGATTTTTATGTCAATGTCACATAATTTCTTAGGATTTTAGATATGTATTATGGAATCTTGTGCATGTTGGTTGTTAATAATTCTTTCTAAATAGCTTTTCTAGATTTTCCTGGTCACTGGACATACTTACAAGGAAAGCAGTCATATTCAAGGGATTAAAAGAGCTAAACGAATCATCCAAAGTGTCGAAGGGTCTAGACTACTGCAAGGGATTTGTGCCTAGGTGGATGTGTCAAACTAAGCAATGTAGTACTGAAACAAATCATTCAAAGAGTTCAAGGTACATCTCATCAGCTCAATAGTTGTAGCATATATAGATTTGGATAAGGGCTTCATCACCACATTGATGAATTAAGGTAAGAAACTAGTTGTAGCATAATATAAAGGAACTAATGGGTTGGGTCATCCCATGAACTTTGGAAGTTCCTCATGTCAAATCCAAGAAAAACATTTTAATGATACTTGTTAGAAACCATGTTTATTTAAGTAGAGTCTATGATAACTATTAGGTTGTTGTTTGATATCGCAAAAAAAGTTATCCAACATATTCATAAGTTTACATGATCTCTTTGTTAACTATTTAGTTTTTTTTTAAATGAGCTGCATGGTATTGGTTCATATCCATTCTATGTAGATATGAAAAATAGGAGAAGAACATAAAGTAAATAGCGCAATGACTAATATATATTATTTAGAGACAAATGAATTCAAAAAACCAAAAAAATAATCTCCTAATCATTAATGAACCAATTTCATATTGTCTCTACTATGAGGCCCTACAAACTTTCTCTTCTACCTTCTCAAAATAATATAGAGCATCTGCATATATAAATAAGTATGCAA
Source organism: Cupressus sempervirens (assembly GCA_028749045.1). NCBI lineage: Eukaryota > Viridiplantae > Streptophyta > Pinopsida > Cupressales > Cupressaceae > Cupressus > Cupressus sempervirens. Next base: position 174,720,771 of record CM053793.1, read on the forward strand.
CTCAATTAGCAAAAGAAGGCCATGTGTAAAGCTTGGAATAAAAAGAATGTGTAGAGACCAAAAGTAGAGCATGCAAAACATACTTTATTGCACTGAGAATTTTTTGTTTAATGAAATAAATAGTAGCTCAAAAAATAAACCAAAGCTTAGAACTATATGGATGTATAGAAACATGCAACATGGAATTGTTCAATAATCAAACTACAATCCTTTCTGTTACTCGATGCAATACTCTTATAATTTATTGATAGTTGTAATCTTGTACACTTTGCTTGAAATTTTGTAATTATCTTTTCAAGAATAAGTATGTGTTTTGTATGTCTAAATATTCTTTTATATTTGCAATGAACTTCCCCACCCTTCTAAAGTATATATGATTAACCTTTTAAATAGCTCTCAGATGCACTCTCGTGGAAAAATTATGACTTTTCAATATTGGAGAAATAATGACTAACGACTTTTAATTAATTACTTCAGATCAAAGAAAACCATTCTCTCCTTGCACATATAAATAGTGTTTCTATTTCTTTACTAGACTTCAATGGCTTACTGTCATTATTTATCTTTCTGTTGGGAAAAATAAATTATGTTTATACGTTGCATGTTTATCCTTCCTTTGATTGTTAGTTCTATTTTCTAATTTTATTTCTTGTTTCTCCTTTCATCATTTCATTTGTCCCTAGCATATGCACCTAGTATTTATTAGAATAATATTTTAAAGTTCTTTCATCTATAGTATGCAATCATCAAAATATATATTTTAGCTTCTAAATGTATTTCCATCCCTCTATTTATCCTTGCTTTATGTTCCTAATCCCTTCCAAATTCCACTATTGGTATTTATGGGCTGAGTCAAAAACTATTTGAATAATTTCCTATCCAGTGATTAGATATTCTCATGCACTTCAATATGTCTATTCTGATTGTTGTTCCTCTTGTTTTACTCTATATATTTCTTCATTGGGGTTTGTTTGTTCATAGACATTCAACTATGATCTTCATGCCTCCTCTTGTCCTCATCTTTGTAAGTGACTCCTTCAAGGGTTGTAATAAATAAGTCTTTATATTAAATTGTTACCAGACTTCATATCTAGTACACTGTAGTCCCATCAGAACTATTGGCTATTCTATCACCAAATGTGACCATAATGAGTTGTATACATTTTTTCTTTTTTTTCTTATTGAGCCATTGAGTTGTTTGATGTTTCTATCTTTTACTGTTTGTCTTATCAAAATCTCTATTACTTGCATTTCACTCATCATTCCTTCCTTGTTATATTCTTATTATCCATTTCCCTCTTGGACTCTTATTGTATGCCTCTCTTGTTGCCACATATTGTCACTACCACCAATTATAGTCTTTTTTTTTTGTTTTGCCCCGTTGACATGGAATGATCCTCCCTATGCAAGAAGTAGCCATATTTATTAGGTCATAGTTATAATGTTTGAATTAATGCCCTTGTAGTACTTATAGTCTATCGTGTCATCCCATATCTCTGCTTTGTATATTATTCATCATGGAAATCTTTGTATGGAACATAGAGCTATGTGCTTGCAATTGGGTAGTCCTAGTGGCCTTTTATTATTATTTAATCTAGATCTCCCATTTATAACTATTACCTAATGAATACTATTATGATTCATTGATAGATATAAACTTGCTTTCTATTGTAAACTATCAGAAATCACAAGAGGCTATGTGCCTTTGAGTACTGGTATTGTTTGATCATCGGTTCTTGAAAAGTGTGGGCTTCAACCCCAGGTAGAGAATACTCAAGTGTTAAGTCCTTTTATGACACAAAATTTGATTTATAGAACAATTAATATCATTAATAATTCATTGGTTTTCCTAGTTGATCTTTTCTTATGTTCCAAGGTTCAAGTCTTACATCATTGGAGTTACAAGAAGATCAAAGGTTTAAATATGGTGCATTTGAAAATTTAAACCACCATGATATACTATTTTTATTTTTTAGTAGGTGTATTCTATACATGGAATAGACCGATGTCTAGCAGGAGCCTCAGAGATTCTAATGGGATGAATTTACATGGATTGCATTGTAGCTAATACTCACTTGCCAATAAAACATGTTGCTTTATCACATTTATTTTAAATGGAGACTGGTGTTATAGGCTATGGAAAAAGGTATGATTCCATATTTATTTTTTATTTAGTTTGCATAGTTTCAGCTATATTAATGTTTATTTAATTACATCAACATTGGAAACTATGATTTTATTAAACAAAAGGTAATCTAGTCTATCCAACATACCTTTCTTGAACTCTAAAAAAAATTGTTCAGCTGAACAAAAGGCCTTCAACTTGTATGCATTCTATACTAATAAAAAATGTGGTTTGAGGTTCTTGAAAGGGCCAATGTTTAGAATCAGTAAATGATAGGAAATTTAGTAATGTTGCTTAGGATTGATAATGTTATGTGGAATGGAAAGAAAAATGATTTGTAAAATCATTATCATCTACATAATGCTGACCATTGAAGATGTAAAATTAAAAAATTATTAAGCACTTTGATTTGTAAAATACCACATAAAATTTATGTTCAACTTATTTCCACTAATATTTTGCAACTGCATCAAGTTGAAAAAAAATGCCTGCTCAAAAGAAATTATATCTTACAAAAAATTAGTATTCTTGTGATTAGACCTACCCATTTTTTATGTCTTTTTTTAAATTTCTTTATATAGTTAGTTGTGCCTACTACCCACAAATAAAATATTGGTGACAAACAATTGAGACTCCAAGCCATAATGATGGAAATATACCAAGGTTTCACACTTCTTTGTTGGTTGAAATTCTTCATAACTGACAATAATATATCTGTGTTATATAGATTCCTTAGCTCTATCTGATGAGTGAATAGTGAAATGAGTTTTTTTTGAAATTATATTTCCTTAACTATAGCTATTTTATCTTGGTTGTTGGGCAGGGGTTGGTACCATGTCCATCTATTCAGTAAGGTTGAATTTTTTTTGATATGTCATCAAGAGGAAAGTGAATTATTTATTGAGGAGCTAATTATCATCTAGGAAGATCTCTTTTCTTCACCTAGATTACACTTCAATTGAGTTGAACATCTTTGGCTATTTAATTGATTATAGAACAGAATAATTTTTTTTTTGTTTTACAATCTTTCATTTTGTTGCAGGAGTCTAGACATGCCTTTTGAGAACTTATGTGCACCTACATACCAAAAGTATGATGTGAAGGCATGGATGCAAGATCTAGGGCAATATGGTGAGGTATACCCTAAATTGAAATGTCATTTAGGAAGGAAAGGATTTGATTTGTAGATTTTAATGTCCCCACTAGGGACTCACATTTGAATTCCTCCATTTCTTTTCAAGGATAATTATTAGTACAATTATAATTGAAAACTTGTAATGTCCCTATCTTAGATTGATTAGAACTTTGCAGAAGAATTTCAAGAATTTGATATCTAAATAGAAATATCACCAATCTTTACTTTGAAGTAGTTTAACATTTAATAATCACATTAGTTGGGATGCAGTTACTCAAGAAAGGCTTATAGTTATAAAGGTCTCAATCCATTCCATAACAATAAGTAGGAGATATTTTCCACAACAAGTCATATTGTGATATTTCTACACTCTAATGAATTGAAGTATTTAAGACTTGAGAGGATGAATTAATAATTGGACCTACCCTTAGATGGGGTAGACAACCGAATGTGATTATGGAAGTAAAAGCATTTAGTATAGCAACAACAACTCAATTGGTGGACTTATAGGTTTAGAACTCATAAAAATCATATTTGTTAATAGTTGAGTAATAAGCTTGACTTATCGCTAGATCTAATATATGACTAATATAGTTTCAAGAACATGCATTTGGCTTTTTGAGCTATTTAAATTTTTCCATAAGTATCATATCAAGAGTTTGGTTCTAAGAATGTGTCTTCTTTATACATTTATATTATTTATAAACAAAAGAATAGTTATTGCAAGTTTGACAATCTTTTACATTATTCTTTAAATGGTACTAGCTCAATGGAAGAGCACCTACTTTACAAGTAGGAGGATGGTGGTTCGATTCCATCGTGTCCTAATATGATTAAACTCATGATTAAATAAAATACAAATATGCTACCAAATAAACTACCGAATCAAATATGAAATCAACTACCAAATATTGTACCATATATACCACCAAATAAATCACCAAATAAATCACCAAATAAACTACCAAATATACTATCCAAGAAACTAACAAATAAACTAATAAATAAACTATTGAATAAAGTACCAAATAAACTACAAAAGTTTTATAAATAAACTACTAAGAAATAATAATAATGGACTAGATCAATGATCAAATCAATGACCAAATTAATGATTAAAATAGTTTAGTCATAAATTTGGTTTCTATATTAATGACCAAAAATAAACTACCAATGGTCACATGATCAAAATTGGTCATATATATCTATAGTTTTTAGTAGTTTATTTAGTGATATATTGTTTTTTTTGTACTAGTGCTAGCAAATGAATTAGTTAAAGCTCTTAATAGAGTAGTCTTAATAGGCTATTGTAAATCCTTTAACAAGGTACTTACTTCATTGTAAGTTAAAGTCCTTTAATCAAGCACACTTCTAATAGGGTGTTAAAATCATTTAATGGGGTAAGATCTAACAATCTTGTAAGCTTTTAATAGGGTAGACCTTTCATAAGGTAGATCATAGGTTATGATCAAACATTGTAACCATCATTTGATACACTTTATTAGTATAGTAGTGGGGATTTTTGGGTGTCATCCCCACCCCTATTTTACCTTCTCATTGGATGGTTTCTGGGTAACCAAATATTTTGTGTCATACATGTGTTGAATCTTATTTTCTTTCACACTATGGATGAATATTTTTAGATCTTTCAATTTACATGCAAAATGTGAGACGGTTGTGTGGTGAGTGAATTTATCAATGTATTATCTTGGTGTATACTTCATCCTCTTTCCTAAGTAGTTGTAAAGCTGTCAATGAATGATGTGTTGTATGCCACTAAATCTACTTTTGTCCTATTTCATAGGTTGTCTAAGTGTCATCCATTAGGAGAGTGAGAAGGGTAGGTGAAGCACAAGGATTGTCTACTTGACAACAAGAATGGTGTTTACATGATTTGAACATTGGCCCAATTATTAGTGAAATGAATGGGCAATTTGAAAGGATTGTAGAGTCCCTATCATCAATATCTACCAGTAAATGATAGAGAAGCCATGACTCTTACATTCACATGTTTTGAAAGTTTACCTAGGATAATATAGAGTATTGTAGGTTGAGCCTCTAGGAATAGAAACCACTATGCCACCATCCCTTTATTATGAAGTTGAGTCATCTAATCCACTATTTCAAATTATTCAACAACAATTGGATATGTATAGATATTACTTATTTTTTAGTAAAATTCTATTATTACATTTCATGTATGCTCTATGTTTTCTCCACTACTCAACTAGATAGTGTAGGATTGGCATTAAGATGATTTATTGTGCAATGGAACATGTATTTAGCATGAAAGTGGATGATCAAATGAGAGGGAAAGGGAAAGCCTCTTATATATAGATTTCCCAAGAGGAAAAATAGAATAACAAGATATAAAGTTAAAATAAAATTTGAGAAATTCATTTGTTGAGATAATTAGTTGCCATAGATGGAGAAAAAAATACAAGATTAAATTGAGGTCTATTAATCCAATTTTTATAGGGCATAACTTTTGACTCCTGGGAAAAGGGACAAGTGACATGTTATTTGTAAAGACTAATTATGCTCACATGTGTGTCAACAAAGTGACAATGTATGATATATATACTACTAATCACAAATCTATGATAAAATAGGTGAAGATGAGTTAGTACACACATAATGGAGTTGACTTGGACCATGTCTTTTCTTCACATTGGTCTCAGGTTTGATTCCTACTTAGCTTTAACTGATGAACATGGCCTCAAGAAATACACATGCACCCTTAGGGGGTTAGTATTCCCCCTAGGTGTTGGGTTGGGCTTTGAGGATACCACTAACCTTTAAAAAAAAAGAGGTGAAGATGAATCAAGGTCAAGGGGTGGTGTGGAGGACTAGTATGCTTTCTAGTTAACTTTCATACACACGTGTTAGCAAAGAATTAGATGTATTAGCATGCTCAAAAATATTTGGAAGTAGGTTGTTGTGGAGAGTTGATATGCCTCCAAGTTAGTATACTCACATATGGGAGAGTAAGAAGTGGCCTAGGTTGGTATGCTCACACATATAGAAGCATGGAGGGAAGTGATACCACAGGTTAAATGATAGATTGGTTAGATTTTAATCTATTGAGAGTGATTTAAATGGTTAGGTTTTAAATGTGAAGGATCAATGATGATTTAGATCTAAAACAAGAATAAATGTTAAAAGGGGTTAATTAGTCTTAATTAATTAATAAGTTGGAAGAGTTGAAGTTTAGTTAGTTTATGTTATTAACCTTGGAAGAGGAAAGTATTATATTAGGGATAATTAGTTGTGAAGATTAATTAATTAAATAATTTTTGTACATATAAGAATGTAATAGAATAGTTAACAAGAAATAATTGAGTAAATACATATTTGACTAGGTATAATTAATTAAATACATAGTTATTTTAATTAGTAGGGACTAAGTGATGAAAATTAGTTGATGTTTTTTGTTTACATGTTCCCCTCTTCGATACATCCCAATTTAAAAATGTTATATCATGAAAAAGAATAATAAGAAAAAAAAAATGGTGAGGCTTCAAGTGGTAGAATTTTCCAGTGACCTAGAAGAAAGGAGGTAATTACTTGATTACAGAATGATGTACCCTCAAGAGAGTCATGAAGATAAATGGGCTAGAGGGGTCTCTTGAAAAGATGAAAAGGAGGAGGAATGATAATATTATGTACCATTGAGAAAAGGATGAATCCTTGAGTTTATTAAATGAAGAGGACGTATGCACCACAAGAAAAGGATAAGAAGTAGTGAATTAAGATTTCATAGGTTGATGGATTATGATTAGATGATTGTAGCTGATTATAAGAGATATAATTGGTATAAACATTATATGATAATGTCCTGAGAGGATTTTTTGGAATTGGGGTGGAAAATTATTTAAGGTAGGTTGGAGGATGTGAAGGAAGAGAAAAGAGAGAGTGGGGTTAGGAATGGATGATGAAGAGGAGAAATAAATATGGAGAGGATAAAAATGATCACTATTGTTAAAGCAATATATTTTGTAAAGAGAGAACTATTCATTTTTTATTGCACTGATATTATGAACCATGAAATAATTGATCATAATGATGGCGTACCATATTCATAAGAAAAAAGAAAAAAGAACACAAGTTTGATATAATAGAATAATCCAATCAACATGTTTGTCAGAATGTTTAGAATAACTGAGGGGGGAGAGGAGGGGGGTGAATTAGTTATCCAAGGTCTAGATGTACCAATTGAACATATAAATACTTTAACTACTTCAGATATTCAGGTTCATTAGCTCAACTTCTATAGTAAAATTTTAGTTACATATACTTGTAGTCTATTGTCCTAAATATAAGAGACTCGCGAGTAAAATTACAAAGTTGTGTCACCTTTTAGGCTAACTTATCAAAATGACTGAATTTGAGTATTTCTATTTAAAATTCAATTTTTTAAAAACATATGATCTAGATAAATTAATTCTAGCTAATTTATATATGGTCTCACACTTTTTCAATTAGAAATGTCTATTAAATTCATGTTTTTTTCTAGTTTGTATCCAATTACTAAAGAAATAAAATTATTTTTAAAAAGTGACACTTCAATAACTCTTACTATTTTTTATGATATTTTTTAATAACATATAAACATCATTTTATAGAGCTCAGAGTCAAGAATATTCTCATGTAGAGTTTATAGTGTTTTAGTAAAAATTATAATACTAAATTCATCCATTTCCACATATTTCATTAGTTTACATCATTTCCAAATTCAAAATAATAATACCAATTTTATATCATTAAAGGTGAACAATTATACTTTTTTTATCCATTTCCTTTACAAAAGGGTGACATAGGTTTGTGCTTTTACCCTTGCACAATGTAAACATTAAGAGTAAATAATCAAATAAAATATCCACACATAAAATCTGCACACAATTTTGACACTGGGATTTAATGTTGAAACCAAATTTGGGAAAAACCACCAGTAACATGTCACCAATCTTTTCACTCATCTAAAGTGAGCTATGTTAATTTAGCCAATCTTGTTAAAGGTTAGAAAACACATTGCTAAATGTGACTTTGTTTTAGGATTTAATAACCCTTTTAAGAGTGGCCTTGTTAGAGTACTTTAGAACATTCAATTAGAATGCCAACTTGATTAAAGGATTTACATATGATTGTTAGGTCAACCTTGATTAAAGAGTTTCAATATAGATATAATGGTTAGACAGTAACAATGAGTTTGATCTAGTAAATACAACTCACTTTGCCAATATAGATCTGAATTCAACTCAAATGTTGATCCACTAACTGGCCTCCCTTATCATCTTAGTCTCTGATTGACTTGCTAACCCTTCAAACAATCACTTTTTACCTCTTCCCTACCATTCTCAATGTTCTTCTTAAGTTTTCCAACCAATAACATCAACAACTGCTCAAACCTTGTTTAGTTAGCACTTGTACCTCCTTAAATAGGTAACTCTAATCTTTCTCTTCTTAAATGTCACTATAGATGTTAGGTTTAGTTTAGATCTATTGAATTCTTCAAACATTTTGTCTCCTCCTTTCTTTTCTAGAAACTTCTCCAAACTCCTATTTGAATCCTTGCATAGAAACATGAAACATAGTCTCCCTTGATTTAAATGTTTTAGGTCACCCATCATTATCTTCAACATGCTTTAAATGTTCCAAGAAGTCAACTCTGTCAACTTAAAATTATGATTTCTCGTTAGCCATTAAAGTGTTGTCCCTCAGCTAACACTATGTTCTGACATGTTGAACTATCATTTTGCATGATGTTGAACATCAGCAATCCTTTTGAATCCCTCTCTTGCAAGCTAATCAAGGATCAACTCCAAGTTTCTAGGTGGGCTTTGCAACCTATTGGGTTCTATCAATTGAAAATAAATGTGTATTTTCATGAGGAGGCCTTTTTTGGTTTGAACCAATTTTCAACAAGATCTATTGTTGTTTGAAATGTAACCACAAATGAGATATATTGTTGTATTTTCTATTTGTATGATGAATTCAATATATTTATGCAACTATATGAATTCCTATTTAACCAATTTTTTGAAAAGAAAATGACAAATATAGAGTAATAAGAGATTAAACAAAATAACTTGAAAAGGAAATTCTTAATGGACATAAACCAAGGTAACAACACATCTATGTATTAGATTATTGAAAGAATTGGGTAGGAAACAATGAAATTAGGAGTAGTTCTTCCTCATCTACACTGATGCAATTGTTGATGGGAACTCAATATAAACTAAAAGATATTTTACATTTCATTAAAATGCAAGTCTATAGAGAGTGTGGTCATATGAGATGAGATGCTATGAAAGAACAAAGATGATCCTTTCTCCATTTTGTCACAATAGTGAAACTAATTAACACAAGGCAAACACCAAAACTAAGAGGTCACACAATCATACCAAAATAATAAAACCATTTTCTCCATTATTATTCATGAACATCCATTCAAGAAAATAACACACTCTAGCAAGCTTTACTACACTTAGAATGAGAGAACCAATAGCATATATTATTGCATAAAAAAACAACCTAGAGTACATATTGTATCCATGTATTTAAAATAAATCCTCTCATCACTTTGTGTTAGGTTTGAGAGCTTTTCTAATCCAAACTCATGCTTAAAACTAATAAAATAAAGTTAATTACATACTAACTGACTCTCCAAATGGTGCTAAGTAGGTCTCCACCCTTTTTTATTTCAATTAATGGTGCATGAGCCTTTACATTACTTAAAACAATAAAATAATGAGAAGATAAGAAGATAGAAGCCATGAGATGATATGGGAGTCTCTAGGATCTCTCAAAATGGAAGCTTAGCCTTCTCTAGGCATTTCTTAGATTTGAATTGTCATCAAAATGTGTTTCTAATGCATGGAATTCTTTAAAATAGTAACTAGTAGTTAACTATTGATGAACTTTTTCTTCTTCAAAAACTTTTGGTGCACCTCTGAAAAAAGCACACCTGTGCACCTTCGTGATAGGATGCAAAAATCCAAAATTTCTTCTAAGCATCAATTTTCCAAAGTGAAAATTTGTCTAACTTTACAATATTCCAAAGTGAGAATTTTTCTAACTCCACAATTTTCTAGAGTGAGAATTAGTGGAATACTTCAGAATAACAAAGGGTGGGGTGAATTAATTATGCAAGGTCCAAATGTACAGATAAAACTTTTTAGTTCTTAACAAATACATATCCATAAAACCATACCATGCATACATTCATTAGAACATCCAATACCTTCATGGTTCAGTGTCCTAGCTCAAAATAATGTTGTAGAAATGTAAGCATGAAATACAAAAAACTCATTCACACAATTTGACATGCAGATTTTACATGGAAACCCAACTTGGAAAAAACCACCAATAACATGTTACCAATTTTCACTCGTCTAAAGTGATTCCCTGTTAAAGGCCAACCTTGTTAAAGGTTACAATACACATTATTAAATGTGACCTAGTTAAAGGATTTCCATCACCCTATTAGGAGTGAGCCTTGTTACAGGAATTTAGAACATTCCATTAGAATGTCACCTAGTTGAAGGATTTACAAATGAATGTTAGGTCAACCTTAACCCAAAGGATTTATCTAGACTAATATAGTTGTTGGAAAGTAACAACAGGACTTGATCTGATAATAAAACACAACTCACTTGTAGATTAATGATCTTTGGTTCAATCCTCCATTTTGCTTGGCATTCATACTCTTCATCTCTAACAACTTGTTTACCCTTTAAGCATTCATTCTCTTAATGCTTATTTCTTTGCATGCGAATTGAAAACTCTTCTATTAGGCCACCGTATGAAGCAATACCTTAGACTTCTTATCTTCCTTAAGTTCTTGCACATGAAAATTGTTGCTTCTAGCCGGATATCTCTATAAATAGAGAATTTAGGTCTTAATTTAGATCTTTTTCCACTTATCCACAATCATCCATTTTAAAGTTAGGTAAGATTCAATGAATCTACCCACTTTTACATTTTAGTCCCTTCTAGAAACTTCTTCTACAATCCTCTTTGAATTTTCCTCAAAATGGTTAATCTTGAATTCTCTACCACCATCTCATCATAGAAATCTTGCACACACTTCACAAAATTAAAGAATCAACTTTTTCGGCTCAAATCTATGAAAACTTTGATTAAACTCTTTTGATTGTCACTTGACATCCATAGAGTTCACTCGGCAACAAAAATATTTTGATGCTCAACCAACACTAGTTTTTTGATGTCCACCAACTAAGTTTTCCTTTATCAGTCACTACTATTATTTACCTCATCCTCATCACATACTATATTTATTTGATGCTTGGCACACATTGAATTTTTTTTGGCTTGAACTAAGTTTTCTCTACTTACATTGTTTGCCCAATTAGGCTTGGTAGACACTTTTTATGAAAACTCTTCTTCTAGACTTATCTTAAGTAACCATTTTCTTTAGCCTCAAGTAGATCAAAAATATATAATATCTTCAATATCTTACTTCATTTTAGTGCTCCTTTTATACACAAAATAACTCAACCTTTCTTTACTCTTGTTATCTTATCTTTTCAATTCCTCTTCATCAACCAAACAAATGATAGCAATCAAACCAAAAATCAATTATCTTACCAATAAGTAGAATATTTGACATCATTGACAAAATAATAATTGTTCCATGATAGGTTCCACACTTTAAACAAGATCTTTTCAACAATCTCTCTATTTGGCATTGATGGAAAACCAATGCCAACAATAATACCAAAAATAAGATTAATATGTTATTATTAAAATTTCTCACTATATCAATATATGTGTCTCCTTCTTTTTCCTTCTCTGATCTAATCTCTTTAATATCTCCCTCAATTCATGTATAGGAAAAATTCTATACCCATGCTTGAGGTATGACCCTCAAGCAAACTTGTGTAACATGGAAAAAATCTCCAAGCTGTGGGACTTGAACTATGAGATTGAGTCTCCAGAGAAGGTCAGCTTCCTTACAATATGGTTTTCCTAACTATTTCTTGAAGGTAAAAGGGAGAAGGAAATGAATGATATAAAACTACCTAATATAATCTAGAGGGAGTGATGCACCTAATTAAATTGGTTATGACTCGGGCATTATATGCACAATACATCAACAAAAAGCCAAATACACAAGTCTTGACTTTATTCTACTTTTTAAGAAACTACATGCAGGTTTGGAACTAATCAAATGTTGAAAGGAAAGATATCTTCATAGTATATCAATCATTAATAGTTTGAACACAACACATTATTCTAAGAGAGCAAAAAAGAAGCATTCAAAGAGAGGTAAGATAAATGCACAAACTTGTGAATTGAAAGAAGACTTAATAAATGTAAGGCAAGGAATATAGTTGTAGAGCATAAGACTATTGAAATAAAACATGATAGAATAGGGAAGAATCTCTAAAACATATTTACAACTACCTTTTATAGAGTTTAGGAATAACTCTGATGTTACGTTGAGTTCAAACCCTAACTAGGTGGAGTTGGATTGTAGAGGAAAGCAATAACTGAGAATAAAAAAGGACATCCAATCATATGTATGTCTCCATGTAGAAAATATGATCTTCCATGCAAATCGAGCCCTAAAGAGATAGAAATGACAACCATAACTACTTTATCTATGTAGATGAATAAACAAGGTGGCCAAAGAATGAAAACTATATTTACCAAGCATGGAGAACACTAAAAGAGTAGTTGCAAGTGATCAAAAGTACTTGCACATCAAAGACTTGCTTGATTTTGTGTTCATGATTGTGATAGGTGAGTTGTGTCATCCTTAAATAGTTAATCCTACCACGTGGCCTCATATAATCAAAGAATTTTGCAACCTCACATGTTTTGTAACTATCATGTTGACCTACAACTACTCCTATTTGCAACTTCACAACTAAAAATCTTCATTAACTATGTGGCCTTGCAAAGCCATGATGTCTTCATTTCATGTCTTATTGCTACTTTGTAACTTTAGCTCACATTAGCTCACAAACCATTGTGACCCTATGACGACCACCCACAGACTATTATCATTGTTTTATACTATAACAACTAAAACCCTTAACTATAGATGAAACCTTACAACAATGAAAATACCGCTAACTCAACTATTTTGATTCATTTCACAACTTCACAACCTATGTTCTTAACTCACATCTTAACCTTGTGAGAGTGTGATAAAAGGCTTTTGCCACTTCATAACCTTAACACTATATCACTCTTAACTCCATGCAATGTTATGTTGACTACAAATTTGACTAATTTCTCATTTATTGTAGCCTTGTAACCTTGAAAATATTCAATGCTTTTTTACCCACAATGTTTTTATGACCCCAATATTTACCATTGCTACTCCTTGCAACTGCCAAACATAAGACTTTTTGGAATATGTGACACCATGATTACTATTTTGATGACTATCATACCTATCTTGGAGCCTCATGACTGAATATTGTAACTATGGGTGAATCCTTGCAATGTTACACCTTGCCCTTAACTATCTCAACATTACTTTGTTCATAGCTTAGTGAGTTAAGTTCTTAACTCATGCCTTAACCTTGTGAGAGTACAACAAAGGGGAATTACCACTTTGCAGCCCAAACCTTAGGTTAACAATAACTCCTTCCAAAACTATGATGACTATCTAACCTTCACTACATGTTACTGTTTTTGGCTTTTCAACCTAGTAAAATTTAACTGCATTGGTTCCTACAAAGTTGTGAGACCATTTAACCTAATAGTTGATCACCCATTCATAGCCTAAAATGTCCTACAAATGAGCCAATAGAGGGGATTAGATCATCGCAACCATAACTCTAGGTTAACCTTGGCTACAATTAAATATGGAAAGATCATTAAACCTTACTACTTCCTAGAATTGCAACTTCACAACTTAAGATTTTGGTTAACATAAATGACCTTTGATGTTGCAAAGAATACTCATCCAATACCCGAAATTGCTTATCACTATAACAATAGAAATACGCCCATCACTTATCACTATATCCACATTTTGTGATTGTCTTCCACTGATTATCTCTATACCTAAAGTAATAATCCCTATCATTTTCCATCACTATATCATTTTCTACCATCTGCACATAGTGATAACCAAGATTGTTGTAGCCTATAGCAATAGGGAAATTTTCTTGCTCGTTCTACAAAACTACCTAACAAACCTATATGTGAATGAAACTACACCACAATTATTGACCTATGAATTTTGAATGAGAAGAAATGTGTTCATTCAATAGTATACTCATTTAGTATAGCTCCTACAATACACAAAACTATACTACTTAGTTTCATGCATCTAATTTTGCCTAAAAGCACAAATTGTTTTAAGCCAAAATTGTAGAAATTACATCATCAAGTGTTTGAAAACCATTTAACTTATCCTATGAAATATTTACTTGATTGGTTATCTACAATGGGATAAATGGTGACAAAATTATCAACAATACATTCTTGAGGTTTTAGGTAGAACACTTTGTTATATGTTCTCTCTTTCTATTATATCTCCGGCGACCTTATATATCATTATTTGAACTCTCTACTATTTCCCCTTTTCTTATATCTTCCTCTTTGAAAAAAATTCCAAAGAGTTGTTATCTATTCATTTAGATATAATCAATTCAAGTTCTCCCTCTATCACCTTGCATGTGATTGTAAATTTTTAAATTTAGCTCCATCATTAGTGCAGGAAGCTCCTAAGGTAAGATCCACTGCATCAAATTTTAACATTCAACTCAATTGATGTAAGGGACCACTCTTGCTTCTTAAGTAACTTTGGATAGAGGTATCACCCTTAGTTTACCTCTAAGATATTCATGTGAATCCTTAGGTAAAGCCTTTTTGAATATATCATCTATTTGTTCTTTTATATTCACATATTTCATTCTCACTTCTTTGTCTTGAACCAACTCTCTCAAGTAATGATACTTGATTGCAATGTTTTTTTTTTTTATATGCATCCTAAAGTTATTTTAAATGTTTATAACACTTGTATTGTCACAAAAAAAATACCATAGGTTCAATAATCAATTCCGTCATTCCTTTGAGTAGTTGTTTGATCCATACCACATTTGTACAATTCATTGCAGCAACCACATATTCAGCTTTAGTAGTAGATTGTGATATATAATTTTGTTTCTTACTAGTTGAGGTGACCAATCTCTTTCCTAAGAAAAATGCTCAACCACTTGTACTTTTTATGACATCAATATTTTTAGCCCAATCAGCATTTGTATAGGCTCTCAAATCAAACTTATCATTCTTCTTGTAATATATACCATAGTCTTCTATTCCTTTAAAGTATCTCATGATCCTTTTAATAGTCATCAAATAATTCTATCTAGGATTTGTAGAAAATGTTGCAACAATCTCAACAATTAATGCAATTTTAGGTCTTCTGTGAACTACATATTACAATTTTCCAATCATAGACTTGTACAATGTTTGATTTACTTCAATATAATCATCAGTTTTGGATAGTTTCTATCCTATCACCATAGGAGTACTAGTAGGTTTTGATTCCTCCATACCAAAAAATTCCAATATTTCCTTCACATACTTGTACTAAGTGATGTAAATACCAAGTTTCATCTGATATACTTACAATCCCAAAAAGAACTTTATGTCTCCAAACATAGACATCTCAAACTCTTTCTTCATTTCATTTGAAAATGTATTATGCATTTCGTTTTGTCCTCCAAATATGATATCATCAACAATAATTTCTACTAGTAGAATCCCTTTACCTCCTTCTGTCTTCAAGTATAAGTTGTTGTTGTCATCAATCTTCTCAAAACCTATCTTCACAAGATAGTTGTGAAGCCTCTCATACCATGCTCTTGGAGCTTGCTTGAAACCATATAAAGCTTTGTGTAATCTACATACCATGTTCTAGTTGTTTGGATCAACAAATCCTTCTGGTTGTTCTATGTAGACCTCCTCTTCTAGTATACCATTTAGAAATGCTAACTTGACATTGATTTGGTAAACTTTAAAACCTTTCTATGCAAAGTAAGCAAGTAGAGTTCTTACTCCTTCCAATCTTGCAAGTTGGGCAAAAGTTTCTCCATAGTCAATTCCCTCTTCTTTTGCATATCCCTTTCAAACTAATCTTTCCTTATTCATTGTGACTTCACCATTCTCATCCAATTTTTTTTCTATACACCCACTTGGATTCAATCACATTCTTATTCTCTAAACTAGGTACAAATGTTCATATTTTGTTCTTGTCAATTGAATCAATCTCTTATTTAATTGCTTTACTCTAGTCTTCATTCTCTAATGCATCCTTCACTAACTAAGGATGATGGATACTTAACAAACATTTATCACTTCTCAACCTATTTCTTGTCATTGGTCTATCTCCTTTATCTTCAATATTTTTTCCTACAGGGTGATGTCTTCTAACTTACTTTGACAATCTTGGTCATGCTCTTCTTTCTACAATGGTTTTATCAACCTTGGAGTCATTGTGCACTTCTTTATCAGGTAACTTGATATTCCTTTCATGTCCAATGTTCTCAGTATCAAAATTTACCTTAGCTTCTATTTGCAACTCAGCTCCTAAATATAATTTGGTTCTTGAATGCAACTCAACATCCATTGTATGTGACTTTACAATCATTGATACGTATTTTTGTTGATTTACAACTTGGTTCTTAGCTTCATCAACATTTGTGTCTTCATAGTACTACACAAAGATTTTGTACTCTTCAAGTTCCTTCTTAGGTTTAGCTTCATGTACCTTTCTATATTCATCAAATTTTAGATTTGTGTTTTCAAAAAATTTGTTAGTGTTAGTATTTAAACACTTATTTAAGCTTTACTTCTTGTGGAATGGCCTACGAATATACCTTCCTCACTTTTACCATCAAGTTTACCATTTTTTTTGTCCTTAAGAATGTAGCACTTGCTTCCAAATACCTTAAAATATTTTACATTGGGTGCCCACATAAGGACCCAAAATAGATTTTGAAGATGGAAGATTGGATGACTTATGGATGAAGGCACCCTTTGGATTTGCAAAATTGTATGCCATTTTGAACTTTTCTTTCAAAATATTTTCTTCATTAAGTAACTTTGGAATCCACGTGATTTTTTAATTTTTTTGTTTTGAGCCTTTTCAACTTTATAATTTCTTCTTTCTTATGGATCAAAATTTTCTTTTCTTGAACATGTCTTTTAAAGGTGACATGTTGATCCGTGGATGTTTGTGAATATATGGGTTTATTTACTTTAATTTTGGCATCCAATTTTCTTCCATTTTCCATGGTATAGGTGCACAAAGATAAATGGTATGGATGACTTATGGATGAAATTATGGATGGTGAAAATTGGAAGGAATTGAAGGATGTGTGCATTTATTGATATTTATTAAGAGCATGAGGGGCTGAAGTTGAACAATTTGATATCATCGATGGATGTATGTAAGGACCAAAAATGGATGGAATGGGAGAAGGTTTTGAATTTTGGACATAAGGACCAAAAATGGATGGAAATGGGGAAGGTAGTGAATTATGGATATAAGGTCCCAAAATGGACTTGGAATATGGATGATGGGAATATTTAGGTTTGGATGGAGAAATTTTGGATTTGGAAGGAGTGGATACTTATCATTTTCAATACAAGATGTGAGTCCATGCATATGAGATTCATGAGTGGATTGGATAGGTGTGATAAGATCATGTAGAGGATTAGGATCATGATGGTCATTTTGAGGGATAATAAGATCTTGAGATGCATTGGGATCATGAAATAAAAATGAAGGGGTACTTTGATCTTGACTTATAAGAAGATCATGTAGTGGGATGGAATGAATGAATGGAATAGAATCATATAATGGATTGAAGGGAATAGAAACATTAGATGGAGTGATTTGATCTTGATGTGGAGGATTATTAGTGGATGAAGTGGAAGGAATGTCTTCATGAAGTGGAGGATCAATGGATGTTAACTCTGATGGGGACACAACCCAACTCAGAATGGACACAATAGGAAAGGGAAAATTTTATTTGCTATGAAAATATGGTATTACATACAATACAGAGAAAATGAGCTTCTACACATGCCCTATGAGCTTACAATGGCACAAATTTGGAGATAAATTCTTCTCCCAGTACCTTCTCTCAAACTCCACTTTGAGCTGCCTTTTACAATGCCAGAAATGTCCTTAAATAGACCCCAAAGGGTTAAGGATTAGGAATACATTCTAGAAAGTACTAGTTGGCATCCACTAACCAAATAGAAGGTTCTAAAATCTAAGTTAGAAGTCAGCACAAAATTAAAAGAATCTTGAAATGGTAACCGAACTTTCAGGAGGCATAACTTTTGAACTGTAGCTTTGATTGATGAACCATTTACATTTCTAGAAAGCTCTCAAAGCACTCTATAGCCCTATGGCAAGCTTCACTCATCCCCCATTTTTTGGCCCTGTACAAGGTCATTTAATACCCTAAATCCAACTTTGAAGCATTCTTAGGAGGTTTCCAGAAATAAAAAAATTGCAATAACTTTCAAACCATGGTGACTTTTGACCTGATTCTTTTTTTGGAATGCTCTAAATTACCATTACAATTATCTAACCAATTTACACCTCCTAGTTCACCAAAATGATGGCTCAATTACAAATTCCTATTTTTAGGCATTTTCAGGTATCTTATAGTGCTCAAATACTCTAACCTAGAACACTAACAGTAGAACTATGAGAGTTGGAACCTTTATTTGACCCAAATGGGTATCTAGAAATAAAAACACATAAAAAAAAAATGAATTCTAAGTGCATTTTTTTGGGTGACACAGGATTGACCCTATACCTCTAGATGCTCTTGCATCAAACACCTAGGGTAGATTGAAAAGTGACCCTGTCACTTTATGGATGGTAGAGGAAATCCCAAATGGGAAACCTTAGCTGCTGATATCCAAGCTGAGTCCTCGATCGGTTGGCCTTTCCACTTAACCAAATACTCCTCATACTGCCTATTTATGGTACTCCTACCCACACGATGATCTAGAATGTCTTCTATCTCCTGCTTCTTAGACACAGGAATCAGACATTGCTCTAACATTAGCTCCTCATCTGCACCATCATCATGATACTCTATTAATTTTGCAATGTTGAAAATAGGAGAAATGTGAATTCCATCTGGAATCTCCACTTCATATGCATTTCCTGAGTCATGTTTCTTCAAAATTTTGCAAGGGCCAAATTTCTTCATCTTCACCTTGTTTTAAGTACCTACTGGAAATATTTCTTGTCTTAAGTGTACCATGACTAGATCCCCTACTTGGAACTCCTTATGTCTTCTCCTTTGATCAGCCCTAGCTTTATACTCTTGATTCAACTTGGTAATGTGTGCTTGGACCTCCTCATGTAGGTGCTTGATATGTTCAGCAAACTCTTCTACTTCAGCACTTGTCCTCTCCCCTTGCTCCATCTTCCTTAATTCTGGTGTAGTCCTTGGGCTACTTCCATATACAATTTGGAATGGTGATCTACCAGTACTCCTATTTACAGAGTTATTGGAAGCAAATTCTTCCTATGGTAGAATCAAATCCCATCCCTTGGGCTTATCCCCAACTAAACATTTCAGCAAATTTCCCAGACTTCTATTTACAACCTCTATTTGACCATCAGTCTATGGGTGATGTGTGGAACTAAATTTCAAGTTTGTTCTCAACTTCTTCCACAATGTCCTCCAAAAATACCCCACAAATTTAGTATCTCTATCAGAAACTATACTCCTTGGGAGACCATGTAGTCTCACTACCTCTTTGAAAAACAAGTCTGTAATATGGACATCATCATCAGTTTTGTGGCAAGGAATGAAATGTGCCATTTTGGAGAACCTATCAACCACCACAAATACTGAGTCATTACACTTTTGTGTCCTCAATAATCCAAGAAAAAAATCCATACTTATGTCCTCCCATGGCTTTGATGGAATAGTCAATGGCTGATATAGTCCAATATTGTGACTAAATCCCTTGGCCACTTGACAAACGTGACAACTTTGTAAAAAATTCTTCACATCCTGTGATATATGAGGCCAAAAATAATGTTCTCTAAGAATGGTAATGGTCTTGTCTCGAATAAAATATCATGCCATCCCTCCACTATGCTTCTCCTTAATCAAATTTTCTATCATGGAACTCCTTGGAATGCATAATTGACTGCCCTTGAACAACATACCATCCTAAATCAAATAGTCTAGCCATTTGGTTCTATCTACAGCAACAGGCTCTTTACAAGCTTTCCATGCTTTAGCAAAATCAGGATCCTTAGGGTATAGATTCTTGAGTTCATCAAACCCAACTACTTCAACCTGCATTACTATAAGCAACAACTGCCTCCTGCTTAATGCATCTACAACCCTATTAGATTTTCCACTTCTATGCTTCAACACAAATGGATAGCTCTGCAAGAACTCTGCCTACTTCAAATGCCTCTGGTTTAATTTATCTTGGCTATTTAGGTACTGTAATGCCTGGTGATCTGTATATAAAACAAATTCCTTTTGCAATAAATAATGTCTCCATTTCTTTAAGGCTTGAACTATTGCATAAAACTCTTGATCATAAATAGAATACTTCTTCTTTGCATCATTCAATTTTTCACTAAAATATGCAATAGGATTACCTTCTTAGCTCAATACAGCTCCAATAGCATTGCCACTAGTATCACAATCCACCTGAAACACCTTTCCAAAATTTGGAGGTGCCAACACAGGTTGTTCTATCACCTTTTTCTTTAGCAATTCAAAACTTCTCGTAGCTGTTGTAGTCCATTTGAACTCTTTTCTATCCCCTCTTATTGTGTCAGTCAGGGGTGCACATATGCCACTGAAATTCTTAATGAACTTTTTGTAAAAACTAACTAGACCATGAAATGATATTACCTTAGTAGCAGATCATGGAGTAGGCAATTCCAAGATGGCTTTTACCTTCTCTGGATCCATTTTAAGACCCTTAGGTGATATAACAAACCCCAAGTAGACTAACTCCCTTTTTGCAAAGATACACTTCTTCAAATTAATTAACAATTTCTCTTCCCTTAACCTTTCAAGGACACTACGAATATGTAATAAATGTTCTTCCAAAGTCTTGCTGAAAATTAAAATATCATCCATTTCAACAATAACAAATTTTCCTAAGAACTTCTGAAGTACCTCATTCATAAGCCACATGAAAGTGCTTGGGGTGTTCGTCAATCCAAAGGGCATGACTAACCACTCATAAAGACCCTCCTTGGTTTTGAAGGTAGTTTTCCACTCATCTCCTTCTCATATCTATATTTGATGGTAGCTACTTTTGAGATCTATCTTTGTAAAGTATTGAGCTCCACTCAAACAGTCCATAATATCTTCCATCCTTGGCAAAGGAAACTGATACTTGATGGTTATCCTATTTATAGCTTGAGAGTCTATACACATCCTCCATTCTCCATCCTTCTTTGGTGCCAATATTGTAGGTACTGCACATGGACTTAGGTTCTCTTGAATCAAGCCCTTCCTCAATAGCTCTTGAACTTGTCTATTTAGCTCCTTAGTTTCAGTAGGAGTCATCCTATGAGTAGCCTTGTTAGGAAAACTAGCTCTTGGGATTAAATCTATCTGATGACTAATTTTCCTTACCGGTGGCAATCCTTCTCGAACATTATCAGAGATGACATCTCCGAACTCACCTAATAAATCTAAAACTTCAAGTGGTATTTCAGTACTACCTTCTTTATCTTTTCTATGAATCAAAGCAAAGCACATACGATGATGTTTCATGCCATCTAAAAACTTCCTTCCATCAACAAGACAAATTCTAGCACTGCTACATACCTTTTCACCTTCCTTCTTCATGGGCTTCAGTTTGTGGTGAACTCCATCCTTTGTTAGAGAGTATGTGTTTGCATGACCATCATGTACTGGATGCTTGTCAAACTGCAATGGTCTACCCAACAATAGATGGCAAACATCCATTGGAATAATATCACAGAGAATTTCATCATGGTAAGTCCCAATTTTGAACTTCACTAAACATTGTTCACTTACTAGGACCTTATGATCATCCTTCACCCAAGTGATCCGATAGGGCTAGGGGTGTTTCTCCCTCTTGAGCTTTAGCTTAGAGACCATCTCCTCTGATACCAAGTTATCAGTGCTACCACCATCAATGATCACATCATAACATTTATCCTCACACTTGCACCTAGTATGAAATAAACTCCTCCTTTGTCCTAGTTCAATCTCACCACTTAGTAGGACCCTTTCATTTACTAAAGTCTCTCCTCTTTCTACATCCTTTGAATGTGATGATTGTGCATCCTCATCCACATGAGCAACCCTAGCTTGGGCTTTAGTTCTCCTATCTGTCCTTCCTTGACATTGAGGGCATTCAAAGGCATGATGACCTTCTTCATTGCAATGGAAATAGGTACCATGGAAGCCTCCTCTTCCTTGTCCATGTCCTCTACCTCTTCCTCTATAATTTCCAAAGTCTTCATCATGGGAGCAGTTGAAACCCTCATTCCTTTGGTTCCTGCTAGTACCCACATCTTCATTTTTTGTTTGGGTCTCATTTTGACCTCCACATGACCTACCACTGCCCCTTCCTCCTTGACCACATCCTCTTTTTCTTCCTTCAAACCTTTCATTTAGTTTCTCTTCAACTCGTAGGGTAAACTAGAATGCTTCTTCAACACTGATCTTTTTTACCAGACTTAATTGCTCCTGGATGCTAGGTCGCAACCCACTGATATAATGAGCAACCTTCTCCTTATTTGCTTCTACATGCCCTACTCTAATCAAAAGTTGGTAAAACTCCTCCATATATTCCTAGATTGATCTTCTTGCTTGCTTTAACCCATGCATCTTCTTAAATAGATCAAGCTCATAGCCAAGAGGAATGAACTGCTTCATCAATTTGTCCACCATGTGATCCCACCTTGTGATCTTATCCTTTCCTCTTCTATTTCTTCCCAATTGAACCTCTTGCCACAAGATCTTGGCATGGCCTTTCAGTTTGGCCTTTGCAAACTTAACACTATCTAGATCCCTGATATCCTCATATTCAAAGTACTCTTCCAGTTCATTGATCCAGTCGATCAACTCATTTGGTTTTAGATTTCCTAAAAATACACCCACATCAATTGTAGGTCTTTTCCCAAAAATAGAAATGGCCCTAAAGAGCCTTTCCTCTTCCTGATTTAGAACTTCACTATTAACTTCCCTTTCTGGTCCAAATTCTTCTTCATCGTCGTCGTCACTTTTGTCACGTACAACAATATTTGCTCTCCTACGGAGCTCCTCCTGCAATGCTTGGACTTTCCTTTGGAGGGCTCTAACCTCCTTAGGATTAATAGCTCTGGCCCTTCCACCATGCTCTCTTCATGAAGTCATCTTCAAACCCATAACCAAACAATCCTAGTGCAAATTGCCTCACAGTTGGCACTCTGTCTACACACTCAGGAAAACTGGCTCTGATACCACTTGATGGGGACACAACCTAGCTTAGAATTGACACAATAGGAAAGGGAAAATTTTATTTTCTATGAAAATATGCTATTACATGCAATACAGAGAAAATGAGCTTCTACACATGCCCTATGGGCTTACAATAGCACAAATCTAGAGATAAATTCTTCTCCTAGTACCTTCTCTCAAACTCCACTTTGAGCTACCTTTTACAATGCCAGAAATGTTCTTAAATAGACCCCAAAGGGTTAAGGATTAGGAATACATTCTAGAAAGTGTTATTTGGCATCCACTGACCAAATAGAAGGTTCTAGAATCTATGTTAGAAGTCGGCGCAAAATTAGAAGAATCTCAAAATGGTAACCAAACTTTCAGGAGGCATAACTTTTGAACTGTAGCTCTGATTGACTAACCGTTTACATTTTTGGAAAGCTCTCAAAGCACTCTATAGCCCTATGGAAAAAATTCACTCATCCCCTATATTTTTGGACCTATACAAGGTCATTTAATGTCCTAAATCTGACTTTGAAGCATTCTTAGGAGGTCTCCAAAAATTGAAAAACTACAATAACTTTCAAACCATGGTGACTTTTGACCCGATTCTTTTTCTGGAATGCTCTAAATTACAATTACAATCATTTGACCAATTTAAACCTCCTAGTTCACCAAAATGATTTTTCAACTAGATACTCCTATTTTTTAGTCATTTTCGTGTATGCTACGGTGCTCAAATACTCTAACCTAGAACACTAATAGTGGAACTATGAGAGTTGGAAACTTTATTTGACCCAAATGGGTATCTAGAAATGAAAACACATGAAACAGAAACTAATTCTATGTGCATTTTTTTGGTAGACATAGGATTGCCCTTATACATCTGGATGCTCCTGGATCAAACTCTTGAGATGGAGGGGAATTAGTAATGGGTGTATTGTCTTGATCTTGATTAGGAAGGGGATCATGAGATGGATTAAGAGGGATAAATAGAATTTGAGGGATAAGGGAATTATGGGATGGAGAATTTCTAAGATCTAGAGGAGAAGAGGAATCCATAATGGCATTCTTTGGAACAAGTTCTTAAGATGGCATTGGGTGTATGACTTTGGGAGATTGGATCACTTTATTTTTATTTTTGTACTTAGAAAAGGTTTCTAGTGAGATAAACCTATTACAAGATGGGGATGATGTTGATTTTGGATAATTAGAATTGCATGGTGGTTGACACATGGGTAGGGAATTGTGACAATGGTTTTGGAAATTAAACTCAAAGAATGGGGAATTACATGGAGAATTTTAGTTGGATGGGACATGAGGATTATGGACTTTGAAACATGTGGGAAGAGGACATATTTTTTGGAAGGTAGATTTTTTCCTTTGAACCCCATTTGATAGCCTAAAGACATAATTCTTGAGTTCCTCACATTCTTGGGCAATGAAATTTTTTCTTGAGGAATTATGTGGGTTGTGAAGGGAATCATATGTCGATAAAGGATAATGACATGGATATCCCTGGTCAAAGATAGAAGCATAAGAAATTTGAGATGGATTCAGATTGGACATGCAATTTTGATTATTGATTTGGTTTATGGATTGGTTTGGAGGTATGAGTCCATAGTGTCTTTGAAGGTCCCCAACAATTTGGTTAATCCAATTTTGATCCAAGAAGTATATATTTGAATTGTGAATGGAGGAAGAAAAAGATTGGAGAATGGATGAAATATGAACTTAGGACTAGGAGAAATTTTGGACTTTGTTTTGATTTGATTTGATTTGCTATTGGATGAAGGTTTGAGATAACTATTAGTCATTTGGCCCTCCAACCAAAAATTTGAGTTTTTGCTTTCAAGCAGGGCCAATGGTCATATCTTTTCAAATTTTCAAATTTTGCATGATATAGGGATATTTAAAAACTTTATCTTATCTACTATATTCCTAAGTCTTAGCCCTTCATATTTAATGTTTCATGCTTTTGATTTCAAGTCATGACCATGTGACTATCTTTCATTGCCTAGTCACAAAGTATCATGCCTCAACTATTAAATAGGTTACAAGGGTGTGAGATATCTAAATCTATAGCTAGTACATCTTCATAGCATTTCGTGCTAGCTTGTGGTTCCTAGTTGTGATGGTGTGAGGTTAACTCTAGTAGACAAATTTTGTCTAGATCACAAAGTTTTTGATGGTTAAGCTTAACTCAAGATCAAGGCAGCAGTCTACTCATTCCCTTTATTTCTCATTCACAAATGGTTATGGCTAAATCATGGTTACTATCATCATGTTGTGGATGCTCTTGTTTGCATGGTTGCATGGTCAGATCATTCAACTAGAGTTCAGGTTGTGACTAGGTGATAAAGTTTAGATTTTTAGTTGGCACAGTGTTGTAACTTAAGTCTTGTAGATAATAAAAGCATATGCAAGGTTAGAAAAAGGATAATTTTTTACCTATCATGTGTTTTTAGTCTAAGATGATGTTAGAGGCTTAGCTATTATGAGGGAGAGAAATGGTTTGTTGTAGCATTGAGACTTCACATGATCGTAAGCGTGATAAAGACCAATCACTAAATGAACCTTTGATTGAGAAGGCTATTGTTGTGTTCATTAAATTTTTCTTTTCAATGGATAAAATTAAATGTTAAGTTGTGATGATGTAACTCTATGGCCTTTTGTAGCATCATGGTGTTGCATGTTCCCATGGGAGTTTAGGTTTATATGTTGATGAAACTTTGGTTGATGGAGATAGCTAGTGTTCATCCAATGTTGCTTAGCTGAGAAATGGGGGATATGATCTCACAATTTCCTTTTATTGAGAGATCACAAAATGAAGATTTTAAGCCTGAAATGTTATGATAATCAATGCTTATTATAGGATTAGGTGTTTGTGAGGTTGGGAGGTTGTTAGATTGTAGAATCGAGTGTGTGTAAGTGTGATTTCTCAGTGCCATGATATTAGGACTTGAAGTCATTCATAGGATCACAAGAGGAAGGAAATATATTTTTGAAGGCATGATATGGTTAGTTAACCATGGTCATAGTATTGGGGATGCTAAAGTTTAAAGGTAAGATGCTACAATATGTTTGATCATGTCATTGTCTGGTCATCTCATCGTGTCATTGTCTAGTCATAACAAGTAGAATGGAAACAATTGCACAAATTGATCTTAACCATAAATTTTTTAATGATCTATGAATGTCATATCCCCACATTTTTAAGATGCCAAAACTTTAAAAAAAGTGAGGAAACAAGTAGCTGCCACATGGAGTCATTGGTCCAATTTCATAGTGTGGGCCACAAAAGCTAAAGGATGTATTAGAAGCTCAGACAGGTGGTGAGTTCTAGTTGGCTAATTATACTAATTTCATCAAGAGTTCCACTTCCTCTTGCAATGATTGATTGAATGATGATCAAGGGTTAGCATATTCCCACATTCCAGAGATGCTAGAGGTTTAACTAAAGTAGGGAAATGATAAGGTGCCATGTGTGTGGGTCAGCTAGGTAATTTGGGTTTTCTTTATCACATCATTGCAAAGGTATAGATTTACTTATTAGATGAAGAATAATTCATTCAATTGAATCAATTAGTCAAAAGGCTTGAGGGATCCAAGTTGTGATATTGTAACAGATAAGAGTAGTTCCACTATTGATCTCTATTGTATGATCTTCCTAGGTCAATGGTCAACATATGCCTTCTTTCTAAAAATGTACAATAATCAACCAATGCATGATTATGCTAGTTAGATAAGTGTCCTCATGGGCCAAGATGGTGAAGTCAAAGTAGAGAAGGGACAAATCACAGATTGACATATGGAACATTCTAGGAGGGATCAAAGTCAGCATGAAATGATAATATTCAAGTGGCATATGTTGCAATCATGTTTTGAATCAAATAGTCATAATGGATTAAGGGATGATCATGGTGAAATCCATGACATAATTAATACCTTTTTTCTCCTATTTGTGGGGTTATATTTTCAACTCTAAGTCAAGGTTGCGATAGTGCATAGTGCCTTTGTTCACTCCATCATAAGGTTAGAATGATAAACCATGGTTTGGACAACAAGGCTAGAACTAAGGTGGCAACTAAGCATTGGCAGTTTAGATCATAGTTTCACATAGTCACAATAATTTGATACTAAGTTGGAAATTAAGTTGTAGTAGTGTGATAAAGTAAGGTTCTGGCTTGGCAGTGTCATAGGTAAGATAAATGTCAAAGCCCTAAACATGGCAATGTTGCAAAAATGCTAGTTTCACATTATTTCCTAGTAACTAAAGTTAAGGAAAAATGATGAGATCATGCTATGAAGCAGTGATATGGTTTGAACATGATTTTTTAGGGGTAAACAACTAATGAAGGTAAAGGATTGTGTAGTGGCAACTGATTGCAGTCAATGATCAAACATAAAAGATAGGGGATTAGTAGGATGGTAGAATAATGAAGATTTATTAATCCACATGATACTTGGATATGGTTGACTTGCTGATATTCTAACTTGGCGTAATAATAGTGAGGAAGAAATAACTTTTTAATGAAAATCAAATCTTCTCGATCATCTACAACCATTTCTGAATGTTCTCCATATCTAGTAAATGTAAAGGGGCACTCCATCACCACTTGGTTATACATATACTTGGTTAAGGCATTAATGGTCATTGTTTGTGTCTTCTTAGGGCTTTAATGACTATGAAATATCTGATTTCCCTACATGTGGATGTCTACAATGATTAGATCTTTCCCAGATTTCTAGTGATTGTTGTCTACAACCTTAAATGTAGTTGTGGTACTCTATCCTAGGCTAGAAGCTATCTTAGATATGCTCAAACTATAAAATAAAATTTTGTAACCCTTCTTAGGGTTGGTCTTTTTTTTTTATTCCATGGCATTGCATTCTCTACTCTCCTTTTGTAATTTCCTTTTGTCTATAAGTTATTGTATTCTCTACTATACCTCATTCTACTATTAATACAAGTGAAAAATCTCCTTGCTTTTATTGATGCATTTTTTTTCTTCTATAATATACATGATAGTATCTATTTTCCTTGAATGTTATAGAGTGAAGTCCCTTCCTTTTAGCATTTCATTTGGTTCCTAATTTTCATGAGGTTGTTGAATTAAAATAAAGATTGAATCTAAGTATTTTTAGAGTATATTGATGAATAGTACATTGTTAGGTAGAGAAAAGACTGAACAAACCATTTTGATGTATCACCCCCCTCTAGATAAGATTAGGTAGCTTTCTTTCATGCATTCCTTGTCCCTTTTCTCTCAAAGAGTAGTTAGCTACACCCTGATAGTACAAAATTCAACATTCTCTAGAGACTCAATTTTATTATTCAAGTCCCACAACTTGGAAATTGTTTCCAAATTTCACAAGGTTTCTTTTAGGTAAAAATTTTAAGCAAAGGTGAAAGCTTTCATGAAAAAAATAACCTTGATGTAGATAAAAGACCTTATGATATTGCAAAAAAATTGGATGATGATATATTCTTCCACTTTAAGATGGACAAATGATCCCCAACTAGAATAGGATATACAATACATGACTCAATACTTAATGATGGACAAATGATCCCAAGTGATAGAGTACAACTATGATAAGTTTTTTTAAGGATGAAGGTCTAATATCACTATTTGAAATGATTTTTATACCTATAGATTGAATTGAATCTTGATGAAGGAGAAATATGCTTGATAATATTGGTTTAAGTCAATCAAGATAGCTAGGATTCAATTCCAAGATTTATGATGGTGCTCCTATGTCCAAAGTGGAAGATTTTTCAAAAAATGAATTAGAAGAAGATTTAAATAGATGAAATTAGAAAGATTTATTTTGATGAAGATGTAAATGGATTGAATCAGGAATTGATTAGAAATGAATAATTTGCACAAGTGATTGGATTAAGAATCATGAGGATGAATCATTGAATGATGGAATTGGATCTTGATGTGGATTATGAATCATGACTAGGATAAAGATTAGGGATTTGATTGAATGATTAACAAGATGAATTAATGATTAGGATGGTTGAGATTTTGAAGCATGTGATGAAATGGATGAATAGAAGAAGTGATGTGATTTTTTTTTTAATATTTTTCTTAAGTTTGAACTTTTACAATTTTTTTGGAATTTTTTTTGAAACATAATGTGAAAAGCTTACAATGAAATATATACAAGAAAAGTGTAGATTATGTGTCCCCTCTAAATGGGGAGGGTATCAAATACTCAAGAATATCAAACACACCAACAATCATATACGGTTTTGACTAGGATATACAAGCTCAACTAGGGGTGTCCATAATATACACAAGGTGCATTAGGCCCAAATTTGTAGATGAAGGAAAATAATGTCACATAGCTAGAAGGGGATAGTAACCCAAATATCCAACTTCACTTACCAAAGGTATACATTTAATTGGGGCTTAGCCAAGAGTGACAAGATTTTACTTCCAAGAGAGGTGTCAAAATGCTAGAGTTGAGGCCATCCCAGGGGTTGATGAAATCCCAAAGTAGGCCTCCCAAAAGAAGAAAAACAAGAACACTTATTTCTTATACACTCAAGCTCACTCGAAGCTATGAGAGAAGTGAGTACATAAGTGGTCTTGGGTTTCAAAGACAGTTGCTCATTCTAAATTAAAGCTTTAAAGTTCTCTATCCAATGCTTTTAGACACTCATGTTTATAGAATTAAACGTTCTTTCCAACTCGACAATGTTTTCAACATAATAAATTATAGGGTTTGTCAACAAAAATAAATCAATTGGCATCAACATAAGAAAATTGATAGGGATATAGCAAGTTTCTTTAATTCATTCAAGATTGAGTGTTTTCATTTTAAGTACCAAATCCAAATATTTCATAGCAATCTTTGTGCTCCCTTAAGCATTCAATATTTGATGAGATTCATTTTAAACCCAAATTGAAATGTCTATCATAGAATTGTTGTTTGACCTTTACGCATGTTCAAGAGTGTATTTGACTTCTAAGCATTCATTCCAAAAAAAATGTTTGAGAACTTCCTTAAGGAATTCAAGATTGAATTTGGACTATTTTAGCTTCAAGACATTCAAGAGTGTGTTGGATTTATCGAATTAATTGCAACATAAATTCCAAGATGAGTATTTAAGAATTCAAGTTTATTCCCAAGAATAATAAAACTTTAAGGAAGACATGCAAGACACATGGTTAGTTCTTTCTAGAATGCTCCAATCTATAACATTGCAAACAATCAACTTGATTGGCATCACCAAAATCCCCAAAATGAATTCTTGACTATAAAAAAAATTATTTTAATTTTTCTTTTTTTTTTTTATATACGCAAGTCAACTTAGAATATCCCATATCCTAGAGAACCACTAAATCTTAAATTTTTTTTGTACTCTCACCCTTTTTTTAATAATAAAAAATAGAGATGGTAGTAAGCATAGTGGAGGTAAAAAAACATGTGGATGACAAAAAATAACCAAGTAAGATATGCATTATACTTACACTTGCAGATTGTAGACACTAGGAGAGATTCACAAATGACAAAACATGTAGATGCCAAAAGAAGCACAAATGATAGTAAATCAAAACAATAAAACTTTTACCACCCACAATGTAGATGTAAAAATAAGTAGAGATGATAGTTAGTAGAAATTATGGACCTATAATAAACCATAATGCAGACAATAGAACATAAATTCCATAGAGTCAATAGTCCATCTAGCCAACAAAAATTCTAGCCAAAAAGACAAAGGTGATAGAGTTAAGTCTGTGGAGACATCAAAACTATTAAAACAAAAGAACAAATTTTATTTATAGTTTTCAAGAGGGTTAAACTAAGTATGTCATTGGAAGAGATCCCAAACTATGGAGAAGAGGATCTATGGAGACATTGAAGCATCTTCATAGATGATACTATGTCCTAACAGAGACAAGAATTCGCTATTTTTACAAAAAAATCTAATTTTTTTAAATCAAATTTCTCTTGGAATAGTGGTGTGCCTCCCGTTAGGCATGCCAAAATATATATTTGAAAACACAATATGTCGAGAACACACATAAACAAAAAAAAGTTAGTTATACATGTATATCAAGATTCAAGTAAAATTGAAATACAAGTAATCTACTTGAGTTTTAAAACTAATGCAACCAAAAGACAAGATTTTTTATGGAAGCTCAGAGAAGCTCAACAAGGGAACCTAGAAGAGGCTTTGTTAGTGTTCTCAATAATGAATTATGTGGATGTGCTCTCCTCAAAGGCAACTATGATTGAATCCCTTCAAAACTATTTGAATGAATGCAAGAATGTAAATATGAATCTATACTAAAATGTATATGGGATACCTTCAAGAAATGGCTACGAGTAAGCTAACCTCACAAGGATTCCAAAGGATTTAAATGTGGAAATGGGATGCAATGAAGTAAAATAATAATATTATGCTACCATGAAAATGTGCAAGAACTAGGAATTAAAAGAATGCATACTAACAACTACCAAAGATTAGCTCTACAAGGATAACTTTAGTGGCTAATATTTTCCAATTGGCTAATCTCACTCATTGGGGACCCTAGATATCGCTATTTGTTTTGCACTTTTGGGGTTTCCATGTCACCTAAATTTTACCAAAATTGGGTCCCATTCTTAGGGTAATCACAAATAATAATACAAAAGTATCTATATTTGAGTGATGACTTCACCAATTGAATATAATTTTTCTACATAGTAATTTAAATATATCCACAAATAATTTTCAATTATTGTCTTAATTTATGGTCATATTCACCAATATTTGGTAAACATTTAAGTTACACTATAGATTAAGTATGTAGTTTTGACATGTGTTTCTATTTTGAAGACTTATAATGGAAATTTTTATCCTTTCACACTTTTTCATGAAATAGATTTGATTGGGGACACATGTCTTTACTTTGGGAACTATTTTTAAAACTTGGTATCCTTTTAAAATTTTGACTTGAAATAGGATTTAAGCCATTGTTTGAGGATCATCAAATGGTTAAAATAATAGAGGTGCTTCCCCCAAACCACCATTCAATAATTTGGAGCGAAACTATAATGATAAAAGTGGGCTAAATTTAACCTTAAAGTTTCATGATTAATTAGGCTCCATATAATAATAATAATAATAATAATAATAATAATAATAATAAAATAAATAAAATTATTGTTTCTCTACATTTTCCCATGATTTTCATCAATAATGAAAGATTCACCTAGATTTTATAGAACTTTCATATTATTGAAAAATAATCGCCAATAAAATAGAAAAAAATCTTACTTAAAAATAAAAAATCACCAATAGAAATTATTTTTCCCCCTTGAGCTAATGTTTGATTCACCAAGATTTTACACCTTTTTTCTAAACGGGGGTTTCTTAAAGTTATCCATGTAGCTCTAAGCATAAAAATCTCTAAGAAAGCTCTAACACTAAACTTGCATGACCACAATACAATGAAGGAGATTGAGAAATGCTTGATATAAGGGCTCTATTTATAGGTTTGAGGGAGACCATGGGGAGGTGGCATCTATGTGGCATCCAAATAGGTGCCACAAGGGAGATAGATGGGCTAAGGGACAAGTCAAGGAAAGGTCAACATAAGTCCTTTATGATTAAGATGGCTCAAGGTGTGCTCACACATGTGTGAGCAACCTTACAGAAAGGAATGGGGGACCAAGGGTGTAAGAGACTTTTTGGAAGAATTAATAAAAAGAGGGCTTCTTGCGCTTTGATTTTCTCACACATGTTTGAATAACCACCTATGGGCTAAAAGATGTTTAAGAGAGTATTTATGATAATAAACTGGGATGAACTAGTGTGTAGCCTTAGAAAGATGAGAGTGATGGGTGGTAGGCTAGGCTTTAGGTGGTATTAGGATTATATTAAATATGATTTAATTTAATCATAAGATTATATAATTTAATAAAATGGAGGGAAATTAAATAAATCAGAATTTATTTGAAAGGGGATTTGTGGAGCATTATGAATTAAATAAATTTAACACATTAGGGCTAAGTATTCAAATTAAAATTAAATACATTAGGGAAGTGAACCTATTTAATTAAATAAGTTTAATTAAATAAGTAGAAGAATATTAAAAATATAATTAATTATAGTGTCAAGGGAAACATTAATAAATTAATATAGTATTTAGGAAAATTTTAAGTGTCTGCACTCAGTTGAAGGTATCGAGAGTTGTGCTTACATCTTAACTTTAGTATTTCAAAGCAATATATTCTTCTCCATCATCAATGTTCTAGCATTGTCCATTATTGGTCCATTCATCCTTTTAGCAATCCCATTTTGTGGAGGGGTCCTAGGTGCAAAACTTTATCCTTTAATTCCTCTGTCATTACATAATATCTCAAACTCATTTGATGTAAATTCTCTACCTCTGTCAAATCTCAAACATTTTAAGATTTTACTAGTCTCCTTTTCAACTCTTGCCAAGTACCACTTAAACATTTGTAAAGAATCATATTATTGTTCCAAAAACATAACTATCATCATCTTAGAATAATCATCAACAAATAAGATAATGTACTTGTCATATTTGTAACTTTTCACATCAATTAGTCCACATAAATCTATATGAACTAATTCTATAATTTTATTTGAAGAATGAGTCTTAATTTTAAAACTAGATCTTGTCATCTTTCCTAACTGACATTACTTGCAAATTACATTATTAGGTTTCTTTAGTTTTTTCAAACCTTTAACTCTTTTCATGTTATTGACACTAACTAAGTTATCAAAATTAAAATGACATAACCTCTTGTTCCATAGAAATGCATCATCAAATTCAACAACAAGACAAGTAGCATCATTCATGTCAAGATAAAATGGTTTGTCTCTAGATAGATCTCCATTTCTATTTGGTTTTCAATCAAGGTCATAGATCTTAGGATATCAAATTCAACTTTACAACATGAACTATTCAATTGTGATACACTCATGAAGTTATAGTTAAGTCATTCTAAATAGTAAGAATTCTCACGCACAATTTTTTCTATCATTTTTATTAATCCTTTACCTTTTATCAGATAGGTTGTATCATTACCAAATCAAACACTATTTCCATTGTAATACTTAAGGGTAATGAACTTACTTTTATCTCTAGTCATGTGATGTGAACATCCAATGTCAATGATCCATGTATCACTTTTTTTCATATAAGATATTAATGAAGTTTCCTCATCTTGATCATAATCATCTTTCATAGCAACATACACAACTTTGTCATCATTGTCATCTTATCCATCTTTTTATTCCTCTTTAGCAACATAGCAAGCCTTCTCTCCTTTGTATTTGTAGTCTTTGTTGCTCTTGTCTCTTTTACCTGTGTATTTATTTCCACTTCTATTGTTCTTCTTCTCTAGACACCTTGAACCAATACGAACAAACTTATTACAATTGAAACACATGGTAGGTAACTTACCATTATTTTTCCCTTTGTTGGTGTAAATAGGTATTTACTTATTACACTTTACTTAAGTTTACCTAGGTCAATGAATTATTTTATTATTTATTAGTTTGACACCTAGGATTTTGCATAATCTTATGAGTTGTCATGTTGACAACACAAGAGTAAGCAAGTCTAATTTAGCACATGGTGTCTACAACACTGGAGTTTGCATAATTAACTAAGTTGTCATGTAGACAACACAATAGTTTGCTCTCTTAATTAAGCACATGGTGTCCACAACATAATTTTATGTGCTACACCATTCTAGGATTAACCTCTCATCGTCACACTTACTCCTATACTTAATGGATGATAATCCACTTGTGGTGGACATGTGCTTGGTTGTAAGACTTATCAGTGTGTTGACTCTTAGACATTCTAAAATAATTCCAAAGGCCTTTATATTTAGTCACTCCTTCTGTATATCTATATGATATTAAATCAATTGAATATCATATTGTTATTCTAATCATGCTTTGGTCCATTATATGCTTGTTCTTGAGTTCCTTGATCTTAGGTGATTTTGCCCTAAGGAAAATTGTTACATGGTATCAAAGTTGAGAGAAATTTTTTTCACATAGCCATTGGACACTATATTTTTACTTCACCTCTTGAAGAATGCTGACTTTGATCTAGAGTATCATAGTCATTAGGAGCATATAGAGCCAATGTAGACCTTGCCATTGCTTCTAGAACATTGATTCAGTGAAATTTGACTACAAATTCACCTACCCTACGCCATAGAAAAATTTGAGGAATTTTTTTTTTTGCGAACCACAACCCAAAGGCCTAATTTGCAAATTCAATATGGTCATTTATTAGATCTATGAATTTATTTTTAGATATAAATTTATTTTCTACAATTTCTATCTACATTTTTTTTTGCAAATTTTTAGAATTTTTTTGGCCTACTCGGCCTATAGAGATTTTTTTTTTTCACAAACTGGGTGGTTGAACCCTGGCCTCTATAGGGAATATTCTCTAGGAATATTCCTTTTTCAATCAACAATCTATACTAGGTCAACAAGCATGAAATTTACATTCTGACTTTTTCAAACAAATTTAGGTGACTACCACCAGACCCAGTGGCTCAACAAAAACTCAGCAGGCACCTTGCATGTGAATTATCACTATAGGCTTTGGCTTTTAACACACCCAAATGATGCTTACATAATGCATGTGGGATCATTGATCCCACCCTCTAGCATTAGAAAAGACTTCTATGGCCACTATTTTTTTCAAAAACTCCTAATCTCTACCTCACCAGAAACTCATTGACACTACTTCTCATCACTGAACTCTAGCATGATTAAAGACTGATGACATTGTCTGCTACAAACCCCCATCATCTTTGTTATTTCTAGCCACAACACACAATCCCTACAAAGAATTCCTCTGGTTGTCCTCTTCAACCTTTTTGGTAGCCCTATCCCTAACTCCAACATTGCCATGTGGTGCCAACATAAGAGGTAGGGACAACTCAATGACTATTGCAAGCTAGCTAAGTAGCACTATAAACAAAAAATCTACCCACATGGACCCCCATTCAATTCAATATAGTTAGCAGCTAGAAAGGCCTATGTCATTGCCACCTCAACAAAGCAAGTCATAGGGCCACATCAATAAGGATCCAAGTCATTGATCCATGTTGCATCTTTTATATAGTACACATGTTTGCCACATAGCACTACCACACAGGCACCTTCAGTACATTCTATATAGTTGTTGATGTCATTGCTAATGTCACCTGTGACATCACTAGGGGACCCTTTTTTGCTGATGTCAGCCATTCATGAGCCTAAATTTGACTAATGTCTAACCATTATCTACAATCTAGAATACACTATTGCAATGGCCATTTGACTATCAAATTGAACGTTGTAGCTTTTTTCCTATACTCCTCTCTAGATTTAGTTTTGATTTGATAGTCTGACATTGGGAGGCCATATCTCAGTCATTCAGATTCCAAATCAAGTATGATTTTTTTGATTTGGGTTTAATTTCCTAAACTTTTAATGGTAATTTTTTGGTTTTCGTGCATGAATTTTTGATAAATTACATTTTTTGGCAAATGTACCTATCCAATCATGCATTTTACAAATTTAAACACTCCAAATAGACTCATCTAGACACATTTTTGGGTTCTAATTTTTTGAAAGTGCTTAATTTTTTGTCTACTTTCTATATCTACAATCAGATTATAGGGTTGTGTGGACAAAAATAACACTTTCAGAATTAGATCCTTTTCTCAATGTATTTCTTTAATTACTCTTCAAAATTTGTGTATATTTGAGCTATAGTAGAAGTATCGAATTTGAACCTCAAAAGGTAGTTGTAAACAACAAAAGAAAAAGTCCACTTTATGCATTTTTACAAGTGGCCTATTGTAAACACACTACATAGAAAGTGCCAAAAGCATAATTTTTGGTGGGATTCTTTGATTGAGTGAATAAGGAGTATGTCTCTTGTGTTCTTGTGTCTCTCTTTCTTGTTTGTGCTCTTTTTCTTTTATGCATCATGGTTCACCTAAAACTCCACTTCTAACTTTACACTATTATACTACATGGAAAGATATTGTATGGAGTAGATTAATTGTAAAAGGTTTAAATCTATATGTTGATGGTACAATTGCCAAGCCCATAGATTCTATATCACTAGTTGATTGGCAAATTAAAGACAATCGGGATTTAGGAATTATTAGGAGTTGTGTTCATAGAGATCTCTTCTTCCACATTTCAATCTTTAAGGAAGAAAAGGATGCTTGGGACAAACTTGAAGGGTTGTATAGTAAGGTGGATGAGGAAAAGGGATTCCAAATTAAGGATGACCTATTCTATTGGATCTTGAAACTTTTGACACAATTCAAGATTATATCAACAAAGCCAATGAGTTGAGAGCACTACTTAAGGATTGTGGTAATCCCATGAAGGATTATCAATTGATTTATCACATCTTAAAGAGGCTACCTTTAGAGTATGTATCTTTTGTTTTGAGTTATAACACTCGTAGGTTGACCATGGGAATTTCCTTCACTAAGCCTTCATTTGATGCATTTGCAAAAATGTTGATTTTGGAACAATCCAAGTTAATAGGTGTGGGAATTCTCAAGTCATCAAAGACCAAGGCATTGGTGGCTAGCAATGAGAACCAATCAAATCAGCTAGAAGCAAAAATCACAATAAGAGACACAATAATCTACCTCCTCATAGCAAGGCAATTCTTCTTCCTACAATAAGGGAAACAATGGTAAGAAGGACAAACTATTTTGTACATATTTCAAGAAACTGAATAATGATTAGCATCATTGCAAGACTAAGAGAATTGATGAGTTGTAAAAATTACTTAGAAAGAACAAAACCAATGTTCCAAATGCTTCCAATGATTCAACTTCACCCACTTCAAATGGAAAAGGGTGAGTATTTATGCCAAGTTCCAATTCTTCAAGGGAATGGATTCTTGACTCAAGTGCCTCATATCATATGGGTTCTTCAAAGGGAGACTTTTCTTTATTGAAGAAGTCTAAGGTACAACACATATTTGAAGGAGATTATACAAAAATGGAAGCTAAATGGAAAGGACAAGTTGAGATGGAAAATGGAGAGTTCAAACAAGTTCTCCATATTGCTAACCATAGCCCTAATCTCCTTTCAATCTACTAAATCACTCACTATGGAGATGGTAATAAAGTTGAGTTCCATCCTAAGTCTGTGATGGTGCAAAATCTTAAAGATGATTCATAGGTTGCATTAGATAAATTCAATCATCACACAAGGCTTTATTCCTTCTCCCACTTTATGCCTAAGTCTCCTTCACATGCCTTGTTGACTCAATCTCAATCACAAAGAAAATCAGTCACTCTTGAGTTAGTTCACACAATTCTAGCAGTTCCTTTTATAGTAACATTTGTTACAAGGGTTGCTACATTCTCACTTTCATTGATGAATTTTAATGCTACACATAAGTCTACTTTCTTGATCACAAGAATGACATGCTTGATAAGTTTCTAGTCTTCACGAGTCACGTTGAAAAGAAATCAAGGAAAGCCATCAAGGTTCTTTGTATGGATAATGAAAGCAGATATGTGAACTCAATGCTTAAAGACTTTTGTGAACTTGAGGGTATTCATCTTTAGAATCTAGTAGCATTCATTCCACAAAAGACAAGTTTTGCAAAAATGAGGACTATAACTCTCAAGTCTATGGCAAGTTGCATGATTCAAGCTAAGTCTCTTGATCCATCACTTGAAGTCAAAGCTATAAGCACTTCCAATCACATACTTAATAGGTCTCCTCATTATGTCTTAGATGGAAAGACTCCTTTTTAGGTGCAGTGTGGAAGAAAACCAGTTGTGAAACACTTCCAAGTTTTTGGTTGTTTAGCACGGGAAAACATATCTTCTAGAGAATGTAAGGAACCACCACCAAGGCTATATACTTTCATTGGATATGAAGATAGTGTTAAGGCATA
The DNA here is from genome assembly GCA_028749045.1 of Cupressus sempervirens. Lineage (NCBI taxonomy): Eukaryota > Viridiplantae > Streptophyta > Pinopsida > Cupressales > Cupressaceae > Cupressus > Cupressus sempervirens. The sequence continues at coordinate 174,760,431 of CM053793.1, forward strand.
TAGTCTTATGGATTCCAAGAATCATGAGATTTTTGTAGAGAGGAATTTTCACTTTGAGGAAAGTTCACCTATCTTATCTTCTAATCCTCTCTGTACTTCATACATAGTGGAAACTAATAGTGACAATAGTGATAGTAACTCAACAAATTTAGATATCTGGGATCCTATTGACAGATGTAGAACAATGTCACTATATCAACACATTCCACATGCATACATTGCTATGTAAAGTGATAAGTCCATGGAAGTCAGCATAGTTGGGTACACCTTGTCTTCTGGTTCCAGCATCAGTAGATGACTACATAAAAGATATTTCAGGTTTGTTTATGGTACATAGCAGATTTTGGAGACATCATTGATGATATACATCTTTCTTTAGATGCGGAAGATCATTCTTCAGTTGTTGTGAGGACTCACTTTGACCCTCCTATCCATTCTCTGCATGATTAGTCTTTCTAGGTTGATGTGATTGTGGATCCTTATGTACAATAGTTGCAGGAGGTCTCTTTATCATTTGAGGAGACACATGCTTCTTTGGAATAGGTTCTATGTCCATCCTTACTAGATCTAACATTGTTCTTTTTAGTGGCATTGGAAGGGGCAATAGTCAGTATCGACATAGGGATATTTGAGCAATTCTCAAAGACACCATTCATCATTAGAATTCTTTCTACACATTGGGGAAGCATCTCATTTGTACCTATGAAATTGTTTCTTCCAAAGGGGAGGAACATTATTCAGCAATCATGGATTAGCTTCTACATTGGAGAAACTATCATTGATGGGCATTCTACTTTGTGGGGGGACTACCTTGTCTCCTTTTTTCTAGTTCTTCTCTTTTATGGGGGGGGGGGTCTTTTCCTCTTTTGGGATTGTGTTCTTCTCATACTTCTATATTGTATATACTTGATGTATGTCATAATGAGGCAGTCTTGATTACTCCATCCATACATGTATCTTTATTTTTCATCCCTCTTTTTGGTGGAGGGTTTTTCCCATGAGTTTTTCCCTCTTTCTCCACTTTATGAGATATTTCATTGCATTTTGTACATGGGTGCCTAACATGGCCTAGTAGCTAGGACCCACCTTGTATTTTCATCCTAGCTTTTATAAGCTTAAGTGCCTTGCCCTAAGTTGCATTTAATGGGAGGTGTTGGTGTAAATAAGTATTTACTTATTATTCTTTACTTAGGCTTACTTAGGTCAATGCATTATTTTATTATTAATTAGTCTAACACCTAGGAGTTTGCAAACTCTTATGAGTTGTCATGTTGACAACACAGGAGTAAGAAACACTAATTTAGCACACGGTATCTACAATATAATTTTACATGCTACACCTTTGTAAGCTTATCCTCTCATCATCACACTTACTCCTGTTCTTAATGGAGGATAATATAGTTCTGGTGGACATGTGCTTGGTTGTAGGACTTATTAGTGTGCTAACTCCTAGACATTCTAGAAGAATCCTAGAGGCCTTTATATTCAAGCACTCCTAGTGTGTATGTACATGGCATTACATCAATTTAATATCATATCGTTATTCAAATCATACTTTGGTCTATTTTGTGCTTGTGCTAGAGTTCCTTATTCTTGGGTGATTTTTCCGTAAGGAAAATTCTTACACCTTTTGCCTCTATGAGATAACCTTGCCAATAATGCTTCAAGCTCTTCTACATCATCTTCATATGTGTCATTGTTACTCGAAACATGCTCAACATTTTTCTTCTTATTTTTAGGCTCTTTCACTATCAGTTTAGCTTTAAAAGCAGATTCAACATTTTCAGTTATGAAATTATCAAAATTAGAAAATTCAAAAGTAGTGAGTCTACCCATTAGTCCTTCAAGGGTTAGATAACTACCAAGAACATACCTTAGTTCTTGTATGGTAGAGACTCTAATAGTATAGATAGGCAATAGGGTTCTCCACACTTAGTTGATCATAGTCTTATCTTCAATAAAACACCATTCGCTCCTCTAATAGCATTCACAACATATTTGATTCTTGTACTATATTGGACTATAGTCTCACCTTCTTGCATTCCCATGTCATCAAACTTTCCTCTTATACTTCCATGTTTGGCTCTTAGAACATTCTTGTCTCCTCTATAGATCATCTCTATAGCATCCCACATTTTCTTAGTTAAATTACATCTTTCGATGTCATCAAATTTTGAGTAGCTTAGGGTAGATGAAAGCTCTAACATTGCATGATTGTGTTCTTTCCTCTTTTTTAGATTATTAGTAGTAGGGGCTCCAATAGAACCAACATGGTTAGTGTTAGTGGTATATTATGCATAATCTCAAAGTCCTCCAAGATGTAGCTTCATAAAACTTCTCCATGTAAGAATTTTTTCCTTGTTCAGTTTGGGCACCTCCTTTTTGTATATCATCATCTTTAGCTTTTAGCACATTTGAACTATTTTCTTAAAAGCACCAATTTCTATGATACCAATTCTTGGAATACTTTAGAATAATTGAAAATGGGGAGTGGGGTGGTGGGGGTTGAATTAGTTATTCAAGGTCCAAATGTACAAATACAAATTTTTAGTAATTAAAAAATTCATATCCATAAAACCATATCATCCATGCATTCATTAGAACATCCAATACATTAACTTAGTAGGTCATTGGAAGCATGAAATACCACAAACTCATTCACACAATTTGACATAATAATTTTAAGTGGAAACCCAATTTGGTTTTTTGAAGTGATGACTTGTTAAAGGTTACAATACACACTATTTAATATGGCTTAGTTAAAGGATTTCAATCACCTTGTTAGGAGTGAGCTTTGTTAGATGATTTTAGAACATTCCATTAGAATTTCACCTAGTTAAATGATTTACAAATAATTGTTAGGTCAACCTTAATGCAAAGGATTTATCTAGAATTGTATAGTTGTTAGAAACTACCAATAGGACTTGATTTGATAATAAAACACATCTCACTTGTAGATTACAAGATCTAGTTTAGTCATCCATTCTTCTTGGCATTCATACTCTTCATCTTTGACAAAATTTTCACCCTTCAAGAATTTATCCACTTAATCCATCTTGCTTTGCATACCAATTGCAAATTATTCTATTTGGCCACCATATGAAGAAACACCTTAAACTTCTTGTCTTCCTTAGGTTCTCGCACATGAGAATTGTTTCTTTTGGCTTTCTATATTTTTAAATAGAGAATTTAGGTCTTTTCCCACTTAACTACAATCATTCATTTTAGGTTTAGGTAAGATTCAATCAATCTATCCACTTTTCCATTTTATTCCCTTGTAGAAACTTCTTCTACAATCCTCTTTGAATTCTCCTTAATATGGTTTATCTTGAATTTTGTGCCACAAACTCATCATATAAATATTCCAAAAGATTCACATAATTTGAGACATCAACTTTGCTAGTTTAGATTCATCAATTCTTTAATTAAACTCTTTTTACTATCACTTGACATCCACAAAGTTCACTCAGCAACAATAGTCTTCTAATGCTTGAGCAACATTGGGTTGCTTGGCATCAATTAAGTTTTCCTTTCTCGATCACTACTATTAGTTACCCAATGCTCAACACATACTATATATTTCTTACACTTGGCACATACTATATATTTTTGACACTTGGAAAAGATTGAATTTTTCTCAATGTGAACCAAGTTTGTTTAGCTTATAGTATTTGCTTGGCCATTCTTGGTAGACATGTTTTATGAAAACTCTTCTTCTAGGCTTAGCTTAATTAACCATTTTCTTTAGCCTCAAGTAGATCAACAATACGAAATATCATCAATGTCTTACTTTCTATTATACACCAAATAACTAAACCTTTCTCTAGGTACTCTTGTTATCTTATCTTTTAAAATCCTCTTCCTCAATCAAACAAATGATAGCATTCAGACTAAAATGTATTTGTCTTATTAGCAAGTAGTAGGTTTGACATCATGGATAAAATAATGATTCTTTCATGATAGATTCCAAACTTCAAACAATCTCTTTTCAACAAGAATTTTTCTAACCCCGCAATTTTTTCAAAGTGAGATTTTTTCCAACTCCACAATTTTCCAATGTGAGAATTCTTTCTAACTCCGCAATTTTTCAAAGTGAGAATTTTTTGAACTCCACAATTTTTAAAGGTTATAATTTTTTCTAACACCACAATTTTCTAAAGCGATAAAAATTAACTCCACAATTTTTCAAAGTGATAATTATTTTTCACTCCACAACTTTCCAAGCTAAGAATTTTTCTAACTCCACAATATCCCAAACTGGGAGTTTTTCTAATTCCACAATTTTCCATAGTGAGAAATTTTCAAACTCCGCAATTTTCCAAAGTGAGAATTTTTCTAACTCCATAAGGAATTTTTCTAACTCCACAATTTTTCAAAGTTAGAAATTTTCTAACTCCATAATTTTCCAAAGTGAGAAATTTTCTAACTCTACAATTTTCTAGAGTGAAAATTTTTCTAACTCCATAATTTTCAGTTTCCATCATCTAGGTCTTGTTGTCCTTGAACCATGATGTGTGTGTGTTTCCCTTCAAACCTTGGAATTATAAACATATTTTTTAAGGAGCTAATAAGTGTAAAGATTCATACTTTTCCCTCGCTGCCCTATGGAAATCATGAAGTGTGACTTATTGGTAATTCATTGGAACTTGAAAGTCATGGGTTTGAGTGTGATCTTAGCTGTTGTAGAAGACAAGGAAGCCATTTCAATTTTAGGGTTCTTGGGGGGCTCTAGATTTTTTAGATATGCACACTTCCATAGCTTTAGAGATAATTATTTCACTAAGTCTTACAATTGTACACCTATGCACCTTCAGAGAAGTGTGCAAGGTGCTTAATTCACCCCAAAAAAAGTTCTCTATTTTGAGAACTATTGTCACTTAGGTTTGTACCCTTGTCCAAAGCCTATGCATGAGGAGAACCTAGTGAAACATGGAAACAACCTCCAAGCTATGGGACTTGAACTATGAGGTTGAGTCTTCGGAGAAGGCTGGCTTCCTCTTACTATCAGGATCACCTAACTACTCTTGGAGAGGAAAAGGGAGAAGGAGAGCATGAAAGCAAATCTACCTAATCTAATCTAAAGAGTTGATGTACCAAAATAGAGTGTTCAGACCAAAACTCTGCCCATATATGCACTATTGAACCAGAATGAAACTAAGGATATACACATCCAGACTTGCTTTAACCTAATAATTACATGCAAATTAGAAGACCAAGATGAATGACACAAGGAAAGAGAGATTCACTTATATTATCGTTCATAGGTCAAGGAGATATAGTCATGCAGATCATAGATCTCTACAAAACACTAGTAAGAGGCAAAGAGTTCTTGCACTTTCATACCAATGGCTGAAAGAGATAAGAAAAAAAATCATGTAGTTCAGAGGCATAGGGGAGTTTACACTAAGAATCTGCAAAGTAGTAATAGAGAAACAAAGAAGGTCCAACCTTTACAAAATTCACAAAAATTTCCTTTATAGCTCAGGCATAACTGGGATGTCCTCTAACTGAAGTTACTCCCCAACCATTGCATTGAAGTCCTATAGAGAACAATCATGGGGATCCAGAAGAAATTCCAATCTGAATATAGCTTTTGGTACCATGAAATTTGATTTTTAACTAAAATAGAGCCTCAAAAGGATAGAAATGGTGGCATAACTTTTCTCTGACTAGGTAGATAGGTTGGATCAGGGGGGTAGAGTGTTTCTCTTTGTTTCGTATTTACTCCAGGGTGGTTGGAATCAATCATGAAGATCAGATTTGCATAAAAATTCTTGACTCTCTTCATTCTTGAGCATTTGAATCAGCAAGGTCAGTAAGTCAACTAAACTCTATATCTAAGATGAGCCACGTGGGCCAATAATTTCTCTCCTTTCTGCCACCTCACAAGGTCTTCCTAAATTGACCACCTCCTTCATTACTAACCGCGCCACCTTGTAACCCTGACCGTGATAGTCAAATTAACTACTAGCTGTATCTAACCATTATTGCCTCCACCAGACCCACTAGGACACATGCCACCGAGGTCTTATTTCACTATAGGTAACATCTGAGAAACTTCCCATAGCGATATAACACCCACTTTAGATCTCAACAAATATGATGATTGCAAAGACTCGCCATACCACTGCATCATCTCCATAAAACTTATGGGCCCATGAAACACTTTGGCAACCACTTGGTATAAACTAGCATCACCTGGCATTACTTGTCCATGTACTGTTGAGGTGCTATGTCACTATGGGTATCCTCCTCCCATCTTCCCATAGCGAGATAGTACCTAGCATCGATCCAGACTAATTTGATGGTGAGCAAGAAAATTATAAAACTACACACTGAGTTGGCCGAATGGACCAATGAAAAAATACCATTATACTGTGACCCACCTGGCAACTACCACTAAGGATGAGCCATAACATTATTTGGAGTAGGGCGAGCCCATTAATGTCATCTGTACCACGCATCGCCAAGGCACTATGTTGCTATGGGTAATATCCTCATAGCTCTCCATAGTGAGATAGCACCCACCGTTGATTTCCTAAGATCTAGTGGCGAGCAAGATAGATCTGTCCTACCAGTACACCACCCAATAAGAACTGGCCACATGCCAACCTATCTGACAATTCCTCGTTAGTGACCCACCAAGTGAAATAGGATCCATAGTCCACATAGTCATACCTTGGCCAATGAAAGAATTGATCAACTGCTGACATGTCCAAATTTCACCATTGGTATCTGACGGGACATACTTGAGACCCACCTTACACTGATGTCATTGCAGTATCATTTTTCTTCTAAGTGCTATGTCGCTAATGGTGAGGAATATAGATTTTTCGATAGTGCCATAGCACGTACCATGTATCTGGCAAAACCCAGCACCGAAGAAACGACGAGGAAAAAGAGGACCCACTAGCCACATAGCTTAAAGGTGCTATGTCGCTATGGGTATTTTCCTTGTATCTTCCCATAGCGAGATACCATCAGCCATGGATGTGTCTCAATTTAACAATGGGGACTTGCAGGCCCATAGGAACATTAAAATGTGTAGGGAGGGAAATATAATAAGGTTGAGTGTAACATATTTTGTCCCCCTTTTGAATATTTGAATTTTTAAAACTTGTGAATGTTACTACACTGAATTCAAATGTGGTGATTCTTGTGGGAAGGTAAAAATGACTAAAAAATCTAGTGACTCAAAGGGGATGCTAGCCTGCTATGCATAAGACTAGTGGCCTAAAGCATCGATTGGGATATAGGGTCAAAAAGATGTGGATCATGTGAATACTATGAAACCCTAACCCTACCTTTTAGAGGGAAACCATGAAACCCTTATCTCTGCAACTAGAACCAGAGACCAAAACCTCCTTTATGACCTTCAAAATTTTGAAACTTTCTATCTCACAGAGACAATGGTGTGCTCGTGCACTTCTTGGAAAAGTAGGGAACAACTAGAAAAAAAACTAAGCTAACTATATACATGGAATCTTGAACCCTCAAAAACATGGCTTGAGATAAATCCCATTGACTGGGATGGGAAAAATTTCACCACTAGGCCTGCTTGTAACTGATAATCAGATAGGGACCACTCCACAATGCAACAAACTTTGAGTGTCTTCTCAGTTTTTCCCTATCTGCATCCCATTTTAGAACCAAATCTCCCTCTTGGAAGATTCTAACCCTAGCCTTCCTATCAAAACTCTTTTTTAATTGCTGCTAGTGTGTCTCTAAGGTCTGCATGGCTTTATTTCTCTTCTCTTCTAGCTCCATCAACTCTACCATTCTTATTGTCATGGCATCATCTTTAATCAACTCCACCTGATGAGCTAACTCTAGGGATGGGAACTCCAATGAAATTGGAAGCCTTGCTTCTCTGCCATAGACTAACAAAAATGGTGAATTCTCTATTGACCTTTTAGGAATTATTCTGTCAGCCCATAGTGCAGTCTTCAATTTTTTATGCCAACACCTTTGGTTATCCTCTATTTTCCTTTTCATGATTCTGATCAGCTTTTTGTTGGAGGACTCAACCAGGCCATTACCCTGAGGATAGTAATTTGAGGATGTGCTCAAATAGATATTATGATCCACTGCCCATTCACAAATCTAAGCTCCAACAAAAGATTTTGCATTATCTAAAATAATGGTTAAAGGGGCACCAAACCTGGTCACAATTCCAACAAGGAATTTCACAACTGAAGATTCAATGGCATCCTTCAATGCAACTGCCTCTGTCCAATTAGTGAAGTAATCTGTAGTAGCTAAAATCCATTTGTGACCTGAATTAGAAGGAGGGTTGACAAGACCTATGAAATCCAATCCCCACTGAGTAAAAGGTTGATCCACCTAGATAGGATGAAGGGGAAGAGCTACACATCCTTGTTTGCTAGAGAAAAAGTCACATTTTCACACTTCCTTACATACCTATGACAGTCATTGAACAAGGATGACCAATAATAACCAGCCCTCATGATCTTCATTGTAGTTGTCCTTGCTAAGAAGTGACCACCATCAGGACCATCATGAATTTCTTTGATCATTCTTTCAGCCTGGTCTATATCAAGGCATCTTAATAGGGCTCAATTAAAATCTTTTCTAAAGAGGACACTATCAACTATGACATAAGGAATTGACTATAATCTATATTGTCTCCTCTTAGTTCTATCCAACCCTTGAGGGTATCCATTGCCTAATAAGAAATTCATCATATCATCCATCCAACTCCATGGGTTGCTATTTCTTACCTCTTGTTGCTCTATCAGTATCATAGCAGCTTCCTAATTAGGCTCTTGAGATGATAACATCTATTTACACACCCCCCTCCTTCTTACTAGCTTGGTAATTTGAATGTCAATATCATATATAATCACTTTAGTAATCTAGCCATCTCTTTTCTCACTAATATCTTTTCTCAAAAGGAAATCATTCACACTAGCATGGGGTACTAACAAATAAATTTTATTATGAGACAGGAGGTGTCTAAATTTCTTTAAATCTCTGATAATTGCAAGGGCTTGCTTCTCTAAAGAGTTGTATTTATATTCATACTCTTTAAGCCCTTCACTAAAGAAAGATATGGGCTACTCATCACCTTTATCATTTCTTTGAGTCAGGATAGTAGAAATGCTTGACTCAACACCTAGGGTATAAAGGATGAAATCTTTCTCAAAATTTGGATTCATTAGAGTAGGGGCTGAGGCTATGGCTATCTTGATCTCTTCAAAAATTTCCTTCCCTTCCTTGGTCCATGCAAAGACCATACCTTTCTTAAGCATAGTTGTAAGAGGTTTCGCCATGGTAGCAAGATTAGGGATAAATCTTCTCACAAAATTTATCCTACCTAAGAAACTTTGCAGCCCTTTCTTGTCTTTAGGAAGAGGAAGGGAAAGTATTGCTTTTGTGCTCTCTGGATCAATGGTTAAGCCATCCTTAGATACAATATGTCCTAATAATTTTCCTTGGTTAGTAGAAAAGATACACTTTCTTGGGTTAAGGGAAACCCCAAACTCTCTACATCTTAAGAATACATATCTTAGATGATCAAAATGATCTTATACATCCTTTCAATACACTGTGATATCATCAAGGTAAACTAAGACAAACTTGTCAATCAATATTTTGAAGGCCATCTCCATTTCCTTCTCAAATATAGCACCTACATTGGTTAGCCCAAATGGCATCTTATAATAAGCATAGGTACCCCATTTAGTGGTAAATGTAGTCTTATACCTATCAGACTCTTTAACCAGCACTTGATTGTAGCCTGAAAATCCATCAAGAAATGAAAATCTCTTTGAACCACTAACCTTGGACAAAATCTACTCCATAGAAGGGAGAGGATGGTGATCTTTAAGGGAAGCTTGGTTAAGGTCCCTAAATTCCACACACAATATAGTTTCTCCATTCTTCTTCCTAATAGGGACAAGGCTTGCTACCCATGATGAGTGCTTGATACGGAAAATTATGTGGGCCTCAATAAATTTGGATAGCTCCTTTCTCATTAAGGGTTCTATTTTAGGATTCACTAGTCTCTATTTTTGTCTTACTAGTCTTACATTATCAACTAAATCTATAGTATGCTGAAATAACCTTGGGTCTAAATCCTTTAAATCATCATATGTCCAAGCAAATATATCATTAAATTCTTGGCATAGATGAATAAAACTCTCCTTCTCAATTTTAGAACATACCTTCCCCATGTTTAAGGATTTTCCATCAGCAACCATGACTGGAATATGATCATCTTCATCAGTGGCTAGGTTCATGCCTCTACCTCTTGTTTGGTCATTAGGATTGAAAGAAATTTCTAAGGTAATGAGGCCCTTAAGCAATTTTTTAGAACTAAGATGAATGATCTTATCACCCTACTGATCCTCCAGTCTTGACTAATTTCTCTCTGAAAACTCTACTTCATTCTACAAGAAGTTCACAATTTTCTCATCAGACTCAAACACTTGCCAATGGATGTTATTATTAGGGATGGCAGCCCTTACTACCACTCTTATTTTTTTTTTCTCCTCCTCCTCAAGATTCCCTGGCACATCATAAGATGCACCTATTGCTGCAAGTCTATCAACATATCTATTTTCCTTTCTAGGGATAATTTTAATATTAAATGCATTGAAACCTTCAAGCAAATACCATACCCTATTTTTATAAGACTTGAGCAAACCATTCTTGGTGGTATTCTGATTTCTCACTTGATTAACCACCAACTCACTGTCTCCATACACCCTTAGGGCTTGGATTCCTCTTTTTTGAGCAAGTAGTAGACCTTGAATCAAGGATCCGTACTTGGCTACATTATTAGTGCAACTAAATTGGAGCCTAAAGGAGAAGTAGTACCTTACTTGTGCAGGAGAAATCAACATCACACCAGCCCCTGATCCATTTTTATTCCTAGATCCATCAAAGTACATACTCCTAGTCCCACTCATTTCTTCTTTAGTACCCGCAAGAGTTGGAACTAGAGCATCTTTCTCCAATATACAATATGTACTGAGGCCTGTCTCAAGGGTTTCTGACATAGGGTCAAATTGATACACATTAGCCCATTCATCCAAGAAAGAATCAAGTATATTTTCTAGGCGAGTGGTGGGCTCATTCACTATGTCATTCTCATCCATCTCTAGGATAGGGAAATTCATGTTGATGGAATTAGGGGTGTAAGATTCAATATGATGGAGGGTCTGAGGCTCTACTTTGATTGAAGCCTTGGCTACATATCTAGTCTTAAAAGACATATATGACCAATTAGAAGACATGTAACCACCTATTTGGGCTATAACGTCTCTTGACAGATAGATGGAAAAATATGGCTTGACCTCAGCAACAAAGATATCTTGGGTTATAGTACAACTAGGGCATGTATGTAAGGCTATCTCCACATTCTTAAGGATCCCTATAGTCTTGACAGTACTACCATCCAACTGTAATACATCCCTAACAATGGGCTCATATTTCATTCCCAAAGCATCAGCAACACACCTAGGCATCACTAAACTGCTAGCCCCTGAATCAATTATGCAATTATGGACTAGTTTTCCCTCTATAATTAGAGAAACATAGAATGGAGGAGGTCTAACCTTTCTACTTGTCTCTACCTCTCTTCATGGTTTTACTAGGCTTGTGGCACTTTCCATGCTGAGTGTCTGATCCTTTGGTTCAATTCTTTCCAATTCTTGTTGTAGCAACCTCTTTTGCATGGGTATAGTAGCAACAGCATCCCACATAGAGATATTTACATTTGTCTTCTTCATTTTCTCTACCACACTGAATGGCATAGCAAGTGTTTTGGTAGAACCCTTGGGAGTTGCAATTGTATGAGGTTGAGATGGAATAACCTAATGATCACTTTTATCCATTCTGCCATGGTTTTTCCTTTGCTACTAAAAGGTACTTGATTGAATATTTGCTGCTTGCCCATGAGATATCACATTTGAAGTTGAGGCCTAATTGGGAGGAGGAGGGACAACATCTTCCATAGCTCTTCTTTTTCTTCTAGTGTTATGAACAATGGAATCCTAGTTTACATTCCAATGCTCCTCGATCTAATGATTCATAGAAGAGCAATCACCTATCTTTGCATATCTAAGGCATCTTTAAATTGGTCCCCCTTGTATGATTGTTTTGCTGCAGGTTGTTGGACTGTAAGAGCCATAAAAGATTTAGCCTTTTGACACACACAATAGGCATAGGAGTAGTTATAGGAGGGAAAAAAATCTTGATCTTGAGCCATATTGTTTTGAGGGACTATGGCCCTACTCTGGTTTACATTTGAGGTTGAAACATGGCCACCCTGCCTACTCTGATCAAAAGAATTGTTCCAATGATTAGGATTTGGAAGCCTACCACTGCTTGGAGTTTGATATTGCAATTGATGAGGCTTACTACCTTGAGTTTTCTATCTTTCTAAAGTCACCACCTTGTTTCTTACTTTTTGCATTATGAGGAGTTATCCTCCAGCTTCTTCCCATAATCTTGCAATCTTTTCTCTAGGTTCTTTTCTCTTTTATCCATCTTTTGCATTAGAGATTGCATCATCTCTTTGATGTCATCTATCCCATTTGAGGATGTGGAAGCTTGAGGGACTAAAGTAAGGTTTTGTGATGTAGAACTTGTGGGAAGGGGAGCCATTTTTGGTTCATGATTTGGAACATTAGGAAAGAAGGGCATAGGAGGCCTTGGAGCTAGTTTAACTCCTTTTATTAGGATGTTCTCTGATTTTATTACTATGTCATAAGCATTAGGCAAGGTATCTCCTCCCATAGTTTGGATTGTAGTGGCAATATCACTGTTAAAAGCTCTAAGGTAATGCAAGAAGGCATTACCAAGGGTAGGTTTCACTGAAGTAGGTATTCTATCGCATGTCTTTTGAAATCTATAATTAAAATTATTCATACATTCATGGGGGGCTCTTTTTATAGTAGTCAACTGCTCTGAAAGTGACAAATAGTCACCTTTATCCTCAAAATGTTTGCACAATCCTGCTCCTAATCCATCCCAATCTCTTATAGAATCATGAGCTAAACCTCTATACCATTGAAGTTCTTTTCCTTTCAAGGATGAGGCTGGGAGCCTAATTGCAACATCATCTTCTATAATACCATGGATATTGCAAACATTTGCAACCTCTTGAATATGTTCTGAGGGAGAGATAGAAGTTTCACCAATAAACTCTGGTATACTTTTGAGGGCAGCTACTAGTATGTCATGTATTTGGGCTAATAAGAGAGGGCTCCCACCATTAAAGGTGGCAAAAGTATGAGCTCTAGGAAATTCAATATAGATAAGTGATCTATTGATATGTATTGATGGTAGTCTAGGCAGAGATCTAATAGTAGGAGGAGTAGAGATAGATCTTGTAGGTATATTTGTTACTATTACACTCCTAACTGGTGATAAAGATATTCTAGTCTTCCTTCTTCTAGGATTTGAAAATGAAAGCTCTTGATAGTGAAACTTAACTCTAGAAGATGCCCTTGTTTTAGCTCTGGGCATGAATCACTACAACTTTGGTTTGGAACCAAATATGTATTCGAAGCTCAAAGTCACCAAATACTTTGAAGAATGAGCCTCTTGAAGGCTTAAACACTGAAGCCAGTACTATCTCCTTAGTATTGATCTTGAAATCTTCCCTTTTGACAGCAGTAGGATTGAATTTTTTTGAAAATTTGTCCCACCACGCATGCCAAAAACTATTGTCACTTAGGTTTGCACCCTTGTCCAAAGCCTATGCATGAGGAAAACCTAGTGAAACATAGAAACAACCTCCAAGTTGTGCGACTTGAACTATGAGGTTGAGTCTCTGAAGAAGGCCAGCTTCCTCTTACTATTAGGATGCACCTAACTACTCTTGGAGAGGAAAAGGGAGAAGGAGAGCATGAAAGAAAATCTACCTAATCTAATCTAAAGAGGTGATGCACCAAAATAGAGTGTTCAAATAAAAACTCTACCCATATATGCACTATTGAACCAGAATGAAACTAAGGATATACACATCCAAACTTGCCTTAATCTAATAATCACATGCAAATCAGAAGACCAAGATGAGTGACACAAGGAAAGAGAGATTCACTTATATTATCGTTCATAGGCCAAGGAGATATAGTCATGCAGATCATAGATCTCTACAAAACACCAGTAAGAGGCAAAGAGTTCTTGCACTTTCATACCAATGGCTGAAAGAGATAAGACATAAAATCATGTATTTCAGAGGCACACGGGAATTTACACTATGAATTTGCATAGTAGTAATAGAGAAATAGAGAAGGTTCAATCTTTGCAAAATTCACAAAAAATGCCTTTATAGCTCAGGCATAACTAGGATGTCCTCTAACTGCATTGAAGTCCTACAAAGAACAATCATGGGGATCTAGAAGAAAATTTGATCTAAATATAGCTTTTGGTACCACGAAATTTGATTTTTAACTAAAATATAGCCTTGAAAAGATAGAAATGGTGCCATAACTTTTCTTTGACTAAGTAGATAGGTTCAATCGGGGGGGTAAGAGTGTTTCGTATTTACTCCAGGGTGGTTGGAATCGATCATGGAGATCAGATTCGCATAAAAATTCCTAATTCTCTTCATTCCTAAGCATCTAAATCCACAGGGTCAATAAGTAAACTAAACTCTGCATCCAAGACAAGCCACGTGGGCCAATAAGTTCTCTCCTTTCTGCCACCTCACAAGGTCTTCCTAAATTGACCACCTCCTTTATTACTAACCGCACCACCTTGTAACCTTGACCGTGACAGTCAAATTAACTACCAGCCATATCTAACCATTACTGCCTCCACCAAACCCACTAGGGCATGTGCCACCAAGGTACTATGTCACTATAGTTAACATCTGGGAAACTTCCCATAGCAGGATAGCACCCATAATAGATCTCGATAGATCTAACAATCGTGAAGACTCGCCATACCACTATGTCATCTCCATAAAACTTCTGGGCCCACAAAACACTTGGCAACCACTTGGAACAACCTAGCATCACCTAGCATCGCTCATCCACATGTCACTAAGGTGCTATGTTGCTATGGGTATCCTCCTCAGAGATTCCCATAGCAAGATGGTGCCTACCATCAATCCAGTCTAATCTAATAGTAAGCGAGAAAATTATACAACTTCACATTGAGTTGGCTGAATTGACCAATGAAAAAACACCATTGTACTGTGACCCACCTAACAATCGCCACTAAGGATGAGCCATAACATTATTTGGAGCAGGGCGGGCCCATTAACATCATTTGTGCCATGTGTTGCCAAGGCGCTATGTCATTGTGTAACATCCTCATAGCTTTCCATAGCGAGATAACACCCACCATTGATTTCCTAAGATCTAGTGGCGAGCAAGATGAGTCTGGCCTACTAGTACACCACCCAATAAGAACTAGCCACATGCCAACCTGTTTGAAAATTCCTTGTTAGCGGCCCGCCAAGTGAAATAGGACCCACACTCCACACAGTCATACCTTGGCCAATGAAAAGATTGATCAACTACCGACATGTCCAAATTTCACCATTGGTATCTGATGCGGCATACTTGGGACCCACCTTCCACCAATGTCATCGCAATATCACTTTTTGTCTAGGCGCTATGTCACTAACAATGAGGAACATAGATTTTTTGATAGTGCCATAGCGCCCACCGTGTATCTAGCAAAACCTAGTGCCAGAGAAACAATGAGGAAAGAGATGACCCACCGACCACGTAACCAAAAGGTGCTATGTCACTATTGGTATTTTCCTCGTAGCTTCCCATAGTGAGATAGCACAGACCGTGGATGTGTTTCGATTCGACAATGGGGACTTGCAAGCCCACAAGAACATTAAAATGCATAGGAAGGGAAATATAATAAGGTTGAGTGTAACATATTTTGTCCCCCTTTTGAATATTTGAATTTCTAAAACTTGTGAACATTATTACATAGAATTCAAATGTGGTGATTCTGGCGGGAAGGCAAAAATGACTAACAAAAACATTCTCTAGGTTTTGGTCAAATAGGATTTTAGATCACTCTTGTGTAATTTTTTCATTTTTTGATTATTTAGCTTTATTTTGTACCTTAGAAAATATATGCAATTTTCTCCTCAAAAGTTTGTAAAATTGTGCACTTGTGCACCTTATTACCTTTAGGACTTTAGGCATCTTTAGTTTTTATAGAATTGTGCACCTTTGCACACATGTACACTTTCTAGAGACAATTCCTTTGCCTAATCATCAAATAGTGCACCATTGCACTTGTACATCTTTAGGGAAGTGTGCAAGATGCTTAGTTCACCCAAAAATCAAAGTTCTCAATTTTGGTAATAGTTTATGGGTTTTTCTCAAACAGGGTACAGGAGCACTCTAGTGTACTTATTCTTGATTTTTTTGATGATTTATGCCCTCTTTATGGAGAAAACTTTTCATATACTTTAATTCCTTCTACTTCTTCTATTTGAAATCCCAAGGTACCTATTTACAAAATACACATGCAATACCATGGTATTTTTTTGTGCTATGGATGATGAGGATGTCATGACAAACTACACAAAACATAAAAATTAGTATACTAGTGTTAGGGGTTAAAAGAGATGCTAACTAAAAGGACTCTCTAAACTCAAACTATAAACTTTTTATTCCATGAGGCACCTTTGATTATACAATATTGTAATGAATGAGATCTTGTGAGCCAAAAAAATTGGGTCCCCATTTCTGAAGACAAAAATGGGATGTGTGTTATGGAACCACAAAAAATAGCCCTAAAAAAAGGAAGAAATGACAAAGGTATTTCTTTATCAGCAATCAATTCTCAACCCCGTATCAAGTTTCCAATTGGATTCCAGATGTCACTAGTGGCTTTGGAGATCTTCAAACAATAAAATTGAACATTTTTTTTTTACAATTTTCACACTTAGTGTGTGTTAAGTGTCTTAATTCCCTTAACGCTCTTAAGTGCCAACCAACATGAGTGTGCAACAACATAGAAATAATCATTCACTGGCTAATGAGAGTTTGAGAAACCCCCATCACTAAATTTCCAATCACTACATGGCTAGATGTAAGAAACCATTAAAAGGGATCTTAATGAGTCATCCATTACTTGTCAATTTTACTTTTGGTGATTCATTTGTCAGCTTCACTGAGTTCACATGTTTCCACTTGATTCTTCCTTGAGACTTTTGTTCGTTTGAAGTGAACTATCAATTATATTGTGCTAGCTTGCATTGAACATCTTATTTTCATTCATACCAAGTTTTAGAGTCCTATTTGATGACACATTATTTTCTTATTTACTTTTAAAAAAAAGAAATTACTTGACAACAATTAGACTATGTGGTCAATGTGTTGATGTTCCTTTCTTATGGACCTTTTCCAATTTGATTACTCATGTATTCCTCTTTTAATTAACTTTAGGCAACTCACATGCCAACAAATCATTTTGATAAGTTCCTGGGGAAATCCTTTGTTCAATCCAAAAAGAATTGGACTATCCCTTAGCAATTTTCCACTTGGGTTGAAAATAACCTAGATAAAAAATAATAATTTGTAAAGTGTTGAGAGTGATAAATCTATAATCCAATTTTAAGGCTAAAAGTCCTCATTACCTACAAACAACATTTGTATTTAGTTCATACAAGAAAAAAGCTATCCAAATGCTTTGATGAAGAAACACCTCTTCTAGAAATCAAGACCAATTGGGATGGGCCACATATTGGGAATAACCCTGAAAAAACATAGCCACTCCCTCACTAAAAGACTTAAAAAGAAAAAGAAGAAAAAAGATGAAAAATCCCAAACAAAATAGACTCGACACAAAGAGAACTAACACCTAAGTAAAAGGTCTTGAGAACACACACACACACACACACACACACACACACACACACACACACACACACACACACACACACACACACACACACACACACACACACACACACACACACACACACACACACACACACAGAAAACCATGAATAGTAAGAATGTGGGTGGTTATCAGTAGATTTCTCATTTTGTGCAATAGTAATAACCCAACCCATATAGTTCTAAAAAATGTTGACCTATCTTTGTACTTAGAAAAATAAAATTTGGACAATCTTGGTACAAATCACACAAAATCAAAAGTTGTGGTAACTCTCCATGGCCATGATTAATCCACAAACAAGTTCTCTTACCTTTAGCATCATATTCAAATTGAAAATCATCAAATTGGGAGGGATTATTTTTATCCTATTACTATTTCTTAGGGTTATCCTATCACCTAGTAGATTTTCTTTCATGCCAGTTACAACAAGATATCAAGTAGATCAAGGAAAATGATCTCAAGTTAGCTTAAAAAAATTAACTTTAGTTCAAACCCATCAAAGACATAAGGGAAACAAACCTATGTTTTTTCAATTTCCTAAAAATATTCCAAAAGATTTGTTTGACCCTAGTAGTTACCTTATTGAGTTGAGTACACCCTTAGCATCACCTCACTCAGATATGGATATGAATTTTACAATGGCTCCACAAAAGAAGAATTGAAGTGGTGAATACTATGTTGATCTTTTGAGTGGTGATCTTGCTCATGAAAATCTAAACTTCACCCCATATTGAGGATAGATATTTGGATGCAAACCAAAGCGATGAGAAAGGTAAGCATTATACATATCAAGAACAAAAATCCCAATATGATAATCAAATTAATCAGCCTTCTAGCACTCATGTGAATACAACATTTATTGGTAAATAGTTTAGACATTAAAGACCATGTACAACACTCATGACACCTTTAGGTTATGAAAGTTATAGACTCAAAGTACTTAAGCATGAGAGAAAAGTCCTTCTAGAAAAATAAGCTAAGAAGGCAGAACAATTTAGATGCCTAGAGGAAGAAAGGAAAGTTATTATTGAGATACAAAGGAAAACCCATCAAGAAGCACAAGACCATCTTGTGACTCCACAACTTGAAAATAAATTCAATAATGTGCACACTAGTGGTGGAAACAACTCTCCTCCACTCATTAATCTTGAGACTCCATGCACTTTCACCATCTGCTAGTCCTAGAGGAAGGAGAGCTTCAAGACATTATTATTATAGGAGGAAAACACCTCTTAGATTTTCAATAAAACCTTCACAACATTCTCATCATGGTTCACAATATGGAAATGGTAGGTCAAACTTTGACCACAATTGTTATGATTTCATGGGTATGCAACAAGACCCACATTTTCAGCAACATATGGAAGCGTATATGGAACAAAATAGAGATTCATGCTTTCAACATTTAATCAATAAGGGTGCTAAGGTCACTTACAACTTTGATGTAGACAAAAATATTAAAAATCATGATCTCTATATGAAATAAGAAATTAACCTATTGATGAAATAGCTGAAGCAAATATCAACACCCAAGAGTTCCTTTTCACTTGATTTACTTTTTCCTAATCCTTTTGATAAGAGTGTTGACATGAAATATTTTCCTAAAAAATTTGAGATCACCCAATATGACAAATATGATGGAAATGGGGATCCGAACAATCATGTTCATTAGTTCTATACTATGAGTTTTGAGTTTAATCATGAGGACTCATACCTTACGAGATTATTCCCAAGGAGTCATGAGGTTCAAGAAATGGAATGGTTTACAAATATAACTCCTCCTATTAAGATATTCCTTGAGTTAATTCAGAGATTTATTCAACATGTTGCATACAATCTTTCACTATCTATCTCAATATTGGACTTATGTCACACAAAGAAAAATCTAGGAGAATCCTTTGTTACTTTCTTGCAAAGATGGAGACAATAGTGCTCTAGCTATTCTAGGACTATTCCTGAGAAATAAAAGATTGAAATCCTCATTAGTAACATGGTTATTGAGATTAAGTTAAGAAGATGGTTTTTGAGTCCTTTGGTACCATGGTTGAAGTCACATTTAGAATTGAGGATGTTTTGATAGAGCAAGGTATTTTGAAAAAAAAAGGAAGCCACAACAACAATGGTCAGAATAACAAGAACAATAACAAGGATAAAGGAAAGAAAATATATTAGAATAAGAACAAAGAAGTGGTTAATGATGGAGTTGCAAATTCGTCTAATCCCAAAGTCCAAATTGTTCTCCATTTGGCTAATGCCTATCAAAAAAATAACAAGCCAAGATATCACAAAAGGCCTAAAGGAGAGAAATGTAACTTTACACAATTGGGCGAGTCATATGAAGAGATATTCATGAAGCTCCTTTCTTGCAAACTTGTACACCCTTATGATGCAAAAAAGTTTCACATACCTGAAGTTAAGCCATGGTGGTGGGATGAGAAGGCCTATTGCAAGCTTCACAATGGTGTTGGACATGATATTGAAAACTATGGGACATTTAATCATATTGTTCAAGATCTTATTGAGAATGGAAAACTTGAAATAGATAATTTAAATTAAAATGCTGATCACACAGCCTTCAAAAATCCTTTGCCCAAGTATGAGAAAGGGGAAGCTTCCCAACCTAAGAATGGAAGGCTATAATCAATTGAACTTATGCAAATTCTGAAAATGTTATCAATATACTTTAGGTTCTAGAAGAAAGTGTCAACATGATGGAAGATAAAGATCCCAGTGGTTATGATTTAAATTTGAGATCTCCTATCCTTGGTGCTAAGGGTTCTCACTCTAGAGAATCATCTCAAGGTCCCCTTGTCATTACAGTACCTAATTCAAACTAGTTAAGTAAACCTAAGAAAGTGTCTTCCCAAAGTCTCAATGTTGTTACATGAAGTCAAGGTCCCCTTGTTCGTCAAAGCACCTAGTTCAAACCAACCAAGTAAGCCAAAAAAAGTGCAATCCAAGTATGTTTCTTGACAAATAGTGGTTAATCCTATTGAATTATAATCTTGATGATTGATTGCAAAGTAACCCTAATAAAATTTTGATCTTTGAGCTTTTAGTGTTTTCTCCAAGAAAGAAACAAGTCCTTAAGGATGCTTTGTACATGGAAAATGTCCCCAATAATTTAGATGTCAATCAATTCCAGAGCATGATTAATCATATTGCTAGCCCTCATTACCTTTCATTTTCAAAGCAAGATGATAAATATTTGAGCCATCCACATAATCTTGCCCTCCATATTGAGGTCATGATCCATAGAACCCATTTTAGGCATGTGTTGATGATAGGGGTGATGGGCTTAATATTTATTCATTGAGTCTTGTAAAGACATTAGGTTATTCTGAACAAGTTATTGATACCAGAAAGAAGATTGCTATCAAAGCCTATGATGAGGTAGAGAGAAGGTCAAAGGGGTTGGTCATCCTTCTCAATAGGATTGGTCATGTTGAAAAAGATATTTTATTCCAAATAGTTGATGTTCTACCCCTTGCATACAATATTTTACTTGATAGGCCATGAATTCATGTTATGCAAGTAGTATCATCTACCTATCATTAGTGTGTTAAGTTCCCTTACAATGAAATAGAGATTTTTATACCTGGCGATAATGCATTTCCTATTAACTCTATTTTAGCAAGTACTCATGTTGCACTCAATAGAGAAGTAGATGATTTTGATGCAACTTTAGCTAAATGTAAAGTCATGTTCAAATCTATAGACCTTGGCATGGAGAAATATCAACTCAACTCCCTCACAATATTACCAATTTCACCTAGGTCTTATGGCAAAGCTTCACAAGAGATGAAACATTTCTCTTTAACTATGATATTATTTGACACATTTGTATAGTCTTCAGTGCCTACTCAAGGTGAGAAGGAAGATGTGGCTATTAGAGATCTTTGATTTATAGAGAAGAGAAGTATACGCACATTGAGATCTTCACTCCCTCTCCTAAAGATTATGGAAGAGAGTATAATTTTGTCAAGAAGATGGGCTATCCTAGACATGGACCTATTAGAAATAGATTAGATGCTAGAACCAAACCTTTTGATCATGGTCTTTTTGAGCACAAGTCTAAGAAGCTAGTTGGCTTGGGATATGCAAATCACAATAAGAATGTTGCTCCTATCCTTGCTAAGTAAGATACCAATGAAGAATAAGTGTACATACACAATTTGGAAAATCAACAAGATATATGTGAAGATTGGGTCCCTTTTACTGATCACCTTTAGTGAGATTAAAATTGTCCAGTATCTCATGAGATAGTTACAAATTTGGACCAAGACAGTTTGGCCTTGATGATATTGAGGTTTCCACATCTAAGCATCCCAAGCCTTCATGGTGTAAGCATCCTAGTTAATATTTAGAAATAGATTCCAATGAGTATGAATGGGACTCCCTCTTGGAGCCTTCTAGAGGTTATATGGATATTGATGTTGTTCATATGTATAGTTCTCAACCTAAGTTAGTCAATGATTCATGTGTCAGATTAGATAATTTCAACTCACATGTTACCTTAGTGGACGATTCTTCACTTGTTAGGATGAATCCCAATTTGGGTAGTTTAGGAAGTTACTTGATAGAGTCTGACTATTTAGTCAACGGACATGCATAACCATAAATTAGTCATTGATTTACCCCTTGTTCATGCTTATTTTATTAATTGGTCCCAATGCAATCAAAAACTTGATCTTTTAATGTTTCAAAATGATTATGAGATACTCTATTTGAATGCCATTGAACTCATAGTCTCTTTCATTAGTGAACTAGCTACACATCAAGTACCCGAGTTGCAAAATAAAAAGAAACAAAAATAAAAAGAGTAGAAATCCTAATGGTGAAAATCACTATGTGGAAATATTAGAATATAAAAAAGTAAAATGAAAGAACTTATCCAAGGGGAAAACCTCTCTAAGTCACATGAGGATGAGGTACTTGATCATCTCCCTAGTTATTTTCAAGATTGATCTTCACTGCTTATTGAACCAACATAAGCAATCAATTTTGGTACATATGAAGCTTTAACAAATAGATGTAAGATGGCTATAAAATAGAGAATTATAGAGTTACACATCTATGGGGATTCACAGCTGTTAATCAACCAAAACAATGATCACTATTTAACAATAAATGAAAAATTGGCACCTTACAAGAAAATGATTGATTCCTTGAGATGCTACTTCACATTTGTCTCATTTTAGAAAATCCCTAGAGTAGAAAACAAAGAAGCTCATACTATGTGTACACTTGCTTCACTTCTTCAATTAAAGAAACATGAATCAAAATTTGAATTTTTGGTAGAAGAGCTACACCACCCTATCTATTTTTCCCAAGAGTGTCATGTTATTTGTACCCTTTCTAGTTGTGAGTCATCCTGTTATAGTGCCATTTATTCATATCTTTTTAATGGAATTATACCTAAAACCTTTGACTGATCTAAATGCAAAAACCTTATTTCAAATTCCTCTCATCATTCCCTTATCTCTAGTGATTTGTATAGGAGGGGTCTAGATCAAACATTTCTTAGATTCTTAGAAAAGGAAGAATCTAATCAAGCATTAGTTCACATACATGAGGGAATCTATGGAGGACATTATAATCATCTTTCCATGTATCAAAGATTTCTAAGGTCATGGTACTATTATCCCGCGATGCATATTGATGCAATAGCTTTTGTAAAGTCATGTGAAAAGTTTCAAAAGCATGGTAACCTAATACATGCTCTAGGGAAAGAACTCATTCCTTCTATCTCTCATTGGTCATTTCATCATAGGACCTTTGATCATGTTGGTCAAATTCATCCCAACTCATCATGTGGACACATGTTTATTATCACTGCTACTGATTACTTCACTAAATGGGTAGAAGCTATCCCACTTTCTATTGCCTTGGGCAAGACAGTTTCTCTATTTATTCTGAATCATATTATCGGTAGATATGGAGATCCTTTTGATATTATCACTGACAATGGAGGCCAATTTAAAAATAAGGACCTTAAACAAATTTATAAGAAATCCAAAATAAAACAACATTGAACCTCCACTTACTTCCTACAAGGGAATTGTCAAGCAAAAACATTAAATAAAACCATTCTCAAAATCTTACATAGAATAGTTCAATAGAATGGTAGAGATTGGCATTTACAGATGAATCAGGCTTTGTGGGCCTATAGAGTGAGTATTTTTACTGCTACTAGGGCTACTCATTTTACATTTACATATGATGTTGAAGTAGTGTTACATTTAAAGGTTAGGATTCCTTCACTCAGAGTTTCCCTCAAAGGTCTAGCTACATATGAAGACTACTATGTCATGAGACTTCAAAGAGATAGAAATTCTAGATGAGAAAGTCCAAGAATCATTTGACCATATAAGGGTTTATCAAAAATGCATGTCAAGAGAATTAACAAAAAGGTTCACCCTAGAGAATTCTAGGTGGGAAATCTTGTCCTATGTCAAAATCCTAAGAGTCAACATAATAGAGATCAAAAGGGTAAATTTGAACCTAATTGTTATCACAAATTTTTTTGGGTTTGGTGCCTATTTACTATCTACAATAGAGGGAGAGTAGCTCCCTGATCCTATCAATGCCTTGCACTTGAAGAAGTTCTATCAATGATGTTTGTTCTATCTTGGGGCATCTTTGCAAATATTTATTGATCTTGAAAAAATACAAAAAAAATGATGTATTTCAAAAATCCAAAAAAAAGATCATCTTAGTAATAAGCTCTTTGATGTATCTCTAAAAAAGTCATATATTTCAAAAAATAGTAATAATAATAATAATACAAGTGGTGAAGCCTTAGAAATGGGTGCTACTTGAGGCCTTTGCACCCCTTTTCCTTAGTGCATCTCCTCAACACTTGGCATTTCTCCATCATGCCTTGTCCTTGTTGCCTTTGTTTGGAAATGGCCTTTGTCTAGTGGGCTTAACTATGTTAGCTTCGGTCTCTTGGTTGTATTAGTCTTTAGGACACCTCACAAATGGTGTTTTTCAACACCACCCCAACTGTATTTTTCAATATAACCCCTAACATTAAGTGTTTTTCAACACTTATCAGTTTGGTCTTACCCAATTTTGTCATGTGATCTTATCTTCTTACAAGAATTTGATCCTTATCCTTAGAACTTAGTATCTGTTAACACACTTAAAATTTTTAAACAAAAACACTTAATTCTTGAATTATGTCATGATCTTTTCTTTATGTGCTAACTATTATTGATTTTCATTGAGCATCCTTGTCTAATAAGTCTCTCCAAGATGCATAGATAGAGGACTTGGGTCAAGGGGAATATTTTTATTTTCTTACTACTTTTGGGTGTGCTCTTGAAACTCTAGAGTGTCTCTTATTACCCTTGAAAAACTTATGAGATTTGAGGCATCATCCTTGATTTCATTTGCACAACCATTCTTATAGTCATCTGGGCATCTATGCCTTGATACAAGCATGTTTTTGCTACATTAAATTGGGTAAGATAGCATCAAATTCATCTTCAGCTTTATGTCATTGATTCCAATGTTAGAATCTTTCCACATTCCAACCTAATATAAATCAAATTCATATATTCATAGTTGCACTTGTAATTAGTGATGATTTTGTGATTTTCGATGTCCGCTAATAATAGCCCAATGATGAAAATAAGTTCTTTTACATTCTCTAATGAATGATGAACACAAAATCCTATGTTATGGTTGCACTATTCCAAGTACACCTTTGCATTTTCATGTAGCTTCAATAGTAGGAATTTTCTAAATAAATGACTTTGTGATTAAAAAATTTAGTCACATGACTAGAATGATCAAATTCTAGTAATATTTTGCAATCTGTAATTAAATGTGACTAAATAAATGAAAACTCTTGTCATCAAATAAAATTATAAGGTTAGACAAAGATAAGTGACTAAATATATAATCAAATAAATGACTAAACTATTTGTTAGTAATAATTAGACACCTAAACAAATGACTAAATGAATAATTAATCATTTTTTTATCATAGTAATATATTGTTAAACTATTTTATAACTTTGATTAATCTTTCATAAAAAATGTGTGATCTCTATATGGCATTATTAGTTAACTTCCTTGAATGTCCTCTCAATTGATATTGAACTAGAAAAAATCTCAAAATTACCCTAATCTGCACTCTCAAAATCGATCTATCAAAGAATTTCTATTTTAGCATTCACAACTTTTGTGGAGATTTTATGGAAGATGATAAAATCTAGATGCCACACAATTTTTTTTATCTATTTCTAAAAGAATACCTAGAAAAATGACTAGGAAATTATCAAAATGTGTCCTCTATTTAGATTTTTTCATCTTCTTGAAAGTGGAACATGTGAAAATAATAACAAAGTATGGACAAGGGGCATGGATTGCAAAGATTACTTATACCCATAATGGTCCCATCGTCTTCATTATTACCATAATTAGCCTTAAACCATGAATTTTCACCTTCAGGCTCCTTGGGACTAGAAAACTAATTCATCAACCTTCCTTTTGAATTATAGGGTATGTGCAATATCATGCTATGCCAAAAAGTTGCGATCTAAAAAATCTATAGTTTTAAAATATCTCAAACCATTTCAAAATCTACTCCAACTTTTTTCTCATCCACCATGATACTAAATGAAAATAATTAATATCTTTATAAGGTCTACTATATTTTTGAATACCAAACTTATATGGTCAACTTTAAAAACATCCTAAAAATGTGCTTTTGGCCTGTTTTTATGTGATTTTTACTTCAGAAATGTAGCTGATGAATTATTTTTCACCAAAATTTGATGAAATGAAAATGGTTTATTAAGAATGTTCTTATCTTTCCATAAATGTAAAGTTTGACAAATTATGAATTTATTAAGTAATTATTACTTATTTTCTAATTGAGTTACATATAAAGTGTTGACTAACACATGAAATGTCCCTTTACTAATTTTATGTGATATTTCATGCCTCTAATCAAATTTTCAAAATCAAACAACTAATATCACAAAGATCCACCAAATTTCTCAAGAAACCCCAAATCGGGTATGCCAGAAATAGTGCCAAAAGCTTCACAGCTTCACCTATTATTAATAAATCTAAAAGTGGACATTTTTACAAAAATTTCAGCAGCATAAAAGCCTATAAAATGAAATTTCTAGATCTGTATAATATACACAAAATAGCTCCCAAACAAAGGACAAAAATAATGCTCATCAGGCTCAAAAAATACACCCGAAAACTCACAAAACTGTACTGTTTAGCACAAAGGCAAACTCTGCATGAGCATGCACATGGAATGGCTTCAAACTCCCATCCTTAGCCTTCTTGGAAACCTACAAACTCCCATTCTTGGGTCTCCCTGGAAACCTGCAAACTTCCGTTCTTGGGTCTCCTTCTCCACAGGTTTGGCGGCCTCTGAAGAATAACAAAGAAATGAGCAAAAATCAAGTTCTGAAATCAGCCCAAAATGCCTCCAAACCCCTTAAAAGAGGGCATAAACCTAACTCACATCCAAGAGGGGTTAATGAAACATATTTTAATAATAATTTTCATTTATTAGTCTATTCGCTTCCAAAGATTATCCCCCTTTGCTAAAACTTCACCTTTTTGGGCCTACCTGCCTTAGCAAAGATTATTATTTTTAATTATTTGAAAAGGGGACATGACAAGTCCTCCTCTCCCAAATATTGCTTGTCCTCAAGTAGTGGCTGAACAATAAACCAATCAATCCACCTGGATCCCAAATGTAGTCATGAACTATGCTACTACCAATTAACATAGGCTCCTGCAATATCCTCTACAATATGACCAAGAGGAATCCATAATCAAACTAACAATTACAGCTCAACCAAACTCCAAAATCACCATTGCCATAGTCAGAAACCCATGTGACACAAACTCTTAGAACATCAAAACCTAAGTAAAGTGGACAAATCAAACTAGCAACACAGTAAATACCATCAACGCATCCCATTGGCCTATACAAAATGTACAATCCAACTCTGCAACAATGGTGAATGCTCTCGAATGAAACTGTACCAAGTATGGAGAATCCACACACTGTACAACTCCTGTAGTCAACACAACTCTGCAAATCACTGGCCACTATCTCATAACTATAACTCCCATGCACTGCTGATGGTGAAAAGACATTACAAGATAAAGAGTAAGAAATGGACCCCAAACCAAATTTTCCATGAACAAGTGATATAGCCCACTGTGACTAACTACCAGCTAAGCTAGGAGATGTCATAGCCAAAGGAGTAGAATCAGTAACAACAACTGCTGAAGCATCACTCCCAAACTCCTACTCTAAGTCATGTATTATCAAGCCGTCAACTGTAGAACCTATCACCATGTCATGCCCATCACAACTCTCATCTTGAGGCATCAAACCATCCCATAACTGATGACAAGCACTAGGAACCAAAGTACATCTTTGTATCATCATCTCATCAACATGGTCATCAAAGGTAAACTGATGAGCATACCTTATAGTGTAATGCCAATAGAATGCGCCAATCTCAGTCAATGGCTCAGGCTATAATCTAGATGAAACTAACTGCAATTGATCATTAACCATGGTGGAACTGACTACTACCTCTGAAGATATCACCAAGGGAGTAGTATTACTAGCAGGAACCATGCCAACTACTGACTCACCAACATCACACATGATCTTTGATACATCTCTAGTCTCCGTGCCATCAGTACTAGAGGCCACCACCATGTCAGGCATACAACAATCTGCTACAACACCCAACTCAACTGAACCTGACTCTAGTGGGAATGAACCTGATATGACAATGTTAGTATCAAGGATGGATGCATCCCCATCTCCACTATCTCTGACAATCTCAGCCATGGACATCCTCAGATCACCAAACACCACAGCTTGTGACTATATAGAATTAGGTAAAGACTGTAGTCACTCTAACTCCATGGTCACCTTAGCCAAATGAAACTGTGACTCCTTGAAAGCCAACTGTGTACTCTCAAGAATCTCATAAGTCACCTCAAGCTGCTGAGTAAGCTCACTCACCTCATCTTCCATGGCCAACAATGCATCATATGTTGTACTACCCCACTCCATAAGATAATCTCTATCAGCTACCAACTGCATATAATCTTGTCTTAGAATCTAGATAGCCTCCCATAAATAGTGGAACTCTGTCAATGAAAGATAACTGCCTCCCTTCTCATCACTAGTAGGAGAACCCCATCCATAAATGGCTAACAACTGACGAGTAGCATCAAAGTGCTGGCAAGTGGTAGAAATGTCTCGCTCACTAACTCTCAACTTATTAGACACATGATGGCACTAGCTTGACTATCTCCTACAAACCTCCTCTGATGCACTATCTAAAGGAGTATCCTCAAGGTTACTAGTCTCTATATTATTACCATCCATATCCTGTGAATCAACTCTAAAGCTCATATCAACAAATGGAGTATCAAAAACTATAGCATTACTGTCCAATTCCTTTGTACCCAAGGAAACTAAGTCTTCAAAACTGCCCACTACATCCTCCTAGATGTCAACAATGCCAATATGATCCTGGGACTCATCTGTACACACTGCCAAATATGAAAGATCATCAACACATTCCAGCAAGTATGGTCAACTGGATATATGAACAAAGCCCAACACCGGTGTATAAAAACTAATACCAACATCGGACAAGCTGCTAGCACAAGAAAAGACAACACCATGCAATCTACTAATCAAATCCATGATAGCACCCAAACAAATACTACTACCAAAATGTGTTAAAGATCTCCAATCAACTGAATCCCAAATGCCAATATAACAATCTCGAGTCCATATTTGTAAACTAGAATCAGCTGGTAACTCAAGAAAAATCCTCACTTGAGTAATATGACCAATACCAACTAACTCCACATACCTGTCATGATGAGATAATGAAGTCACAATACTATCTTTGTTCACTTTCAACTAGCTAGACAAATTGTGTGAAGTACTACCAGCCTCAACCTCATGTGATGAAGCATCTAACTATGCCTGGTACTCTTTCTCAGCAAATTCATGAATGCTCAATGTCTGCTCATCTCTACCAAGTATCTCACCATCATGCACAACAACATCCTCATAATCATCATCTGAACCCACTACGCTATAGTCACTACCTATTGTAACTATACCATCCTGAATACCTATGATATCACCCTTTAATGACCTATATACAATTTTCTCAATTTGAGTATCAAGTTGACCATTACTATCAATCTGCGTAATATCCTTTCTCACTACCTCCTGTGGCAGAGTAGAATTTGAGACCTCTGCTTGGCTATAAGCTAGTTTCTCAAACTCCTCGTGCAAGTTCTTGGTAATTGTGTCATCTGCCCTGTGAGAAAATCTGCCAAATAGAAATCTAGTCAACTTATCCACCTTAGCTGGGTCGGACAACATGTCATTCATTATATGATGGTGCTCAACCAACTATTCAGACATGTCATGGCTTATTTTCTTAAGTTTATCTTGAATTTCTAAATAACCATCCTTTCTACTATTTTGACTCTAGATATCAATTGTCTAAGATCGTGTCCTCTAAGACTCTATACTATACCTGTCCATTCTGGATAAAGTAGAGTGTAACCCCAATAGGTTCTAACTTATTCAAACACCAAGAACTAACATGCAATTAATTAGAAGTAGCATGACACCATAGATTTCGACATGCATGATTAGAAGCAACATGCAACCACCAAATTCACCAAGAACTAACATGAAATTGATTAGAAGTAGCATGCAACCAAATATTTTGACATGCAATTGATTAGAAGCAACATGCAAGATTTGGGTAGTTGTCAAAATTGACATACAAACTTCTACAAACCCTCAGGCTGGCAAGATCATGGCTCTGATACCACTGAAATGTCCCTTTACTAATTTTATATGATATTTCATGCCTCTAATCAGATTTTCAAAATCAAACAACTAATATCACAAAGATCCACCAAATTTCTCAAGAAACCCCAAATCGGGTATGCCAGAAATAGTGCCAAAAGCTTCATAGCTTCACCTATTATTAATAAATCTGAAAGTGGAAATTTTTACAGAAATTTCAGCAGCATAACAGCCTATAAAATGACATTTCCATATTTTTATAACATCCACACAATAGCTCCCAAAAGGAAGACAAAAACAATGCTCATCGGGCTCAAAAAATACACTCGAAAACTCACAAATCTGCACTGTTCAACACAAAGGCAAACTCTGCATGAGCATGCACATGGAATGGCTTCAAAATTCCATACTTAGCCTTCTTGGAAGCCTGAAAACTCCCATTCTTGGGTCTCCCTGGAAACCTACAAACTCCCGTTCTTGGGTCTCCTTCTCCACAGGTTTGGCAGCCTCTGAAGAATAACAAAGAAATGAGAAAAAATCAAGTTCTGAAATCAGTCGAAAATGCCTCCAAACCCCTTAAAAGAGGGAATAACCCTAACTCATGTCCAATAGGGGTTAATGAAACATATTTTAATAATAATTTTCATTTATTAGTCCATTCGCTTCCAAAGATTATCCCCCTTTGCTGAAACTTCACCTTTTTGGGCCTGCCTGCCTTAGCAAAGATTATTATTTTTAATTATTTGAAAAGGGGACATGACAACACACTACTTAAAAAACAACTATAACTTTCAAATGGTACAACATTTTTTAAATCCAAAAGATGCATCACATTCCATGTTTCTTCTACTATAAGGGGGAAAAAAATGAAAATTTGAACTTTGCACAATTTTGAATTAGTTAAGGTGGTCAGACATGAGAGTTTTCTTATTCCAAAAATACTAAAGTCAAAAATTAATTAATTATTATTTATTTAGAATAAAAATCCCCAACAATATGTGTCACATCTAGGCATGAGTCTACTACTTATATCTAGAATATTATTAAAAAATATTATCATTTGAATTTGATTAAGGTGGTCAGACATATGTCTACTTCTTATTTTTGTTCTAAAATTTTTGTAATATTGTATTAAAATTCAAATTTTTTACCAATCAATTTCCATTTTCTTGAGATAGTCCTAGTAGTTTAGAAACTAGATTCAATTTCCTAGAGATTCTTTTCTCTCAACTTTTTGATATAATGTTAATAACAAGTAGCAAATTGTACGTCAATTTGACATAACCTTGATTTTCTAATTTTTTATTTCCACTTAAGAGCATAGTTTGGTTGGCCATGATCTTGCACATACCCTACATGGTTCATTAATATCATTAATTAAAGTGTTTTCTCTATCATATCCCAAAGAAGCATTTTCAAAATCATACTTACCCTCCATTGTGATCTCCTAAGCTAATAAGAAATTAGGACAACTTACTTCTAAATTGAACCCAAAGGATGAACTCTACATGAATTTATTATTACATAGAATACCCATGAATAGACATTTTCTTAGTCAAGCTTGAGACCAGATTAAGCATATTATACATCTCATCTGATGACATATCTTATTCTAAGGGAGGTATCCTCTCATTATCTAATGGGGGATCAATATTATAGTAGGAAGCATTGGTATCTTCTTCTTGATGACTTTTAGATTCAAAAATCTTAGCAACCTTAGAAACTTCTACATTTCTATCACTTTTTGCAACTCGACAGAGTTTTGGAACATTAAAAAAAATTGTGTCCTCAAAATTTCTTGTAATATCCACACTTATTAGAACATCAAAAATTGAAACAATTTCATTGCTTTCATTAATTTCAATAGGTTGATATTCTTGTGCTAATACATTATATACTGCATCTTAGTAACTATTACATTCCAACTTTGAATGAATCCTTTGATGGAGTTGACAATATTAAGGAAGAAGAAGGATGCTTGGATTCTAATCTTATCCAAGATACTTCAAATTTCTTGTTATGTAATCCATAAGACCATTAAAAACTCAACCTTTACATGTAATTCCTTCTTAACTATCAAGGTAATGGTTTTTGGATCCACATAATACATTGGAGTGTTATAGGCCTACATTATCTAGAGGAGTAGGATGCAACCATAGAAAGACATCATCTGTTAGAGATTCTTCTCTACTTTTCAAACTTTGTGTGTTCATATTATTGCTACAATAAACATGTATCCCAAAGGGTCCATGGTCTTTCTCTTCATTGCATGGGAACATAAACTTCTCTTGATCATCTTCATCATTTCCTCCTCCTATAGCTTTATCGTATGATTCAAACACCATTACACTAAACTACAAGGATTGTTCCTCCATGATTTGGGGAGTTTATCTGAAGCATCATTATACCCATATCCATTTTCACTTGGACTCATACCCTTAATACCATTATTCTCATTGTTGATGTTATCATAGGGTTCATAATTTCTACTCTTATTTTGAGAATAATTATTTTGGACAACAAGTTATCTTGGATAATTGCCTTGGTTTCTTGAGGAGTTCAACTTTATTCTAATTAGTTGATTGGATAAAAGAGACATCATCTTCTTCATAGCCTTAACCTCACTAGCTATATTGTTCTTGAGTTTACTAGGTGGAGAAGTCCTTTTTGCAAAAAATATAGTATTTTGGGGCTCATAACTTGAATATATAATTGTTGGCATTCAAGTAGTAGTAACCTATTGCAGTAAAGGTACTAGATTCAACAAGTCCATTTGATTGAGCATAATAGATGCTCCTAATAGAAATGGTCATATGCCTACTATATTATTCAAAGTGAAAGAAGGCACAAAGTTTCCTCCACCATGGGTATCTCCTTGCTTAATGAATGCAATAGCTTCTTTGAAGACCTTTTCAATGTTATCAATGTCTCTAGGTGGGAGCCTTCTTAGAAAAATAGAATTAAATGAATCCATTTTTCCCAAATAGATATGGATGACAACCTCTTGTGGTATAATGTATGGAAACTCCATTCTTTGATACATCCTATTAAAGTGATGATTAAACCATGAAAGAATCTCATGGGGATCCCTCTTAATTGATATCAACTAATGGTGTATGATAGATGGATCAATATAGATCTTGAATTATGAAAGAAACTTGCTCTCAAAAGAGTTCTAATCTCTTATTGATGGTAGTGGTAGATTGAGGTACAAATTGAATGTCATTTCCCCAAAAGTGTAAGGGACAAGGAAATAGATCATATCCATATTCTGAATTTTGTTTCAATTATAGATTTTCATGAATCTTTTTATATGATCTTCTATTATTCATTATTCTCCATTGATGAAATGTGGGCATAAAAAATTAGGATTTTTGGGCAAGTCGTGCAATGGACCAACTAGGTTCAAAGGTGAACTTTTGGCTTGAAGAAATCCATGGATGGAGTGCTAGGTAAAATGGTAGGTGGAGGTAAGTTTGAGTGGAACTAAGAAAGATGATGAAATTTGAAATGGGAGTGATAGAATTCTTGGTATCCCCTTATCACTATGAGGCTTGTGAAACTGACTAATTTATAAGAACTTGTATTTCTTCTTGAAAAAAACACCTTCAAAAAGTGCAGTTCTGCACCTTCTGAGAGTGATAGACTTGGAAAATTTATAAACTTCCAAAAGTTGTAGAGTTTTCAAACAAAAATTTGGTCTTTTTGGCATAACTATTTTGGCCATCCTTTTATTGCCACTTCTGTTGAGCTGTCATTTTGCATGATGTTGAATGACAAGGATCCTTTTGAATCCCTCTCTTTAAAAGCTAATAAAGGACCAACTCCATGGTTCTAGGTGGGTCTTGCAAGCTACTAGGTTCTCTCAATTAAGGATAAGTGTGTATGTTCATGAGGAGGCTTGCTGCTAGTTTGAACCAACTTTGAACAATCAGTTAATGTTTGAAATGTAACCACAAAAGAGATATTTTATTTTATTTTATCTTTTATGAATAATACAATTTATTGATGAAACTATATGAATTTCTATTCAACCAAATTTTTGAAAAGAAATAAAACAAAGATAAACAAGAGATTAAAGAAACTAACTTGAAAGAAAAATTCCTAATGGACATAAACCAAGGTAACATCATGTTTGGGAATTAAATTATAGAAAGAATTGGGTAGGAAACCAATGAAATTAGGAGCAACACTTCCTCAACTCCCCTAATGCAATCATCGATGAAAACTCAATATAAAAAAAAAATATTTTTCATGGTTCATCAAATCGTGAGTCGAAGAGAGTGTGCTAACATGATACAAAATGCTATGCAAGAACAAAGATGATCCTTTCTCAAATTTGTCACAATAGTAGAATCCATTAACACAAGGTGAACACAAGAACTAAAAGGTTGAATAATCATAATAACACAATAAAACCATTGGCTCCATTATTATTCATGAACATGCATTCAAAAAATAACACAATCCAACAAGATTTACTATACTCAGAATGAGAGAACCAATAGTATATATTTTTACATCAAAATAATGGCTTGGAGTACATATTACATTCATGTATTCAAAAAAAATGATCTCCTCCCTTTGTATTGGAAGCGAGATCTCTTGTAATGCAAACTCATGCTAAAAACTAACAAAATAAAGCTAATTACATAGAAACTAACTCTCTAAGTAGTGTTAAGTAGGTCTCCACCCTTGTTTTTATCAATTAATGAGTGCATGAGCCTTTAAGTGATAATTTTTCTAACTTTATAATTTTTTGAAGTGAGAATTTTTCTAACTACACAAATTTGTAGAGTAAGAATTTTGCTAACTCAATAATTTTCCAAAGTGAGATTTTTTTCCAACTCCATAATTTTCCAAGGTGATAAATTTTCTAACTCCATAATTTTCCAAACTAAGAATTTTCCTAACTCCACATTTTTCTAGAGTGAGAAATTTTCTAATTCCACAATTTTCCAAAGTGAGAATTTTTTCTAACTCCATAATTTTCTAGAGTGAGAATTTTTCTAACTTCATAATTTTTCAAAATGAGAATTTTTCTAACTCAACAATTTTCCAAAGTGAGAAATTTTTGAATTCCACAATTTTGCAAGGTGAGAATTTTCCTAACTCAACAATTTTTAGTTTCCATCATCTCAAACTTATTGACCATCAACCAAAATGATGTGTGGATGTTTCCTTTTGAAATTTTAGATGGAAGAGGTGATTTTTTGAGGAGCTAATAAGTCTAAAGCTTCATACTTTTCCCTAACTTCCTTGTGGAAATCATGAAGTGTGACTTCTTGGGAATTCCTTAGAACTTGAAAGTCATGGGTTTGAGTATGATCTTAGCTTCTATAGAAGACAAGAAAGCCATGGTAATGTTAAGGACCTTGGGGGGCCTCTAGATATTTTCTAAATGTACACCTACACACCTTTAGAGATAAATTATTCACCAAATCTTCAAACTATGCACGTGACCACCTTCAAGGATGTGCGTAGGATTCTCAATTCACCCAAAAAATAAAGTTCTCTATTTTTAAAATAGTTTCTATATTTTTCAAAAATAAGGTGTTAGATCACCCTTGTGTACTTATTTTTCTATATTTGATGATTTAGGCCCATTTGTGCACCTTGGGAAACCTATGCACTTTGTTCTTTAAAACTTTGTAAAATGTTGGACTTGCACACCTTAGCATCTTTAGGAATCTAGGCATCTTCAAGAGTTTTAGAATTGTGCACCTCCATAGATTCATGCATAAACACCTTGGCACCTTGGACATGTGTACACCTTCTAAAGATAATGCTTTCACCTATTCATCAAATTGTGCACCTGCATGCCTTTAAGGAAGTGCACAACATGGTCAATTCAGCCAAAAATCAAGATTCTTAGTTTTGAAAATGGTTTCTTGGTTTTTCTTAGATGGGGTCTAGGAGTAGTCTAGTGTACTTATTCTTGATACTTTTTATGATTTATGCCCTCTTTATAGACCAAAATTTTCATATACTTGAACTCCTTCTAATTCTTCTATTTGAAACCCCAAGGTCTCTATTTTAAAAATTCACATGCAATACCATAGTAATTTGGTCTGCTATGGATGATGAGGATGTCATGATGATCTATAGAAAAGATAAACATCAGTACACTAGAGTTATGGGTTATAAGAGATGTTAATGTACCATACTCTCTAAACCCAATCTACAAAATTTCCACTCCTTGAGGCACCTTGGAAGATACCATATTTTGAGGAATGAACTTCTATGAGCTGAAAAAAAGGGGCATCCCCATTTTTGAAGACAAAAATGGTGTGTATGTTTTGCAACCATAGCATTACACTTGGTCATCACTAGGTTCTGCGGTCACTACTAAGTTGGTCCTTAATACCAATGTTTGGTTAGCACTATTTTTGATCGATGCATATTATGGCTTGGTCAACACTAGCATCACTTGGCATATATTGTATGTCCCTTAATCTTATAATATGTTTCCTAATCAAACCTATGCATTTGGTCAATCTTAAATCACTTCTTCAAGGCTTTAGTGCATTTGTCTTCTTCTCTTGTAACATGATTGAACGATCACTTTATCTTATCACAATCTAGTGTCCATTTGTAGCTTCTTCTTCATGACTCAACCTTTCCTCTAGGTGTTTTTTCTAATGACCAAGTTTTCAAATCATCTTCATCAATCATATAGATATGATACTCAAATCATATAGAAAATTATTTCACCAATAAGGTTTTGACATCAATGAAAACATAACAATTGTTCCAATTATAGTTTAAAAAATATGTTGTCATAAAACATTATAAAATAAAGTTTTATGGTGATTGTTCTTCAAGGATAACTTTAGTGGCTAATATTCACCAATTGGCTAATCTCACTCATCGGGGATCCAAGATTTGGCTATTTTTTTTGCACTTTTGGGGTGTCCATATTGCCTACACTTTACCAAAATTGGTTCTCATGCTTAGGCTAATCACAAATAATAATAATAAAGTATTTATATTTGTGTGATGACTTAACCAATGGAATATAATTTTTCTATGTAGTAATTTAAATATATCAACCTATAATTTTCAATCTTTGTCTTAATTGATGGTCATGTTTGCCAAAATTTGGTAAACATTTAAGGTACACTACAAATTAAGTATGTAGATTTGACACGTGTCTCTATTATAAAGACTTATCATAAAACTTTTTATCCATTCTCACTTTTTCACGAAATAGATTTCATTGGGGACACATGTCTTTATTGACATATTAGTCAAGTTTTTTATTAGTGACAACACTTATTCTAATTTTGTATGGCTATTGATCTCATTGAATAGTCTATAGTGTTTGCCATGTAATTTAGTAGCAACCAAATTCTACAATTGCTACCGAGTCTTCTAGACTAATTCCAAGTGGACACCAAAAACTCCAATGGTTACCAAGGGAATTTAGTTAGTGTGAAGTGCAATAGTTCAAAGCAAGTAGAATTAGGCAACGTGAAGTCTAGTAGTTCAACCCGAACACTCCAGTGGTTAGGGAGCTTTGCAATTTCTACTGAGCTAGCAGTTCATGTGATGCAAAGCTAGTGTTAATTGAGTCATATGTGAAGATAGTGTTTACCAAGTGAAGTAATGGTAAACTAGTGATTCAGTTTATGACAAGTGACATAGTATCTACTGAGTCACTAGTGTAGACCAAGTTTGAGACTACTTTGAGGTGATTAGTATAGACTGAGCTTCTACTTCTACACAGTGCATGACGATGCTGAGTAATGATAGTGGACACCGTTTATCAGAACTTCATCAAGTTAGTCTTCAAAACCTAAGTGTCTTCATATGGGTCAACTTTGTAATATTGGTGTTAACTTATATATTGGTTAACTTTGTTATTATATAAATTGGATTAATATATATGTAACATATTGTATCATATCCAATGTGTGTGTGTATGCAAGATAATGAAATGTAAGAATGTGAATGTAATCAAGCAGTAGATAAAGTATATATTGAAGACCATATCAGAAAAGGAGCAACAAAGACATATCCATTACAAAAGGTGATCAGTATTTCAAGGTATCTCTATCAACAATTCAATTGTAACTCATAGATCTACTATTTAATTATAATAGATGAATTAGTCTAAATCCTTTAACAAGGTAGAATTAATAGTCTTTCTCAAAATCTCTTTACTAAGTGCATATTATATTGTGTGTTTGTAAAAACCTCCAACAAGGTGGACCTAGCAGTCCTACTTGCTCCTAATAAGGAAGATCGTGAAAAGTGATCATTGTAAACCTTAATAGGCCAATGTTATGCTATAGTATTGAAGTTTTGTAGGTATCATTCCCACCCCATTTTTACTTTCTATTTGGAAGGTTTCTGGGTCACCAAATTAATGTGTTCAAATGTTATGAATGTTTTATGTTTTGAGTTTCTCATGCATGAAATTAGATCAGTAAATGATAATTGGAATACTGCTATAAAGTGTTAGAATTGATAAAGTTTTAAAGGTTACTAATTCACACCTCCCCTCTTAGTAACCTAGCATAGTCTTGAATATTTCCAAAAATTGGTATTAGAGATTTGTGGTTCTTAGGAGAAAGTTTAATAGCTTGACCAAAGATCTAGGATATGGAGATATTCAAACTTGATAAAGCAATTGACAATGAAAAGTTGGATCTACAAATGGCCATTACACAACTCAAAAAAGCTAAGGAGCAACTTTCCCAATCCCTAAAAAGAAGGAAGGAACTTGCAAATCAAATGAATGATCATCAGTACATTGAAGAAAGAATTGAAGACTTTTTCCCTTCAAGTAGTTCAGATGAAGCAAATGATGTAGTAAAAAAACTCCTAGAGAAGAATGGTTTCCTGTAAGAAGAAGTATAAAAGCTCAAAAGAGAACAAGAAATTTAGTTAGTAAGGCTATGTAAAATCTTGGAATAGAGGAAAAAGATGAAAGAAGATATGGATAGAAGAAATAATGAAAACTGGAACTAATCCCTTTAGCATGCAGATTTTATGGATCAAATCTCCAATGCAAATGAGGAAATCATGAGCCAAAGATAGATCAATGAAAGATTAAGAAATGATCTAAATCTGGAAAGAATAATCAATGAAAGAATAAGAAATGAGCTAAGATCTAAAAAGAAAATTAGTGAAAGATTGAAAATTGACCTAAACACTGAAAAGAAAAAAAATGAAAGAATGATGAAAGCTCAAGTAGACATGAATTAATTAAATCAACTAAATGAGTAGAATATCTATAGGAAAAAGGGTAAAGAAAGATTTGAATACAAAGAAGAAGGTGAATCTTTCAAACAAGATGCTCAAAGGAATCAAAGACCTACTTTCAATCACTATGGTAAGTTAGGTCATACATTAAAAAATGTTGGAGTAATGGTAAAGCAAGATTTAATGGGAAATGC
Organism: Cupressus sempervirens; assembly: GCA_028749045.1. Taxonomy (NCBI): domain Eukaryota; kingdom Viridiplantae; phylum Streptophyta; class Pinopsida; order Cupressales; family Cupressaceae; genus Cupressus; species Cupressus sempervirens. The sequence goes on from CM053793.1 coordinate 174,800,550, forward strand.
TACAATCGCAATCAGCATGGTTACAAGGCTAATGAATGAAAAGAGAAACCAAAATTTTAAGGAAAGTGCCACAAATGCAAGAAACAAGGTCACAAGGCATCAGATTATAGAACTAAGTCATTCAGTCTAGTAGAGAAAATTGTAAAAGAAATATTTGGTTGGAACTACAACACTTGGTGTAGATGTCATTACTGTGGAGAATATAGACACATTGGCATGAATTGTGTTAAACATCACACAAGGAAGAGAGATACTACCATAACATGTTTTACTTGTACTAAACTTGGTCATCTAGCCAAGAATTGCATGAATATAGGTAGAGTTGAAAATGAAAAGAAAGCAAAAGCAAATAAAATTTGAAAGTAGATGAGGTAGAATTGGATTCCTAAATCTATTGAGGAAGATAGTTCAAGTAATGATGGTCATGCCACTCAAGAAGTGGGTGACTCCACCATTTTCAACTAAGTTTCCATAGGATAACTGGAACTATGTTATCAAGATCATATTCAAATAGTTCCAATTGAAAGGTAACAAAGATCCAAATTGGTATTCAAGATACAAAAGGATCATTGATAAAGATTGGTATTAGTTATCACCAAGTTACCTTCTCTACTAAGTAGGGTCAGATCATAGACTCTACAGAGCAAGGTCAAGAGTAACAAGTCACACATTGTTACTCAGTCACGAAACCTTCACTGAGTAATCAATTGAATAGTGGATGATAGCCTATCAAGAATGATGTCAACCTAGCTACCTTTGCACTAATCATTAATGGCAAAGTTTCAACAAAAATCATGAAATTAAATTCATTTTCACTGTGAAATCTAAGTGCTATTATGAAGAAGCAAATTCTAGTGCGATCAAGCAGCTTCAAGCAAATTTGAAGCAAGGTTTTCAAGGTTTAGATAATTTATTGAGTAATCATGGCATCTAGCAATAGCAGCAACAAAGAAAAAAAAGGTTCTGAGATGTTGGTTCAATGAGTCAAATGGAAAGTGCTAGACTTCAAACTTGTGCCTGCAATCAGAAAAACCCTCAACCCAAGCAGAGCTTAATCAAAAATCCTAGCTAAGGTACTCCTTATTAATGATATTCAAACTCATTCCAAGTATTCCATTGAGGAAATTAGAACCCTAGAAATGGATGATGCCCTAGGTGAATTGTGTCTTAATGGAGTTCTCAAACCTAAGCATAAACATTTGGAAGACAAAGGTTTGATCCACATTCCTCACATGCCCCAAGGTTTTCAAATCAAATGAATCAGATACATTCTAAGCCAAGTGAATAATGGTTAGATATGCCTTGAGAAACTAGTTTTAATCACCGAGGAAATGGTTCATCACATCACCAACCTTCCCATGCTCACTAAAGCTAAAACCACCAAAACCATAGGTCGAGCTGAGCTAGAAACAAAAACCCTAGCTGAGTGGGATGGTAGAGGCATGAAAATTAGTAGTGTAATAGATGTAGAACTGAAATTTGGGATACATGTGATAACTCAAAAGATATATAGTTTGAGGCACCTCAATAGTGTATCATGTGAAGCTGTGGACCTAACCTACAAAGTTGTCAAGAACAATTTGTCTTATGACTTGGTAGATCTATTGTTGAAGAAATTCAACAAGAACATGGAAAGTATTCATACTTCCAAGAATAACCCCTACAAATTTGGCTCTCTGTTGACTTGTTTGTTCTTCTATGTTTAGAAGTTCTTCCCTTCCAAAGGCATGATAGTATGGAGGAAAGATGTGGCTATACTATACAAGATAAATGAATAAATTGCAGAAATGGGAGAGAATTTTGTTAGCATTATGGACAACTACTTTGAAGTTTTCAAAATGAAAATGAATAATAGATTTAGAATACCTAAGAAGCTAGTAGAAGATTACAAAGATGATATATGTTTCATGGTAGACTGTGACAGATTCTACATTTAGGCAGTAAAACCTAGAATTGTATGGGTAAAACCTCTTCCCTATGAGGTAAATATTGATGAAACAAATGACATTATTGAATCTCTAATTAATGAACCAATTTATCAAAAGGCACCACACTTTAGAACATATGATGAGGCAATGAAAAGGATAGAGCTAGAGATAAAGCTCCCACAAGTGATTTACAAAGGTAAGACTCAATAGAAAAACTAAAATCAAGCAGAGGATGAGGATGAGTTGAAAAAGGAAGAAGAACCTTAAAGAAGAAAGGCAAGGTGATCATCACCAAGCCACCAAAGCTATCCATTGTGGTCATCACAAGGAGGTCTAGAAAGAAAGGTAATGAAAATGTCCTTAGCAAACCTCCTCGCACCTTCCAAGAAAAATTGAATCAAATGGAAGAAGATGCAAGCATAAAAAACTTCAAATCCTTGAAGTATGAAACAAGATCAGAGGTAGAGAATAAACAAGTTGAAGAACTAGTGTTAACCAAAATGGGAAAATGGAAGTATTCACTAGATCAAATAGCCTCCCAAATCTCTAATGAATTATTAGAGAAAATTAAGCCAAGATGGAACTTTGCAATGCAAATAGCAAAAGATATTTATGCACAAACCTTGAAGCAATTGCTACCTAGCATGACAGATGCTGAGGTAAAAGTGTCCTTTAAGAAAAATGAAGACAAGATGACTCTTATCTTTAATACTTGTTTAATTTTGATTAAGGATATAGAGCATGTGGTTAAGAATTCCGCAAGCATGTGGAAGAATGTTAATCATTTGCATAAACAAAGTGACTTCCTAGTAGATTTTAACAATGACGAAAATGATGATGAGGAAGAAGAAACTTACACTAAGCCCACACATTTTTACAATGAGGAAGTTGAAGAATATAAAGGGGAAGAAGCTATCAAGGAAGACAAAGAAGATATGAGGAGACTGGCCCTATGAAGATAGCAACTATAGTCATTGCCTCACTTCCTTATGTTCCAAGAAAACTAGCAACCACATCAAGCTTAGAGATAGCTTCAAAAATTACTTCAAACATCCAATGAATCTTCACCCCCACATAGCTTATCAAATCATTGATATAAGTGACTACCACTTCATCTACTAAGCTATAGTATCCCTCTTCTTTAGCTCCTGATTCGTAGTCATCAACAATGGATACAGTAGCTTCTATAATTTTTAGCTCTTCGGTAGTAAGTACTTTAGTTTTGAATACTACAATTTTAACTTCTTTAGTAACTACTAGAATTCCTATTAGTATTCCATCAACTAGTACTATATCAATTTTCATTACAAGTCCTAGTATATCTACAATTGTTTCCATCTCAGATACGAAGGCATTAAGTACAATGACAGTTGAACCTAAGGCTCAACTAAGTACAAAATTTTTGAGTAGAGGAGAGGAGATAGAAAAGGATATAGACCTAGATGAGAAAATAGAAATTCTCAAATGGGACTTTGATAATCTCAGTATGGAGAAAATGCATATAGTTGGTGAACTCCTCAAAAAGAAAGAAAAGTAGAAGAAATTGAGAGAAGAGAGAGATAAGGAATATAAAATTATAGATGATGCCAAGAACATTTTTTATGAGGCAATAGGTATAGAGGTAAATTCTTCTCAACCTATTTTTTTGCAATTAGCTAAGGCAGTCCAAAAGTTTAATGAGGAGTCTAGTGGTTAGGATAAGCTAATTGAGAAAACAATAAAGAAATTTGACATTAAAGTTCTTGAGCACATTGCTCAAAAAATTGACATTCAACAAGTTGAGCTTTCCTCAATTTTGACCAATCTTGAGACCTCTTGCACTAATGTAACATCACTTTTTGTGAAGTTATGTTATGTTACCAAGCTCACAAAGAAGATAAAGAGAAAATTGACAAAGATTGATGAGGATCTGATAGTCAGTGCACAACAATTGCAACTTGACTCTAGTTCAAGATTTGCACATTATATGAAGATCAAATTTCTATTAGACATGCAGGTAGAGTTATTGAGAGAAGAAGCAAGGATCCGATCTACTTTGATAGATATTCATAATATGATCCTTCCTATCATGGATACAATGCAAAAACATATTGTTTATTCAAAAACATTGATACATGAAACTAACTTCTCTATTGTAGATCACATGATAAAACTCTCTGCAAAAGTGCAAATTACTCTAAGATTTTGCAGAGAATTGGGATAAAACTCTAGCACTCATTCTTAAGGTACATTCTAAGTTTCTATCTCATTTTGGTGTCTCCATGTAAATAAGTTTTGAATAAATCTTTGGCATTATTGTCAAAAAGGGGGAGAGACTATGTATAGTGAGACACTATGAATATTGTATGAGGGAGAATCATGCAAAGGAGAAAATGTATATAGTAGAGGAGAATTTTGCATATATGTTGTATAATATACTATATATATACTTACAAAGACAAATTTTGAAAAATCTCAAAATAGTATACCCTATCGAGCCAATATCACATGGTGATGAATATAAGTTTTGGCTAATAAGTGTTTTTGTCACTAATGCCAAAGGAGGAGATTGTTGACATATCAGTCAAGCTTTTTATTAGTGAAAACACTTATTTAGATTTTGTATGGGTACTGAGCTCATTAAATAGTCTACAGTGTTTGCCATGTAATTCAATAGCCACCAAATTCTATAGTTGCTACTAAGTCTTCTGGATTAATTCCAAGTGGCCACCAAGAATTATAGTGGTTACCAAGGGAATTTAGTTAGTGCAAAGTGCAACAGTTCATACCGAGTAGAATCAGGTAGTGTGAAGTCTACCAGTTCAACCTGAGCACTCTAGTGGTTATTGAGCTTTGTAGTTTCTACCAAGCTAGAAAATCATGTGATGTGAAGCTAGTGTTAATCGATTCATATGCGAAGATAGTGTTTATCGAGTAAAGTAATGGAAAACTAGTGATTCGGTTTATGAAAGGTGACAAAATATCTACTGAGTTGCCAGTGAAGACCAAGTTCAATACTAATTTGAGGTGATTAGTATGGATCGAGCTTCTACTTCTACCTAGTGCATGATGATGCCAAGTAATGATAGTGGATGTTGTGTATCAAAACTTCACCAAGTCAGTCTTCAGAACCTGAGTGTCTTCATATGGGCTGACTTTGTAATATTGGTGTTAACTTGGATATTGGCTAACTTTGTTATTATGTAAGTTGGATTGGTATATATGTAATGTATTGTATGATATCCAATGTGTGTGTATATGCAAGATAATGAACATGTATGAATGCGAATGTGATCAAGCAGTAAATAAATTATATATTGAACAACATATCAGAAAAGGAGCACCAGAGACATATCCATCACAAAAGGTGATTAGTATTTCAAGGAATCTCTATTAGCAATTCAGTTATAAGTCAGAGATATATTGTTTCATTCTAATAGGTGAATCCGTCTAAATCATTTAATAAGGTAGACTTAACAATCTTTCTCAAAATCTCTTTACAGAGTGCATACTTTATTGTGTGTTTGTGAAAACCTCTAACAAGGTAGACCTAATAGTCCTAATTGCTCCTAATAGGGTAGATCATTAGAAGTGATCATTGTAAGCCTTAACAAGCCATCTTTATGCTATAGTATTGAAGTTTTCTAAGTATCATCCCCATCCTAATTTTACTTTCTATTTGGAAGGTTTCTGGGTCACCAAATTATTGTGTTCAAGTGTTATGAATGTTTTATTTTTTTAGTTTCTCATGCATGAAATTAGATCAATAAATGATCATTGGAATATTGCTATAAAATGCCAAAATTGTTAAAGTTTTAAAGGTTACCGATTCACGCCTCCCCTCTTAGTAACCTAGCATAGTCTTGAAAATTTCCAATAGTCTTTACTTTGGCAACTTTCTTCTAAAATTGGTATCCTTTAAAAAAATTGACTTGAAATAGGAATTAGGCCATTGTTCTAGGATCATCCAATGGTTAAAAATAGTAGATGTGTTTGCCCCAAACCACCACTGAATAATTTGGAGGGAAACTATAATGATAAAAGTGGGCTAAATTTAACCTTAAAGTTTGATAATCAATTAGGTTCCATATAATTTTAATAATAATACTCATAAAATCGTTGTTTGTGTACATTTTCCTATGATTTTCATCAATAATGAAAGATTTGCCAAGATTTTATAAAATTTTCATATGATTGAAAAATAATCGCCAATAAAATTTAAAAATTTCCTGCTAAAAAATAAAAAAAATTCAATAGAAATTATTTTTCCTCCCTAAAATAACGTTTGATTTGCCAAGATTTTACACTTTTTTCTAAAGGGGGGTTTCTTAAAGTTATCCCTATTGTTATTGATTATTTTGTATGGAGCATTAGAAGTATAAGATATAATCAAACATAAAATACAATACAAACAACCAAATAAAAACACACATGAACTAGTTCTTCATGAAATGATGAAGCTTAGGATGGTTGGGATCATGGAATAGAGTGGAGTGAAGTAGTTGATAAGACAGTTTTTTTTTTTCTGGGAGTGAAGATCTGCGAGAGAAAAGGGTGAGGTGGAGATCTTATAAATAACAAAAACTAAGAAAATGAAAAAACTAGGTACATTTTTAAGATGGTTTTATTTGATGCCTTATATTAGTCATTTCCTTATGGTTAATATTGGGATGATCACTTGTGCTAGTTGCAATTAAAGCATCTCAATATTAGAGTTCTATCATGTAGAATTATTTAATTAATTATTGCATATATTATTATGTTCTATGTTTCTAACTTTCTAATGTCATATCATGTTTCTAGGACTTTTCTGTGGTTCAACAACACACGCCCATTATTGACTTCAGAAATGGGGAACCCCCCTTTTGGCTTACAAAAGCTCATTCCTCAAAATAGGGTATCTTCCAAGGTTCTTAGGGAGTAGAATTTTTGTAGTTCAGGTTTAGAAGCATGGTTAGTCAACCTCATTTTTTAACCCGTAACACTAGTATATTGATGTTTATCTTTTGTCTAGGTCATCATGGCAACCTTGTCATCCATATTACAAAAAAAATTGCCATGGTATTGCATGTGCATTGTAAAAATAGACCCTTTGGGATTTCAGATAGAAGAAACAGAAGGAGTTCAAGTCTATGACAATGTTAGGCTATGAAGAGGATATAAATAATCAAAAAAGGGGAAAATAAGTACACTAGAGTTCTCCTAGACCTTGTCTAAGAAAAACCTAGAAATCATTTTCAAAACTTAAGACTTTGATTTTTTTCATGAAGTGGGCACCTTGCACAATTCCCTAAAGGTGCGTAGGTGCACCTATTTGTTGTGGTTCTACAAAACATACCCCATTTTCAACTTCTTAAATGGGGAATCCATTTTTTTGGCTCAAAAAATCTCATTCCTTAGAATAGGTATCTTCCAAGGTGCCATAGAAAGTGGAATTTTTGTAGCTTGGGTTTAGGAGTCTAGTTAGCTAGCATCATTTTATAACCCCTAACACTAGTATATTGATGTTTATCTTTTGTATAGGTCATCATGGAATCCTCATCATCTATTATAAAAAAATAATTACCATGGTATTGCATGTGCATTTTCAAAACAAGCACCTTGAAATTTTGGATAGAAGAAGCAAAAAAAGTTCAAGTCTATGACAATGTTGGGCCATGAAGAGGGTATAAATCATCAAAAAGGGAAAAATAATTATTCTAGAGTTCTCCTAGACCTTTTTTGATAAAAACCCAAAAAGAATTTTCAAAACTAGGAACTTTGAACTTTTGGTTAATTGAGCACCTTGCACAATTCTCCAAAGGCCCAGTGGTGAGTGCATGTGCACATTTTAAAGATTTGGTGATTGAATTTTCTCCAGGAGGTGCAAAGGAACATAAGTGCACAAGGTGTGTAGGTGTGTAAGGTGCGTAGGTGTGTAGGTGGCCTTGCATTTTGATGAAATGTGAATTTTTTTTTAGTTTATATTGAGTTCCCATTGAAAATTGCATTAGTGGAGTTGAGGAAGCACTACTCCTAGTTTCATTGGTTTCCTTCTTGATCCCTTTTGATAATTTAATTTGTAGACATGTTGTTACTATGGTTTATGTCTATTAGTAATTTTCCTTTCAAGTTATTTTCTTTAAACTCTTGTTACCTTATCTCATTTATTTTCTTTTCTAATGCTTGGTTAAGATGAGAATTCATATAGTTGCATTAGTAGACTACATTCATCATAAAATAAATAACACAAAAATATATCTCTTTTGTGGTTACACTTTTCAAACAACAATAAATTCATCTGACATTGGTTCGAACTGAAAAAGGCCTCCTCATGAACATACATATTTACCTTCAACTGAGCAGATTCTAGTAGGTTTAGAGACCACCTAAAACCTTGGAGTTGGTTTTTAATCATCTTTTCAAGGGAGGAGTTCAAAAAAGTTTCTATCACTTAGCATCATGCAAAATGATATCTCAACAAACCACTTTGTGATATGACATCCTACATGGAAGGTGAGAGTATGAAATGAATTCCTACTTTCTAGGAAGTTTTTCCCACATTTGGATTTCTTGTTCTTAGGGACTAGTGCCATAACATGTTATGCAGGGACCAGGACTAGTTTTCTTTATCATTATGATGGTTACTAGTGTGAGGTAAGGAAAGTACCTATTCTTGGTCAAAGTGATTTGTGTATTATACTCATGTTGTATTAGGCAAGATGATTGCTATGGTTAAGATGAATGTTGTTGATTTGGAAGTTGCTACTACAAAATTTCATAAGGTTAGTAAGATGTTGGTTTGAGATACAACTTACCTCTTAGAAAATGAACTTTTTCAACTACCTCTTTGTGTTGATCTATATATTTTGAGATCTCTATTTGTAGTTGTGTCTGTGTGTGTCTGTTTGTGTCTGTGTGTGCACAAACATATATATATATACATATGTATATGTATGTATGTATGTATGTATGTATGTACTTATGTATGTATGTACGTACATACATACATACGTACATACATACATACATACATACATACATACATATATATACATATATGTATATATATATATATGTATATATATATATACATACATATACATACATACATATATATATATATATGTATATATGTATACATACATATATATACACACACACATATATATATATGTATATATACATATATATACACATATATAGATATATATATGTGTGTGTGTGTGTGTATATATATGTATGTATATGTATACATATATATATATATATATATCTGTATATGTATACATACATACATACATATATACATACATACATACATAAATACATACATATATATATGTATGTATGTATGTATGTATGTATGTATGCACACATATTTATATGGACATATATATTAACATGTGTATATGGATATACATATGCGTGTACACATCTATATGTGTGTGTATTATATGTATAAATAAACATTTATATGACTAGTCTATTGATAATTATTTCACCTATTTAGAGTTATATATTTGGTTTTGTTGGGTAGGTTTTATAACATTATTAATAGATTTTTCTAGTATAGACAATATAGAAATTAGTAGTTCATCAAATTAGTATTATGTTTAAATTTTGTTATTAATCAATCATTTTTGCAATCAATTTTCGAGAAAATAATATAATTATATTAATTTGAACTACTTATATATAAATGCATAAAGGTAGTTAGATTTTTATATTATTAAAATTGAATTTTCTAATTTATTTGATCTTTATTAAAAGATATTTTCCAATGTTAAAAGTTGGTTTTGTTAGTTACCCTAGTATTTCTCATGCATATCAGTTTGGGGTTTAGGGAATGAAGGTTGCTCATGATTGAAGATTATGTATACAAAATTCCCATTTTTATCATCAATTAGGTTCTTGATCAGGTAGGGCTTCTCCTTTCTTGATATGATCAATTGTGTTGTTTGAATATAAAAAAAAATATGGTCTTGACTGATTGAATCTAGAATTTACATGTTGACAAAAAATTTGTAAGTTTAAATTGGATAATTTTTCCTTTGTTTGTTTTAAAACCCAATTGGGTATATTATATATTTTGGCTTTATCTAGGATTTGGACTTTCAATCGCGAGCACAACCTTTAATTTCTACATGTATGAATGCTTGTGGTTACTATTAGGTTTTGAGCTGATGTCAATGTTCTTCCTAATTTAGGAGTTGTTTTTAATTTCATGTATTTCCCTCATTTATCTCTATCGGTCCATTTATCGGTTGAGTTACTAACTTTTTTTTGTGTTGGTTGTTGAGTATATAAGTATATTATTGGTTGTTGTCTCTTTCAATTGAAATGGGCTATGCACCTTATAAAATTTCATGAAAATATGTTGTGTTTGCTAATTTTCAATTTTTTGTTAATAGTATATTTTATAGGGATTGCAAGGTCTTGACTATCTTTTAGTTTTACCTAATATTAAATTATAATTTTATTAAATCAATGTATATTTCAACTTCTTGTTTTTGAATTAGATTGTATGTCATTTTTTTACATCAAAATTTTAGATTATATTTTATAATATAACATTTTTTTGAAAAGGAAATAAAAAATAGAACCAATTAATACTTGATAAATTATTGTGTATAGGAATGTTCTTTTTGTAAAGTTGTTATTATCACTCTTGTTCTTGTTCAAGTAAATGTGGGATTTAAATAACTATTCATCCATTATAAGATTATTATTTTTGTTGATTTTAAAATGATAATTTTGGAATAAAATTGTTCTTGTTTCACCAAATTGTATATCCTTTTGTATTTATTGGATCATGTAGTACAATATGGATTAGTTTGGGTCAATTATTCTTGTACGGTCTCCTATTTTGTTGCCTTCCATCTTAGAAATCTATATCATAGTAGATATATACAAATCAACCTCAATCAATATCATCATTTATTATTATTTCATGCCATGGCATAGAACTATTGCCAAGGGATAATAATTAAACACTTATTAAACTTTTCTTCTACATCCAAAAATATTATTCCATTTTTTGATTGTTACACTTTTTGACAATGTTTTTTAGTTGGAGATGATAAAAATTTAACCTACTATTATTGAAATGAATGGTGAGAATGTGGCTAAACCTGGAAATGGAAATGTTGTTGTGGAAAAATTGTTTTCTAAATATATGGTTCTGCAAGTTCTTTCTTTAATGGAGAAATTGTTTGGACTCTTGCTAAGGGGATAGAGATTGGAGTTGATATTGGAACCAATGGAAGTGGATTAGCGAAATGTGAAAATGCAGAGAGCCCTGAGCCTAGAGGAGTCAACTTGGATAATCCAACTCTTCCCCAATTAAAATATATCTCGCTTTCCCTAAACCAAGATGAGGTAATCATCATCAAATCTAAACAAATCAGCTAAAGGATGTCGCCAATTCCTTTATTTGGATGGATAATAAATTTACACATCTTAGAAATTTATTGAATGATTGGACTAATATAGTGTGGGGAAAAAGTTGGGTATCACTATAATTTTCTACTAAAGTATTCAGATATGTATATTTATTATTTTCTTTCAAAAGTAGAATATGTAGGAATGAGTTTTGGAGAAATATTTTTGGAACATTGGAAAAAATATATTTAGATCATTTCCTTGGTTTGCATAGAAATTTTGAACAATTCCCCACTAAATTTTTACCTAACCACATCAAAATTTGTAATCACCAACCAAACTTTTGGACATTTATTCCTTAGATACTTAAACTTATTGGTTTCATCCTACAAGTTAAAGAGTCTAATATTACTTTTCCCATCTTAATGCTCATACCCTCATCTCTCTGGAACTCCAAGTGGACTTCCTTGACATGATTTCAATGTATCTTGATGGAGAGTTTTATTCTTGGAACATATCTGCTCTTGGTAACCTAGGTTCTTACTTTCATTGTAAATTGAATGGACATACTCAAAAAGACTACCCAATCTTGAAAAACAATTGAAATATTTCAATGATGTAAATCTTTAAAACCCTATAAAGGTGAATGGTATTCTCTCCCAAACCTTGGGCCCTGTTGCTACCCATAAATTTTGTAAAGAAGGTTATAATGAGATTGCAAATGATAATAATGGTGAAGATGATAATATTGGCAAAGTTCTGAAATTTATTTTTTATTTTTCTCTTTCTAATCCTCTCTTTGAAGATTAACAATGTCTCCTATTGTTATCAATTAGTAGGTCATAATAATGAAATAATTTCTCCTGGACTTAACATTCAATAGCTAGTATTTAGTAACATTTAAGCATAGATAAAATGAAAATGTTAAGACCTACATAACATCTTTAGGACAAGGGGGTGACCTCCCTAAGAGTTTTCCTCCTAAAGTTAATGATGGTGTTGATCAAATTGTTGTTCATAGTATTGGCACTAATAAAATTAGAAAAGATAGAACTCCTTTTATAGAAGTTGTTAGTAAAAGAACTATTAGGAAAAGAAAATGCAATGAAAGACCATCCATTTCTAATTAGAAAGGAAGTAATAAGCATGGACATTCAAAATACTAGATTGTTTCAATAGGCTTTATAAGAACAAAAATCACCCTAATTAATTCATTTTATGATGACTATCCATATTTTAAATGTTTATAGCTTTGAAATGCTTGAAGGGAAATATATTGTCAAAAATTTGTGCATTGACATCCTACAAAAGGATGTGATTTCTCTTCAAGATATTAATATTGTTAGGTACCATGCTTACAATACCCTAAAATTTATTTGGGACAAGGTCCCTTGCTTATATACTAATTATTGTAAGGGGAAAGGGGGAACTTCTTTCCTTATCAATCTAGTTTGGGCTGGTATAATATTGTTGATGGTACTTCACCATGTGAAAGGGCCAAATGGGTTTTCTTCAATAATGATGATAAATGTGTTGGAATTTGTAACCTTTATACTACCATTGTGTGCAAAAATAAGGATTTATTTTGGAATTGGCTTTCTTCTACCTTCCTTAAAGAAATTAGATCTTTATTGGGGACTTTAACATGATTGAATGTAAAGAAGAAAAATGTGGGGGTATAGCCCATGGGTGGAAAGGCAATGAGATATTTTTTTGGAAATTTTTTAAAAGGGAGTTAAACTGATTGATACTTTAACTAAGAAAAAAACTAAAAGAGGGAGAATCTAGCTTACATGGTGTAATAACTAGTCAAGGCAAAGGAGGGTGTATTGTAGAATTGATGGATTCTACCTTGATTCATCTTCCTTCTATGTGGAGCATTCTTCTAGCCACTATATTGTTATTGTGAACCCTACTAGTATTTCAAATCACTCTCTAATCTCTATTGAAATCTTCTCCATTGGTGATAATAAAGCCATGATGACTAACCTAAAAGAATGAGTCCTTTTAAGTTGAAAGTGTCCTTATTGAAAGATAGGGATGTATTTTTATGTTCAAATGGTTAATTATTGTTGTAAAAAATTTCAATGCTCCCCTAGATTCCTAGTAGGGGCTTAACCATGTACTGTTCACTATAAGATGAGTGGTTGTATCAGGCATTGATAGACAAAGATAGTTATTCATATGTAATATGCTTTCTAGGGAAGCACTTATTTCAGCTCTTCTTGAAATTGAATATAGTTAGGTAAAATCTCTTAAATTGTCAAATGAGACTTGGAAAGCTTTGGAATATTTGTATGAAATTCATAAGCATGCTAAGAAGTTTAGATTATAGAATTAGATATGTTTGATTCAAGAAGCTACAATAATGAAAGATAAATCTATAAGAATCTACTTAGGTAGGAAAGTAGAAATTATTGCAGGAATTAAAGCATGTGACAAGAAGAAGGATGAAGATGAAATTGTATCGAAGATATTGAGAACCTAGACACCAAATATAAGAAGATGGTGTAGATGGTTGAATGAGCTATGTCATGCTTGAATAAGTTCACAAGAGAAACTCTTCTTGGAAGATTAGAAGCGGAAGAGATAAATCTGCAACAGAGTGATTTTCCTAGAATTAAAATAGCATTCAATGCATTGAGTGTTAGACCTATGTTGACAAAGAGCACAAGAACTAGCGGAGATTATTCTAGTAGCAATAGAGGAAGAATTGAAGCAGGTATTTCCTTACTTGTGAAAAGAGAGCCTAAAGGTAAGAAAAATTTTTAATGTTGGAGTTGTAATGAATTTGGTCATTATTCTTTTAAGTGTCATAAGAAAGTAAAGAAATATAAGAAGAATTTCAAGCCTAGCAGATCTAGAGAATGTATTTATGTAAATGATGAATATTTGGAAGCTAGTTTTAAAATATTCTTGAGTGAAAATGATAATAATAGTGATTAACTAGGATTTGACACAATTAAAGAAGAAAGACCTGAAAATGAAGTAGTTGGAGAAGAAAAGGCATTAGTGTCAAAACTTGAAAATAAGAAATTTGATTGGATCATAGATAGTAGTTGTTCACATCATATGACTAGTGATATGAATATATTTTTTGAGTTCAATGGTTGTAATGGAGGAATTTTTTGAGTTGGAAACAATATAGCTTGTCACATTAAGCGAATATGATCTATTACTCTTGATGGTAAAACTAACAATAGTGATATTTATTTTGTTGATGGACTAAAACATAATATTCTAAGTCTTGGATAGTTGGTTGACAATGGATAACAGTTGCAGTTCACAAGAAAATGTGTATTATCAAGGATAAGAATGATAAGATTATTGGTATTGAAACAAGATCAAGATGTAATCTGTTTCAGATAAATCCTACAGAGATGACATGCTTGGTTGCTAGAGTTGATAATAATTGGTTGTGGTATAAAAGGTTTTTTCAAATAAATTTTGATAACATTGTGAAAGTGAGAAGTACACTCGTTGTTAGAAATATGCCTATAATAATGAAGCCTACTGAAATGATGTGTGTTACCTTACTTCTATCACCCGCTTTTAAAATTTTGAAAATTCATCCCATGAAAAGAATCTCCAAATCATCCTCATGTTTCGGTTGGTTTTTCCTGCTAATGATGATTTTTTAGATTTTGACGTGTATGGAAGTCGATGTTCTGAAGTTATTTTGAAGTTGAACATGAACCTCAATGTTCAGTTCAAGTTCAAGTTCAAGTTTGAAGTTCAGTCTGAAATACAAATTCAGATGTAAAGGTGAAAAATATAAGCTTGATGAATGACTTTGTGGTTAGCAAATCTGGTTGATAATATGGTCTGGTACACTGACCTCGACACAATAGGTGCCCAAATTGCAAATTCAGAGAAGTTCAAGTTTGCAGAATTAAGGCCCAAGCTTTCTGCCCCGAGGTTCACGCTGACATGTTTTGAAATACAGACTGAGATACAGGTTCTCTAGTTTAGAAAGTTCAGAATTTGAGAGTCAAATTCATTTTCAAGACTCAATAGAGAAGCTCATAAGGTCAGGTTCAATTTACAAGGCCATTATCATTATCCAAGGAGCCTGGGAACACATTTTGCATGTCTCTCTCGATTTGAGCAGTTGCATCTGTTGGGAGAGGGTGCTCCTCGAGATGCCACATTTTTAAATTTTTTTTACAGTGCCACGAAATGAATTAGAAAAGATCAAGCATCCATTCTCACCTTTTTACCATGCACAGAAAAGAAAGGGAACGGGTCAGCTCTAACATGTAGTAGCAGCAGGTACAATTACTCGACGGGGATCATATGACAGTGTTGGTGTTGTGGTGAATTCTTCAGGAATAGTAACCCCAGAGCGGACGAACAATCTAGTTTCCAACTTGAACATGCTTGAACAGATTGGCAATTTTGAAATGAACTGCATTTTTGTTCATAGTGCGAGGTTGAACAGTGAGGCAATAGTTGATTTTGTGAGAGCCCTCTGCAAGGTCTCAATAGAAGAGTTGCGCTCTCCTGCTATTCCTTGAATTTTCAGTCTCACCAAGATTGTGGAAACTGCGCATTATAATATGAACCGTATCAGGCTAGTTTCGTCTCGTATTTGGAATGTATTTTCAAGTTTTTTTGTCACTGTCGGATGCTCCGAAAATCTCTCTATAGGTATTTTTGTGATGGATTCTCTACGGTAGCTAGCAATGAAATTTTAGAACGCGAGGAGCTTGCAAATTATAATTTTCGGAATGAATTCATGAAACCTTTTGTGAATGTTATTCAATAGAGCAGATTCATAGAAATCAAGCAAATAGTTATCCGATGTGTTTCTCAAATGATTCTAGCACGTGTCAACAATATTAAATCAGGATAGAAAAGCATGTTCGTGGTATTCACAATAGCAGCAGCAGATAATCACAAGAATATTGTGCTCTTGGCACTTAAGACCATTAAAAAAAAATAGTGCGAGATTACTTCCCTTACATAATTAAAATAAAGACTACCACTTTCACTGATTGTGTCAACTGTCTAATAGCATTTATGAACACCAGATTCAACAAGGATATTAGTCTCGATGCAATAGCATTTCTCCACTTTTGTGCTCTAAAACTGGCTGACGGGCGGCTTATATCTTCTTGGACAACCCAAAATTGAAGCCATTGCACTAAAGAAATGAAGATGCAAGAGGACAACTACCCGACCCGAGCATCAGATCACCCATTATGTAACAGCTACCGAGCATGAAAGAAACATTTTATGCACTCGAGGAAGGCGTCAATAATAAAATTATCACTGTTATCAACGGACTGCGGTGCCGAGGACAAGCATCTCCCATAGCTCGACTTCTAATATAGATACCCGCATTCGACAGAGGACAAAGATAACAAACGAGTGATCGACAAAATGTCGGTGTAGTTGTCAAGGCCATATGCAAGATTTTCGAGCGATCAAAAGGTACATTGCTCAGTCGCGGTGTAGGCTTTGAGCTATAGCAGAAGATTTAAAAGTTTGTAAGTTGTTCGCATTCGAATAGAGGATCATGGCTCGAATCATCATTGTATTAGAAATTGCACCCTATAGCCATGAATCCCGACCGTGTCACTCGGTGATTGAAGAGCACGAGCCTCTCTTGACCAACCCGATATATACTAAGAGTGTATGCGTGGATAGTGATAAAAGCCTTCCAAAAGGAAAATGGACAAGAGTGGTTTTGAAACCGACAGTTCCAACAAAAATGGAGCTCACCAAGTATGTTATGGAGGTGGGTTCTAAGAAGGGTTTTGAATCTGATGTGTTTGTTGGTAGTGCTCTTGTTGACATGAATGTAAATGAACCCGATGAAGAGGCCTGAGACTGATAGGCATGTAAGGCGCTTGCAGCTAGGTACCTAGTAAAGAAGGTCATGACATCCCCTATCCACAATGAAGACTGACATCTTCTAATGAAGTTAACTATATCAGAGGCATCGGTTGGAAATGAATTAAAAGATCGTGGCACCTATTAATACTTGCCTCATGAGAAAGTCCAAGTGGCAACAACAAAATGTGGTTGGCTTAGTCTTGGAAATATATGTGTTCACGGGGAGATAAAATACTCACACATTGAAACTCTATAATACCGTTTGGAAAAGTTTTTAAACATCATGTGGCTATGTTAAAATATGGGAAAGTAATGTAATGTCCTAATCATAAGTTCTTCCTTTCTAAAGATTCAGTTTTTGTAACTGAAAGAGAACCGACAGGAGGAGGATATAAATATGCCAAAGATAGACAAAGTGGGGGGTTCTTCTTTCCGGTCTGCAAGTTCTACAGGTGCTACAAAGCAAAGACAGTTCTATTTTGTAATAGGAAAAGCAGAGATTTATTTTGTTTTACTCTACTTTGATTTGATTTGCAGGAACAATGTAATCTTATGGTTATGTTGTTATGTATTTGAAATGTAGGAATTTTGTATGTCAGATTTTGGAGTTTGAAGTGTGAATATCTTAGACTTATGTTGATTATGCAGTTACTTTTGTCTCATTTTAAATGCAGTCTTTGTATAGTTATTCATTGTTCGTAAAGGGAAGAAATCTTCCTTCCATTTTCTCTGTAATAAGAAAGATTGGCCAGTTAATCTTGTGGCTGCTTGCTCATCTTTTTCCCTCTATACAGTTTATAAATTTAGAAATCACATTCGTTTCATGTCTATGAATGAATGCCTAAAAACTTTATGTACCTTCAAGTTAAAGGTACATCTTAACATTTAAATTCATTGCAAATCTATAAATGAGGGAGTTGTACCTCTTAATTCAAAGGATAATTATCAATCAATGATAACATATCCAATTGTTAGTACTTTTTGTTCTTCATTTTGCTCATATTGATTCATTATTTATATTTCTTGTTCGACATATCTATTTACTAACAGTTTTTTGCGACTCTGTTGGGGAAAGAAAGCAAAGTTCCAGTGCTTTCTTTTCTTGGATATTTGAAGGTTACCTCCCCAAGGATGGAGGTTGGTGACTCTGATCTTTCTGGTAAAAGATGTCCAGTATAAACATGGCCTTGATTGTGACTCAATCATGGCAGCTACATTTTGATCCTTTTCATCTGCCTCATTTCACAGTCATAACCGCTGGATCAAAGAAATACTTTCCTAAGTATACCAGAAGAGGTGATCAAGATTCTGACAGGCACATTTGAGTGTTTAATACAGCCTATGGGATTTTTGGTGTTTTAAAAGAAGATGTGTATGTTTTCCTATTTGTTAAATCTCTTGTTGATAACATTGCTATTTGGTTTCGGCATTTGGAAGATGGGTGCATCACTGGTTTGTGTGTGCTAGAACGTAAATTCCTTGCAAGATTTAAACCAGTAGTCAATGTGAACCACCTATTGTGCCAACTCTTCAAAAATTTCAAAGAAAATGATGAAGAGATAAGAAGCTTTGTGGATAGATTCAATTGGACCTTGACAAAGATTCCACAAGTTGACCAGCCCAGCCAAGCTAATTTATTGTTGATGTTTATTGCAGCATTGCATCCAGAAGTTAGATTTCATCTTGAAAGGAGTAAGATACATGACCTTGAACTTGCTAAGTGAGAGGCTATTAAAATTGAAAATGATTTCTTTTTATCCAATTGGTTTCAACAAGACAACATTGCAAAAGTCTCATGTCCAGATTTGAAATTAAAAGATAAGCATATGAGTGATAAACCTTCATGGAAAAGAATTTGCCTCTATGAACAATAGTATCATCCAGGGGGTAAAAATCAGAATGAAAAGGATTGTCCTCAAAACAATAAAACCAACACCCTCTATTTTAGATTGTCAAATTATGAAATTCTTTGGGTAAGTGCACCAAGTTCTGGTGCCAAAAGGGGGGTATAAGTGGACACCTTTTTTTTTAAATCAACAATTTTTGAACTGCAACAAGAATTTGAAGATAGTTATGCTCAAAATTTTAAGATATGACAAAACAAAAGTAGTAGTCTTTTGAATCTATTTTCTAAACTACTATTTTTTTTCAAAATGGTTTAGTTTTAGGTCCTCAAAAAAGGGGCCCACAGAAAGTAGTAATGTTTATTCCAAAAAAAATAACATAGTACAAAGTGTGGCCACCCTAAAATTTTAACTTTTTTTTGAAATTCTTTAATCGCTCTGGTCAAAATAACACTATGTAGTTTGTCCCATATTTTTTGGTTAATTTTATAATGTGTATTTTCTTCAATGAATTTTTTAATTAGACACATCCCAAAAATGTGAAATATCTGTGTGCTTCCCCTAGAAATGATTGAAAACCAATCTCAAATCAAAACGTTTTTTTCAAAGTGTGTACAATGGAGTTTAGTTTCTAAAAAACTAAGTTGTTGCAAAATTTGATGAACAAGCTAAAATCTACAACCCAAATAGCATATGTTGGTTTTTGACAAAAAATGGACATACATTAAAAAAAATTATAGATAAAAGCTTGAAATATTCAAATAAAAAATGAATTATATGTTTATATAGCTAATATAGAGACCTACAATGTCATGTACCCTGATTTTATTGATGCTCAACCATGAGAAAACTTGAACAAGAGCACACAAGAAAAATCAATCAATTTTTGTATGTTTGCAGCAAAACATGTCTCATACTAGTTTACAAACTCCAAACCTTTGGGTTGAATCCCCAAGGCAAAACCAAACCTTAGGCTTGGTAGAATGCAAAGCTTTAAATAGAGCATACGCCCTATGGTGCATGCACACTATAATACACACAAACTGTTTAAAGTTTTTAAAATTTAATTCTAAATAGTGCATACACGCTTTATAATATTTTTGAAAAGGGCGTATGCACTATAGTGTGTACACGCTATTTAAATTTAATTCTTAATAGCATGTATGTGCTTGATAATTTTATTTTTTGAAAAGTGCATATGCACTATAATGTGTACACACTATAGCGCATGCACTTTATAGCACTTACATGTTTTTCAAAACTAGAAAAGAAAAAAACGGTGTCATCTTTTTTGCACCACAACTTGGTGCACTTACCCCTTTGGTGTAAAAGATTTGGTAATGTCTCCTTTACTTGAAAGAAATCCTCACAATACAATGGGTCATATCACCTACACATCAAATATGATGATGAGGATTCTCATGAAGTCACTCTTGAGGAGGGTAATTCTTTTGATATGATGGGGTGTTGGTCATAGATTGAGAAGAATAGTGAACATATTTCCCAATTAGATGATTTTATGAATCATCTAAGTATGCCTCCTATAGAGGAAGAGCCAACTAAAAATGAGTTAAATGCAAGCTTACCAATGGCTATCTCTTATCCCATTTTTGGATCTATTTCCTTTGAAGATCCTAATGTAGTTTCAACCATCATTATTCAAGAAAGTATGGCAGATCAGTATGATAAAGGAAGGATTCATGGAGAAGAAACAAAGGACATCTTTCAAGCTGATGAAAAGGTCGCATATGAAATCTTTTCATTCCATTACCAATCATCTCATGAGCAATGGTCACTACCCAACACACAAGAGGACCTCTACACTCCTATGAGATGCTTAAAAAGCCCAAATGCTGATTTGCAAGCTAAAGTTAGACCTTGGTTGGGTAATCGCCAAGATTTAGAGGCAATCACATTTATTCATGATAGGAATGATTCTCAAAAGGGAAAACCTTTCACATGCTCGACTAAAGGAGGCATTCTCCAAACAATGAATGGATCAACAAGTGAGGCAAAAAAAATTTTTAAGGGATGAATGATACATGGACTTGGAGTGAGCTTGACTCACTATACCTACCAATGGGTTTCCATGAGGATGTCACTATTAGAGAAAATTTTGTTTTCCAAATACAAAGATCACCTTTGGGTGGGAAATATTATTTACTTCCCTTTGGAATAGAGAATGCTGAAACACATATACTAGAAGGAAAGTCCTAAGGACCATTAAAAGTGTCAACAAATGTATTATCTCATGGTGAAGAATTTTTGTCCCACTTTCTCTCAACAAATAGAGAAGGAATTACTCTCATGAAAACTTCATGTATAAACCTTTTCAATTTCTTTGTTTTAGATAAAGAGTTTTCAAACTTATTAACAACAAAGGATGATGGATTTATCCTGACCAAGATTGGCACAATGCTTGAAAAGGCTCACATCTATCTTGAGAGTGTTTTGAATACTAAGAAATCTTTTGCTTGTGCTGGTCCCAAGAGTATATGTGCTGAAATTGACATAATCTTTGCTTTATAAATTCTTGAACAAGTTTTATTTGAGTGGATTATTGGAAAAGGACTTGAAAACTCATTGCATGGTTCCTAGAAAAACTCAAAATTTTATGATGAGAAGTGGCTCTTTGGATGTAATGAGTGGTGGATAGGGTCCCTATGCATGATCAGCCTGAGATACTAAGATGGAGAGTTTTCCAAATGAAAGTGGTGTTGGATTGCAGCCATGCCAGTGCTATTCATTGTTCAGAAAGCGCTCTTTCTTTCCACAACTAGTAAATGGTTTTGTGTAAGTTTTTCCTCAGCGCTTATTCTATGGTGAGTTTTTCTCACTTATATATATTTGAAAATCTTTTTTCTCTCTGAGCTTTTGGTAGTATTTAGTTTAGCTGGTTGGTTGTTTTACTACTCCTGGTTTTGGTATTTCCCTTGCTCTTCCCTTCTCTACAAGCAGCTCCTCATTGTTTCTTGCTTTATGACCCTATTTCCCAATGGCTATGCACTAGTCTCCTATTAGAGGCTTCTTGATTCTTCATGTCTCTCACCACCCACATCACCAATAAGATTCAGTTGTTACTGTGCCTTTAGCACCCACTTTCTAAATTTTGAAAATTGATCCCATTAAAGGAATCTCCAAATCATCCTGATGTTTTGGTTGGTTTTTGCTACTAATGATGATTTTGCAGATTTTGACTTTTATGGAAGGCAATGTTCTAAAGTTATTTTGAAGTTGAACATGAACCTCAAAGTTCAGTTCAAGTTTGAAGTTTAGACTAAAGTACAAATTTAGATGTAAAGGTGAAAAATATAAGCTTGATGAATGACATTGTGGTTAGCAAATCAGGTTGACGATATGGTCTGGTACTCTGACCTCAACACAATAGGTCCCCAAATTGCAAATTTAGCAAAGATCAAGTTTATAGAATTAAGGTCCAAGCTTCAAGCCCCGAGGTTCACCTTGACATTTTTTGAAATACAGATTCAGATATAGGTTCTCTGGTTTAGAAAGTTCAGAATTTAAGAGTTAAATTCTCTCTCAAGACTTAGTAGAGAAGCTCATAAGGTCAAGTGCAATTCACAACGCCATTATCACTATTGCTGATGAAGATGGTAACACTATTGCTGATGAAGATGGTAACTATCTCCAAGGAGCCTCGAAACACATTTTATATGTCTCTCTCGATTTGAGCAGTTGCATATGTTTCAAAAGGGTGCTCCTCCAGATGCCACATTTTTTAATTTATTTTTACAGTGCCACAAAATGAATTAGTAAAGATCAAGCATCCATTGTAACCTGTTTATCATGCACAAAAAAGAAAGGGAACGGGTCAGCTCCAACATGTAGTAGTAGTAGGTACAATTGCTCTGCAAGGATCATATGATAGAGTTGGTGTTGGGGGGAATGGTTCAGAAATAATAACCCCAGATTAGATGAACAATCTAGTTTCCAACTTGAACATGCTTGAACAGATTGGCAATTTTGAACTGAACTGCATTTTTGTTCATAGTGAGAGGTTGAACAGTGAGGCAATAGTTGATTTTGTGAAAGCCCTCTATAAGGTCTCAATAGAAGAGCTGCGCTTTACTCCTAATACTCGAGTTTTCAGTCTCACAAAGATTGTGGAAACTCCGCATTATAATATAAACTGTATCAGGCTAGTTTGGTCTCATATTTGGAATGTACTTTCAAGTCTCTTTGTCACCGTTGGATGCTTAGAAAATCTCTCTATTGCTATTTTTATGATGGATTTTGTAAAATAGCTAGCAATGAAATTCTTGGAACGCGAAGAGCCTGCATATTATAATTTTCAAACTGAATTCATAAAACCTTTTGTGATTGTTACTCAACAGAGAAGTTTCATTGAAATCAAAGAATTAGTTATCCGATGTGTTTCTCAAATGATTCTAGTACGTGTCAACAATATTAAATTAGGATAGAAAAGCATGTTCATTGTATTCACAATAGCAGCAGCAGATAATCACAAGAATATTGTGCTCTTGACACTTAAGACCACTAAAAAAAAATAGTGTGAGATTACTTCCCTTACATAATTGAAACAGAGACTACCACTTTCACTGATTGTGTCAACTATCTGATAGCATTTGTGAACATCAAATTCATCAAGGATATTGGTCTTGATGCAATAGAATTTCTCCACTTTTGTGTTCTAAAATTGGCTAAGGGGTGGCCTATATCTTCTTTTAAAAATATGGATAACCCAAAATTGGAGCCATTGCACTAAAGAAATGAAGATGCAAGAGAACAAATACCCAACCCAAGCATTAGATCACCCATTATGTAACAACTATCGAGCATGGAAGAAAGATTTAATACACTCGAGGAAGGCATCAATAAAAAAAATGATCACTATTATCAATGGATTGCGGTGCCAAGGACAAGGATCTCCTATAGCTCAACTTCTAATATAGATACCCGCATTCGACAGAGGACAAAGATAACAACCGAGTGATCAACAAAACGTCGATGTAGTTATCAAGGCCATATGTAGGATTTTTGAGCGATCAAAAGGTACATTGCTCTATCGCAGTGTAGGCTTCGAGCCATAGCAGAAGATTTAAAAGCTTCTAAGTTGGTCGCATTCAAATAGCGGATCATGGCTCAAATCATCATAGTATTAGAAATTGCACCTTATAGCCATGAATCTTGACTGTCACTTTTGGTGGTTGAATCGCACAAGCCCCACTTTACCAACCAGATATATACTCAAACTGTATATATGCATGGATATTGATAAAAGCCTTCCAAAAGGAAAATTGACAAGAGTGGTTTTGTAACTGATAGTTCCACCAAAGGCCGGACTCACCAAGTATTTTATGGAGGTGGGTTCTGAGAAGGGTTTTGAATCTAATGTGTTTGTCGGTAGTACTTTTGTTGCAATGAATGTAGATGAAACCAATGAAGAGGCCTGAGACTAATAGGCATGTAAGGAGCTTGCAGCTAGGTACCTAGTAAACAAGGTCATGGCATCTCCTGCCCACGATAAAGACTAGACTCTTCCGGTGATGCTAACAATCTCAGAGGCATCGGTTAGAAATGAATTAAAAGATTGTGGCACCTATTAATACTTGCCTCATTAGAAGGTCCAAGTGGCAACAACAACGTGTTTGGCTCAGTCTTGGAAATATATGTATTCATGGGGAGATAAAATACTCATACATTGAAACTCTACAGTACCTTTTGCGAAAGTTTTTAAACATCATGGGTTATGTTAAAATATGGGAGGGTAATGTAATGTCCTCATCATAAGTTCTTTTTTCAAGATTCAGTTTTTTTTAACTGAAAGAGAACTGACAGGAGGAGGATATAAATATGTGAAAGATAGACAAAGTGGGGGGTTCTTCTTTCTAGTCTGCAAGTTCTACAGCCGCTATAAAGTGAAGACAATTCTATTTTGTTTTACTGTAGTTTGATTTGATTTGCAGGAATAGGATAATCTTATGGTTATGCTGTAATGTATTTGAAATGTAGCAATTTCGTATGTCAGATTTTGGGGTCTAAAGTGTGAATTTCTTAGATTGATGTTGATTGCACATTCACTTTTGTCTCATTTTAAATGTAATCTTTGTATAGTTATTCATTTTTCGTAAAGCAAAAAAAAATTCCTTCCATTTTCCTTGTAACAATAAAGATTGGCCAAGTAGTCTTGTTGTTGCTTGCTCATCTTTCTTCTTCTATATAATTTACAAATCTAGAAATCAAATTCATGTCATATCTATGAATAAATGTCTAAAAACCTTAAGTATCTTTAGGTTAAAGGTACATCCTATCATTTAAATTCATTGCAAATCTATAAACAAGGGAGTTGTACCTCTTAATTTAGAGGATAGTTATCAATCAATGATAACTGATCCAACTGTTAGTATTTTTTGTTCTTCTCTTTGGACATATTGAGACATTATTTACATTTCTTGTTGAACAACAAATTTGTTTACTAACAATGTGTAAGGAATGTGTTATGGAAATGTAGAAGAAAATATCTTTTTTAGGTAAGAAGTTTACAACATCAAAAAAGTTGGAGATAGCACAAGCAAATTTGAGTGGTCCTTCAAAAACAAGAGTACTCTATAGCTAAAGGTACTTTATGATTTGTGTTGATGACTTTACGAGGATGATGTACAGAGAAATTAAAGCATTTGAAAAGTTTAAGGTGTTTAAGAGTAGAGTTGAAAATTAATTTGGATTATAAATTATGTGTTTAAGATATGATAGAGGTCAAGATTTAACTTCAAATATTTTTTGTACTTTTAGTGAGATAAATGGCATTAAAAGATATTTTTCATCCCCTAATACACCTAATTAGAATGGTGTAGTAGAGAAAAGAAATAAATTAGTTATAGAAGCAATAAGACCTTTGATGTTTGAGAATAATTTCTCAAAGAAATTTTCGAGAGGAGTAGTTAACACAATAGTATACACAATTAATAGAGTATAAATTAGACAAGGTACTGATGAGACCCCTTGTGAGCTTTGGTTTGGACATACACCATTAGTCAAGTATTTCATACTTTTTGGAAGTAAGATTTACATTAAGAGAGAAAATTGCATTGGTAAGTTGATGGAAGAAGTGATGAAGGTGTGTTTCTTGCTTATTCATTGAGGGGAAAAGTGTACAATTGTTTAATTAAAAAACTAAGGCTATGGTTAAGAGTGCAAATGTTAAAGTTGATGAGAATTTTGGAGTTCAAGAGAGAATACTTGATTATGATTTTGACAAAGAAATTAATTCAAAGGCTAACCAATAGAATGTTGAGTTGTTTTATGAAACTAACATAGATTTGTGAAATGATATACTGATTTTGGAATAGTGAGAAGAACCAACGAGTGAACCTAGAGCTAAAATAAGAGTTGAGACAATGACACCTAACAAGAACCTAATAAAGAATCATCCCACTAATTAGATTATTTGGAGAAAGGACAAAGGAGTGATGAAAAGAAACAATGTACAAAGAGAGGAACTATGTTTGATTATCAAGTTGATCCTAATAATACATATGAAGCTAGTAAAGATGACTTTTTGATTCAAGCTATGAGAGAGTAATTAGATCAGATTGAGAAGAATGATACATAGGAATTGATTCCTAGACCTAAGGAGAAGAAACTTATATGAACTACATGGGTTTCTAGAAATAAGATGAATAAGCAAGGTGAGGTTGTGAGAAATAAAGAAAGATTGGTATTTAAAGGATACTCAAAGAAAGAAGGTATTGATTATGTGGAAACATTTGTACCAGCTACTAGAATAGAAGTAGTTAGAATAATATTGTCTAATGAAACTAACAATAAATTGAAAGTGTATCACATGGATGTGAAGTCATCATTTTTAAATGGAGAACTTGAAGATGAAGTTTATACTGAATAGCTTGAAGGATTTCCTTTGACAAAAGTAGGAGATATAGCATGAAAGTTAAAGAAAGCACTAAATTTCTCGAAAAAAAAAACTAAGAACTTGGTATGCAAGGTTGGATAAATATATGGGAAATTGAGATTTGCCAAAGGTACTATAGTTAGTAACTTGTATTTGGAAGAAATTGAGAATGGTTTGTTTATTATTGAAGTATTTGTGGATGATATAATCTTTGGAGGAAATGATGAAGCAAGTGAAACATTTTCTAGTGAAATGAAGAAGGAATTTGGGATGAGCATGACTGGTGAGATGAAATATTTATTGGGTTTGTAGATTGTGCAAAATAGTGAATGTACTTTCTTATCACGGATTGAGTATGTCAAAGATTTTTTCAAAAGATTTGGTTTGGAAATTTGTAAGCATGTTGGTACACCTATGACAATTAGTCATAAATTACCTAGCAAAGATGTGAAACTTACTACTGAGAAGAAGAAGTCTAGATGTATAATTGAAGGTTAGCAATATCTAACACATACAAGACCAAACATAGCTGATGCAGTTTCTATTATTGCAAGATTTCAAGATGATCCTAAAAAGTACATTATGTAATAGTAAAGAGGATTTTCATATATTTGAAGGCTACAAATGATTTTGGGTTATGGTACATGGTAGATCAAATTATTATTTTACTGCATGTGCATATATTGGTCTAGATAGGGAAGGCAATACGGATGAAAGAGATAGTACAAGTGGTGGACCATTTTTATTAGGAGGAAGATTAGTTTCTTGGATAAGTAAGAAACAAAATTTGATTTCACAAAGCACAAAAGAAGAAGAGTATGTAGCAGTAGTAAATAATTGTAATTAGATTATGTGGATGAAATAAATGCTAAAGGATATTGGAGTTTAGTTTACAAAGCATGTTATCATATATTGTGACAACACAACTTACAAGTATAGTAAGTATGTCTAAGAGTCATGTTACATTCTAAGATAAAGCACGTATCTATTAAGTATCATTTATTTAGAAAGATAGTTGCAAAAAAACAGATCAGACTAGAGTATGTTAGTATAGAGGAATATATAGAGGATATATTTACAAAGCCTTTACCAAAGGATACATATGAGTATTTGAGGGGTATGCTTGGGGTTATGCCTTTGCCTACTTCTAAGTAAATGATATAGAGATTGCATCAGCCTAGTGGTATATAGCAATATTATTTATTTGGACTAGATGTTGATGCTTCTTCTATGGGAGAGTATCTATGTTTGAGAAGAGTTATGAAGGAATTCTGGTAGCTAGTATCAAATGGTTTCTTTTGACACTTGAGCTTGATGAAGATATTGTTTCTTGTAGATTGACATAATAATGCCTTTTTCATTGATGTCAATGGGGGAGAAGTACATATAAAAAATATTCTAGTTATGGGGGAGAAGTTATTTGATGAATATTGATGGAAGTATATAAATGTGGGAGATATTTTTATGTGAGAGATTGATTTGATTGATGAAGAGGATTTGAAAAGAAGATGACTATAGTAGTGAATCAGTTGCAGGAGAGTTGTATGTTTGGAATTCTTAAAACTTAGATGTTTTTCAGCTATGTTTCCATCAATGCTAAAAGGGGAGATTATTAGCATGAATGTTGATGATATTCCTATGGGGAAGTATCCTAGCATTGCTAGAAGCATTTAGGATATTATTTGTGTGATCATATATTGTATTCATGGTAGTGTTTTTCATTGGTGTCAACATACTAAAGACTAAAAGACTATGAAATAGAGATTGAGACCATATGATTTGAGTATTAAAGATGAGATCAAGTGTAGTTGAGGATATACTCTAACGAGTCACTTGATGCTATGGTTAAGAGTACATATAGAAATTTAAAGATTGGTCATAGTTATTCAAGATTTATAGAAGATGGTATACAGACAAAGTTCCTAAGAAGTGAATTTTGATAATCAGGTTATATCTACTAACATGGATAGAATATAGTTGAGCAAAAATAGATAGAGGAAGAAGACATCCTATTGATGATATCAGAGAGTGCATTAAGTTAGAGGTTGCACATGTGAAGATTTTTGAGAACTGTGAGCTGATAATGTTATGTAATTACGAAATGATGTAATGCGATGTGTATTGTCTTATCTTAATGAGGTCATATTGTAATTTTAATTTTGGACACCTCAAGGCCAACTCACTAAATTAATTTAAGGACTTAAAATGAAGGTAAGTTGTCTTCCTTTTGTTTGAGTGTGACAATTGAAGTAATTGAAAGTAAGTGAATTTTAAGTATGAATTATATTGGAGTAAGAAATATAAGGGATTTATGTGATGCAACTTTGTAGGTCTCGCATTGAGATATGAGAATTATTAGGTGCAGTAGAGGCATAGTGAATGATCACAATGATTACATTTGGTAGAGAGTGCTAGTGGACAATTGATCTTTTGGTATTTTTCTAAAAGGAATAATACAAAAGATAGTTGGATAGTGAATTTAGTGGTCTAGCCCCTAAAGTTGTTTACATAGTGGGTCATTCTACATTCCAAAACTCCTAGCAGGGTTGGCACAACTCCTAGTAGGGTTGGGATCTCCTCATATGGTTTCAAAGTATCCTAACAAGGACTAATATTTATTGAATTTGTTTCATTGTCTACTAAAATAGTCTATCCTCTTACTAGGAACTTACATACTAGTACATAATTTTGTGGGTAACAACCCCACTAAGGTTTTCCTTGTTGACAAATTTGGTGTTATTGTATATGGTTATCTTCTTATGGTAATTGCAGTTGTTGATTGCATGTTTCATATTTAATAAGGATTTAAAAAGTTCTCTTGATTGCATAACTGATTCACCTCCCCCCCCCCCCCCCCCCCCTCTAAGCTATCTTGGTGGACTTTACTTTCTAACATGTGGTATTAGAGCTTGGTCATAGGTTCAAATCATCAGACCCTTGAGTAATGCTAACCCGGAGATT
This sequence comes from Cupressus sempervirens, assembly GCA_028749045.1. Classification (NCBI taxonomy): domain Eukaryota; kingdom Viridiplantae; phylum Streptophyta; class Pinopsida; order Cupressales; family Cupressaceae; genus Cupressus; species Cupressus sempervirens. The sequence continues at coordinate 174,830,357 of CM053793.1, forward strand.
GTTAGAAAAATGTTCAATGCTCCCTTGGGATTCATGAAAAGGGATTAACTACCTCTTGTGTACTATAAGTTTGGTATTTGTATTAGGCATTGATAGATCAATCTTTTGCTGCAATGGCAACCCCACTCTAACAATTATATCACCAAATATATAATTTCCAAGGCCTCTCACCAATTGATGTGTAGAATAAAAAAACCTGCAATTAGAAAGAACATTTTTAGATTATTAGATTTAAATAAAGCTATGGATAGAAGGTCCCACATTTGTGACAAGGGATTAACTACCTCCTATATATTGTAAGTTGAGTGTTTGTATCATACATTGATAGATCAATATTTTGGTGCAATAGAAACCATGCTCTAACAAATATATTACCAAATATAACTTCCAAGACCTCTCGCCAATTAATTTGTAGAATAAAAAACCCTCCAATTAGAAATATCACTTTTAGATTCTTAGAAAAATAAAGCTATGGATAGAAGGTCCCACATTGTGAATTGTCAAAAACTTATCATTGATGCACAAAATCGTTAATCCAAAGAAATAAAGTGGAAAAATACCTTGAGTTAATTCTTGTGTATGATAGAAATGAAGTGAAATAATATTAAAATTATAAGATTCAATGGCAAAATACTAGGGCTAGAAAAAACTAGCTCAAAGAAGGTGTTAGGGGACCAAAAAAATTTCAATATCATTGGAGCTAGAAACAAGAGAGATTTGATTGATGGAATTATGAATGATATTGGGATTGTAAGAGATAATAATGTAACTCTAAATACCTTTTCTAGCTTTTGTAAAGATTTATACTCTTTAGAACACAACAGTAATAATCAGGTTTTCCTAGGTTATTGTCTTAAACTTATCCTAGAAAAATATTCTCTTGTAGAAGCTAGGTAGATGAATGCCAAAGATTAAAATAAAAAAATTTGAGAGATCCAAAAGAAATCTGGAGAATTGGAAATCCTTCGGGCCTAATGGTCTTCCTATTGAATTCTAAAAAAAAAACTTATACTGGATTTATGAAGTGCTTCTTACTATGTATGATGCATCTTTTAAGAGAGGCACTTTATTGACTAATATTAATAGGTTTCTTATCAAGATATTACCTAAGAATGATAACAAGGATTTTTTAAAATATTGGTGCCCTATCACCCTTCTAATCCTTCCTTATATAGTCATTACCAAAATTCTTGCCGATAGGATTTTGGGTATCCTAATTAAAATCATCTTTGTTACTCAAATTGGATTTGTCAAAGGTAGATATATATCACTTAGAATCTTATTAGTAGTTGGGAAAATCTTCTTTGGGAAAGGAACTCTAGGGAAAAAATTGGCTTGATTCTATTAGATTTTGAAAAAGATTATAATAGACTTGAACAGACCTTTGTGTTAGGAATAGACGAAGCTTTTGGATTTCTTCCATTTTTTTGTATATGGATATGTATTTTGTTTAAAAATATATCCACTTTGATTGATGTCAATTGTGAATTAAAGACCCTATTTTTCTTCATAATTATGTTAAAGACCCTTATCTCTTTGTTATTGGTGTTGATGTTATGTTCTATATTCTAAGAGCTCAATATTTAGCACACCCCCCACCTCCCCCCAAAATTAAAGACATCACTCTTCCAAATAATAAAGATACTCTCAATGCCCAATTTACAACTAATACAAACCTCTTTCTTGAACTTGATAAATCTAATTTTGATAATGCCATCCACATACTTCAGTTTTTTTCCTCTACCTCTAGTTCTAAAATTGCTCCTCATGGATCTACGTTATTTGGTTGGTCTAATTCCCCCCTAATTGGATCTTTGATAATGGTTGGATTTGGAATTTCCTTGAAAACATTGTGAGATATTTGGGAACCGTATTTTCTATTGAGTCTTCTAGTAAAGATATGTGGCAACAGGTTTACTCAAAAATTGAAAAATAATATTTGAAATGGAAAACTCATATGCTCTCCTTAGCTAGTAGAGTCTAGGTGGTTCAAAATGTTCTTGATCCCCATGCTATTAACTACTCTTCTTCTTGGTTGTTTTCTAATAATTATTTTACTGAAATTGAAAGGATTCTCAAAGAATTCATGAGGTTTTATAGGTTAGGAAATAGTAAAAGATACTATGTTAGTTGTAAATGGTATTGTACTCCCAAAAACTCAGAGGTCTTCGTATTAGAAACTTAAAGGCTCAAGGAGTAGCCCTGGTACAAAGTAGATTCTTAAGTCTTTTAGTAGGAATGAACCATGGGAGACCTTCTCATTTTGAATAACATTTTAAACTCTAGATTCATAATAGTAAAGCACTAGAGAGATATTCCTCTTTGTAATTTATTTTTTGGGCAATTTGAATTGAAGGTTTTTGGATATAACATTTTTGTTACTTTATGGAAGGCTTGGTCTCAACTTTTCCATCATCTCTTCTCTAAAAGTTATATTTGATGACCCTCTTTCTTCTCTATTTCTAACTGGTCTATATGGTGGGGGGATATATCGAAATAATAAACCCCTCTCTCTAACTCAATCTTCTTCTACTAAAGCTTGGTATGAGAAAGGTATTAGAAATTGTTACAATCAATTGGTTGACTACCACATTGGGAAATGACATGTTGTAAAGAATAAGTTTAATCTCCCTAATACTCAAAAGAAGACTTATACTCCCATTTGTAAATCTCTTGGCCCTTATTTTCCTCATAAAATTATTAACTCTATGAAATTAATGAAATAATTAAAATGAAAGGATGATAAAAAATTTATAATGCTTCTTCGAATAATATCTATAATATGTTGAAAGAAAATCATTCCATTTTGAATTGGATTAACCATAGTTGGGATTTTGATTGGTCATACTCTAGATGACACCTTATCCTAGACTAGTTTTTACACTACCCTAATGAGCCAAAGAAAATGTGTTTTCAATGGATCCTCCTCAAATATAATTTTATTTGATCAAGGTTATCCTCTATGGGTCTTGAATCTAGTCTTTGTTCTTTTGTAATCAACTTGAAACTTTTGAGAAAAAAAATTTAATGCAAGTTTTCTTATGAAATCTAGTTTGTTTCTTTAGTAAACCTATTATCTAGAGCATTAGTGTTGATTTTTAATAGCATGCAATTTCTTTTAGATTTTCTATTCCTTTTAGCATGAATTTGAATAATTTTTTGTTTTCTCTCACCATGGAGATCTTATGGTTTTTTTGGAAAATGAGAAATTAGGATATCTTTCAACATAAGGAGAGGGTGCTTACTGAATTTAATTGTAAACTTATAATTTTTTTTAGCATGAATGTTGATGGTATTCCTTTGGGGGAGTGTCTAAGAATTAGTGAGCATGTGGCATGATTGACAGGGTGCACTCATGACTATGTTTGTCATAGATGACAACATAGTATGGTTTATATGGATACTAGAAGAGTAGCATACAAAGATCATGGTCGTATGGGCATAGAGATGATGTTCATGTAAATAATGGTTACAAAAATGTTCTACACTATGTCCTAATGATGAGGTTAAGTGTGCATATAGAAAGTCAAGGATAAGTTAAAGTTATGTCAGATTTATAGAGAGAAGTACAGTGATAGATTATCTATTGAGTAATTTTTGTTGATTGGATTATATCTCTTAATAGAGAAAGAATTAGGTCATGCAATGTTAGATAGTGATATATGATAGTGTTATGATGATGTGAGAAAGTTTGTAATTTATGGAGTCACACATGTCAGAACTTGCAAAGACTATGAGCTAATGTTGATGTTGATGTTCAGTGTTATGTAACTGTGAAATATTTAATTATCTTAATGTGGTCCTATTATAATTAACTGGGAAATCCTCAAGGTTGACTCAAGGAATTATTTTAAGGACATGGTATAAAGGAAAGTATTTTCCTTGGTTGTGAAGTGTGAATTGTGAGTTGGTTTTGTGATAGAGGAGTGTGAAATAAGAGTACAGTGTTTGGTGAATGAGAGTAAGTGATCCAAGAGATTATTGAATGCAAAGGTGGTGATCTAGTATCAAGATCAAAAGGTGTAGAGGTCTGGTAAAAAAGATAGAGGAAGAGGAAGGGGAAATATAGTTCAATTCTATTATTCTATAAGCAATAATAAAAAGATCATTTGGATAGTGGGTTCATTGTTCTTGTCCTTGAATCTATTTGGACAGTGGGTCCATCTTCCTTCTATAACTGCTAATAGGGTTGGCACAACTCCAAATAGGGTTGGAATCTCTTAACAAGGATTCAAAGTCTCCTAATAGGAACTATTATGTACTAAATGTATTTCAGGCTCCTAGCAGGGTCCATCCTCTAACAAGGAATATTTATTAGTACACCATTTTGTGGGTACCATCCCCACTAGGGATTTCCCTCTGATCAAGGGTTTCCTTAGTTAACATATCTAGTATTATTGTGCATGAGTATCTTGTTATGGTTGTTGATTATATTGCTCATCTGATTAAGGATTAATAAGGTTGATAATTGTGATAATAGTTGGATAACTGATTCACCCCCCCCCCCCAACTCTCAATTATATTGGTGGACTATATATTCTAATAATTGGTATCATAACTTCAGTTCTTTGAAGAGAAAGCCTAATAGCTTTGGGGGATCAATGACAAGTAACCTCATAAAGTATAGTCCTACATTTGATGGGGTTATCTATGATAGCTGGAAAGAAAAGATGAAGACTCATCTATTATGTATGGGTCCAAATTATTTCCTTTTGACAAAGAGTGACAATGAAATTGTGAAAGAAGAAAATCTTGAGATCTACTTATGTGCAATATGTAAGTGGTGCAAGGGCACCTAGGTGGGCTCATGGAAGACCTAGGGCACGTATGTTATTTTTTCTTGATGTAGTGCTAGCCACACCACTAGGTGAATAATAGGGTTAACCTAATCCTGGGTTGAGGTGAGTTAAGGTGAAAAAGCCTAATGAGGCCTAAATTGCTCATAGTTTCTTAAGTAGATCTAATTGAGTAGCTTTGTGTTTATAAGGTCCTTCTTACACGCTTTTCATCCATTTAATTCTTTTGGTAGGGTTTTCCAACCTTTCAAGCAAGTTTGAGCGTTAAATACTTAAAGATGTAAAAATTGCTCAAAAATTATCAATGTGGTCATTGACAACATTGAAAACTTTTTGTTGCATTTGAGAAAATTTGTAGTTAGGAGTTAAAAAATATCTTAAAAATTTAGGATAGGAGTTGGCATGTGTTTATAAGGCCGTCCTTGACCTCTTGATAGGGTTGGAAGTTGGAGACACTTTTGCGTGTACAGACTATTAACAAGATAATCAGGTATAGTTTTATATTTTGGGGGATCCCATCATTCTAATGGATTGAACTTGGGTCTATTGTGTTTGAATGTGTTATAGGAGTTTTATTTTTTATTCTCTATAGTTCTAGTTTTTGTTTATGTAGGTTTTTAGTTGCTTGAATAATTATTTTTCATTTTGTTTACCTATTTTTTTGAATGAAGTGTTTGAGAAAGATGGAGTCATAACTTCCTCTCCCACAATAGGATCTATACATCTTGGAATTTTGGAGATGAATCCTTATACATATTTTATAGTGAAGGAGGGGACCTGGGAAGCAAGGAAAGCATTTTTTGGTAATGCTCTAGGCAAGCTAGAGATGCATGGTTAGGGATCAAAGTTAATTATAGAACTAATAAGAGGAATTGAATGCTCAAATTGATCAATCCAAGATTGAGGAAAGATATTAGTAGGTGTGAAGGATCCCTAACCCCAACAGGAGGAATTTGAGGAAGATCTAAGGAGATAAAAATATACTTTATGTCAGACAACCTACTAAGCCCTTCGAATCCTTGTTTGTAGGCTTAATTTGTGCTCATACTATATAGATTTCTTTGGAACCCAAGGCCACCAAAATAATTGAGCTCCCTAAAAAGGGTGTCTATATCAATCATTTTTTGCAATTTATTTGTGATTTCCTTCATTAGGAGGGTTAATTACTTGTAGCCCTATTACAAGAATTTTTGTGAGATCTTGCATAATTTTTGGAACTTGATTAGGGTTTCAAGTTTGGTTATGGTTCTTGACCTTGAAGGGAATCTAAATACCTTTATAGAAGAGAATTACTCAATTTGGGGTGTTGTTGAGTTGTAGTTTTGGTGTGAAGAAGTGGAAAGGTTAAATCAAGCTTAGGGAATGGTGATGGAGAGTTGTTCGTACAAATTGGTGTGCACTAGTTGAATGGAATAGGACCTCATTGTTAGGATCCTAAGGAGAATAAGGTAACTAGAAACCCTATTAGCTCAAGTGAAAGACCTGACTGACCCTAAAGGAAGCTAAGGTAGGAGTAAGGCTAATTGTCACATCAGTAAGCTAGTGAAGACTTACTATCAGTTCTTCCTAAAAATGAATATAGTCAGGTAAAATCAGTAGTAACATATAATAATATTTTGAAAGCTTTAGAATCTACTTTTGAACGAGATAATCATACAAAAATAGTAAGATTACATAATTGGATATGCTTGTTTCAAGATACAAAAATGTTAGAAGATGAATTTGTGAGAGGCTATGTTGGTATGATATTTAAAATTATTGTACAAATAAAATCATTTGGTTGATCTAAGGAAGAAGATGAGATAGCATGGAATATTTTTTAAACTTTGACACCACCATTCAAGCAAGTAGCACAAATGATTAGACTATTAATACCATGTACTAAGAAGTTTACTAGGGAAACTTTGCTTGGAAGATTGGAAACAATAGAAGAAAGTTTGAGACAATTTGGGGAATTGAGAAGAGTGGATACAAATTTTAGTGCCTTATGTGTTCATCCATGCTTATTTGGAAGTGCAAGAACCCATGGGGATTTGCTAGCAATTGTAGAACCAAATGTGAAGAGGAAAGGAATATTGAAGAAGGTATATCCCTATTTGTAAGAAGAGAATCATATGGTAAGAGAACTTTTAAATGTTGGACTTGTAACAAATTTTGTCATTATGCATCTAAGTTTCCTAAAAGAGAGAAAAAGTATAAGAAACAATTTAAGCCTAGAAGACCTAGAGATTGTTTGTATGCAAATGAAGATAATGAATCTAAAGAAAGAGTTTGGAGTGAAAGTGATGATAAGTTAGGACTTGTAGCCATAAAAGGAGATGATTTTGATAAAAAAAATTAGACAAGAAAAGGCTCTATTTTACCAAGTTGAGAAGAAATCTAATTGGATTATAGATAGTGGATGTTCAAATCATATAACTAGTGATATGAAAAAGTTTGTTAAATTCATAAATCATGATGGAGGTATTGTTAGAGTTGGTAACAATGTTACAACCTATCACATAGGATCTATCACTCCTAATGGAAAGACTAACACTGATGATTTTTAGTTTGTTGATGGTTTAAAAAATAACTTGTTGAGTGTTTTATAGTTGGTGGATAAAGGTTATTAGTTGTAATTCACATAAAAGATTCACATCATCAAAGATAAGGATGGTAAGCTGATTGGAATATGTACAAGATACATAGGTAATGTATTTCAATTGAATCCTAGTAAGATGACATGTTTAGTTTAAAAAGTGGATAATAGTTGGTTATGGCATAGAAGGTTCTGGAATATAAGCTTTGATAATATAGTGAAGGTTTAGCACATTTGCAATTAGAGATTTTTCAAAGATCATAAAGCCTACTTTTTTTTATTATAAAGAATGTGTCATGGCTAAATAGCAAAGGTATCACTTCCTAACAAGAAGTTAACCACTATTGAGAAACTAGATATTGTTCATATGGATTTGAGTGGCATTACTAGGAATAAAGGATTGTATCAAGAAAGGTACTTTATGATTTTTGTTGATGATTTCACTAGAATGATGTGGTTAGCATTTCTTAAATAAAAGTATGAAGCATTTGAGAAGTTCAAGATATTTAAGAATTGAGTTGAAAATGAATCTAGTGTTAAGACTAAATGTTTGAGATTAGACAAAGGTGGAGTGTTTACTTCTAGAGAGTTTAACATGTTTTGTGAAGAATAACACATGGGAATTAGTTCCTAGGCCTAAAGAAAAAATGTTATAAGTACTAAATGGGTTTTTAGAAATAAGATGAATGAATAAGGTGAAGTTGAGAGAAATAAAGGTAGATTGGTATGAAAAGGTTATTCATAGAAAGAAGGAATAGATTATGAGGAAACGTATGCCCTTATGGCCAGAATGGAAGCAGTGACAATATTTTTGGCTTAGGCAACAAATAAGAAGTTAATAGTGTATCAGATGGATGTCAAATTAGTCCTTTTGAATGGAGAACTTTAAAGAGAAGTTTTTATTAAGAAGCCTAAAGAATTCCTTTTGATAGAAGACAAGGATATGGTATGCAGATTGAAGAAAAATCTATATGGTCTAAAGAAAGCACCTAGAACCTACTATGCAAGGTTGAACAAGTATTTAGCAAAGCTTGGGATTGTTAAAGGTATGGAAGATAGTAACTTGTATTTGAAATAAATTGAGAATGGTTTTCTGATAATAGTAATATTTGTTGATGATATAATCTTTGGAGGCCAAATGATGAAGCAAGTGATAGGTTTGTTGAAGAAATGAAGAATGATATCAAAATTTGTGTGATTGGTGGGATGAAGTTATTTCTAGGTTCAAAAATTGTACAAAACAATGATGGAATTTTCATATCACAAGATAAGTATCTGAAAGACTTGTTGAAAATGTTTGGCTTGGAAAGTTCTAAACTTGTTGGCACACCAATGATAATTCACCAAAAGTTATCTAGAAAAGATGAGAGACCTACAGTTGAGAAGAATAAGTATAGATCAATGATTGGAAGTTTACAATATCTAACTCACACCATTCTAGATATAGAAAATGCATTTGGGATTGTAGGTAGATTGCAAACTAATCCTAAGGAGTATCATTATGCAACAATAAAGAGGATATTCATATATTTGAAGGGAACATCTGACTATGGGATATGGTATGAAAATTAAGTGATTTCACCTAATGTGCTTATACTAATGCAGATTGGGTAGGAAATATGCATGATAGAAAAATCATTAATGGTGGAGCATTTTTCTTAGGAGAAAGATTGGTTTCTGAGATAAGAAAGAAAAAAGATTGTATTTGATATAGTATAGTTGAAGTTGAGTATGTAGTAGCAAAAATTAATAGTAAATCAAGTCATGTGGATGGAGTAGATGCTTAAGGATATTGGGATGGAATTTTCTGAACTTGTTATCATATATTTTGATAACACAAGTATAGTGAACGTATGCACTCTAAAATGGTCACCTAGACTATGGGTGCCCATTATTTAGTTTATCAAATTTCTTGAATCAATGGTTTGCAATATTTTATTAAATCAATTCAAATAATTTTCTTTGATCAAGTTGTAATTAATTCAATTATTTCAACATTTTTTAAGGTTTGATCATTTTATCCTAAGTCTTATTTAGTTAAAAGAAAACATCTCTTTTAATTAAATAATTATTCCACATTTAATTAATTAAAGGAAAACCCCTCTTTTAATATAATTAAATATTTCCTATTTAATTGAAAGAACTTGCTCCCTTTTAATGAAATAAAATCCCACTTGAAAAAGGAAATAAAATAAATGATAATTAAATAAATTATTTTTTCCTCTACACTTAAATGAACATATTTCTAAGTTGGATTCCATTAAATTTTTCTCCTCTTTTCTCATTGGTGGAATTTTATCTCACATGGATCATTCTTTCTCCACCCTTGATTAAATCTGATTGCCTCTTAATCTTAATCATCCATCTTCCTTATAAGGGAGATCACTTTTATCATTTTTGACATACATGATTATGTTATTGTTCTACTACAAGTTTGGAGAGAAATTTTTGGAGAAGGAGTTTGAGCATTAAAGCTTTTTGTGGAGAACTTCTATCTTCTTGTCTTCTTTCCTCATCCATCCATGGCTTCCATCATCATGATCCATCCTTGCATTTTCATATTAGCTTAGATCCATATTTGCTTTCATAGATTAATCATGCATTGTTATTTCCTTTCATAGGGGTAAAAGCACATATTTGTGTCATCTTTTATAAAGGATAAGTGATATCAAAATTTAAAGTCTTCAACTTTAATGACATAAAAGTGGCATTTGTGCTTAGAATTTGAAGATGATGTGAACTAATGAAATGTGTAAAATTAGATGAAGTTTATGTCTGTCATTTTTTTAAAAAAAAATTGAGCAAAAATTTTATCTATTTTTTTATTTTTAAAGTCTATTTTTAAATTTTTTTAAATGCTAAAAATATAGAGTTTTTCTCCCATAAAAAAAAATATGCAAATGTTCATATCTTGGTCTAATTTTTGAATATGTTAGAGTTGACATGTATACTTAGTGCACCAAAAAAGAAAAATTGAAATTCAGCTAATTGACAATTGACAATTTTTTTCTCCCGTCAAACTTTTCCTATCAAATCTATGTATTTAAAATAAAAAATACATATTCTTGAAGAAGACTCTATTCTCTAGTGCAGCATTAAAAAATAATAATTTTTGGACATGATTTACTATTTTTTTCTTATTTTTGAATAGAGAACTTCCTAAATCTTAAAATACCTACTTGTAATATTTTCCAATTATAACATATTATCCATAATCAAAAGAATAAAAAAATTATATGATTGTAATCTTGACTCCGAGACCTACAAAACTATATTTTTAATTTTAAAAAAAACTTCAATTTATTAGGTCAAATTGGCCTTCAAAGTAAGAATTTTGTAAAATTTCTTATTTTTTGCTTTTGTGGCTGCCACCTAGGATGCCACATAGGTAGTTTTAGCTGAAACCCTTTTAGCCAAAACTATTCTGACCAAAAGCATTTTGGCTAGAACTCTTATTAGCCCAACTAACCACTAGCAGTTAGTTTGATGGTTTCAAGTATAAAATAACTTAGTTTCAAACCATTTCATGTAACAAAAAACATTTGTATTTTCTTTATTTTAATAAATATAGAAAACAGTGAAAAATAGAAGAGCTTTTTCGGAAGATGATGATTTTTGAAGTCATTTTTAGCAATTATTTTTTGAAATCCTCATAATCACAAAGGATTGAATATTTATAAGGTGTGTTTTCTCATCTACTCATTTTTATTTTTATGTATTCTAAATTGAAGCATTCATTGGTATTTAGTATTCAAAATCTATTTAAAAAAAAAAAAAAAAAATTCTATAGATAAAAGTATTCAATGGGCAGTAAAAGGAAATGATCAAGGAAATATGATAGGAAAAGAGATGAAAAAATGAAAGCTCATACTAAACATAACTAAAACCAACCTACTAATATTACTAAACAAGATGAGATTCATGAAGAGAATGAAAGTAATGAAGAGGAAGAAATTGGCAGTCCTACCGATAGAAACAAATTAGAAGGCATAACAAACTTGATGGATTTGGATGAGGGACTACTTTTTAACCAAATTCCATGTAAAGATTTGATAAATGATAACACTATTAGAAAGCATTGTCAGAACATGTGGGATGAATATTTCAAAGATAAAAGTATATTTGGATAGGTACAATTATTTGTCAAGTTATTTAGGAGAAAAGGTATGAGACCTTCTTTAGAGTTGTTGGGTGTTGATAATAGGAAAAACCATGTGCATAATATTAATAAAACAATAGTTAAAAACTTGCAAAATGCTTATAACAAAGTTGACAACACAACTCAAGGAGGTGATTTGAGTAATGCATGTAGAGCATTGATGACTACTATATCTAATATAAAATTGACACATGGAAAATAGGTACGTGCAATTTTTGATGTACTACATATACCTAGAAGAACTATTCAAAGATACATTAAGAGGAGAAATATGCTAGATGATAACATTGAGAATAATTGAGTGAATATTTGTAGAGTTCCTTGAAAAGATAGAATTTTTGAAGATGTGAAAATATAGGTTATTGAATTTTGGACCACACATTCTCATGTTTCTACCAACAGGCATGATACTATACAAATTAAAGATCAAGCGACAGGGGCCAAAATTGAACATCCAAAATATTTCATAGATATAACTCAAAGTGAATTATTTCAAACATTCAACCAAGAATTTTCAAATGTCAAAATATGTAAGAGAATGTTTGAGAGTTTGTGTCCTTCCTTTGTACACATAAATAAGATGTGTGAAACTTGTTGTTGTCGAAATCATGTTAAATTTGGTCTACACTTGCAATCATATAAAAGAGTTATGGCAATACTTGATCCTAATTTCGTCATCCCTAGTAGTACAACACAATTTGTGAAGTCCATATTATGTGATAAATTAGAAGATTCAGATGAGTTCAAAGTGCAATGCATCAAAATTCAGTGTGAAGATTGTGGAGATTTATGCAAATTTTTTGAAATGCAAATTGAGAATATTAATGAATCCACACTAGTCTCATAGATGAGATATGAGTATGAGACATACCAAAATAAGACAGGAGATGAATCTAGAAAAATTGTATTGAAGGAGAGTGAATTGTGTTATGATGAGTTTATCACCAAGTTTCATGCATTGATATATCCACATATCCAACATTGTCACGGTGCACGATGGCAAGCTAAAAAATTTCGTGATTCCAAAAATTGTTTTCCACTTGGTTGTATACTTTCTATTGTAGATTCTTCTAAGAATTATACATTTTCACCTCAAACAGAGCTTCAAGGGCAATATTATAATTCTAAACAAGTTTCAATATTTTTGCAAGTGACCTATAGACATGCACAATTTGAGGTGGATTAGATAGAAAAGTTGGATGAAAATGAATGCATCATCATCAACGAGGTTCATTTCTATATTAGTGATGATAGAGTTAATGATAGAATTTATGTAGCTCATTATTTTGAAATGTTTTATGAAGATCTTAGAAATCATGGAATAAATGTTTCAGAGCATTGGATTTGGTCAGATGGATGTGCAGGTTAGTATACAGGAACTTACACATTTATTTAACTTTATTTTAACTTATATTTATTTTTACACATGTGCCTATTTCGATTTGATACATGTACATAGATAATTTTAGATACTTATCATGTTTCATGTTCACAAGAAAATTCAAATCTACAAAAGCATTTAATTAGTTAGAAATGCAACATGCTAGAACCAATGTTAGGTTTTTATGGAATTTCTTTGAAAGTGGACATGGAAAAGGGGAGCATGATGGAGCAGGAGGATGTGTAAAGCATGTGCTTCGACAACATGAACTTGCAAGTAAATATATGCATTTAATGTGCATGTTTAATACTAGTAGCATATACACTTTTAAATTTTATATATATTCATATTGTGTGTGCATACAGGGAATAGGATAAAGAGTGCAAATCAAATTGTTGAATGGTGTAAAGTTCATTTTGCTACTCGAGATACTGAATACAATAAGCGTTACTCTTGGGAAGTGAAAGGTGAGTTCTAAGTTATATTTATTTTTAAATGTATTTTTCAAATTGTTCAATTTTATATTAGAGTTAAATATTTTGAAATATGAAAATTATTTTTAATGTATTTGTAACAGATATAGATCAATCTATTCCTTACAATTGTCAAACAATCCCTGGTATTAAAAGTTTGCATCAAGTGATGACTATAGGAAACCATAAACCTCCAATAATTAAAGTAAGAGAGAAAACATGTTTTTGTGATGACTTCATTAAGGACAATCTAGTGAGTGCATGTGACAATATTGTGAATGGATATATTTCATATTGGGATTTGAAGGAGATAGTTAGAAAGCCTCCTTTTGAAGATGTTGATATTGACATTGACATTCATGATCCTGTATATTCAGTTGATTACGAGCGCATTTCTGATTTAGTTATGGCAGGTTTGTGTGCACATATTATAGTACATATATATAAATTAATATACATGCATATTAATTTTAAAATTAATTTATATTTATCTATATTTTTATATACATGCAGGAGATATTTTTGTAGTTCAAGCCTTACCAAATAATGCAAAAAATATGGACTATTATCTTTTAAGATGCACAAAAGAAAAATACAAGTTGCTAGAAGGAACTATAGATGTTGATGGAAAATCATATCCAATTGGATCATTTTTTATTGAAGGAACATGTTATCAACAAAAAAGGGTAACTTATAGTGGCATTGAATTTATTGAATACAAGCTTGGAGAAAAAGTTTTAGATTACAGTAACCATGTTATAGAAACAAAGTTACAAGTTGAAGCAATACAAAGAAGAGAATGTTGTGGAAATCAAAAGTGGAAATTATCTATTGAAGAAAATGAAAACTTCTAGAGATAATAAAAACTAGAGAGGATCCTAAAAAATACATTGTTTGTGGAGCTCTAGTTTACTTATGTACTTATCGTGGAGCTTTAGTTCAGCTATGTCTATATAGCTAGATTATACTTTCACATTTAACATTGACAGAATATTTTTTTATAAATTTGTATATATTGGATCATTTATCTTGGATATGTGAAATTAGACACATGTTTTGGATAAATTTATATACATTGTTTATGTTTTCAAGATATATATGATTGTTAATAAATGTATTTATGTTATATTCTATGTTATACTCTTTATATGTTACACATGTACATGTATATGTTGCCCTTAGGACACATCATTATTTAATATAATTAATTATACATAGATTAAGGCATTAAAAAAAATAACATATACATATTTACATAAATATTGAAGACATATATGTATGTACATTTAACACATGAACATAGTTACATACATCTATGGAATAAAATATACATAAATATATTGAATTTATGTATTAAATTTATTGAAATATATAGATCAAGAATAGCACATATACATAAACATGAATAACACATGTACATAAACATAAAACATTAAGACATTAAAAGATCAATTTAACATGTGTACATATATAAGACATTAAGTTCTAATACTCTTGAATTATATTCTTAAATACATGCATTAAATTTATTGATTAAATATTGAAAACATATGTATACATTCAACATGAACATAATATGTATATCTATACATAAAATAACACATCTATGAAATAATGTATACTGTTGGCATTAAGCTATTATTGCCATTAGTGACAACACTTATCTATATCAGTACAGCTACCATGCTCATCACTGATTCTACAATATATATTGAGCATTCAGTGGTTACCTTGTACATTCATTACTTAAGCAGTTTACACTAAGCCTCGCAATTCTAATTGAGCATTCTAATGTTAACCGAGCTAAGTATAGCTACCAAGTGAATGTGCAATCCAACATTGTCTACCGAGATTAAAGTGGTCACCTAGCTTCTCAGTGCCTACCAAGTGATAGAAGCACAGTGCCTACCAAGCGATAGAAGCATAGTGCCTACTGAGTGATGGAAGCATAGTGCCTACCGAGTGATGGAAGCATAGTACCTACTGAGGGATGCAAGAAAAGTGCTTATTGAGTAATGAAAGTATAATATTTATAGAGTGAAAGCAAGGTAAATGAAGGATTCAATTTTTTTCGAGTGATACTATATCCACCGAGTCTCCAATGATTATTGAGTTTAGAACTACGTTAGGTGATTAGTATGGACCGAGCCTTCACTTCTATTGAGTGCATGAAGATGCTGAGAAATGTAGTGGACACCAAGTATCAAAAGGTCACCGAGTCAGTTTAGTGAACCCAAGTTATTTAATATTTGGTGAACTCAGTAATATTTTGCTCACTTGTGTTTTAGCCAACCTTGCAATTGTAATTATTGGAATGGTATATATGTAATGTATTATATCATTTGCAAGATATATGTGAAATATGAATTAGAGTATCAAGAGAGACATGTAATGTTTTGAGAAGTATAAATGCGAATCAACAGAAGAGAAAAATATTTAGTAAAGTCTACAAGGAGCAGTAAAGATTTATCAGTCACAAGAGGTGATCTATACATCAAGAATCTAATCAGCAAATCAAGTTTGTAAGTAGATCCACTATTTCATCCTAACAGGTGAATTAGTTTTGTAAATCCTTTAACAAGGAAGACTTAATAGTCTTTGTATAAATCTCCTAATAGAGTGTATACTTCAGTGTATTTTTGTAAATCCTCTAACAAGGTGGACTTAGTAGTCCTTTGTGCTCCTAGTAGGGCAAATCACTAGAAGTGGTCAATGTAAGCCTTAATAGGCCAACTTCATACTGCAGTAATGAAGTTTTGTGGATATCATCCCCACCCCAGTTTTACTTTCTATTTGGAAGGTTTTTGGGTCACCAAATCACTGTTTACATATGTTATGGATATTTGATTTCTCATATATGCAGTATATTAGATGAATGAATGGTGAATATTTTAAAGTGTTGAATTGTTTAAAATTTTGAGGTTACTGATTCACCTCTCCCCTCTCAGTAACCTATCTTATCTTGAATATTTCCAATAGTATACATACATGGGTAAAATGTCTCCAAAATATGACATGAAATATCTTTAGAATACCACATGCATGCATCAATTGTGTCTGAAATAACATGTACATCCATATAAAAGTATATGAAATAAGATATGTATCTAAAATAAAATACATATATCCATATAAAAGTATCTATAAAATAACACATGTATCTGAGATATAACATACATCTCTGGATATAAAAGTATCTGAAATGACATGTAAATGTATATATATAAAATATCCTAGCAACATCAATGAAATAGACATGTATGTGCAAACTAACATCATTAACAGTCCCCTCCTAATCCTTGACCCCAAAAGGCTCTATGATCTGGATCTGCACCCTGCACGTCAAATGAAATATATATATATATATATAGATAGATATATATAGATATAGATATAGATATAGATATATATATATATATATATATATATATATATATATATAAAATAAAAATACACACACACACACACACACACACATACACACACACACACACATCATATATAGTAAAATATATAATAAAAAATACATAACATACTTGTGACTCAGGTCATGGAGGATCCGTTGAGGTCTGAAGATCTCCGAAAGGCAACAAACTATCACTAAAACCCTATAGAACACACATGTACATGTACACACAAATTAAATTGAATCACTCAAGAATATGTATTTGTAAATTTTATAGTAACAAATAAATATAAACATATATAAATTTACAATATTTACCATAGCATAATGTAATGCTCTGCCAATTTGACTAATATATGAGTCATGTAGTGATAGAGTGATCTCTAAATCATGGAATCTACATGCTCTAAGGTCATGCTATACAGGAGAAGGAGAAGGAGAAGGAGTAGAAGTAGGAGGAGGAGTAGGAGCAGGTGCTATAGGATCCCAAGTAGGTGTGGGGACTTCTATGGGGATAGGAGCTGTATGGCCCTCTATAGGAGTAGGTGCTATAGAATGTGTAGGGATATCCTCCTATCCTTGTGAGGGTTGTGATCCTGTTGTGCATGACAAAATATGACTGATGTGTCCACCAATGTCATGAAGAGGAATCCCTATGACCATCAACAATGCCTGATATGCTCCAAGAAGATCAGATACTAAATAAGATGAGATATGATGCAATGCATCCATATCTGATATGGTCGAAACCTCTAGTGATGATGGTAGATCTACCATCTCATATAGATCATCAACTCCTATGCTAGAGGATGCACCTATTGAAAAGGGAGTCCCATGAGATCGTAACATGTATCTACCACATCTATATGAAGATATCTCCTATAACTGTGTGACAACTATGGCAATGCTAGAATATATCTGAGTCCTGACTGTATCATCAAGAACACTCAAACCTGCAACAGTCATCTGTGGACCTCTCGGCATGACCAAAAGGTTTGGACCCACCATTGCCCATTTATTAATGGGTGCAGGGGTGTTCGTAGGTCTAAATCTCTCTAAAATTAACCCTTGGCCCTATCCAACATGACTTGGAAAATTTGTATAGTCGACATCCTGATGTAAATGAAATTTTGTAAAATATTGTTTGCAAAAATAAAGGGGAAACTCATCCTTCTGTGGCCACCTATGATGCACAGCTAATCACCAAGGATACATAAATGGAGTGATGAGTGGATCTATACAATTCTTTTCTAAATAACCTCTAACCCTAGGCCTATCTAGATAACAGGGAAATATGGTCTTCACCATAGCGGTGGAGACCTGACTATTAATTTGTGAATACTTCACAATGCCAGTGACACTATGAGAAAGGCAAGTATAAAATGTCTCAATACTAATATCTTGAAATGGGTTGTACCCAAAGATTGTGTCGATCATCTAGCACAACTCATCTCTAATAGAAACAACCTTCTCCCTATTAAGGAGAGTGGTAGAAGCTAACAATGTAGAATCAACATACTCCAGAGCATGAGATAATCTAGCAAGAGTATTTGTAAATAAGCACTGTCTCTCCTCACTAGATGATTTCTATCTATGTGTTATGCCTGACTTAGCACTAGACCTACCTCCATGAATGCTAGCCTCCCCTGAGGACATAGGTGTTCCACCAATACTAGATGCCATAATGATATATATGCAAAGATCTAGATATCTATAAATGCAAAGTTAAGATATACATACATAAGTACATATAAAATTGAAAGTTAAATTTAATTTAAAACATGTATGTATATAAATATGGACAAAGTTAAATGTAACTAAAAATATGCACATGTTATTTAGTACATCTAGCTCATGTATGTGAATAAAAAATATGCATGTATGTTATTTAGTACATCTAGGTTTACTATGTTAATGTTTTCTAAAATGTAACTAATAGGTTTGTAAAATGTAATGTTACTTAAAGGACATGTATTGGTTTACTATGTTAATATTTTGTAAAATATAACTAATAAATTTGTTGAACTAATGTTTACTATGTTAATGTTATGTAAAATGTAACCAATAGGTTTGTTCTTAATCTATACTATGTTAATATTTTCTAAAATGTAACTAATAGGTTTGTTGAACATTAATGTTTACTAGGTTAATATTTTGTATTTAAATGTGATTAATACTTGTTTGTTAAACATTAATGTTTACTATGTTAATGTTTTCTAAAATGTAACTAATAGGTCTGTTGAACATTAATGTTTTGTAAAATGTAACTAATAGATTTTTTGTTAATGTGTACTATGTTAATATTTTGTACAATGTAAATAACGCCTTATTATCAACTACAAAAAATTAAAATTAAAGTATATTTAATTTAATTAATAAATTTTTTTAAAATAATCTATTTAATTAATATTATCATCTAATAACTAAAAAACATATTAAAAAATAAATAAAAATAAAAAATTCACCTACTTGTTATAGCCGAAAATCAACAGTGAAAATGACTGCCCAGAGATATTTTGGGATATTTATAAAATCACGTCTGTTCTGGCCGAAACACTTTCAGCTGGAGGCATTTTAGCCAGAACCCTAGCTGCCATGTTGCTACAAGAAAGCACCACATATGTATGGCTGCAATAGTTTCGGCCAAAACTATTCTGGATAGAACCCTTGTGGATATCACAAAGGGTGAGACAAGTTTGTGCTTCCACCCATAGATTAGATTTCCTTTCTTGCATTGTGTTGCATTCTTATCATTTAGATTAGTTTACATCTTCATTTGTATGCACATTTTTATCTTTGAATCTCTTGATTTATGGTGTACTTGCATGGGCACAAACTAGGTCAAACTAAGGACCTCCATCACAAACCCTTTTACTCTATAAATACAGAGCTATGAACTACCTTGAGACCTCATTCTTGAGAAATTTTGGATACAATGACTCATAGAAGTGTGTCAATATTTTAGCACATATTTTTTGCACCCATCATAGGGCAACCCACCTTTACTTGTTTGTTTTAGATTTTTTTTGAGCTAATCCTCTTATGCGGATTTGTTTGGAGATAAACAAACCCTAGATCTTAAAGATGTGATCATATCTCCCAAAAATATTAGTGTTTTAGTTCAATTTTTTTTTCTGGGCTGGTAACATATTAGAGAAGCTTTAGTGAAATTTTTAGATTTTTCTAATGGATTATCTATTTTTTATAATTTTTTCTTGAGCTTTCATGAAAATTCATTTTAAGGCACAGATTAGCAAATTTTTTGGAAAAGTCTATATTTTTGAAAAGGTCTCTAAATTCTAATTAGGTTTCATTACTTGTTTTTTGATTTTAGAGATCATATTAACTCATAATAATTTGAAATGCAAAAACTGTTATGTTTTGATAAAATGGATTCCTAGGGCATAAATGAAAAGATCTTTTCAAAATTCTAATTTTTTTGGAAAGATCTCCAATTTTTGACATGGGTCTCTTTTCTACATTTAGGATTTTGGGTCTAAATTCATATCATATAGGTCCAATCTTGTTGACTAGGTCAAAAATCAATATTAAAAAAGGGCATTGAATGAATAGCTTGCATTTAATTTTCACATTGATCAATGCATGATGTGAGCTTTCATTTGGGTTATTTTTTGGTTATTATTACTCTTAAAAATTAGATCGCTAACCCTAGTTTTGTATAAGTTTGATATATATAATTGCATATCTTGTGGTTTCTTATTTTGCTTGTTGCTTTGTTCATTGCAAGTGATCATTCAAATGTAAATGAAAGTTACAATAGAGAAAAGACACATTACAAGGATTACTAGGTATCTTTTTAGATCTCTATAACATTTTGGTTTGAAAATGAAATAAATCCTCTCATGTGTTTGGCTTGAGTTCTTTTACATGCTTTCATAGATTCACACTTCATTTGGTCCTCTAAAATTGGATCTAGATTTAGTTTCAGGCATATGTGTTTCACATAGTAATTAGGCTCTATGAACACTATTTGTGGAGTTTCTAAGGTAATGTGCTTCATATGCTTGCCTTACATGAAAAACTCTTCTCGACGATAGATCCCCTTGTAGGCAAGGAAGGATATTTGTTATTATCTCACTATTTTTCTTGGGTTTTCCCTCAACATCCATTAATACTTTCTCTTTTGAGATTTATGGTATTTGTTGTTAGCTTTTCCAAAAATTTGGTAAGGTGATTTCAAATTAGCATGTCAAAGAATCTTGTTGACTATGTTTGGGTAAGGTGAAGAGGCTAGAGGAGTATGCTCTATTCCGTTTTGAGCATATCAAAAACTTGGAACTCTTGAATCCAAACCAAGTCCTCATGTGGTACAACTTTGTGAGTATTCCTTGATTAGAGAGGGTTAATTTTAGTGGACATTCCCTTTATTAAGTCAACCACATGGACAAAATTTCAAGTGGTAATAACTATTTTTTACATGGTAGTAGTAATTGCTATATAAATATCCCTATGTCATGGGTACATAGTCTTTTTTTGGTTTGTGAGATCTCCTTAGTATCTTTGATTGAGTAAATTCTTCAAATATGTCAAAATGCTAGTGTACCGAGGTTGGATTTCACCCACTCTAGATTGTAAAAGTTGTAGAGTTGAACATTACTAAGAACAATAGTGCTGCCAAATTTTCTTATCTAGGACTATATGTATAATTGGAAAATATTTTGAGAACATACACAGTCATGGTTCTAGGGATTAGACTTATACTATAACACTATTCTTGTTCATGTGCAAGGTTTCTTTATCCCTTGCTCATTATTTCAAGACGTTTTCTTGAAATTCTTGATTGTTCTCTTGCATGCCTAGTTCATGATTCAAAATTTATCACACCTAGTTGGATATTTAAAACAAATAAAATCTAGGAGTTCTTGATTCAAGACTACTTTTCTATACTATTATTTCTAGAATCCCTAGGTTGATCTAGTTCAAATTATGTTATGTACCCCATTGTTAGAAGTTTGTTTGCACCTTTTATTATTGTTCTTTGACCCCTTTCATTCATGATTTTTGATTTCATAAGTGACCTTGTTTGGAGTCAGTGAGTTAGAGACCATCCTTGTTGAAAATGATATACATTTGGATTCTTTGATATTATGCTTAGATAGTCTTAGTAATCTCTTGTCCATCCGCTTTCATAAAAGTTCAATTTTAATTATTTATAATTTTAATAAATGATCATCCTAGTACATATGTGCTAGGGTAATCACCCAAAGTTATGGGCACCTTTGTGGCAATGTTGATTTATTCCTATTTCAAAATTCTATCTTATCACATCTCTTTTGGATAAGTGATTTCTACTACTATCCTTGTTTGGTACCAACGTTTCATAGGGTTATCCTATCACCTAGTAGCTTTTCTTTCTTTCCAGTAACAACAAGATATCAAGTAGATTAGGGAAAGTGACCTCAAGTGATCTTTAAAAAATTACCCTCAGTTAAAACTCATCAAAGATGTAGGGGAAAAGAACATATATTTGTTTAAATTCCTGAGAATATTCTAGAAGCTTTGTTTGACCCTAGTAGTGACCTTATTGAGTAGAGTATACCCTTAGCATCAGCTCACTTGGATATGGATATGAATTTTACAATGGCTCTACAAAAGAAGAATCAAAGTGGTGAATACTATGTTGACCTCTTGAGTGGTGATCCTACTCATGAAAATAGACCAACTTCACTCCATATTGAGGATAGATATTTGGATGCACACCAAAGGGTTGAGAAAGGTAAGCACTATACCTATTTAAAACATAAATCTCAATATGATGATCGAATTAGTGAGCCTTCTAACACTCATGTGAATGCAACATTTAATGGTAATCGATTTAGTTAGTCAAGACTGTGTACACTGCTCATGACACCTTTAGGTTGTGCAAGTGACAGACTTAAAGTACTTGAGCATGAGAGAAAAGCCCTTTTAGAAGAGCAAGCTAAGAAGGAAGAACAATTTAGACACATAGAGGAAGAAAGAAAAGTTATGATTGAGATAGAAAGGAAAGCTCATCAAGAAGCACAAGACCTCATAGCTCTGTAACTTGATAATAAATTCAACAATATTCACATTGGTGGTGGAAACAACTCTCCTCCACTCACTCCTCTTGAAACTCCATGAAATGGAAAACATTGGAGAACACCTTCACCATCTCCTAGCCCTAGAGGAAGGAGAACTTCAAGACATGATTATTATAGGAGACCAACACCTCCTAGAGTTTAAAGACAACCTTTACAACATGCTAATCATGGTTCAAAATATGCAGGTGGTAGGTCAAACTTTGACTTTAATTCTTATGATTTCATTTCATGGCTATGCAACAAGACCCACATTTTCAGCAACATATGGAAGCATATATGGAACAAAAAAAAGATGCATGCTTTCAACATTTAATCAACAAGGGTACTAAGGTCTCTTACAACTTTGATGTAGACAAAAAGATTCAAAAGAATGATCCCTCTATGAAAGAAGAAATTGACCAATTGAAGAAATAGATGAAGCAAATCTTGACACCCAAGAGTTCTTTTTCACTTGATTCAATATTTCCTAATCCTTTCGATAAGAGTGTTGACATGAAAGATTTTCCTAGAAAAATTGAGATCACCCAATATGAAAAATATGATGGAAATGGGGATCCAAATGATCATGTGCATTATTTCTATACTATGAGTTTCAAGTTTCATCATGAGGACTCATACCTTATGAGAATACTTCCAAGGAGTCTTAAAGGTAAAGAAATGGAATGGCTTACCAATATAACTCCTTCTGTTAAGATGTTCCCTAAGTTAATTCAGAGATTTTTTCAATAGTTTGCATGTACAATCTTTCATGATCTATCTCACTATTTGACTTATGTCACACAAAATAAAATCAAGGCGAATCCTTTTTCACTTTCTTTCAAAGATGGAGATGACAGTGCTCTCGCTATTCTAGGACTATTCCTAAGAAAGAAAAGATTGAAATCCTCATTAGTAGCATGGTTCCTAAGATGAAGTAGGAAGTTAAAAAGATTGTTTTTGAGTCCATTGATACCATGGTTGAAGCCATAATTATTATTAAGGATGTGTTGAGACAGTAAATTATTTTGATAAAAAATGGAAACAACAATGGTTAGAATAACAACAACAATAAGAAGGATAAAGGAAAGAACACATATTGGAATAAGAACAAACAAGTGGTTAATTATGGAGTTGTGGACTCCTCTAATCCTAAAGACCAATCTATTCTCCATTTGGCTAGTGCCAATCAACAAAGTAAGAAGCCAAGATATCAAAAAAGACCTAAAGGAGAGAAATGTAACTTTAGACAATTGGGTGAGTCATATGAAGAGATATTCACAAAGCTCCTTGCTCATAATTTTGTGCACCTTTATGATTTTGTAAAGTTTTACATACCTAAAATTAAGCCATGGTAGTGGTATGACAAGGCTTATTGCAAAATTCACATTGGTGTTGAACAAGATATTGAAAACTACGGGAGATTTAAGCATTTTATTCAAGATCTGATTGAGAATAGGAAACTTGAAATAGATGGATTGAATACCAATGATGATCACACAATGTTAAAAGAGCCTTTACCAAAGTATGAGAAAGGGGAAGCTTCCAAACCTAAGAATGGAAAGCCTACAATCAATTACGGTTATATAAATGTAGAAAATATTGTCAATATGCTTGAGGTTGTAGAAGAAAGTGTCAAAATGAGAGAAAATAAAGATCCTAGTGGTTATGCTTTAAATTTGAGCTCTCCTATCCTTGGTGAAAAACCTATTTTGGTGCTAAAGGGTGCTCACACTAGAGAGTCATCTCAAGGTCCCCTTTTCATTAGATGACCCAATATAAACCAGTTAAGTAAACCTAAGCAAGTGTCTTACCAAAGTCTCAATGCTATTACAAAAAGTCAAGGTTCCCTTGTCATCAAAAAACTTAGTTCAAACCAACCAAGTAAGCCAAAAAAAGTGCAATCCAAGTATGTTCCTTCAAAACTAGTGGTTAATCCTAGGTTGAATTATAATCTTTTTCATCAATTGCAAAGAACCCCTGCTCAAATTTTGATGTTTGAGCTTTTAGAGTTGTCTCCAAGACACAAACAAGTCCTTAAGGATGCCTTATGAATGGGAAATGTCCCCAAAAATTTATATTTCAATCAATTCTAGAAAATGGTTAATCATATTGATACCCCTCATTACCTTTCCTTTTCAAAGGAAGATTATAAATCTTTTAGCCAATAGCACAATCTTTCCCTTCATTTGAGGTCATGATCCATAGAACCCATGTTAGGCACATGTTGATAATGGGGGTTCCAAGCTTAATATTTTTTCTTTGAGAGTTTTAAAGGCACTAGGTTATCCTAAACAAGTTATCGATACCAGAAGGAATATTAGTATCAAAGCTTATGATGAGATAAGGGGAAGTTCAAAGGGGTTGGTCGTCCTTCCCATTAGGATTGGCCCTGTTCCAAAATATATTTTATTCCAAATAGTTAATGTTGGACCCCTTGCGTACAATATTTTACTGGATATACCATGGATTCATGATATGAAAGCAGTATCTTCTACCAATCATCAGTGTGTTAAGTTCCATTACAATGTAAAAGAGATTTTAGCAAGTACTCATGTCCCCCTCAATAGAGAAGTAGATGATTTTTAATTCAAATTTAGTTGAATGTAAAGACAAGTTCAAATCCATAGACCTTGGCATGGGGGGATATTAACTCAACTCCCTCATAGCATTACCAATTTTACCTAGGTCTTACAATAAACCTTCACAAAAGATGAAACCTTCCTCTTCAACTATGATATTATTTGACACATTTGTACACCATCAATGCCTATTCAAGATGAGAAATAAGATGTGGCTATTACAAATTCAATTTATAGAGAAGATAAGTATATGAACAATGAGAAATTTACTCCCTCTCCTAAATTTTATGGAAGAGGGTACACTTTTTTCAAGAAGATGTGCTATCCTAGATGTGGCCCTCTTAGAAATAGATTGGATGCTAGAACCAAACCCCTTGATCATGGTCTTTTCAGATACAATTCTAAGAAGTCGACTGGTCTTGGATATGTGAATCACAATAAGAATGTTGCTTCTATCCTTGATGATTGAGATAGTGAAGGAAAACAATAGTACATACGTAATTTGGAAAATAAGCAAGATATGTGTGATAGATAGTCCAGTATCTCATGAGAAAGTTGCAAATTTAGAACAAGAGAGTGTGTCCCTTGATGATATGGGGGCTTCCACATCCAAGAATCCCAAGCCTTCATGGTGTAAGCGTCCTAGTAAAGATTTAGATATAGACTCCAATGAGTATGAATGGGACTCCCTCTCAGAGCCTTCTATAGTTGATATGGATATTGATGTTGTTCATACATATAGTTATCAACTTGAGTTAGTCGATGATTCATGTGTAGGATTAGATTATTTGAACTCACATATTGCCTTAGTCTATGATTCTTTTCTTGTTAGGATGAATCCCAATTTGAGTAGTTTAGGAAGTTAGTTGATAGAATCTAACTCTTTAGTCACTAGAGATATCATTCATATTCATAACCTTAAATTAGTCATTGATTTACCCCTTGTTCATTCTAATTTGATTAATTAGTCCCAATGCAATCACAAATTTAATCTTTTAATGTTTCAAAATAGAAAAAATTTAAAGGAGAGTGCATATCTAAGAGTGAAAATGTCTTTGAGGTGCTTGAGGATGAGGTGCTTGATTGTCTCCTTAGTTATTTTCAATATAGATCTTCAGTGCTTATTGAACCAACACAAGCAGTCAATTTGGGTACATATGAAGCTTTAACAAATGGACTTAATATGGCTATATAATAGAGAATTACAGAGTTACACATCTATGGGTTTTTACAACTTGTAATCAACCAAGTCAATGACAATTATTTAACAAAAAATGAGAAATTGGTACCTTACAAAAATATGGTTGATTCCCTGAGACACTACTTCACATTTGTCTCATTTTAGAAAATCCCTTGAGTAGAAAATGAAGCAGTTGATGCTATGACTACACTTGCTTCAATTCTTCAATTATAGCAACGTGAATCAATATTTGAATTCTTGGTGGAAGTGACATCACCCTATCTATGATTCCCAATAGTCATGTTATTTTTACCCTTGTTGGTCCCGAGTCATCCTAATATAGTGCCATTTATTCATGCTTTTATGATGACATTATACCTAAATCCTTTAATTGATCTGAATGCAAAAACCTTATTCAAAATGCATCTCACCATTCCCTTATCTTTGGTGATTTTTATAGGAGGGGTCTATATGGAACACTTCTTAGATGCTTAGAAAAGGAAGAATTTGATCAAGTGTTAGTTGACATCATGAAGGCATCTAGAGGGACATTCTAATGGTCTTTCCATGGCTCAAAGTTTGCTTAGGGTAGGGTACTATTGGCCCATGATGTAGATTGATGTAGTAGCTTTTGCAAACATCATGTCAAAAGTGTGAAAAACATAGTAACTTAATACATGCTTTAGGCAGGGAACTCATTCCTTCTATCTCTCATTATTTGTTTTAGTGTTGGGCCTTTGATCTTGTTGAGTAGATTCATCCCAACTCATCATGTGGACACAAGTTAATTATCATCCCTACTGATTACTTCACTAAATGGGTAGAAGCTATCCCACTTTTTGTTTCCTCAAGAAAGATAGTTTCTTCATTTATTCCAAATCATATTATATATAGATATGGAGTTCCTTCTAAGACTATCAATGAAAATGGAGGCCAGTTTGAAAATAAGGACCTTAAGAAACTCTATAAGAAATTCAAGATAAAATAACATTGTTCCTCCATTTACTTCCTACAAAGGAATGGTCACACAGAAGCATCAAATAAAACCATTATCAAAATCTTACATAGAACAATTCATAAGAATGGTAGAGATTGGCACTTTCAAATAAATCTAGCTTTGTGGGTCTATAGAATGAGTATTCATACTCCTACTAGACCACTTCTTTTGCCCTTACATATGGTTTTGAAGTAGTGTTACCTTTAGAGGTTTAGATTCCTTCACTCATAGTTTTCCTCAAAGGTCTAGTTATAGATCGAGACTACCATGCCATGAGACTTCAAGAGTTAGAACTTCTATATGAGAAATGCCAAGCAACATTTGACCATATGAGGGTTCATAAAAAATGCATGTCAAAAATATTCACCAAAAAGGTTCACCCTAGAGAATTCCAGGTGGGAGATTTTTTCCTAAGTGAAAATCCTAATAATCAACATAATAGAGATCAAAAGGGTAAATTTGAACCTAATTGGTTTGGACCTTACATTATCACAACAACTTTTGGGTCTAGTGCCTATTTTCTATATACAATAGATGAAGAGCAACTCCCTAATCTTATCAATGTCTTTTAGCTAAAGAAGTTCTATCCATGATGTTTGTTATATCTAGGGGCATCTTTGTACTTATTTATTGATCCTAAAAAAATACAAAAAAAAATTGATATACTATCAAAATTCTAAAAATTGGAAATGGCCTGAGAAAATGATCATCTTAGTAATTAGAATTTTGATGTATCTCCAAAAAAGTTATATATTTCAAATAATAATAATAATAATAAACCAAGTGGTGAAAACCTAGAATGGGTTCTACTTGAGGCCTTTGCACCCCATTTTCTTAGCATGTGTCCTTGACACTTGGCCTTTCTCCATCATGCCTTGTCCTTGTTGCCTTGGTTTGGAATTGGTCTTTGTCTAGGGGGAATAACTGTATTAGATTTGGTCTCTTAGCTACATTAGTCTTTAGGAAACCTTACAAATGGTGTTTTTCAACACCACCCCAATTGTATTTCTCAATAAAACCCCTAACATCGAGTTTTTTTCAACACTTACTCTTTTTTGTCTTACCCAATTTTGTCATGTGATATTACCTACTTGCAAGAATTTGACCCTTATCCTTAGAACTCGATATCAATTAACATGCTTAAAATTTTTAAATGCAAACACTTAATGCTTGACTTATGTCATGATGTTTTCTTTATGTGTTGACTATTATTGATTTTTGTTGACTGTCCTTTTCTAATAAGTCTCTCTGATATGCATAGATAGAGGACTTGGGTCATGGGGCATATTTTTATTTTCTTTCTACTTGTGGGTGTGGTCTTGAAACTCTAGAGTGTTTCTTGTTACCCCTTGAAACACTTAGGAGATTTTAGGCATCATCCTTGACTACTTTTGCACAACCATTCTTATGGTCATCCTGGCATCTATGCCTTGATGCAAGCATGGTTTTTCTACATTAAATTGGGTAAGCTAACATCAAATTCATCTTGACCTTTATATCTTTCATGCTTATGTTATAATATTTCCACATTCCAATATGATATAAATCACATTCATATCTTCATAGTTGCACTTGTAATTAGTGATGATTGTGTGATTTTTTGATATCCATTAATAATGAACCAATGATGAAAATAAGTTCTTTTATATGCTCTAATGAATGATGAAAACAAAATCATTTGTTACAGTTGCTGTACTACAAGTACACATTTGCATTTTCATGTAGCTTCACTAGTAGAAATTTGCTAAATATGACTATGTGACTAAAAAATTTAATCACAAGACTAAAATATTTAGTCATGTGACTCAAAGTGATAAAATTCTATTAAGATTTTGAAATCTATAAGTATAGGTTACTAAATAAATGACTGCTCTAGTCATTAGATAAAATAATAAGGTTAGAAAAAGATAACTGACTAAATAAATATTCTGATAAATGACTAAACTATTGGTTAGTAATAATTAGTCACCTAAACAAATAACTAAATGAATAATTGATGATTTTTTTATCATATTAATATATTGTTAAACTTTTTTATAACTTTTATTGCTCATTTATAAGAAATGTGTGATTTCTATACATCATTATTAGTTAGCTTCCTAGAATGACCTCTCAACTGATATTGAACTAGAAACAATCTCAAAATCACCTTAATTTGCATTGTCAAAATCTATCTATCAAAGATTTTCTATTTTAGCATTGAATTTTTTGGCAAGGATCTTTATATATGGCTTATTTTTGTTTCCATTCTATGGAAGATGATAAAATCTGGAGGTTGTATGATTTTTTCTATCTATTTCTAAGAGACTACCTAGAAACATGACTAGGAAATTATCAAAATGTGTCCTCCATTTAGATTTTTTCATCTTCTTGGAAGTGGAACATGTGAAAATAATAAGGAAGCATGGACAAGGGGCATGGATTGGAAAGACTAATTATACCCATAATGGTCCCATCATCTTCATTATTATCACTTACCTTCGACATCGTGTGCCCTCACTTTCTTTGACCATGGGTAATAGACTTTCATCACTAATGATGATAAGTATTTTGACTAGCATGTTTTTCATATAGAGAATCTTAGTGTCATCACTTTATTCCCCCATTATCTTTACTTTAATATATATTTTATGCATGTGATACCATTCTACACATTGTTTGTAAAATTATTTTTGTGGGCTTTTACATGTTAGGCTACTATTCATAAGAAACATCATGTTGAAGGACTCTTTTGACATCATGTCAATGAGTACATATCATTTAGCACAAGAAAGAAATGTGAATATAAATAAAGTTGAAGAGAAGCCTTGTGAACTAAAATTACTACTCTCATAGATAGGTAAAACATGAGCAATCAACCCACTACACTCCATTTTATGGTAAAGCTAAAGCACTATATTCCTGATGAGGGACCAAGAGCTTTGTTAGGCATATTGTGAGTTGCCATATTTTGAACTTTTCCTAAATTTCCCATCCAATTATTGAAGCTTCCTATCATCACTTCGTGTTCTCCTAGTCATCAAAAGTATTGTACAAAGCCTTCTAAAGCTTCCCTTCATTCATTGTGTTTGTCTGAACTTCTTTGAATCACTTTGAACCTCATTTCAAAGTAGTTCAAAGTAGTTCAATTAAATGGTTCTATGCTGACCATTTTTCTTGTAGGTAATTCATGCAAAGACTACGGAGTGCTCTTTTGAACTACTTTGAACCCCTTTGAATCTTGGTTCAAAGTAGTTCAAAGTGGTTCTACCACCAAGGCTCCTTGATGGAAATTGATTGTGGATTGTTAAAAGCCATAGTTTTCCAAGGCATTAATTACCACATCAAGAGGTAATAATTTAAATGAGTCCCTTAATTTCAAGCATGGGAAATCATCATCATGATTTGAAGTTGGAGATCATTTGTGAAAGAAAAAGGGATTGGGTGTTAGATAAAGTTAATTATTGCTAGTATAGTTACAAAGGGAAGTACTTAATAAAAAGATCATGTCAAAAGATTTCAAACATGTGAACCTAGCCATAGTTGATTTTTTATGAATGCCTCATTATGAGGCCATACTTTTGCATGTATGTTCTCTTTGCCTTAAAAAGAGCATAGATTTTCCTTTTTGTTTATTATGCAAAAAAATGATTTGAATAAGGAGCTACTAAGGGACAAGAAAAGAGGTTAGTAAGTCATAGGTGAGAACACAGAAAAACCTTCTTTTTGCTATACTGCCTGTGTGCATTTCAGGATAGAATCAGTTTGAGCCTTGCTTTCTTTTTTTAAGATGAAATCTATGTTACATTTCTTTGGGAATGTTTCGAGTTTGGAATGCAAGAGACCTATTATTTGTGATACCAATTTGGAAGGTGTTAGGCTAGAAAAGTTACAAACAAATTTCCTTGAATGGGCCAATGAATTAAATGATTATATGGATATTTTGACTAGTAGTTTGGTTGAAGCCACAGACTTCCCTCCTACCCTATTAAGTCCTAAGTTGCTTCAGCTCTGCATTTATCATTATGATGTGAGGAGTCAAAGTTTCCTAAAGAAATATGGGGAACCTATGCTATCAATCTCTAGAGAAACCAATTCCTCAAAGCTATATCTACCAGAATGCACATATCCTACATTTTCTCCCATCCAATCCCTAGCTGAGTACCAAGAAACCCCAAGAAAATACCATAATATCCTAGCTAGGAAGTGGACTAAAACTAATTATGGCAGAGGTTCAAGGCTACCCAAGATAGTCACCAAGGACCATCTAAACCTCCATATTCATGACCTTTTTGAAAATAAAAATTGGATTTAGACCTATATTTTCTCTTTTATAGCGAGTCAAATTTCAACTCAACTAAAATTGATAGTTTTCATCTCCCGCCACATTTTTCAAAAATAAATCTATTCTAACTAGGACAATAATTATATACTCTAGAAGAGGACTCTCTCCTTGAGAACACCATATAATTTTAAAATTTTTTTGTATGATTTATTATTTTTCTTTCTCAAAATTGACATCTTTCCAAGTGTCAAAATTAAATGCTTGTACAATTTTTCAATTACAATATACTAGATCTAATTAAAACACTATAAATTCTATATGAGAATGTTCCCGACTCTGAGCTCTCTAAAATTGTGTTTATATGTTATTAAAAAAAAATATCATAACAAAAGTTTAAGTTATTGAAACATCACTTTTCTCAAATAATTTTTTTAAAAAAATTATTTGGATACAAACTAGTAGAAAACATCCATTTAATAGACATTTTCACTTGGAAAAGTGTGAGACCATATATAACTTAGCTAGAATGAATTTATCTAGATCATATGTTTGAAAAAAAATTACTTTTTAGATAGAAATATTCAAATTCCATCATTATGATAAGTTATCTTGAAAGATGACACAACCTTGTAATTTTACCCTTAAAGGGGGAACAATGGATGGATTGGGCTGAAATAACTGCTAGCTCATGAAGAAAATATCTTAAACATGCTAAGGAGTCTAGGGAAAATTTCTATATGGCCTTTTATCTCCCATACTACATTGCTTGTGTTAGTAACCCTACTTCCCTCTTGCATGAAATTTGGAGTAAGGAGATAACCGTCTATCAATATTGTTCTCTACTTCAAAAAGACAAAGTGTTAGAATTTTTTAGAAAAGTACATGATATATTCATAGAAAGTGTGCATCGAGCTATGAAAAAGGCACCCATGCCCAAATTGTCCTAAGAAGCCCAAAAATTTATTCAAACCTATGGAATCTATTTCATACAGTTCCCTAAATTCACCTACTTGAGAGTAGGTGGGTTTGAGGATAAGCCAATGAAGCTTCCACATTATGCACTTGATTGTTTTATTTTGGCTGAAGTTTGTAGGCAGTTGTTTTCTATCATTAAAGATACTCTACCTCAAGAAATTTTGATGTCAGTGTTTCCTATTAGACTCAGTTCTTTGACTTGTAGTAGCATGATCAATGCCTTAGTCATAGGAAGTAATTTTCTTAATTTTGGTTTTGGGTCTTACCAAGGAAGAAGAGATTTTGATAGTAAAATATTTGTGGCTCAAGCTCTTGGTCTCAAGGGTTAGTCATTCAAAATTCCACACTTGGAAGACTTATGAAAGGATTGTAAAAATGAAGAAGAAGTGTTAGAAAGACACCACTCAATATTAACACTTCAACAAATTATTTCCCTCAAGTTGAAATTTCAACTAGAAGGAGTAATTGAAGATGGTTTAGACATTGTTGAACCAGGGTGGGAGGAGGCTAGTGAGTCAAAGGAACTAGAAGTGGACTAGAATTAGGAAGAAGAAGATAACATAAATATAAAAACTAGATCCATCCTCACCCATACAGACAATTGGCTAAGGAGGAAAAGCACAAAAGTAGTCAGTAAACCATCTCCAAAGATGGTTTCTTTTTCTAAACCATTGACCTCTGACATCCAAGTTTCATCTCCTATTGTAGGTGGTGTGTCAACTCTTGGTAAGTAGAAAAGGACACGAACTCATACACAAAACATGGTTCCTTGAACCAGATCTAAAACCAAGTCTAAAGCTCTCGTGCAACAAGAAGTTCAAAAGGAAAAGATGTTGATGCAAGGACATGATTTAGGCAATAGTCTTGGTTTTTTAGACAATCTTGATGATGATGTGCAATTCATTGAAGCTCTTAGAGTAGATCAACCTAAATTCATCACCCCTACCTGGGATACTCAAGTAATCTCCACTAATCCCATTATTCCATCTTGGTTATCTAACTCAGTCAATAATAAAAGGAATATGCAGCTAGTATGTACACCTATGAAAGATATTGTAACTAAGTATGTAGCTTGTGGTTCCAAGGTTAAAAAGGTAAAAAATGTTTCTCATTTGGTTAGAGATCTAGTAACTGGGAAAATCACAATGGAATTGGCCATGTATAAATAGAAAACTAAGTCTAGAGAAATTAATAGCAAAGGCTTCAAGGTTACTTTAGTTGAACTTGGGACCATCAACAAAAATATAGGTAATAACTTCTTCAAGTTTTTTGTTGATGATGTGTTGTCCTAGTCAGAGAAAGATAGCAGAGAGAAGAAGGAACTCAAAGCCTTAGTGGTAACCATGACCAATTACATAGATTCACTGATGAATGTCAGGGCTCTACCAATTGTTCAGACTCCTCAATCTTTTGATCCTAATTCTATAGACAACCAACAACTAGTTAAATAGATGCAAAAGGGGAAGTTTCTTTTGGATGTAATGCAAGATTATGTGAATTCCATCATCAAAGAAGGCCACAAATTCATCCTAGATTTTACCACTATGTATGCTAAAGGGGAAACACTCTTAGGTGAAATTCAAACCCTTACTCTAGTATGGGAAACCAAATGGAGTTGGTGTTAGGCTATTGTGTTCTAGGTGATAGAAATTGAAAAGTTTGGAGTGCTCAAATTTCTAGGTGAGAACCCTATGAAAACTATAGATTCTTGTATGTTGTTCATTATGAAGAATAATATGTGCTAGAAAGAATCAATCTACAAAGAAGCTATTAAATAAATGTAATCCATTGAAAATAAGATTTCTAGGATGCATGCAAGCTTCTTAAGGATGTGAACATAGTGAATCCTATAGGAATTCCACAATTTGATGATGGAACCATGGATTTTGAAGCATTAGCAAAAAGCTTCAATGATGCTATTGCAAAGATTAAAGAAAATGAATCACCTACCACTAGTGATTTCACCACACTAGCAAATATTGAATCCATGCTATGTTTAAACGGGAACCTCATGTCATGGTAGAGTCTAAAGATCAAAGAATTCAAATGGCAAAAAGATGCACATAGGTCTAAGCTACTAAGTTTGAAGAACCCCCATTCTCATATAATACAAGAATTTATGATCATCTTCAAAAGATGGAATCTAGTAAAAAAAACTATGGATGAGGAGGAAAGGGTTGGTGATGAAGTATGATCGAGATAGTTACTTCCGATTATGTCTTTTACATCCATTTTAAAATTGTTTTTATTTTACCATAACTATTTCAACCGAAATGGCTAGGCTTCAATGGAGGCCTTTTAGATATGTAAAAAGACTATAAATGTTGAGGCATTGAAATAATTAGAGGTTAGAATTAGAAAGCTAAAAAATACTATGATAAAACAAGTTATTTTTAAATAGCAGTAGACAAATATCCTATATATTTTCTTTTTGAATGAATGCGTGCAGGAAAAAATTATATATATATATATTTTATCCCACTTTAAAACTTGGTGTTTAAAGTGATTAAATCATTGTTACTTTGCAAACATTAGATTTATTGTTTGAGATATCTATTGTTGTTTCTTCTGCAATGTACATTGATCAATTTTCTTGAATGATTATTATGAAGTCACTATAGCATTCGATTTCTTTTGAATAAGTGGTTATGGTGAAAATACTATGAGCTTTTTATCTTTATTGTATGAATGAATTATCACCTCACTACCTAGGACTATGTGAGAGTACCTTATGTGCTTTCTGGAAAAAGTGTGAAATTGGTTTTTAATTCATTGAAAAATCTCATAAAGGAAGCTATACCTATAAATATAGAGAAAAAAATAATAATATGAAGTTTTCTCAACTGTTGTGAACATTTTTGTGCTTTCCAAGTGTTGGGCATAGAGTAAATTATAATTGTGTAATTAGAAAGACAATCTATTCACCAACAAGCTTCAAAAGTTTAATTGTTGCAAGCACATAACTATTGTGTAGCCAATGCTTCATACTCAATGTTACTTTGAATAAAGACAATAAATATAAATTTTAATAATTTTTTCAATTATATATATTATTGCTGATCAACGGTTATAGTAATGAACATTTTTCATATTCATTTTCCATTTCATGAGTTAGATCACACTCTGTGATCATTTATAAGACACTCATATTTTTGAGCTCTTTATTATCATGTTTATTTTAAAATAAAACAATTTTTTTTTAAATTAAGATATTTAAATCTACAAGTCAAGTTTAATTAAGAAATATAGTAAATTTATCTAAGGATCACAAAATTTAATTTTGAATACTAAATGCAACACATTGTTTCTAATAAATTATTTTTAAATGTGTCATGGAATTAAAAAGCATGACACACATTGTTTCAATCTTACGTGTCATGAAATTAGAAAGTATCATATAAAGATGTTTTTACATTGTTTAGTTGAGTTTTGAAGAATTAATATTAGAAATATATCTTAACAATTTATAGATAAAATTTAGATTTTTTAAAGTTTATAAAATAGAAAGATTTGTTTGAAAATTTAAAAGTGTTTAACATCAAATATTTAAATAAATTATACATAATATCTTACAATACTAAACTTTATTATACCATATATTTAATTTAACTTTAAGAGTAATTCAACAATAATCATAATTGAACCATAACCCTTAATTAATTAAAACCAAAACTTCATTATAAATTTTTTATCTCAATTATTTCTAAAATTATTTTTTTGTTAAAATTATATATTTTAGTCATTCTTTCCATAATCATATAATTTGATCATTCTTGCCATATAATTTCCCTCCCATTTCTTACACACATCTGATGATGATAATACTTGTAAATGACTATTTTGATGAACAACGTAATAATCCAATTTGAAAATGTCAATTGCAGCTACTTATGACTGAAATCTTGGCATGAGGCAATGAATTTCAAGACATGGATTCATCATTTCAACAAGAAAAAATGATGCAGATGCAGGTATAAGTTTTTACAAACCTAAATTTCTTTGCCTTTATAAATTCTTGCATTTTTTATTTGGAGATACTTTATAAAAAAAAATTCAAGATGAAAAAATACAGTTTGTGTGAGCTAGGATAATAATTTCTATCTAAGGCGCTACATCCTTATGTGAAAATATATGCAATTTATATCTCAATGTTACAATAGAATATTTATTTCACAAGATCTATGGCAACCAATTTGAAGATCTCAAGTCTAGTTAAAACCACCAATCATTTCATCTTCTACACTTGAAGATATGAAGACTTCAACCCCTTTTATACACTAGATTGAGCATTTTAGAGATTTGACCTAAAAAGTCATGTGGGTATTTGGGAATAGCCATAAAATTGGGTTTGCAAACAAATTCAGGCCCCAAAGTTGGTTGGAAAGCACGATTTTCCATTTTTTCAAAAAAAAAAAAATCATCCTAATTGTTCACAGTTTTAAATAATCTTACATGGTTGAGTAGTAATCCATTTAAAAATGAATTATGTTCTCGAATTCAAAGTTAGGTGAATGATTCTTACTGCATAGAGGCACTTTCATTTCAACTCAGTTTGCATTTTCTTCATAAGATCTAACTGCAATGTTTTTTTCATTTCTCAAGTTCAGAGTTTAGAGATGCTACTATTATTGGGTCTAGGAGAATTTGTCAAGACAAGAAAAAATACTCAGATGTTGAGCCATAAATTGGGTTTCACATAAATGAGCTGAAATCGAATTCAAAGATGGTGGCAAAAGACAAAATACTTTGTGGAAGATAACTGGAAGTGTATATGGAATCTAGACCTCTAGTAGCATGTCTATTTTCATTCAAATTCATACAATAGAAGGAGAAAGTAGTATTTAAGGTGATGGGATACAGTGTGACACTAAAATTTAACATTGTATTGATTTTTCTACCTATTTAATGAAACATCATCACATGGCTCTATAATAAGACCAATTTTGGTATTGCAGTTCCATTTGATGATGACTTTTGTACTCTAATCTCTCATAAATAATAAGAATTCAATAGTTATCATTTAATAAAATCTATATTAATTATCTAACCAGTGAGATTGGCTATTAGCACAATTTGAGGAAATATATGTGATAATTTATGGCTCTAACAAAATATTGTACAGTTTTTTTACCCCTGTTGAAAGTAATATGAAGTTCATTTAAGTCATAGGAAAAAGAGGAATTTTAATGCTTTGAAAAGATCAAACTTAAAAAAACTTATAATTTCTCAAGTTTCAAGTCTGAAGATGATTCTACTACAGGGTTTAGGTGAAGTTGTCAAGCCAGGCAACAATACTCAAATATAGAGCCAAATGTTCTGATAGATATTGGGTCAGACACAAATAAAAAATCTAGCATTTATCATACATACATACATATGTACATACATACATACATATACATATACATATACATATACATATACATATAAATATGCATATACATATGACATACACACATACATATATATATTACTAAGTTGTATGATAAATCTAACTTAATAAAAATAATACAATATCACTCATTATAAGAAATGTGTGTGTGTGTGTGTGTGTGTGTCTATACATATACATATACATACGACATACATACATACATACATAAATACTAAGTTGTATGATAAATCTAACTTAATAAAAATAATATAATATCACTCCTTATAAGAAATTGAAAAAGAAAAATGGAAAATAAACCATTTAAAAATTAAGTTATTCAAAAAATAGATATTTTAAATTAAAGAGATATCCAATATGGATTTATTTGTAGATTATGCACACGATAAGATGAAATCTCACCAATAAATGTTCTCACTTTTTAAATTCATACATGCTTTATTAAAACTTAAACAATACTAAAAGGTAAAATATAGAAAAAAATAACTCATCCATGTACTTAAAAAGCTAAAGTTAAATAGGTCAAAACATATACCAATGTTTTATGATGTCAACAAGAACAAAAAAGGAATGCTAAATTTATGCAATATAACTAAAAAGATGACACCAAAGTTGTTGACTATTTACATTCCTAAAATTTTGGTCTATAACAATCAAATTTTCAAACCAATCATATAATCAATAAATAATTTTAACAATTATTATCTTCTAGAAAGTGTGCATGTGAACTACAAAAAGAAATATTTCTATTTTTTCACAAAATGAGAAATATAGTTCAAATTGATTGAAGGAGATTTGTCCAAAAAAATTATTTAATCACTAGTTAAGACTAACAATATGTTTAATGGTTTAACAATACTTGCTAAGCCTATTGACAGGTACTAATAAAGCAACTAGTGGGTACAATTAATAAGTAAAAAATAGGAGATCCATAATGTTATAAGCTAAGGTATTGCATCATGATGACACAAGAACCAATTTTCCATAATGTTTATATGATCTTACTCAACCCTGGTGTTCCATTATGGTTTTAAAATGCATTACTTGAGGGGAAAACCATGATGCTGGGAGTGACCAAACATCATTGGCATCCAAGTATCATGTTTGTAGGAGACTGTAGCATTCAAATTTTGAATAGTAGGTTTCTCATGTAGCAAAAAGGTATGTGCCTTTCATCTTGTCCAAGGTATGCCCCTTTCTTGAGATGGCTTAACATTATCCCAATCAAATCATGAGAATTTATGGGTTACCTCTATTGACTAAAGGGTTTGATCTAGATATTTATATAGACACCTTAGAGAAGGAGATATTTTGGAAAGACGATGAGATGAACTACAAATAATGGATGTTGCAAAGCCAATATAGTTCAACTGCATAATTTTTACAATATCATAATTTTTTTTTAAAATAAAGGGGTTCTTTTTAAATCTATGATAACAATCCTAGGTTTTTGGATTTATATACGATGACAACAATATGGGCCACTTCATACTTTATGTAGGAGCCAACTAATTGTACTACAAATAATGGGTGTTGCAGAGAAAAGCAAGTTTCATCATACAAATGGCATAATATGCAAAAAAAAAAATGAAATGTCCTTTTTGAGTCTAAGATAGTAGTCATATGTTTTTTGTTGTATATATGGTGGCAACATATATGGGACTACTTCGTACTTCTTGTGGAAGCCACTTAATTTTGCATTAGCATTGTCCCTATCAAACCATGAAGGTTTGAGGATTGACTCCATTGGCTAAAAGGGAGTGAATTAGAGAATTGTGCATACACTTTATAGGAGTACATATTATCAAAATAAGATTAGGATGCATTGCTAACAATGGGCATTGAAGTATGTGGAAGATCTCTAATAGTTTGTGTTAGTGTTGGTATTTCCAGTAGCTTGGCTATAATGACCCAGAGCAGGAAAGTTATTTGTCCTTATTGTTTCTTGGGTTTAGGTGTCTTTTCTTGCTTCTTTTAATAAAAAATAATGGTTATTGAAGAGCCCAACACATCCTATCATACAAATGGGATAATATGCATTATGTGCAAAAAAAAAAAATAGGGAAGGTCCTTTTCGAGTCTACAATAGTAACCATGTGTTTGGGTTTTGGTGAAGGCCACTCCTCACTCCTTGTGAAAACCACTTAATTGTGTTAGAATTAATAGATGATGAAAAGTCAAACAAAGCCTCCAAGGAATTTTTTCAAGCTCTTCGAGCCCGTCATACCAAAGTTGGGATTCAAAAACTCAAATAGGGCATGATTGTTCTATCTAGTCTCCCCGATATCCTGCAAGCATTCGTTCATCATTATGAGAATGTCTTTGCTTCGCAGGGAAATTTGGTTGCCCAGGAAGAAGCTCTCTAAAAATGCATCTCTGTTACTCCAAACTACCTTGCAGGGGAGCATCGTGCTTTCTGTGAGCAACTTCTTTCCCTTAGCAATCTTAAAGAGGCTGCCTTTTCTATGCCAGATGACAAGTCCTCTGGGTGTGATGGATTTCCCTATGAGTTTTACAAGCACCTCTGGGAGAAAATTGGCCCGGATCTGCACAAAGTCTATCTTGAAGCATATCATTCGAAAAGTTTAGGAGCCATTATAAATAAAGGAAATATTAAATTCATACCTAAGGTTTGTGATCCGGAAGACATATGCA
Source organism: Cupressus sempervirens (assembly GCA_028749045.1). NCBI lineage: Eukaryota > Viridiplantae > Streptophyta > Pinopsida > Cupressales > Cupressaceae > Cupressus > Cupressus sempervirens. Next base: position 174,871,254 of record CM053793.1, read on the forward strand.
ATTAGAGGCCCATCACCCTTTTGAATGTGGCTTATAAGATAATTTCCAAGGCACTCTCTCTCAAAATCAGGCTAGCTTCATCAAATCCAAATACATTCTTGATAACATTATTGCTATCTGGGAAGGAATGGAATGGGCTCACAAGTCCAAATAGAAGGTTATGTTTTTGAAGATAGATTTTGCTAAAGCCTATGACCGCATTGAATGGCCTTTCATCCTTGCTATGCTCTAGGCCCTAGGATTTGGTCTCAACATTATTCAATCTGTGGAGATGCTTTTTGGTGATGCCAATGCTTGCATTACCATTAATAATTCACAATCTGAGGCCTTTGGGCTCTTTTGCTCCATTAGGAAAGGTTGCCCTTTAGCTCCAGCGCTTTATGTTCTTGCTACTAAAGGGTTTGGGTACCTACTTGCTCATTCTATTTCCTCAGGACTAGTTTGTGGTATTTCCTTGCCTAATTCTACATCCTAGCTTGTCAATGGTCATTTTGTTGATGATTCATTCCTTACTCTTCTTGAAGAGGAGGACAACATCAACAATGCACTATCTTGTCTGAAGACTTTTTGTCAAGCCTCTGGCTTTGCCATCCAATGGCATAAAACGCTCTGCTACCATTAGTCTTTTTCATTAGCTTCACCTTGGCTCAGCCAATTTGAGTGGAAATGGGTCACTCACGGTGAAATTTTTCATTTTCTTGGCATCCCTTTTTCCTTTTGGGCTTCCCCTCTAGAGCTTTGGAATGTTGTCCTTGCTAAGATTGCAAAAAAGCTTGATTACTGGATTAATAAGCTGCTCTCTCTTGCTGGTAAATTCCAAATTTGTTCAAAGATTTTGGTGACCACCCATGTTTATTATTCTTCTTGTTGGGCTCCTTCCAAAGCTTCCTATCTTAAGTTGGAATGCTTGCTCAGAGATTTCCTCTGGGCCTCTAGTTCTAATCATCATGGATTTCACAGAGTCGCTTGGGATGTTTGTTGCCTTCCTAAAGAATTTGGTGGCCTCAGTCTACTTTCCACTCAAAAACAAGGCCTAGCGCTTTGTGCCAAGTGGATCATTTGAGCTATTACTGGAGACAAAGCTTGGAAGATTCTAGTTCACCATTGCATTTCTTCTGGCTTCCCTGTCAATAGACCTGCATGGAAAGGGATTGGTTTTCAAACCCTTCTCATCATATGCAATCATATTGTCATACAGGGCTCATTTTTTATCAATAACATCTAGAAAGCTTGGGAGGCTATCAAGCCTTGGCTTCATTGGGTTGGGGATGACTTTTGTAATGGCCTCTCCTTAGATCAATAGAATATTTGGCGGTCTCTCTTGTTTGAAATTCAGGGTAATCCTCTTGCCAAGATCCAAGGTCCACATGCTCTTCATTGTGAAAGATCTCTTTTCCAGAGTCAGTATGAGTTTCAGGACTTGGGAAGACATGTAGGTTCAATACTGCCTTGCCCATGCAGATCGACAGACTTTTGACCTTTTGCTTTCCTCTATCCCTGTATATTTGGTGCACAAGGTTGGAATCTAGTCTAGTCATCCTTGGTGGCATGACTGGAAGTGGTATCCTGACACTCCTTTTGCCAACTACAAGCCCAATAAGGGATACTGATGGCTCTCACCCCATCTTTCAATGGTTGACATGCTCAACAAGAGATGGCATCTGCAATCTTCACTTTCTCAATGGTGAAAATGCTTTGATACCATTTGGTGCACTATTATTGAGCCCAAGATCATGCACTTTGCTTGGTGCCTTGCCTTCCAAGGTCTTCCCTTGGGGCCTCAGCTCAAGCACATTAGGGTTCCTAATCCTAGATGCCCCTTCTATGGTCAGCCTGAGTCCTTTCTGCATATTTTCTGATTTTGTAAATGTGTGTAGAATTACTGGCACTAGATTCATGATTTTTTCAAGCCCTGTAGGCCAAAACCATTTTTATGGCACATGATCTTGCTAGGTGATTCCCCCAGAATTCCTAGAAAGTATTCCCAGATCTGGCATACATTCAAGATGGAAATTTTTTTTACTCTGCGGAAAGATAGAAATGCTATTTTATTCACACACATCTTTTTGGATGTTAACATTGAAATGTACATTAAAACTTGTATTTGTAACAATGTTATTATGTAGATACAGGTGCAAGCTAACAAAGTTTCCCTGAAAGTTGCTCACCTGCAGGAACTGCTCAACCACACAGGCAATGCCCCTTGCACTGTGGCTTGAGTACCTCCCGATGCCTCGGCAGACACTTCGATGCCTTGTGGCCATCGACAACAGTGCCACTCCTCAGACTGCCACTCGCACACTCTGTGCTCGCAGGCCTCCCGCCACCGCTCTCCTAGTGGTGGGGCTGGTAACTAGAGGTGCCACTTTGCCTCACCACCCTGTGGTGGCTCTGGCTAGTCCTTGGTTTCTCCTCCTCATGCTTATCGAGATAATGCTGACAAATGGCCCTGCTTGGCGCTGACGATCTCTCCTCCGCGGTTTGAGGTCAAAGATGTGAAGGTTACCACTGATCCCCCTGTTACTGTTGCTCCTAATGATGGCTGGTCTATTCCTAGCTCTCTTCCCAATCTCACCAATGATTGGGGTTTTAATGACAAAGATGATCCTCCCCCCTCGGTTGCCATTGCTTTGGTAGCTTGAGGTTGCTATATATGTTTTTTTTTTATGAATAGTTGCTATTTCTGACTGATGTCGTGTGTTTAGATCTGACTTAGGCCGCTTGAACTCTCTCGCGGGATGATCTTGTATCCCCCAACCCCTTTTTTGTGAATTGTATTCTTAGTATATTTTTTAATAGAACATAACTATTCATTAGAAAAAGAAAAAAAAAAAAACAAATCCAAATAGAAAATAGAACCAAACAGACTCTTTAGCATGTAATATTTAAGCCATCCGCAAATGAATATGGTAATTGATAGCCTAATAACTTAATAACCAATGTAGACGAGTTAATATGAGTAGGAAGCACAGACTGGTAGCTTGTGTGGTTTACAATCATTCCTCGTCTATTCTATTCCCTTATTATTCCCTTGTTATGCTGGATAATCTACTACATTTTAAACGACCAATGGAAGGGTCTTGATGGAAAACATACGATCTGACTTCAGTAGTATGGAAGAAAAGAAGTGGCAGCTCCATGTTATGATGGCTCCTTGGCTCTCAAAAAGCCACATCAGAGCCTTCTTAGAGCTTACCAAGAGATTAGGTGTTCACGGTATTAAGATCTCATTCCTCTCCACTCCCCTCAATATCAGATGGATCAGGCAGCAGCTACAACCGATGCCAGAAATTGATCTGCTTGAGCTTCTACTGCCGTCCGAAGAAGGGCTGTCTGTAGGCATTTAGTCCACTGCAGACTTGGAGCGAGGAGGATCATTTGACTTACGAAAGCCATGGACGAGCTGGGGAAGCCATTGGAAAGGGTTTCGTCGGATTTTGTAATCCACGACATGACGCAATACTGGGCTTCTCCCATCGCCGCCAAACAGGGCATTCTAGCCATATTTTTCGTCACGACTTCCGCCTCCAGTTCAGGCTTTCTTCTAGGCCATCAAGCCATGGTACAAGAGAAGAGCGTATCACTCCCAGATCTGATCGTGTCGCCGCCTGGCTTCCCCTCGGCTCATATTCGGCATTCATCCTTTGGATCTCGGAGGCACATCCATATATTCCAAAAGACGGAACAACTCCTTAACATGGCGGAGCGATGGAGCATGTGTTTTCAGGGTAGCTTTATTGTAGGCTTCAATACAAGCACAAAATTATAATGGAAATACTTGGAATATCAAGAAACAACCACCGGCAGGCCCGTTCTTCCCGTGGGGCTTCAGATGCCCGATCTCCCTCCGCCACCGGCAGATGACCGTTGCTTGGCCTGGCTTGACTTGCAGCAGCCGCGTTCGGTGGTGGTGGTCTCCTTCGACAGCGAATGTAGAGTCACACATCAAGAGCTGGCCGCCTTGGCGCTGGGCATTGAAGAGAGCGAGCTTGCATTTCTCTTCATTCTTCTCCACCAGATGGCCGATGAGTTGCTTTGTTGAGCGCACCAAAGGAAGAGGAGTTGTGGTGACGGAGTGGGCGCCTCAGTGGCACATTTTGGCACATCCTTCTGCCGGAGCATTTCTCTCTCATTGTGGGTGGAGCTCGATGTGTGAAGGATTGAGGTTTGGGGTGCCATTTATGACTGTTCCACTGCAGTACGAACAGGCCTTAAATGCCAAGTTTTTAGTCCAGGAGCTGAAGCTTGGGGTGGAGATCAGTAGAAATGAGGAAGATGATTTTTTCTCCAAGGAAGACGTGAGGAAGGCTGTTTGCAGGTTACTGAAGGAGGAGGAGGTGTCATAACCCGTATTCTGTTTCAGCGAATTTCTTAATCATTTTCTTGCCACTAGATTTACAAAATTCTTGATAGCATAATTAGTTAGATATAACTTGAATCACCATTTCAGATAATGCAAAATTAGTTGGGTCAGTTACACCACGGTATTCTTGTAAAAAGAAAAGGAACACAGTGATTTGGGCTCGAGTGTCATATAGTGGGGATTCGGTAGTTTTTGTAGCAGCATGAGAGGCCTTCTCTTAGGAGATTTGAAGTAGATCCAGCAGTAACTGGCATAAATGATTTTATCAACAATAGCAAGGATATTATCCTATTTCAGCCCAGTGTTTTTCTTTCACAATTTTCAGGCGCTTCACATGAAGCCTCAACATGCCTTTCGATGCTATCAAGCTTAAGAAACGTATCAGCGAGATCATATGCAATGTGCCACTCGGCAAAGAAAACAAGCCGTCTGTTGGATGAGGTGAAAGACTAGTTACTGCTTGAAAAAGAAGAATAATGAAATGTCCCCTAGAGATTTTGGATGATATTTAAAGTCTCTAATCAGATCTTTAAAATCAAACAACTAATATTTTGAAGATCTATTAATTTCTCAAATAAATCCAAATCGGGTATGCTCGAAATAGTGCCAAAAATTTCACAGCTTCACAAATTATTAATAAATCTGAAAGTGGACATTTTTACAGAAATTTCACCAGCATAACAGCCTACAAAATGACATTTCCAGATCTGTATAGATTTTACCAAACAACTCCCAAACGGAAGACAAAAATAATGCTCATCGAGCTCCCCAAAATAATACCAAATAGTCCGAAAACACCACAAAAACACTAATAATTTATCACAAAAGTTTAACCACGACCCAATACATATATTCAGCTCTATTTTAACATCTAAATATTTGAAATACAACAGCAACCCAAATTGATATGAAGTACTCAACTGGAAATACCAAACTCTTACAAAAAATACACTCAAAAACTCACAAATTTGCACTGTTCAGCACAAAGGAAAACTTTGCATGAGCTTGCACATGGAATGACTTTAAACTCCTATCCTTAGCCTTCTTAGAAACCTACAAACTCCCATCCTTGGATTTCCTTCTCCACAGGTTTGGTAGCCTCTGAAAAATAACAAAGCAATGAGCAAAAATCAAGTTCTGGAATGAGCCCAAAATGCCTCCAAATTTCTTAAAATAGGGCATAACCCTAACTCACATCCAAGAGGGTTTAATAAAATATATTTTAATAATAATTTTCATTTATTAGTCCATTGATTTCCAAAGATTAGCCCCTTTTGCCGAAACTTCACCCTTTTGGACCTGCCTGCCTTAGTAAAGATTATTATTTTTAATTATTTGAAAAGGGGACATGACAAGTCCTCCCCTCCCAAATATTATTTTTCCTCAAGCAATGAAGGTTGAAATTCTCAAGAATATGTGCTCCTTCCCAAAATTGCATTCTCCAGCGGTAATTCTTTCCATTTGACCAAATGCTCTATGATGCTCCTATTTCTCAATCTTTTCTCTCTTGTAGCCAACATTTTTTCTCGTATCAAAACTAATTTCACTTCATTATCAAGAGGTGGTAATTCTGTAGATACTATGGTTTGCTGGCCTAGAATCTTCTTCAAGAAAGATATATAGAAAACATTATGTATTTTGTTGTTTGGTGGGAGCTCCAATTCATAATCTACCTCTCCTACCTTCTTGGTGATCTTATAAGGCCCATAGAACATTGGCTTGAGTTTCTCTACCACACTCCTCTTCTAGGTGCTTTGCTTATATCACTGCAACCTGACAAATACCAAATCTCCCACCTCAAAAGATCTTTCAGTCCTTTTCCTATCAGCATACAACTTCTGTTGGTTCTGTGCATGTTGTAGATTATCTTTGAAGGACCTTATTATGTCTTGGCTTTGTTTGACAAAATCACTCGCTATAGGTACTCTGCTATTTGAAAGTACTAGATCAACAAAGGAAAGGGCATCATAACCATAAAGAGCACAAAAAGGAGGCATACCAATAGACATGTGATGAGATGTACTGTAACAATACTCCCCTAGGTGGAACCATTTCACCCAAGCATGTTGTTGATTTGAAACATAGTTCCTCAAATATCTCTCTATCCATTTATTAACTATCTCTATTTGTCCATCTATTCGAGGGTGATAGCTAGTACTGGGAGTGAGTTCAGTTCCTACCAAATGAAAGAGCTCCTTCCAAAAAGAGCTGAAGAATCTACTGTCTCAATCACTGACAATGTTTCTAGGCAAGCCATGTAATCTAAAAATTTTTTTGAAGAATAATTCGGCCACTTGTGATGCCTTAAAATTAGATGTGATGGGAAAGAAATGTGCATACTTAGTTAGCCTATCTACCACCACATATATGCAATCCTTACCTTGAACCTTGGGCAACCCAGTGATGAAGTCTATGAAAATACTTTCCCATATTTGTTCAGGAATAGGAAGTGGCTGCAACAACCCTGCAAGAAAATTTTGCTCACTCTTGCTTTGTTGGCATACCATACATTCCTTAATGTGTTTAAGGACATCTTCTTTCATACCCTTCCATGAAAACCACTCTTGAATTTGCCTGTATGTCTTTAAGTATCCCTGATAACCGGCCAAAGGTGTGTCATGAAAGGCCCTCAATATCCTCTCCTATCCTCTCCTTAGTTTTTGATCCTGACATTAAGAAAATCTTGTTCTTGTAATAAATCAATTCATCAATAACCTTATATCTATTATCATCCACTAACTTATCCAAAATCTTGGTGGCAAAAGAATCTTTAGCATACTCTAAAATTATGGAGACTTTTCAATCAGCAGAGATAGATGTTAAGGAACACAGAGTGGGCTTTCTTGAGAAAGCATCAACAACCACATTATTCTTTCTTTTCATATATTCAATATCAAAATCATAAGATTACAATTTGCTTACCCATTTTTGTTGGCTATCATTCAAATCCCTTTGGTTCAAGAAGAACCTGAGGTTATTATGGTATGTCTTTATAATGAATCTCCCACATACCAAATATTGTCTAAACTTATGAAGTGCATGCATAATTGCCAACATTTCCTTATCATAGATGGAGTAACCTTTCTCTGATTGATTTAGTTTTCTACTCTCAAATGCTATTGGATGTCCCCTTTGAGTTAGGATAGCCCCTATACCTTCTCTAGAAGCATCACATTCAACAACAAAAGGTAAAGAGAAATCTAGAATTTCAAGCAGAGGGCATGAACTCATTACCTCCTTAAGCTTATCAAATATTTTTTGTGCCTCTTCTATCCAAACGAAAGCTCCTTTCTTTGTCAAATTAGTCACGGGGGCAGCAAGCTAAGAAAATCTCTTGAAAAATCTCCTATAGTAGCTACACAATCCAAAGAAACCTCTCAACTGTGTAAGATTAGTGGGTGGAGGCCAATCGAAAATTGCCTAGATTTTTTGTCGATCAACCTATACTCCTTTAGAACTTATAATATGTCCCAAATATAGGATCTCTGTTAAACCAAACTCACATTTAGATAGCTTAGCATAGAAGGATTGCTAGTCCAAGATTTTCAAAACAATGTATATGTGCTTTAGATGCTTTTCCCATGTTTTGTTGTAAATCAAGATATCATCAAAAAATACCAAAACAAATTTTCAAAGATGATGGTTGAATACCTTATTCAGACAAAATTGGAATGTTGCAGGTGCATTAGTGAGGCCAAATGGCATAACAAGAAATTCAAAGTTTCCATAGTGACATATGAAAGTAGTTTGTTCCACATCTTCACTCCTCATTCGAATTTGATGGTACCCCGATCTTAAGTCAATTTTTGAGAAGTATATAGCACCATGTAACTCATCAATGAGTTCATCTATGTGTGGTATGGGATACCTATTTTTATGTTCTTCTTGTTTGGAGCCCTGTGGTCTATACACATTCTTATTGTACCATCCCTTTTCTTGACAAGTACCACAGATCATGCAAATGAACTAGAGCTAGGCCTTATGAATCCCATGTCCAAGAGTTCCTTAATAGTTTTTCAATTTCTTTCTTGTAACCTCTTGGATGGTGGTATGGGGTTGTTATAACTGGTTTGGCACCCGGTTCTAACTCTATAACATGCTCAAAACCTCTATCTGGTGGTAATCTTGAAGGCAAGTCATTGAAAACTATATTATGCTTATCAAGAATATTTTGAATTTCAAAATGGAAATTACCTTGATTCTTTGGAGAGCTTGTTGGATGGATTATTACTCCTGCTACCCATGCTACTTGTCCTCTTCAAAAAGTCCTCTCCATCCTCTTTGTATAGACTGCCTTAGGTGTTCCATTCGATAAGCCTCTCAATAAGACTTATTTTTCATTGGAATGAAAAATAAACTCCATAATTTGATGGTTCATGTAATAGCCTCCAATAGAGTGCAACCATTGAATACTCAATACAAGATCTATCTCCCCAATGCCAAAAACATAGAAGTCATCACATAACTCATAATTTCCTAAGATCATCTTGAGTTGTTTCACCACCCGTGTGCAAGGCATAGTGAAATCATTAGCTATAGTAACATTGAATCCCTCAAAATCTTCTGCTTTAAGCCCTCTTTTCATGACAAATCTCTCATCAATAAAATTGTGAGTCACCCCACTATCAAGAAGAACTGTCAACCTTTTCCTTGCTAGTACCCCTCGAATTTGAAAGGGATGGTATCTTGGGACTCTTGATAATGTTGCTAAAGTGCCATCCTTGCTGATCTCTTTTTCTTTCTCTTCTTCTTCCTCCTCCTTAGTGTAATAAAATTCCTCATGCTCATCTAAATCAGACTCTGAAGCAACTTCAATATAGTGCACTTGACCTTTTCTTAAACATCTGTGTCCTAGAACCCTTGGTTCTCTACAAGTGAAACAAAACTTTTTCCTTCATAATTCACTCCTAGTCTCTTCATCTACTTTCTTTTTTGCCACATTTATCACATCTTTTGGTGGTAGTGTTGGTGGTAGTGTTGGAAGTCTTTTTCTAAAAATTTTTCTTATGTTGCCAAATATTTGGAGCTTTTTTATTAGTGACTGGTCTCATAGGCACACAAGTTTCAAGTTGCAAGCTTCTTTTGATAGCTTCCTATAAGGTTGAGGGTGAGAAAGCCTTAACCAAACCCTTAACACAATCTTCCAAACCATCAAGAAAAAGATAAATAATCCTCTTTTCACTCATATCAGGTACCATAACAGCCACTTTTTGAAACTCTTCTACATACTCATTAACTGATTTGGTTTGCTTCAACTTTGACAATTCTTTAAAATACTCTTCATCATCCTTGAGGTCAAATCTATCTATCACTCTTTGACTGAAATCATCAAATGTAGTTACCTGATCATAACTTTGAGTAGTCATTCCATGATACCACAAATCATAGGCTACATCGTCCAAGTGTAGACTTACAAATTAAATAGCATCACTCTCCTTCATGGGGTTGAGTGTGAAGAAGGTCTGTAATTTTTGTAGCCATGATGTAGCTGAAATTTTATTTGTTCCATCAAAAGTAGGTGTTGTAAACTTTCTTATTTTATTTTTGAGCTCTCTTCCACTTATGTCATGCTCCTTCCTATACTCTTTCTTGGGCATCAAAGTGTTCATCATATCCACATATTCTTTAAAAGGAACCAAACTATGAAAGTCATCATCTAAGCCATTGTAAGTAGCTCTTAATGTAATCAAGTTACCTGTAACCTCTTCCACAAGATTAAGGGCTAGATTTGGCACTGGTGGCTCATCTGAAGGTAGGAAAATATTTTTTGTTGAATTAGAGGGTGTGGGTTTCAGATTTCTTAGCTCTTCTGAAGTACTTCCTTTCTCATTAATAGGTGCAACTCCTTGTAGTTTTTTGTCAATATTCGCAAAGCCTCTCTAGTTTCTGCCAAACTATCCACTGTTTGCTTCTGAGTATTTTGGAAGAATTTATTTGCCATCTCACCTGGATTAGCCATACTTTTTCTTTCCTTGTATTTTGTACTTTTACTTTCAACTAGAGGTTTAATCAAAATTTCTTTATTCTTTTCTCGCTGCAAATATCTCTTTTCTCTTACTTAGTTGCATGCAAACTTCTACAAACCCTCAGGTTGGAAAGATCATAGCTATGATACTACTAAAATGTCCCCTTTGAGATTTTGGATGATATTTAAAGTCTCTAATTAGAGCTTTAAAATCAAACAACCAATATTTCAAAGATCTGCCAATTTCTCAAATAAACCCAAATCGGGTATGCCTGAAATAGTGCAAAAAACTTCACAGCTTCACAAATTATTACTAAAACTAAAAGTGAAAATTTTTACAAAAGTTTCACCAGCATAATAGCCTACAAAATGAAATTTCCAGATCTATATAGATTTTACCAAATAGCTCCCAAATAGAGGACAAAAACAATGCTCATCGAGCTCCCGAAAATAACACCAAATACCCCGAAAATACCACAAAAATATTAATAATCTATCATAGAAGTTTAACTATGATGCAATACATATATTCAGCTCTATTTTAAAATCTATATATCTGAAATACAACATCAATCCAGAATAATATTAAATACTCAATCGGAAACACCAAACTCTTACAAAAAACACACCCGAAAATTCACAAATCTGCACTGTTCAGCACAAGGGCAAACTCTGCATGAGCTTGCATAGGGAATGGCTTTAAACTCCCATCCTTATCCTTCTTGAAAACCTAAAACCTCCTGTCCTTGGGTCTCCTTCTCCATAGGTTTGGCAACCTCTGAAGAACAACAAAGCAATGAGCAAAAATCAAGTTCTAGAATGAGCCAAAAATGCCTCCAAATCTCTTTAAAAAGAACATAAACCTAACTCATGTCCAAGAAGGGTTAATAAAATATATTTTAATAATAATTTTCATATATTAGTCCATTGGTTTCCAAAGATTAGCCCTTTTTGCCAAAACTTCACCCTTTTGGGCCTGCCTTCCTTAGGAAAGATTATTATTTTTAACTATTTAAAAAGGGGACATAAAAAAGAAGATGGAGATGAAAATGATGAATGGAGCAGTGAGGTTTCAGAAGTTCAACCCATATATTAACAAGCATCAAGTCCCAAGTTCCTATCTTCATCATTAGAAATTCATTGGAACTTGTTTTATGTTTGAATTTAGAAGGGTAAAATGCAAGAAATGTTGTTGCTTGTGCTTTTATTAATTTTTTTTGTATATGAAATACTTCCATAGCCTTGTGTGTCAAATGCTTCATAAGGTTTTAACTAGACACTTAAGGGGAAAATGGGTTGTGGTTCTGGGAATAATCTATTATTAGATGCGACAGCTTTAAATCTGTATTAGACTAATTAGGAATGTCACTTTGTTTTTTGTTTAATGGTTTTGATACGAAATTTTTTGGGGTTCCTTTAACTTCTTGCTTGGAAAATATGAATTGTTAACACTATCCAAGACTGGTATGGGGTTAGCCTATCAAACCCTTGAAACCGATGGATAGATGAGATTCATGATGGGCATTTGGGTCTAAGTGCAGTTAATACCTTCTCTCTGCCCAAGACTTAACTATGATTTGAGGATTGTGTGCCTTTTGGTCTAATTTGTGCATAGTTTTATGGATATCTTTGATATGTATTAAGCTGAGCCAAATTATAACAATTTTATTTCAAAGACGTGGAATAGTAATGAACTTGATAGTCAATAGTTACATTTATTTAACTCTATATTTGTTGAGATTCATATCAAAGGAAGAAAATTGCACTTAGCATTTTGAAAGTATGATATGTTATAATTGGGGTAAAGATGGAAATGTTCACAGTGAGCGTCTTGAGTGTAAACTTTTAGTGATGTTAGACGTTAAACTAAAACAATTTTGAACTACAATGAGTTAGCAAAGAGCTATGAGTGTAGTAGATATAATCCAATTTTTGAAGTGATTGATTGTAACTTTGAAAAGTGTGGTCTTTTGTCTTCCTAGGGTTCGAATGGAAATTTTGTTAATTAGACACATTTTAGTGAGAAACTTTACTATTTTGTTATAGTTCTAAGATGGTTTTGGTAAACTTTAAAGAATATTTAAATTATTTAGTATGTGTAGGAGGAATGTTTGTGTACTGACTACTTATTACAATGTGATTGTGTCATGGTATGCTTTTCATGACAATGAAATATGTGGAAGTTAATTTTATCTTGCAATAGTTATCCTTGATGATGTGTGATCATCTATGATGTTATTGTAGGAGAAGTTAGGATGGACTAACATGTTGGTTGATGTATTTAGTAATATGGTCATTAAGCTACTTTGTGTTAGGTTGTTATTGCATATCTATTTTCTATACATGGTCAAAAGTCCACCTAGATGGCAAGTACAATACATGAGTTGACCTAAATTCTTGTTTATTTCATTACCATGGAAGAAGTTCTTTGATGTTATTATTATTATGTTAAAATCATCATAATAACTATTCATCAATAATTCCTTTTCTTATAACATGTTTTTGGCTAAAGAGTAGATCTTTTATCTAGGAGAAAACATGTAGGACAAATGCAATCTTATATGATTGAAAATATTTTATGCATCTTCAGCATTAGGGATGCACCATTACATTTGGTAGTTGACTTGTTTCATGTGGATTAAATATTTGGATTAAGAGGATTGCCTTCCTTGGATCAGATATCTAGAGATAACTAAGTATTGATAGTGGTCAATATTTAGAGTTATTGTGACATGATTTAATTGAAATGAACTATGAATCATTAAGAGAATTATTGGACTACCTTACTATTATGAGGCGAGGTCCTTATTTTTTTTGGAAAGGGTTTTCCTTAATGTGTGATATGGTTTCCTAATGGATATATAAGAAGAAACTTATTAAGCTTAATTACTTTTCCTATGAAACTGATTGAAATATATCATCTTGTATTTGGCTTCAAAAATTGTGTTTCTTGTCTTGCAAAGATGTGTTACTTGTCTAGTTGAATTGTATACAATGTGTTGCATAATTCTATTAATTTCTTGGTTTTACTTGTTTAGTCTCCTTCAATGCCAGGCTAGGTATCTTTCATATCAAGAACTGATTTCGGGGAAGTTCAATAGCTTCACGGTAGGTGGTAAAGTACTCATACAATATTCTCACCCGTATGTTCTTAGATAGGTTTTGGAGCTCATTTCAACATGGTCATCATGGTTAGACCATCTAGTATCTAGTATCTAGTATCTAGTATCTAGTATTGGCAATTTGGTTTTGAAATATGGTTTCTTTTAAATTTGAGCATATATGTATATGTATCATTTTGTTAAAGTTAATGATTGGTAATTGACTAATTTTGACTGGTCAATATTCAAAAGACTTTGACCCTCATTGATTTTTTCACATATTACATGATGAAAGATGTGGCATTTGTTTTACAGTTGTAGTCATTACATTTAGTTTCAAAGCTCTTGGTTCCACACTTGGGCACGAGGCACACAACTATAAGTCAACTAGTTCACTTTATGTTGTATGAGTTGATGACATGGGTTGCATATTATGTCTCTTAGCTATGCTTACTTTTGACATAGAAGGATATGATGTTCCTAATGCATGTCATGATCTTGAGTTAAAATTGCATTCCTTTAAAAATTGCCAAAAACTGAAAGTTTATAAAATGATTGGTAATTATCCTATCTCATATGGTTATGAATATATTTTGATTTAAATTATGTGATGGTATAATATGTGTATTGGATTATGAAATTTGAACTATTGAGATAGACAAAGGATGGTTGACTTTTGCACTAGGCTATGAGAGCCTACCAAATGAAGACATGGCTTGCGATAGAAATGAAAAAAATCTTTTTATTATGTAAATAACATGTGATGCACATGTGGTGCAAGAATTAAATTCTATTTTAGGCCAGATTCATGAGGTTCATTGGTTAACCTAATATAATAAGTAGGAAGAACATGGATTTTATTTGCAAAACTATTGCATATTCCATTGTGCATTTAGAAATGTGTGATTATCAAGATAAATTGCATGTGAGGCATGGGAAGTTTGGTTATGTGTCATTGTGCTTTAAGTAAATTGGGTTTTTATTTTATTATGTTTAGTTTCATGGACTTGGATGTGATGAAGGACTAGCTTGACAATTTATGTAGAACTTTGTGACAACTAAGCCAATAATTTCTTATGTGACCTATTTATTGTGACTCTTGTTCACTTTTATTTTAGTTTTGTACCTCCTTTTTGGACTTTGACTTGAGAATTATGAATCTTTTTTTCAATATTTCTTTGATCTTGAGGTGCCTAAGGTGTATGTGCATATTTTTGATGATGCTAGTCATGTGGTTTAAAAGTGAAGTCATCTATGATGTTCATTGTGGAGCATTGATAGGATGTACAAGGAAGTAGATTGTGAAGAACATGTCATTCTTCCTATTGCATTGATTTTATATTATTTTTATTAATTTGGAACCTTAGACTTTTAGTATGGATGCCGAATGTGGACAAACAAGTAAGGGTAGAAGTATTGCTTTCATTTTCCACTGTACATGAAAGTGTAATATTGGCTCTACAAAAATGTTTTGGCCAAAGCTATGTGCATATGTTTATTCGATATGCTTGTCCAAGTTTCATCTCCTTGCCACATCCATGATTATGGCTACTTGGACATATGTGGGAAGTAGTATGTTTCATGGTTGCACCAGATACCTCTTTTTTTTTTGCACTGTTGGGCATCATCATGGATTGCACAAAAAGTACCTTTGGTATTGTGAAGACATTTCCATATTGGGAATTCTATGTGTTAGGTAGGATCGCAAGGAAGTATATTTTGCATTATTATTGGGCATCATAGCATTAGGCATTCTATGTGTTAGGTAGAATCCCATGGAAGTGTAAGGCTTCATGGTTGGGTAGGAAAGCACAGAAAACCATATTTTATGTGATTATTTAATGGCATGAAGGTCATACATCACAAAACGTGCTTATATGTTGGTTAAGGACACTATGGTTACAAGATAGGCTTGAGGGCCTAAGGTCACTAAATTGATAAAAATTGGATTTACTCATTCTTGCAACTGATTGGTGAGCATACATAGATGATGTACCTAATGTTTCTGATCATATGGTAGATGGCATTGCACTTGTATGATGTGCTTATTGTTCCATGTCTGATGTGTGGGTCAACATTTTCTATGATGCCCATTGAGGTATGATGCTTTAAATTATACTTAGTATATTTATTATATAATACATTTTGATGGATGGATTCCTTGGATAATGTCATCTGTTACATTCTCAAATGGAAAATTATTTTCTAACCTTTGATTATGCCAAGTAAAATAATTGTTGACTATAGAACTAGGGTTTTACTTGGTCATTTATGTTTTTTTGCAATTGATGATATGAATATTATTTGACATGTAGGTCAACTTATTCAATATATTCATGTATTGAATATTCATGTGATGATATGTTCTACTTGACAATTTGGTCGATAGTTGGCTTATGAAATGTAAATTATTATTAGACCTATCATTTTACATGTAAGTTAGAAATTAGAATGAAGTTGCATAATTAATTGGAAGATAATGCTTCTACTTATTGATTTAACTATGAGTAGTCAATTTCAAAGTAACCTAAATTAACTTTTTGGTCTATGTAGCAAGTATATGGATATGTGGTTTCCCTATGAGAATGCAAAAGGGTATGTATAGATCCATCTTTTATTTATTTTTGATAATATTTTACATTGGTGTTATGTATATGTGATGATCCACCATGCATGTGACTTCTACTTATAGAAATTTTCGAACTTATTTTATTTAGTCAACTTGGTCAATGAATGATGATCAATGATTTGGTCACGTTGAGTTATCTATTTGACTCCTAGTCGATATGGTGTTTGACATAGACCTAGCTACTATGCACCCAACTTAGACCCTTTGGTCAACATGTGCATTTGTGATTTGGTAAAATTATCTATTAATGTAGAACATGGGTCAATATTGCTTGACACATTTGATTGTATGAATTTCTATCATTAATCTTCTGTTATATTCGTTAAATGTATGGAGCTATATGATATAAGTATGTGGTATGTCAACTTAGCAAGCATTTAGATACATAATGATGATTAAGTGTCAATTATTACATTAATGATGGTATATGTGCATGTTTTTATAATTCATGATGAATGAAATGATGATGAATTAGATGTAATGGGATTCCATCACTTGATTATGTTTCATGGACACTAACCTATTGATGTAGATGAGTACTCACTTAGCAAGAACCACATGCAGATGGTACATATGGTATGTATGGTTGATAAATGTTGCCACTCATGAACAAGGTGTGATAAAATATGGGTTTAAAGGAAAATATTGACTCTTGTTATTTATATTGAATATTTACATTTTTTTGAGGCACTGAAATTAGGAATGAGCTAAGGGTATTGTAAGTGTACATGGACAAGTATGGCAAGAAGTGGCTATGAGGTACCTAATGGTGGGGTCAAGTCTAGTTGATGCCAAGGTATAGTAAGAAAGCATAGGTATGTGTGTGATATCATGTGATTTTAAGGTAATATGTTACTCTTGAGATAAGGAAGTATTTGATTCGATATTTCATTTGATATTTGATTTGGTTTATGATATATGATGGACTGATACTTTTGTGTTGTTCCTATAATGCAACAAAGGGAATGACATATTATAAGAAAGGGGGAATATTATTAGAGAGAGGTAGTCAAACCTTGTAAAAATATAGAGATGTAATGGAATTCACACACACTCAAATTAGTTATGCTCTTGAAATTATTAATTATACATGTGCTTCTTTATAATGTGTATTATTTTCTATCAATTTATTACAAATATGCACTTATATTATCTTTAAGATATTATTTCCATGAGATTGTATGTAGATTTCATCCAAATGCATTCAAATGAAATGTAGATTTCATATAAGGAAAAGAAAAGTTGACTTTATTACAGTAGCTAAAAGTCAATACTTTTCTATAGAACTGAATGTAGATGCATTTGTTATTACATAAATGGAAGTTAGATCTTGATCCTTTAGATTCATTTCCTTATATATATATATATATATATATATATATATATATATATATATGGGTATGATTTTGAAATCTTATATATCTACCTCAGGATAATGCATTCTCTAAGTGGAGAAGGATGTCACAACCTATATTTTATTTCAGCAAAATTTTTAATCATTTTCTTGCTACATAGATTAAAAAAATTCTTGATAGCATAATTAGTTAGATATAACTTGAATCATTTTTTTAGATAAGGAAAAATTAGTTGGGTTAGTTACACCATGGTATTCTTGTTATAAAAGGAACGTAGTGATTTGGGATTAATGAAAGGGGCTTGAGTGTCATGTAGTGGTGATTCAGTAGTTTTTGTAGAAGTAGATCTAGTAGTAACTAGCATAAACAATTTTATCAACAATAGAAAGGGTATTCTGCTATTTCAGCCTACTATCTTTTTTTAACAATTTCCAATCACTTCACATGAAGCCCTAACATGCTTTTTGATGCTATCGAGCTTTAAAAATGTATCAATGAGATCATATGCAATGCATTGCTCGACAAAGAAATGAAGTCATCTATTCGATGGGGTGAAGGAGGAGATGCCACTTGACAAAGAAGAAGAAGATAAAGATGAAAATGATGAATGGAGTGGTGAGGTTTCAAAAGTTCAACCCGTATGGAATTAATGAGCATCAAGTCCTAGGTTCTTATCTTCATCATTAGAAATTCATTGAAACTTGTTATATCTTTGAATTCAAAGTGGTGAAATGCAAGAAATGTGGGTTTCTGTGGTTTTATTAATTTTTTTTTATATTAAATGCTTCCATAGCCTTGTGTGTGAAATGCTTCATAAGGTTCAAACCAGATGGTTAAGGGGAAAATGGGTTGTGGCTCTAGAAATAATCTTTTATTAGATGTGACAACTTTAAAACTATATTAGACTGGTTAGGAATTTCACTTTTCTTTTTGTTTAGTGGTTTTGATACCAAATTTTGTGGGGTTCCTTTAACTTATTGCTTGGAAAATATGAACTATTAACACTATCCTAAACTAGCACTGGATTAGCTTGTTAAACCCTTGAAGCTGATGGGTAGATGAGATTCATGATGGGCATTTGGGTCTTAGTGCCATTAATACCTTTTTCTCTGCCTAGGACTTAATTTTAATTTGACAACTCTATGTCTTTTGGTCTATTTTGTGCATAGTTTTTTAGATATCTTTAAAGTGTATTAAGCTAAGCCAAATTATAACAATTTTATTTCAAAGACGAGGAATAGTAATGAACTTGATAGTTAATAGTTATTTTTATTTAACTATATATTTTTTGACATTCATATCAAAGGAAGAAAGTTGCACTTAGCATTTTGAAAGTATGATATGTTATAATTGGGGAAGATATGGAAATATTCAAAATCAATGTATTGTGTGTAAACTTTTAGTGGTGTTAGATGTTAAATTGAAATAACATTAAACTAAAATGAGTTAGCAAAGAGCTATGAGGGTTGTAGATGTAATCCTATTTTTGAAGTGATTAATTGTTGTGACTTTGAAAGTGTGGTCCTTTGTCTTCCTAGGGGTCAAAAGGAAATTTTGTTAAATTAGACACATTTCAATGAGAAACTTGACTATTTCCTTATAGTAGTGAGATGGTGTTGGTAAATTTTAAAGAATATTAAAATTATTTAGTATGTGTAAGAGAAATTTCTTTGTACTGACTACTTATTACAATGTGATTGTGTCATGATATGCTTTCCATGACAATGTAATATGTGGAAGTTTAATTTTAGCTTACAATAGTTATCTTTGATGATGTGTGACCATCTATGATGTTATTGTAGGAGAAGTTAGGATGGAATAACATGTTGGTTGATGTATTTAGTAATGTATTCATTAAGCTTCTTTTGGTTAGGTTGTTATTGCATATCTAGGGAAAAACATGTATGACTAATGTGATCTTATGTGATTTAAAATATTTTATGCATCTTCAGTATTAGGGATGCACCATTACACTGGGTAGTTGAATTTTTTTATGTGGATTAAATATTTGGATTAAAAGGATTACCTTCCTTGGATCAAATATCTAGAGATAGCTAAGTATTGATAGTGGTCAATATTTAGATTTATTGTGACTTGATTTAATTGAAATGAACTATGAGTCATTAAGAGAATGATTGGACTACCTTACTATTACAAGATGAAGTCCTTTTTTTTTGAGAGGGTTTTCCTTAATGTGTGATATTGTTTCTTGATGGATGTATGAGAAGAAACTTTTTGACATTAATAAATTTTCCTATGAAATTGATTGAAATATATCATCTTACATTTGGCTTCAATAATTTTGTTTCTTTTCTTGCAAAGATGTGTTGTCTAGTTGAATTGTAGACAATTTGTCACACAATTCCTTGTTACTTTCTTGATTTTACCTATTTAGTCTCCCTCAATGTTGAGATGGGTATCTTTAATGTCAAGAAACATTCTGGGGAAGCTTAACAACTTCGTGGTAGGGTGGTAAAGTACTCCCACAATATTCTTTCCCTTGTGTTCCTAGATAAGTTTTGGAGCTAATCTCAACTTGTTGATCATGGTTAGATGATCTGGTATTTGGTATCTAGTATTGGTAATTTGGTAATGACATATGGATTCTTTTAAATTTGAGCATATATGTATATGTATCATTTTTTTAAAGTCAATGATAGTTAATCAATTCAAATGTTTACTGGTCAATATTCAAAAGACTTTATCCATTGTTGATTTTTCTACATATTATGGGATGGCTTATGTGGCATTTTTTTTGTAGGAGTAGTCATTATAGGAGGGCAGTGAGATCATATCCAAGGTTTAAAAGATTAGTAGAGGCTTGACCAACAATGACTACCAAATCTATCTATCTGGCATTCGCAAGTTTGCTTCTTTGCTCAATGAGAAATCAACATACATTAAAAAAGCTATTTGAAGATTACATACTAATTTTTATTTTTATTATTTCTATTTTCTACTATTAATAATATTTGGTTTGGGCTTGTCTACTATTGTCATGGTATGCTATCATAATACCATGGAAAATATTATGTTTGACATTGAAAAGATGGGTAGTGAAAATGTAATAACATTATAACTAGTTGTCCTCTCCTATGAAGTTCACAAACCAGTGTTTATTTGTTTCTTTTGAAGTTCTTACTAACAAGTTAAGAAGGAAATAAGACATTTAGGGCTTGTTTAGTTATAGGCATACTAGTTGAAAATAGGAATGCATATTGAGAATAGGAATGACTATTCCAATAACAACTATTTTTTGCAATAGAGATAAGGTCATTTTAACCACAAAATGAGAGTATGTATTCCTATTCTCTATTCCAATTAGAGAACTAAACAAAATATAGAAAACATATTCCTAATTTCCTATTCCTATTATCATGTGACATTGGTATTCGGTACAAGTTTTAGCACATTAATTTTGACAAAGTTATGATTTTGCATTATATTGGGTTGTAATTGTTTGTCTACCCAAAGTGCTAGTGTCTTTTGCAAGTGTACATATTCAACTATCTGATTAGGATCTTTGCAAGTGTACAGTCTATATTATATTTAACTATGCAATTTTTTTCCTACTTTCTTTCAGTTTATTTAAAGAATACTAGATTTATGTTCACCATACCAGGTAATAAAAATAAAGTTTTATGTTTCTAATCTTATATTTAATAAAAGTAGTTGATTTTCTATTTTTTAAAACTTTTATGTTATAATTCATTTCCTTATTAAAATTGGTAGAAAATTAGGTTCATTTTTGAAAAAAATAATTATGAAACTTGAGTTTAAAAAATTAGACATACACATTTTGTATTGAAGTATAATAAATTGTCACTTATAATTAAAGTGGATATTTGAAATAATCTTGATTCTTTCTATTTACTAAAGTCTCAACTTGACCTAATAATCAAAACTCAGGTTGTCTTGCTAGATTATGTGGTCATCATCAAAATTGACCAAATAACCAAGACAATAATCATTTTTCCATTCTCATTATATCACTTGAATTTTCACAAATGAACCTTTATTGTTGCTCTCCTTTAATGAGTTGTTTATGTGACATTGTTTTTAAAAGAGATTACAAGAATTTTACTATTGTCTTTATTTTCAAATAGATTCATAATAAATATGTAATGTAGGAACAATTCTAAGAGAACTTTTGTATTTTTTTTGACATGTGTTGGATTAGATGATATTATTACATATATTACAAACATGAAATAAGAATATTGTTCATTCCAATGAAAAGTAGGTTCTTATCAATTGATGAAAAATGTAGTTTAAAAAATGTTGAATTTCAACAAGGACTCAAACATTTAAAATTCTTGCAAAATATTACATCCCAATTTTTTACTCAATTAATAAATATTCATATAGTCATTTAGGTTTCATGTGAAGTCAGTTAATAGTTAAAATTAGTTACGATTCATGTGAAGATGACATGTTAGTTAATTGTTATGATGATATAATATTATTATCTTGAAAGCTTGGAAAGCTGGTTAATCATTAAAAATTCATGAGATGTGAAATGGTACTTAGTCACCATGATACTTTATGAGCAATAATTTTTCATAGAAAATCATGAATAAGATATCATTGTGGAGAAATCCCTCTTGCAATAATGTGGTGAAGGTGGGAAGCATTGCGATATAAGAATTTGGTTATGGTGGATCACCTATCATTGGGAAAATAGGTATGAATCCTAAAGCACCATGGCTAAGAGTAAATTCCTAGAAAAGAAAGAATATGCCATGGAAAACAATGACCTAACTAGTTAAATTAAAAATATTATAAAAAATAAAATAAGAAATATTACCTTCATAATATGGATGGATCTCAATATATCTTGCAAATACAGTCACAACTTAGTATAGTAATATCGTGTCTATACTTAGACTTGTGTGGGTATAAAATATGTACTATTTGCATGCACACACACACACATATGTCAATCTCAATCTAGTTTATACATGTGTGTGTGTGTGTGTGTGTGTGTGTGTGTAGGCTACTCAAGTAAGCATGAACATAAAGAGGAAACATTAATATACCAATTCATGAGCATAGGTGTAGTGGCTACCCTTATTCTTTTATTCTCAACCCTTGTCTATGGTTATTTATTTATTTAATTTTTGGAGTGGCCACCTTCTTCCATGTCTTCTTCTAAGGAATTAGACTTATCTTGTCCTTTTGTTCAAATTTGAAATTGGAGGTTGTGTGAGCATGCTTGCCACCTCAACCATGTCTTATGTAACTAAGCATGCACATGATATCCTCTATTTCCCTTTTCACCTCTTTATGGATGTAATTTATTTATATTTTCCTCATACCCTTCTAGGTAGTTATGGAAATTGAAATTTCTTCTACAAAGATTATATCTTGTTCATTCCTTATTTTTCTTGTTCATATTTAGAATGGTGTTGTGTGCAACTACGTATGCATGATATCACAAAATCTGTAAGGAATTCTAGTTTATTAAACTCTAATCAATTTGATAGGTAATTACTAAAATAGAAGGCATATTATTGATGCCTATTCCAACCTTTCTTTTAAATCATGTTTGCATAATCAGGTTAGAAAATTTCACTCTTTTACTAATGGCCACCTTGTCTTTTTAGATTAGACCCTATTTGATTTTCATTAGGAAACTATACTTGGGTTGTGACTGTAATGTGTGTGTGTGTGTGTTGGAAATACAAATAGGGAAAGTAAACTCTAAGAGGGGGTAGTAGGGTGAATCAACACTTCAAAACTTTAACCATAAAATCATTCACCACACATCCATCTCACAATTTGCATGTAATTGAAATAGAAAGATAAACATGTTCATCCATAGCATGAAAGAAAATAAAACATATGACACAAGATATTTTGTTACCTAGAAACCCTCCAATGAGAAGGTAAAACTAGGATGGGAATGGCACCCACGAATCTTCACTACTATAGTTGTAAAGTTTATCTAAGGAAGGTTACAATTTTTTGATCATAATCTATGATCTACCCTATGAAAGATCTTCCCTATTAAAGGCTTACGAAGACTATTAGATCTCACCCTATTAAAGGATTTCAAAAATTGGCTAAAAGTTTTCTTGGTTAAAGGAATTCAACTTAAAATAAAGTAAACACCCTATTAAAGGATTTACAAAAGCATGGTAGGACTACTTGATTAAGAAATTTTACTAATTCACCTATTAGAATGCTTTAGCCTTGATCCTTTGGTTAGTACCTCTTTGCTAGATATTAGATATCCTCTTTCCTCATGTATACTTGATCCTTCTAATTAGATGTATCACTTCTATCCTCTCTCTCCTTTCCTCTATTCTCTCTAACTAGTTTTATAGTTCATAACTCTTTCACAATTCCTTACTCACCATGAATGCTCTATCTACACATGAAAACCTCTTCCTTCACACACATGCACATCTCTTACTCTTTAAGGTTTTCCTTTCTTAAATTTTTTTATGTGAGCAAAGGTTATGTAGGAATTAACAATTTTGATTCACCCATTTTTCCACTTAGAACATCCAGGCTCAATCTCTTGGGTTGCATGTATTGCATAGGGATTCATAATATACCTTCATATATATCTTCTAGAATCATAAAACAATCCTTAATTTGGCCCAAAAATGGTTTACGTAAGAGTTTGTGTCATTACAAATAACTATGTCCAAAATTGTTTACTCATCACTTGAAGCCTTTGATGCTTGACATCCACTAGCTCCTCAATGTTGTAGCTTCACCTCAAAATGACTTGGCATCCACTGTTCACTCGACATTTGAATCACTTGGCATACATTAGCCTACTTGGCACTAGAGTGACTTGACACTAATTGTCTAGTTGACACATCCTAGTGCTTGACACATACTATATATTATGCTCAACATGCATTATCTGACAACTTATGCTTGACATACACTACTTACTTGACATGTACTTTATAAATATGACTAATTGTTTAGTCTCTCATATGTCAAAACCAATCTAAGATTCAGAATTTTCCCCTTTGACATCAGTGACAAAAACACTTTGTCTTGCATATATAACCTTAACTTATGAGCACAACTTAGATAATCTATATGCTTTACTCAGCTTACACACAAATTTTCAAAATTTTTGAAAACTTATGACTTATAAGTCATACCTCAAAATTTCATAACTCCCTATGTGAGTTGATTGTTCTTTGTTGTATTTGAATCTAATATTCCTACTGAGTAAATATGTTGAACTTTTGTCATCTTTTGTTTCTACGTTTACTCCCCCTTTGTGTATGCTCTCCATTTTTGTCTCAATTCCCCTTTTCTTCAATATCCCCCTTTTTTGACACTTATTTCATGGGTGGTATATGAATAGTGTATTTTTCCAAAAAAAAATATGGATCTCCATTATAATCTCTAGTGTTGCAATCCAATTGTTTTTTATTAGGAAAATAGGTTTTACAGGGATCCTAAAACCCAAAGTTTTACACCAGAAAACAACTTAAAGCAGAAAAGATAGAAAAAAAGCTGCCTCAAAAGGCCATAAACAAGAAGGCCCGAAGCCTGAGAAGCAAAGGCCAGGAACAGAGCCTGGTGGGCAGACTAGTGTCCCTTCTTTTCTATTGCCTGTAGGGTTTCTACAGCGTCACTTTCCTTTTGGTTGAGCTCTTCCTCTTGGATCATGGGGAGGAAATGCATCTGGTCCCCCTGACTTTCCTAGATTCTAGTCTCTTTTTAAGGATCTTCCCAGCTGGTTCCATGCTCTGTACTCTGCTCCACATTCCCCACAAGACCGACATTGGTTAGATAGTCCTCCAGATTAACAATGTTTTCATTCAAGGTATGGAGGGTATCCACAATCTATTTAGTCACAACCTGATGGATAGAATCCAGCCTTTGGACCTTCTACTCGAGCTGGGTGATTCTGTCTTCCTAATTGTCTTTGGGGTCCTAGTTTCTATCTTTTTCCTGGCTGCCCACCTAGTCTTTACTACCTCTAGCCTCATGATCCTTGACATCCCCCCTGTTGTTGGTCTGGTTGGACCTGTCCTTCAGAGTCTCAATTTGCATTACTTATGTTGTCAACAATAGTCATTGGTTTCTCAATAATAGGTTTTACCTCATTAGGTTATCGGAGGCTAAATACATCAAGAAATATGTCTTTGATTCATGTAGAACTTATATTTTCTTATGCTCCCTCTTGAGTAACCCTCGGTGCTTCTTCCTTGTTAGAGCTTCCTATAATATGCTCATTTCCTCTATGGTAATTGTTGTAAGATCAAAATTTGGAATTTTAATCACCTCATCTAAGTTGACATCTCCATAAGATGTTCCTTCTCCAACTATAGATGTAATAGGACTAGGCCTTGATGATTTTAATTGTGTAGCATCTACACTTGGCCTATGAAAATTTTGACTGGGAACAAGGGTTGTAGAGATTGGTTGGGTAACCAATGTATGAATTTCTTATTTTTCCTCTAATTTTATATTTAAAACTTCCTCTTCTACATTCCTCTTTCTTTTCTTTTGTCAAAACTTCACCTTGCACCTATTAGTTAGGTGTAGGATTGACTTCCTAACCTATATGGAATTGTGTCCCATCCTGCTCAACGGTCAACACTTCTTGCATTAAAGAATTTTGCATTAATGTGTTGACATTTGATATCACTGTGTCCTTTCTTTAATATACTACAATGGACATTGAAACATGTGTGTTAGTGATGACACCCTATAGTGCTTCTAGACCTCATCTCTATAGATGTAGGGGGTAAACTAGATGTGTCAATGTTCTATTTCTCCCTTGTTGATGCTTTATCAACCTCATATTCTTACTAATACATGATTAGTCCATAATTTGGCAACTAAATTAGAATCCTATAATATCCTTTTCAAATCATCCTCTATCAAAGGATTAATGTTCTACATTGTGTTATCAGAAGCATCCTTTATCTTGATAGTATCTTGTTGACTTCCTTGGTCTATATGAGGGGGATGGCACTCAACATATCTACCACAAGTACATTTTGATCTTGTTTCTGATCTTCTTCTTCAACTATAGCTATACCATTTGTTTCCTTTTCTATGCCTACCTCATATCCATCCTTGATAGATATAGTTGTAATCTCAACTACATCTTTTTCATCTTGATAGATATATTGGGTGATTTCCTTTACAACCTCTTCAATATTATTTTAAAAAATATTAAAGGCTCTGCATTTGGGAAAAATTCTCCCCTTATATTTTTTTATGGCCTTAGTCATTTAGGATATATCAAATTTTGGCATTGCTCTAGCTAGAGTAGTCTCCCTTGTATTTCTTTCAGTTGTTAAACTGTATTGCCACATTTGCTCAACTTTGTGATATATACCTTTTGGTAATGAGTTGGAAATCTCAATACATATGTTTTTAAATATGGTCATCATCTCATATACAAACTCTTCAATCTTATTCATTTCTACCTTTCCATGTTTTTCAAAATCAACATTTATGAACCCAAATAAATCTATATTATTCTTAATGCTATCACACAAGTCATCTAAGTTAGAAGAGGGACTTTGTATTATCATTTGGAATTGACTATTGTCATTTGATTTAGTCTTTTCCTTATCTAACTCAACTAGAGCTACATATTTTCTCCTCTTTGGTTTCTCTTAGTGACTCTACTTTGTAGTAGCAATAGTTCTTTTAATTTTGGATTTGTCAACCTCTTGTGTCTTCTTTTTAGTTACCCTTATGCTAGTCCTAGTAACCAATACTACTAGCTTTTGTTGTGTAGGCTTCACAACCCTCTTTAGTTTACTAACTTTTGGCTCCTTAGCTTTCCTTTTCTTCTTTTGTGTAGGTTTAGGTTCTTAATTGGCTTCTTCTTCATCAACACCTTCATCATGATCTACTTCTTCTTCTTGGTTCTCTCCTTGATTTTGTGTTAGTGCAAGTGGGGCTTGAGCTAGTTAATATTCTTCATCATCCTCATCATTATCATCTTCTTCTTCTTCTCCTTCCCCAAATATTTCCTTTAGCTTCTTCACAAGCTTGTTTTTCTTTCTAATTACAAAATTTGTCTTCAAGTCAATAGTGTTTCTTGACTTGGCTTCATCATAATTTCCAAAAGATGTTGCACTCTTTTCAATTTCCTCTACTAATAAAGATGTGATGGCTATAGATGCCTCTTCGAAATTGATTTGATAGGAAAATGGCTTGAGCCATCTATCCCTAGGAATAGTTGCTTAAGCACATGTGTGATCAACATCAACTAGAAAGAAAACATCATTATAATACATCTCCACTAGTGATATTGGAATCCTTAGTCTTTGTTTCATAGACTTATTAAAGTATTCAAAGTAGCTTGTCATGAATTACTCAAAGTTATATCCAAGTTTCTTTATGAATTCTCTAATTTGAACTACAATAGACCTATTGGTCTTCCACACAACTTTTCCAAATAAAGGAAATGTATTCTACACATAGAAAAATATGTAGACAAGTAATATATTAAATTTGCATTGCACACTATTTTTCTTTCTTATGGCTACTAAGTTTTCTGATAATTGTTGGAGTCGCAACTCAACAAGGTCATAAGAGTGGTCCTTCTTCACTATCTTGTAGCCCAAATCTACTCCCATAAAAGATACATTGTTCAATCTTCTAGAAAGAACTTGTGAGAAATTTATCTCATTGCAAATGAAATTAAGGGATATGAAATTGTGTCATTGTCATTCCTCTTTTGTTCCATACTATCCCTATATTCTTCTCTATTACCTCCTTGGCATCACTTCACATTAACTTGGGTCTATCTAGAGTAGGATACCCTATTACTCATTGAATGATCTTTTTTGTGATCTTGGTAGGGCCATCTTCCATCCATACAAAGTGATCATGTACTATGCTTACTAGTATCTTAATCCATTTTATTTTGAATACATTTGGGAAATATAGGGCATGGGTTAAAACTTTTCTCTCTATATTTTATTTTCATCCTTTAACATTTCATCAACATATAGTTGGCTATACAAATATTTGATTTCCATGTCTCCAATACTTCCAACCTTATAGGTGTAACAACATTTAACATCATGTATCATAAAACTTGTGGTGGTATTAGCACCAGATAAATCTCCCATGTATGCTATCTCAAGAATAGGTTGAAAATATGGTTGATTAAACTCATTACTTATTAACTAAATATTTAAAACCTCTTTTCCTTCCTTCCTAACAATAGTATAAGAACTAGATTCCATTTTAAAAATCTAGGGTTTGTGATAATTTAGATAGTTTAGCTTGGCACATGATAAATACCTTATGAATCTAATGACTAGTGATGAGTAGTAGCTCTGAATCCAGTTCAAAAATGCATGAATCCTTCTCCTTAGTTCTCCTTATGCTATTTGTGTTCTCTTTGATCTTGAATGAGTACAAATTAGTCAAAAATTAACTATGTAACCCTCAAAACTTTGGCAATAAATGTTTAGTTCTTACATAGCTATAAGCTTGACTATCATAGAAATTTCAACTCAACTAGCTTACACATGATTTCTTTTATGCTTGAAAACCACAGAGAGCTCAACCAATACTATCACCTTTAATAGGTTGACATCAAAATAAATTTAATTTTCACTTGAAAACAACTATGGAACTTTTCGTGCCTAACAAAAACATGAAAACTAAGAAAAATTATAGATTTCTTCCAAGTTCTAATAAATACATTCCATCTTAATTCATTCTTATATAATATTTTCAGCACTTATATTCTTGGAACTGATGTAAAATATATCATTAAGATATCAATCCCACATACCTTTTGATTTCCTAGTTAGGAGTGATGTGATCACATGATCCATTGGATGAAGCAACCTCGTTTGTACTGGATGTGCTATAATCCTCCCTTTTCTTCCATGTCTTGTTCATTTGCACTTTGACTTACTCAACATCAACCTTCTATATTCTTTGTTGAATTCACTACTTGGTGCTTTTGACCTTGTTGGAAAATATCTACTAATGTGGCTAGTCTTCAAACAACTAAAATATGTAGCTTGACTTAACCATCTACTATAATCACTTATGAAATTTGTTCTAATGCAATTCTTAGGAACATGTCCATAATCTCGACAATAGTGACAACTATACCTTGTATTTCTTGATGTCCTCTTGCCATTAGATCTGCATTTATATGCTCTATTTATGTACTTCTTATAGTTACAGCAGTAACCTTCAAATATTTGTGCACTTGAAGTCTTGGTCTTGCATTGATGTGCTTGATGTCCTTTCTTGTTGCATTTATGATAGTTACCCATGAATTTCTTCTTAGAGTTTGGATTTGCATTGTTTCTCCTATAAAGATTTGTTTTATGACCTTGTTTTCCACAATTATGACAAGTGGGTTTATAATTATTAGCTTTGTTGTTTCTTTGTTTACCAGTCTTAGATAATTCTCCTTCCTTAGTACTATTGTATCCCAATCTAGTAGTACTATTGTTAGATCTAGGAGATTTCATTAGTTTCTTAAAGTACTTGATGACTTCATTTGGTTTGTTGAAACTTTTAGAAAATTCCTTTTCTCTTCTTAGTTCATTCGCAAGTTGTTCATTCTATAACTTTAGTGTTGTGATCTCAATTTCCTTTCCATTTAGTTCTTGATTTAAAATCATCTATTGATTCATTGCATCCAATTTCATGCTAGAAATCCTTTGTATCTTTAATGTCTTCTATTCCAATTTTATGGTTAGTATACTATTGTCATCTTCAATCATGACCTCAACTTTATTTTTATTCTCGATAACCTTACATAGTAATACTGATTGGACTTCTTGTTCTATCTTAAGATTTCTGACCTCTTGAGTTAGGGCACCATTCTTTTCCATCAAATCTAGATAACTACTACATAAAATTAACCTGAGTTTCCATATCCAAACAATTCAATAGTGTCTTCCTCCTTGTAATGTATGCCATTCTCCTCAATAGCTATCTCTTTCCTTCTCTTTAATGAGAATTTCAACACATCTCTATCTCTATTCAACTGATGTAGATCAAACTAGATTTGAATCTTCTAGTTATCAATAACCTTTCCCAACTTGTAAACTACCATCTTCAAGATCTTTCCTCAAATCTACAAAGCTTTCCTTTCTAAAGAACCAATTCTCTAATACCAATTGTTGAAAATAAAAATATGGAAAGCAAGCTCTAAGAATGGGAGGGGAAAGAGGGAGGTGAATCAACACTTCAAAACTTTAACCATAAAATCATTCACCACACATCTAGCTCACAATTTACATGTAATTTAAATATCAAGCTAAACATGTTCATCCATAGCATGAAAGAAAATAACTCATATGACACAAGATATTTGGTTACCCAAAAATCCTCCAATGAGAAGGTAAAATTAGGGTGGGGATGACACCCATAGATCGTCACTGCTATAGTTGTAAGGTATATCTAATGAAGGTTACAATTATTTGATCATAAATTATGATCTACCCTAAGAAAGGTCTTCCTTGTTAAAGGTTGACAAAAACTATTAGGTCTCACCCTATTAAAGGACTCAACACCCTGCTAAAAGTGTGTTTGGATTAAGGAATTTAACTTGCAATAAAGTAGGCACCTTGTTAAAGGATTTACAAAATCCTGCTAGGACTACTTGGTTAAGAGATTTTACTAATTCACCTATTAGAATGTTTCATCCTTGATCCTTTCGTTAGCTTCTCTCTACTAGATATTAGATTTCATCTTTTCTAATGTATACTTGATCCTTTTGATGAGATGTATCACTTCTATCCTCTCTCTATTTTCCTCTATTCTCTCTAATTGATTTTGTAATTCATAACTCTTTCACAATTCTTTAGTCTTAAAAATATTTAGGTGAGCAAAGGTTAGGTAGGAATCTATTAGAATTTGAAAAGATTAATAACCTAAAAAAATAGTGTAAAGAATAGATATCCAAACTATGAATACAAATGATACAAAATCAAAATAGTAACATAGAGTTAGTCTCCAAGAGAGTAATGTAAATGCTAAAATGAAAATAACATTAAGAGGATGCAAAAGAAATTTATTATAAACACAAGCCAAGTGGCATGCTTATATAGACTAGGAAGAGGGAGGAGGTGGCAACATCGACCAATGAGGAGCAACCATTTATCAAACTAAAGATAGAAATGTATCTTCCTAAGATAGCTAATGGATGATCACACATAGGGAGGTGAAACCTTGCAACCACTTACTAAATAAAACATGCTTTATTAACCTAATAAAGATTATTAAAAGTGTAGGAAAAACCCAGCAATATAGGTAAAAATAAATATCCCACTAGGAAATTAAAAAACTACACTAACACCCCCCCCATAAGCAAAGCTTAGGTGGATGTAGAAATGGGTCAGGCTTGATGAGGTACTCATGTACATAAAAATACCCAAAAAGAGATAGAAAAGAGACTCCCCAAAATGTTAGGACTCTGAGTGAGAGGAAGAGGCCCCCCCAAATGATGAAGTATCCCACACCCCTAGCAAAGCTTGCAAATGAAGGAACTTGCTCTAAGTCAAGGGATTAGTGAAGATATCAACAACCTGCTTAGAAGTCAAACAATAGCAAAGGTTGATGACATTACCATGGATGAGCTCCTAGATGTAGTGCAAGTGGATCTCTATGTGTTTAGTCCATTGATGATGGACCAAATTTTGTGAGATCTAAATGGCACTCTGGTTGTCACAAAATATGATTGATGACCATTCAATCTAGATGCCAAACTCAATGAGAAGATTTTCAAGCCAAATGGCCTCAATAGTTGCATTCATAGCCCCCCAATACTCAACCTTAGTAGAGGATAGAGCAATAGTAGACTATTTTTTTCTTGACCAACAAATAGGACCTAAACCAAGTGAGAAGTTCTAACCTAAAGTAGACTTGTGATCTTGAGAATCACCCACCCAATCTAAATCTGTGTAGCTGACCAAATCTAGCTCAATACCTTCTACGTAATGAATCCAATAACTATAACAACCTTGAATGTAATAAAGGATCTACTTGGCTACTTTTCAGTGCAACTCATGAGGCTCTTGCATGAATTGAGAGACCATGCATATAGCATATATGAGATGTTGGGTCTCATGTGAGTCAAGTAAATGAGACTCCCAACAAGTTGGTGATACAAGGTGCCATCAACAATTGGAGAAGAATACTAAGACTCAAGTTTGACTCTAGAGAGGATGTGAGTCAGACCAGGCTTGAAGTTAGTCATATGAAACCTTCAGAGTAAATCTAAAGCATACTTGAACTATGTGATGCTGATCCCAAAAGGAGACTGAAAGATCTCAATCCTGAGAATGTAATGCAACAAACCCAAGTAAGTCATCAAGAAACTATGTTGAAGGGAAATTTTGACATCCTTGAAAGTAGGTGAAGAAATTCCAATGTGCAGAAAGTCATCAACATACAAAACCAAAAATAGGAGTGAATCATGTTGTTGTAGAATGTAGACATTAGGATCATAATGGTAATGAGTGAACCTAACTGATAGAAGGAATGAGTCCATCTTGGTATACCAAGCTTGAGGAGCCTACTAAGCTCATAGAGAGACTTCTAAAGATGGCACACAAGTGAAGAATCCTGAAGGAAACCCTATGGCTACTCCATGTAGATCTCCTCATGAAGGTCACCTTGAAGAAAAGCAATCTTCACATTCATCTGATGTACTTCGCAACAATTAGCTAAAATAGTGGCAAGAATAGGTTGAATAGAATTCATTCGAGCAACTGACACAAAAGTCTTAGAGTAGTCAATCACAAGAACCTAGGATAATCCTTTGGAAACCAAGCAAGCCTTTTTCTTGTCAAATAACCCATTTGCTAAAAATTTTGTCCAATAGATCCACCTACATTGAGCAAGTTTTCTTCCCTTAGGAAGATGGAGAAGATCCCAAGTGTGGTTCCACATCAAGGAACAATACTCTTCCTACATAGTTGTATCACACTTAGGAATACTAGAAGCATCATGAGATGACTATGGGTCTAAGGTAGTAGCAATGAATACATGTGGAGCATCTTAAAATTGTGAATGAGTTTGCCTGGTGTCTAATGGATTCCCAACCTAATCACCTATAGACTTCAAGGTCTATCTAGCCCAAAGTGGACTTGAAGATGGAGAAACTAGAGGGGAATCATTAACCTTTGAATGAAGACTAGGAGAGAAAGGAGGTGAGTTCCCTAAATTACTCTCTACATTGAAAGTAGAGGGAGAAGACTGCTTAGGTGAATCTAACTCATCAGAAGATCTATCATGTATTCCAAGTGACTTCATGGTCAAAGTAGGAGTTCGAGAAGTAATAGAAAATGATGTTGAAGATCCATCCTCAAATTGAGAACTCCTCTCAATGAACAATTCATGTGTAATAGGGTCGAGAAATCGATAACCCTTCACACAATCAAGATAACCTACAAATATGTAAGGTCTACTCCATGGATCTATGGCCTTGCATTTCTCTATAGGAATTTGGGCCCATGCAGGAGAGAAAAGAAGTGACAAAGGTAAAATTCCTAAACCCACTTGTCATTACTTTAATAAAAAGGGGCATATTGCTAATGTTTGTAGGAGTAGAAGGATCAATTAGCCAAACACACCCAAAACCAAGGGTTACTATCACAAGTACAACATGTAAGGTCACATGACACAAGACTACAGGTCTAAAGTCACAAGGACACAAAGATTTGATGGACATTGCCACAATTGCAAGAAGTATGGACATAGAGCTTTTGAGTGTAGATCAAAGCCTATGTGGACACCAAATCAACATGTAATGAGGGACAACTATGTACACAATTACAATTGGGACTACAATACAAGGCAAAGTTGTCACTATTGTCAAGATTATGGACATATACCCCAAAAGTGCATAAGAACACACTTCAAAGGGAACTATAAAAGATGGTTGAACCAATCTACTTGCTTCAGTTGTTTGAAAACTTGACATGTCAGCAGGAATTGTCCAACAAAGGCCAAGGCACCCAAGACTGAAGTAAATAAGGGCAAAGAAAATGTTGATGAGGAACACATAAGAACAAACATAAAGAAGACATGGCAAAAAAAAGATGGACCAAGTACATCCAATGGAAGGGTCACTTCACCCAAGAGGTCAAGTGATCATGTATCTCATCCAACTAATCACAAGATGAGCCTATGGGGCTGACACATACAAGGAAGTATCAGACATTAGGCCTAAACAAAGAAAGAAGCACTGCAAAATATAAATCTACATGATTTAAGATGCCAAGACAAAATTTGAATGATGATGCTGAGCTGTCTTTGGTTGCAGAGTGAAACTGCTTTGGAAGCCGAGTTAAGAAGTCAAGTGGAAGCTAAGAAAAGCCTGTAAGTGGTTGTCGAGTTATTAAAAAATTTAGTAGATGTTGAGTGAGAATGTATGCCGAGTGAAATGGAATGAATGCCAAGTTGAAAACCTTTGGAAGCCGAGTGATAGATGAAGGTACAAGAATGCATTAAATGCAAGGTTTTTGAGCCACTTAAAGGTGAAAATTGATTCATTTTGAGCCATTCAAATGAAGAATAATTACCAAGAGCATGACTGAGTGATTTTCAAGTATTCAACTAGTGATTTGTAGTGATTCAGCATCAACCCAAGTGATTTCAAGCATTTACCCAGGTATTTCCTTCAAGTGTCGAGTTGTATAGTTTGTGAAATTTACTTTAAATGTCAAACCCTAGTTCAGTTAAAAATGGTGTCTGGTTCAAAGTTCACCAAAGGGAAGGAAAGCCATGAGATCCAGCTGGTTAGTAATGAGGTTAAACAACCTGAGTTTACGCCCATACCAGAGGTAGCATACAAAAATGATCCGATAGGTGCATTGTTTATGATTCTAGAAAAAGTTGTTATGGTTCAGGATGTACGTAAGTGTTACAAATATAAGATTGGAGCCATAGGAGACCTAGAAATATTAATTACCTATGATAAACTCTATGATAATGGAATATTGAAGGATGAATTTTCAATTATAGAGAAGAATGGTTTAACCAAAGCCCTAGTTTTCAAATCATATTCAAAATTGAGTGGATATGCATAGTGCGTAGCAAAATTCATGATTGATCATTCTGGCTAGAGCAAGGACTAGTCAAGATTACCAAGAAGATGGTTCATAGGGTTACAGGTTTTCCAACCCTAGAGATCGGCCAAAGACATTGAGAAGTGATAAGAAGGAAACAATAGAGAAAAATACAGGAGTAAAGTGGAACAATAGAGGCATGACCATAGAAACCATTTCTAATCCCCTTCTAGACTTTTTTGTAAGGATCATATCACATAAGTTTTATCAATCTAGTAGGTTGAATAGTGTACCCTGCATAGCAGTGGATGTGGTATATAAGCTTGTGAAGAAAGACCACAGCTATAACCTTGCAGAGCTCATGTTGTAGCAGATAAATGAAAATCTTGGAGCAATTAGAAAGTCTAAGGGAGCACAATGAAAATTTGGGTCAGCATTGGTATGCATGTTCTTTTATATGATGAAGGAATTCCCTTCATTTGGAAAAGTCAACTAGAATCAAAATTAAACAATTGTTGATCAAATAAATGATTTTATTGCACAAATGGGAGATAGTTTTGACGATCAAATGACTATCTGTTTTTATGATTTCAAGAATGCAATGAAGAAAAGAATGAGGATACCAGTCTCATTGGTGAATCAACATGAGAATGACATATGCTCTCTTGTTGACATTGATATACTTACATCCAAGCTGTCCTTCCAAGAGAAAGATGGCTTAGATCATTGGGATATGAGCTTGATGTTGATCAAGCTTCTATAGCTATTATAGCATTACTTTTAGAGGAGATAGATAAAACTACCAGGGCATTTGGAACTTATGACACTATCAGATCAAGAGTTGTTATAGAACTAAAGACAACCACAATAGTCAAGAAGAAGGACAAACTAGTAAAGAAAATAAAGAAGAAATTTGGTGTTGAAGAAACAAGTGTAGCAGGAGAAGTAGAAGAAATTAGTGAAGATGAAGAAGAATGTGATGAAGAGAAAGATGAAGATGAGCTAGAATAAGGGCCACTTCAATTGACCCAAGGACAAGGTGAAGACACCTCCTGCTTCTTAGCCTACATCAACGAAAGCTGACATGCCAACACCCAAGAAGCCAACAACAAGGGCCTCCACACAAAAAGCCAAATAAGAAGCTACAAAGAAGAAGAATACAACCAAGAAGGAACATGAAGAGCCAAGAAAAAGGAAAAGATATGTGGCTCAACCTGATACTGATGAGGAAGATCAATTTGAAAAGGTAAGTCATCCTCCTAAGTCTTCAGTTGATATATTATGTGAAAAGATTAGGAATGGAGAATTATGTGACATAGAAAAGATTGACTTCAATAAGTTCACTAAAAAGGAACAAAATAAGATAGAAGAATCCATCTATGCAATGATGGCACAATTCAAGTATACACCTCTTGAACTAGATGGACAATCGCCAAAGGAATTGTATAAAATCGTAGAGGACAGATGGCATTTATGTTTGAAAATGGAGAAGAAGATGAGAGAATCAACCATAGCAAACATGCTACCTGATTTGACAAGGGAATATATAATTAAAGCAGTCAAAAGGCATAATAAAAGGTCTACACCTAAGTATAGGGAATTTTCCATACTTCAAAACAAAATGGAAGAAGTCGTACAAAGAACCAAAAGATTGTGGAAGAATTTATATAAGAAAACTGAAGATGTTCTTGAAGAGGAATACAAAGAAGAAGCTACTGCCAAGCCAGAAGAGAGAAGAAAGAGGAGAGAAAAGAAGACAAAAGTAGAGAAAAAGTTTGAAGAAGAGGAAAAAAAGGAAGAAAAAGAGGAGGAAGGAAAAGATGAAGATAGGGGTACTGCTAGGCAGCAAGACCAAAGTGTGCAAGACACGCAACTACCATCTCCTAGTCCTCCTCACTCTACTACCACACTTGTAGAAATCATAAAGATTAAGGATATTGTTGACACCTCAAGTCAAAACATCAATCCATTAACTGCAGAGGATCTCAATAATATCCTTGACCAAACAATTCTTCGTGCAAGTCCCATATTGGTCAATGTAGATGATCTCCAAAAGTCAGTAGATAAACTCAAAGAAGCCAAGGTGTCACCACAAGAACCACCTCAAATAAATCAAATTATTGGACTTTCATTTCTACCATCTCCATCACCACCAAAAATAGCCATGCAAGATCATTAGGAGCTGAGTGCAATAGTAGGGGAAGTCACAGGTACATCAATACAGATAACAAGTACACCCCTAGCAT
The DNA here is from genome assembly GCA_028749045.1 of Cupressus sempervirens. Taxonomy (NCBI): domain Eukaryota; kingdom Viridiplantae; phylum Streptophyta; class Pinopsida; order Cupressales; family Cupressaceae; genus Cupressus; species Cupressus sempervirens. The sequence continues at coordinate 174,908,918 of CM053793.1, forward strand.
CAATGGTACAAGAAGAGGATAGGGAAGAGACACAAGATAAGGAGGAGTCAACAATACAAACTTTGGTTGAATTGCCAAAAATATGAACTCTTACCAAATCTGTTTAGAAGCCGAGTACTGACATGTTGGCTGTACAAGTTAGTACACCAAGCTCAAGTTCTACAAGGGTAGCCAAGACCATTCATTATGGTATTCCTAAGCTTGATGAAGAAATTCAAATACCCTATTATGATTCAAGCACTTTAATTGAGGAAAAGATGAATGACATACAAAGTGCATTGGACAAGAGAAGGAGGCAAGAGGCATTGAGGAAAAAGTTCAAATACAATTAGGCAATGAATGAGATCAAAGATATATTCATGGATGCCTTTAGCCTACAACCTTCGGATTCAAGCAAGCCAATCCTTGAGAAACTATCTGATATAGTTGACCAAGTAAATAATGAAGACCATGATACAAATGTAAAACTCATGGAATGGTCAAAAAAAAAGTTTCTAGGCAAGGTCAACCAAAAGATAGCCAATAACATAATTTTAGGATAGGTTCACCTAGCCAAGAAATTGGATAAGGTAAATATTATATTAGGGAACATCTTTTCCCTTTATAGAAAATTGTATGATTGTTCTAGGTTCACACAAGAAATAAGTCCTAAAATTTAAAACCTTGAGAGCAAACTAAAGCTCTCTAGTATGAAATTACCCTCAAATCCTGCGTGGAGTGAGAAGCAATTTTCTCAAATGCTTCACACTCAGAGGGAATTAGCTGCATTATCAATAGAAGAGGCCACTATTAAAGAAAAGTTTATGCAGATTCAAGCCTCAATTACTCCTCACTTGGAGGTATTACATAAGGAGCAACTGTATGCTGAAACAGTCCTCAAAAAAGATCCAAATATTTCTACACATGAAGGACTTGTAGATCCAGCAGTAGAGCTTGCAATCCAACACAAGTCATTGGATATTGCATTGAATAATTGGGATGCAGCTCTCAAAATACTCCTCGAGGTTAATAAAACATTTTTGGCCAAGCATGGCATTACTATTTAGAACCCTTTGACATCAGTGTCAAAAAGGGGGAGATAATGTAGGAGATAATATTCTAAAGAGGGAGATATATTAAAGGAGGAGAAATGTAGGAGGAGAAGGCAAGAACATGACAAAAATAGAGAACATCAGGCATAGAAGCACAATGCCACAAGATATCAAAATTCATGACATCATAAGGCATAATCAACTTAGGGGAAGTCATAAGGTATATTTTTATTCATTATATCCATTTGAAATTTTGTATGTAAGTTAAGCAAAGTGAAGAATGTACACATAATGATTAGATAATGAATGATCAATTAAGTATTTTTGAACCTCATGTCAAAGGGGGAGATTGTTGATCAAATAAGTAAGATTGACAAATGAGTGTCAACACACTTAACCATCTTCACTATACATGCTGAGTATATAATGGAAGTCGAGCCAAAACTCTAACACATGTCGAGTTATATATAGTGCTGAGTAGATCAGAAGACAATATATGCTGAGCAATGTAGAAAACTAATAGGTGCTGAGTAACACAAGAAGTTAATAGGTGCCAAGTGACATAGTAATTCTACAGGAGCTGAGTAATGTAGGAAACATAGTGGATGTTGAGCAATCTAGAATAGATGGTGCCAAGCATCAGTATTCCTTCATGTGCTGAGCAACACAAGATTAGCATAAGAGTTTGTGTAATCCCAAACCATGATGTGAAATGGTTATGCATGGCTCATGATAGGATAAAAGGATAAGATCAATTCCTCCCAACCACCTATGTAATCCTCATGTAGCCAATCAAAAAATTAGAGACTACATGCAGCCAATGGTTGAATTTCAAGGGTTTGAGTGGGAACACTTGAATCAAGGGTGCATAATGAACGACTAATCTTTATAAGGGAGCCTTGATGCCATTGAACATGAGAGATGGAGCGAGAAAAGAAGAAGGAAAAATAGAGCCTATTATTAAGGTCGTTGCAAAATGTTGGTGTCAAAGATTTAGTGGAAAGGATGACATTTACACATCTAGTTGATCAAAATAGAACAAGGAACACAATTAGTAGATCAGATCTAGCAGAGATCACTTATAGAAGAGTAGATCAAGAGCTTGAGATTAGCATCAAATATTGCATTAGATTAGGTGTATTATTCTAATACTCTCTCATAGTTGTATTAGGAATTTTGAAATCCTATTGAGTTATGGGAGTTTGACAGCTCTATGTAAATCCTTTAACAGGGTGGCATTCTAAGTTGAATGTTCTTAAGTCCTCTAACAAGGAACTCTCCTAACAAGGTGCATAAATCTTTTAATAGGGTCACATTTAATAGTGTGTTGTAGCCTTTAATAGGGAAAACCATCAAAAGTGGTTGAAATCAATTACTGCAATAATTTTGTGGGCATCATCCCCACCCTAGTTTTACCTTCTTATTCCTGGAGGGTTTCTGGGTCACCAAAATCTCAAATGTTATGTGGTGATGCATGTTTGTTTCTCATGATTTTTTAATGTTTATATGCATGCATGTTAATTTTAGTTATATGTTATTGAGGATTTAAAGCAAGAGAAAAAGGTCAGTAGCTCTGATTCATCCCTCCCTCTTCTTAGAAGCACTCTTCCCATCAAGACATTTCAACATATCTAAAGACTCAATGTGAAATAGCAAGTTAGGAGAAATAGACAAGCATAATGTTCCATATGCCTCATCACATTTTTTAAACCACTTAGGCTTATCTTCATCTTTATCAGGTTCAATTTCAAGTCTCATAGTTATCCTATTTAACCTGGCCATGAAAATGCACCCCTCCCCCCCTTACTCAATCAAAGAACCCCACCCCCCCCGAAAGAAATATGATTTTGTAGTTTATTTTAGTGTGTTTAAAACTACCACTAGCAAGAAATACTAAGTGGTCTTGATTTCAATGCATTACAAATCCCTCATGAAGAGAATATGATAAAAGTGAAACTTGGGCACTAAAATCAAGGAAACAAATAAGACCACTATGATCCACTAGAAAAATCATGCAATTTCAAACAAAGAATCACCTCGATATGAGGTTGAATGAGAAAGTTATGATCCCTCAAAGTTTCCAAAATGACAATTGTGCAAAGTCATGGCTGAGAATCTACAATTGCTAAAAAAATTATACATGAAAATTGAAAAATGATTGCACCAATGGATAGAGTACAAAAAAATAGCTAATATCATAACAAGAATTGCTGAAATTGGAGTTTGTATGAGCAAGAATGAGGCATTTGAATACTATGTTAAAATCTATGTCTACCAAAAAAGAAGGGTATGGCTTTAGCTTTCTATGCTTGATTGTGCAAAATATATAGATTGCATGCATAAAATAAAAAATACCCAAATGGTTTTTAGTGCTGCAAACAAAACCCATAATGAGTTTTTCTTGCTAATGTATAGAAGATGTAGTTGTAGTGTAAATTAGATGACTTAAACAACAAAATGCAGCCCTAACAACAAAGAAATGACCCTAGCAACCTAAAGATGACATGCAAAGGTTGAATTAGCTAGATAAATCAATCAATGGCATGCTACAACCTGCAATTTACTAATTGAAAACACCAAATATGCAAGTTGGTTGCCATATTTGAGATTGAAGCCCTAGAGATTAAAAAAAAATTTGTCAAACATTTTTGATTCTCAAGATCATCTGAAGATGCAAGATAAGAGCATACTGGGTTTTTTAGAAACTTACAATAATATTTATTAGAACCCCCCCCCACCCCTGAATCTCTCAAATAAGAAAACTAAAATCTACTCTTACACATAGAAAAGCTTTGATACCATTTTAGAATCTGAAAAGATTAATAACCTAGAAAACTAGTGCAAAGAATAGATATCTAAGCTATGAATGCAAATGATACAAAATCAAAATAGTGACATAGAGTTAGTCTCCAAGAGTGTAATGCAAATGTTAGAAGAAAAATAGCATTAAGAGGATGTAAAAGAAATTGATAATGAACACAAGCTAGGTAGCATACTAATATAGACTAGGAAGAGTGAGGAGGTGGCAACACTGACCAATGAGGAGTATCTATCTATTGGACTAAAGATAATAGAGTATCTTCCTAAGCTAGCTAATGGATGCTCACATCTAGGAAGGTGACACCTCACAACCACTTACTATTTAAAACATGCTTTATTAACCTAAGAACGATTATTAAAAGTGTTGGAAAATCCTAGCAATATAGGGAAAAATAAATAACCCACTAGCAAATAAAAAAAAACTACAATAATAGAATCAATGGTTGTGATTCACACATTTTTCTACTTAGAACATCCATCAATCTGATTGGTTGCGTGTACTATATAGGGATTCATAATATGCCTTCATATATATCTTCTAGAATCATAAAACAATCCTCAAGTTGGCCTAAAAATGGTTTACAAAGGAGTTTGTGCTATTACAAACAACTATGTCTAAAATTATTTACTCAACACTTGAAGCCTCTAATGATTAGGGTAAAAGTACAAAGCTATGTCATGTTTTAGGCTGACATATCAAATGACTAAATTTTAGTATTTCCATCCAAGAATCAATTTTGATCAAACATATCATCTAGATAAATTTATTCTAGCTAAATTATATATGGTCTTCAACTTTTCCAATTGGAAATGGCTATTAAATGCATGTTTTATAATAGTTTATATCCAATTACTAAAGAAATTAAATTATTTTAGAAAAGTGGTATTTCAATAAATCTTACTATTTTTAAAGATAGGGTTTTAATAACATATAAACACCATTTTATAGAGCTTATAGTCAAGAATATTCTCATGTAGAGTTTATAGTGTTTTAATTAGATATAGTATATTGTAATTAAAAATTTCTACAAGCACATATTTTAACACTCAAAAAAATGTGAGTTTGAGAAAGAAAAAATATTAAATCATATAAAAAAAAATTTAAAAATTAAATGACATTCTAGAGGAGAGAGTTTTGTTCTAGGATGTGTAATTTTTCTCTATGTTAGAGTTCATTTGTTTTGAAAAATGTGGTGGGAGATGAAAACTATCAATTTTAGGTGAGTTGAAATTTGAATCAATATAAAAGAGAAAATATAGGTCAAAAGCTGGATTTTATTTTTGATTTTTCTAGCTATATATGTTATCTATGACATAGGCTAGGATCAAAGGGAAAGAAGTTTATTTCCATATGGTTTTTTTGTGGGAACTAGACCCCTAAGTTTCAACGTTTTTCAACAACTAAAAAATTATCTATAAAAATTAGGAACATATATCAATTCTTATTACAAATGATTATTAAAAATTATAATCATAAACTTCGTCCATTTCTACACATTTCATTAGTTTACTTCATTTTCAAATTCAAAATTATAATACTAATTTTATGTCATTGATTGTGAACAGTTATACTTTTGTTAGCCTTTTCCTTTACAAAAGGGTGAGACAAGTTTGTGTTTTTACCCCTCGACAATCACTAGATCTTCAATACTATAACTTAGTGTCTAAATGACTCAACATCCACTGTTCACTTGACATACATTAGCTTACTCAACACTAGAGTGACTCAGCATTAACTATCTTCTTGGCACATATTGGTGCTTGGCACATATTGTATATTATGCTCAACATGCATTATCTAACAACTTATGCTTGACATACACTAATTTCTTACCATGCACTTTATAAATATGACTAAGTGTGTAGTGACTCATATGTCAAAACCAATATGAAATTAACGACATATATAGTCTCCTTCTTCAACATGACATTGATATAAGAGCATAATTATTTTGATTACTAAAAGGCTATACCAATGATAGTAATAAATTACAAAGGCACTCATTATTTTCTTTGTAATTTTATGAGTGTTGATCCATATAGGGATATGACTATATAGATTCCTGAGATGGAAATTCTACTCTACATGTAAATTTAATTTTTTTTCAAAATAAATACTCAACTTACTTACAATGCCACATGGTAGAAATGGTTTGAAGATGGTAGATTTATAAGTATTCTTTAAAAAGAGATCATGAAATGAAATTCCCCTATAATTATCCATGAGGACCAGCAAGGTCAAGATGGAGGGATAGACAGTGAGGATAATCTTGCAATGAAAAGAAAATATAACCAATAATAAAATTATAAATTAGTAACCAAGTTAGCTCATGGAAATCCTTTGTATAAATTCATGTGTCCAAGATGATTGGTGGGATGACATTTAAAAAAATGCTTAGTCACTAGGTAGTGGTGTCCTAGGCCAAACCCTAGGGTAGGGAGGGCCTTTCTCAATTAAGAATGTGTGGGGATATTCAGGGGTCCATAGTTGGGAGGTTAAGCCCCTGCCAATGTTTCTCCTCTCCACTAGATTGCAAGACATGCAAAAGATAGATTTGAGTTATGCATTCAAATATATGGTGGTAACATGTATTTTACTATAATGAATTAAAAATTTCAAGTTGAAGAAATGTTAGATTGATTAATATCATTTAATCAGTTGTTCCCTTCAATGCTTACCAATCATTTCCTCTTTATTGTAATTGAAAAATAGTTAAATTAGTTGATTTTCCAATTGAACATGAAATGTATTTGTTTGCATGATATAGGCTTACCTTTTGGTTGCTATATATGTTTTTCATTTATGTGAATAATGATTATCAACATATCTTTTAACTATATGTTATTGCCATAGTTAGTGATAGGAAAGAAAAGAGATGATACAATGGTATTTGATTCCCTAAATAGCATTTGTCATTGTGATATGATGATATATGATGACTTAAATTATATTTTTCATTACGATACATAGATATAACTATTTGTGCCTGAAGTTGTTTACATATACTAACTTGGTTTTTTCAAATGTTTCCCTAGGTGGATTCTAGGTTTGGAATTGAGGGCTTTGAAAACTTAAATCTTCTATCTAGATTTATTGATGAAGCATTTAATTTTTATCCATGATATTTAAGTTAAATTGATTGTAACCATTAATCTCTCTTGTATAAAGATAACTATTATAAGTGCCTTCTCATGATTATGGAGCAGTAACTATATTTTGATGTTATGCTAGTTGTTAACGAATACCTAGAAAAAGAGGTCATTGCACAAAAGTCAAATATACTTTTTAGAAAGCTAATGTGAAAGAAATGGTACAAAGTGGAATAATTAGGACCCAAATAATATTCAAAGAATGAAGTGCTATAGCATTCCATTTATGAACTATTGAACTATTTGTTTTTAATCACATTAAGTGTGCATTAAATATGTACAATAACATGTGCCATATACAATAATAATATTTAGTTGCAAGAAAACTATAGTGGTAGGAAATAAATATATATTCACATGCACTATACTAAAATATTAAAAAAGTGAGCCAATTTTGATGTATGAAATTATAAAATATTAATGTTCATGTTGTTTCAATGATATGTTTGTCTATTATGATTAGCATAGCTTGGAACTCAATATGGTAAGTAGTAATTTTCTAAATCATAAATAAATTCATAAGTTATACCTAAATTGATGTCACGATTGTTTTTAGTGAATGAGATGTATGTTAGAGTTATATAGAAATCAAAAATAATATTAAAAATGTTAAGTATATCATTTTGAGAGATCTATTTTATTACATGTAAAAATATAAAATATCATTACTATTAAAATAATTTGAAAAATTTTAAAATTTTTAAAATGACATTTTACACATTTTAACAAAAAATAGAAAAATAGAAAAATTAATACTTAAACATAATAAATTGACATTATATATTCTTATGTAAATTATAGTGTGGTCATTGCCCTCTAGGATTCTTTATGTCTTTTATGGAGCTCCTAGCTTGAAGCCAAAGAAAATAATGATAATAGACTTGGGGTAAAAAGAAGAAAAGTTTACAATTTTGAGAAATCCATTTCCACTAATATATGAAAGTGCATTAGCTAAAATCCCATTTTGGATGTCTATTTTAAGATTTAGAGTTGATCTTGGTTTAGAAGACTTAGGACTCAGAAGTTCTACAAAAAAAAAAAAAAAAAAGGATTTAATGATCCAAATAAATTACTTGAATACAAATTCAAATTTCAAATTATGTAGACAAGGCTGTGAAGATTGGAAAAAAAATCGAATTTTTCGTAGGAAGATGACTTTATTCAAAAAGAACCTGATTAGATTAGATTATCTACTTGGATGAGTTTTGGGAGTAAACATAGATAGGATTGAGCTCATATGTTACTATGACAATTTCATCCAAATTGTTTACCTTGGACTCATGTAGAAGATGTCAATGTTTTTGAATTCAATGCCTTAAGTAGGTGAAAATTGGTCTCTTATATTACATTTGTGACTAATATAGTTTAATTGATAAAAAATGGGAATGTGATGTGAAGCAAAAGGAAAAAATTGAAGTCTAACTAAATCCTTATGTATTGAGAAGTAAAGAAAAATTATCATTCTAAGGGAGATTTATGATTTTTTGATTATATAAATGATATAAATTTTCATATTGAAATAGTTTGTAAAATTTGAAATAATATTGAGTCACAGACTATAGGGTTGTACCAAAAGTAGTTACTAAAAACAAAACTACATTATCTTATTGAGAGATCATGTCCAAAATACAAAAAAAGTTCATTGTAAAGAAGACTAGTCCTAAGGTACTTGCTAAAAGGCATTAAGCTCTACAAATAAATTGGTAATATTATCTACTAAGATGCTCCCACTATTTTTCTCATTTCTAGGATAAGGAAGAATTGGATCTAAATGAGAACACACTATTTTTGAGCTTCTTGTCTAATCTAATCCTATTGATGTCTGCTAGCTCAAAGAATTATCTTGCAACTATACATTCATATTATCTTTCTCATTCTCACTTAAAATATCTTTATATATTTCAATGTATTTAATGGAGTGTATTTACTTCCTAAAGAAAACCATATCTCCATCTTTCAGCAAGGCCATAAAAATATCTTTGTAGAATTCTAACATATCAAAGACCTCTTTCATGATAGAAAAATATGTTAGAATATATAGGCCACCAATATAAATGAGAGAGGGGGTGGGATTAGTTATCAACTATTATCACAATTATCAACCTTATTAATCCTTAACCATATGAGAAATACAATCAATAACAATAATAAGATACTCATGCACAATAACACTAGATATGTTAACTAGGGAAACCCTTGATTAGAGGGAAAACCATGGTGGGGACGGTACCTACAAAATTATTTACTAATATAAATATTCCTTGTTAGAGGATGGACCATGTTAGGAGTCTTTGAAGTAAATTTAGTACATATCAATCCTTGTTAGGTGACTTTTAATCGCTATTAATCTTGAGATTCCAATGCTGTTAGGAATTGTGCCAACCTTGTTATGAGTTGTAGAAGGAAGATGGATCCACTATCCAAATAGCTTCATGGGAAAGACAAATAAAACCATTGTCTAAATGATCTATATATTATTCATTGCTGAATAATAAAATTAAAGTGTACTTCTCCTTCCTCTTCCCTTTTCTTATTGACCAGACTTTTGTGCCTTCTAATCTTGATACTAGATTACAAAATTCACATCCAATAATCCCTTGGATTGCTTACTTGCATTTACCAAACAGTCTGCTCTTTTTTCACTCTCCTTGATCACAATTCACAACCAACACACAATTCACACTTGATAATCATGGAAAACACTTTCTTTTATACCATGTCCTTGGAAAAATTTCTTGAGGTTTCCAAATTAATTATAATAGGATTACATTAAGATAATTAAATATTTTTCAATCACATAACACTGTTGGCTTATATTCTTTGCAATTTCTCACATATGTGATTCTAAAATTTGTGCATTAACTAACATCATCATCAAAATGTCCTCTATCATTACCTCACCTGATGTAACTTGATTATTTCTTTGTTATGAGATATAATCCAATCAATATAAACTTCTCAATAAATATGACATAACTTCTACATATCCTTCACCATCTCTATGTGAACTTATCCTCATTATTAGGACACATCGTAGAACATGTTGTTAACCATGTTTTACCTAAACATTAACTCTTTTTCCATACAACCATGATCTCTATCTACTACTTTACTAGTATTTACATAATTTATAATATGTTTTCAACAATGACAAACACAATCATGAATGCAACATGTTAGTCATGCCACATGCTCACCAATGCTTAGGATACTCCCCCAAGGGAATAACTTCAGCATTCATTCAAAAAATATCCTCCTTTGGCATTGATTGTAACAGAGATGAAAGCTATCTAGGTTCCATGAATAGAAAACAACACTCTACTACTATTCTAATCTTTCAAATCCTCTGGAACACAACTCTATTATGCATCCCTTAGTGTTGGCATAAGTTGTTCACAAACTAAAAAACTCTTAGCTTCTCCTCTATTCAATGCCACTCCTCATTGAAATCAATCTATACTTATCTTCCCCTTTGTCATTAATAACTCTTCATGTTATCTCCCCCATAAGGATATTCCTTGTTGTCTACATGAATCTTTCTAAATCTTCATAAAAGATATGCTAATCTCTCCCATAGGAATTCTTTCGTACATTTTCCTCGTTAATATACATAGAGATTTTTTTCATGTATACATCTCTCTCATTAACATCAATGAAAAATGCCTCATTTTTCAATCATTTGCTCCATTTCTTCAACCAGCTCAAATGTAAAAAGACACTATTCAAGATGAATTACCAAAAGTATTAGATGACTTTGCTCATCTAAGACACTCCCCCATATAGGAAGCATCAACATTCAATCTAGTGAAAGAATAGTGCTCTATACAACTGGATTGATGCAATCTCTACATCTTCTACTCTAAAGTAGGTAGGGGCATAACCCCAAGCATACCTCAAGTACTCAAATGTATCGTTAGGAAAGGCTTTGTAAAGATATATTAAATCTAATCTTTATTACTAACATACTCCAATCTAATCTCTTTCTCTACAACCTTCTCTCTCAAGACATGATGCTTAGTCTTGGAATCCAATATTAGATTCTTAGACATACTCACTTTGTGCTAAAATTTTGACACACTTCTACAAGTCATTATATCCAAGATTGCTTAAGAATGAGAACTTTAATGACATATTATAGCTCTCTATTCATGAAGTGTAAGGGTTTGTGATCCATGAGGCCCTTAGTTTGACCTAGTTTTCCTATGCAAGTACACCATTAAATGGGAGCTTCAAAGATAAAAATATGCATGCAAATGAAGATGCAAGCTAATCTAAATGATAGCAATGCAAAGCAATGCAAGAAAGGAAATCTAATATATGAAAGGAATTAACAATGCAAGATTAATCTATTAAAGCAAATATGGATCTAAGCTAATATGAAAGTTTAGGGATGGATCATGATGATGGAAGCCATGGATGCATTCAAGAAAAGAAGACAAGAAGATAGAAGTTCTCCACAAAAAGCTTTAATGCTCAAACTCCTCCAAATATTTCTCTCCAAACCTACAACATAACAATAGCATAATCATGGATGTCAAAAATGAGGAGAGGGCTCTCCCTTATAAAGAATAATGGATGATTAAGATTAAGAGGAAATAAGATTTGATCAAGGTGGAGAAACATTGATCCGTGTGAGACAAAATTCTACCAATGAGAAGAAAGGAGGAAAATCAAATAGAATCCCAATTACAAATATGTGCATTTAAGTGTATGAGGAAAAATGAATTTATTTAATTTTTATTTCTTTTCTTTTCTTTTTCAAGTGGGATTTTATTTAATTAAAAGGAAGCAAGTTCTTCTAATTAAATAAGAAATATTTAATTAAATTAAAAGAGGGTTTTTTCTCTTAATTAATTAAATGTTGATTAATTGTTTAATTAAAAGAGAGGTTTCCCCTTAATTAAATAAGGCTTAAATTAAATCATGAAAGATTAGGAAATGTTAAAACAATTGAATTAATTACAATCTTATCAAAGAAATTGATTTGAATTGATTTAATAAAATATTGCAAACCATTGATTTAGGAAATTTGATAAATTGAATAATGGGGGCCAATACTCTAGGTGACCATTTTAGGGTGCATAAATTTTCCCCTCTTTGACTAATGTGTGATCAATATGGGAACACATATAGTTAAAGAAAGAAATTGAAGTGTGAGATCAATTTGGGATCATAAAACAACCTAGATGTGTGGTTGATTTGGGAACACATCAAGACAAAGAATACAAATAATTTTTGACCTAGAAATATTGACTTGATAAAACTAAATCAAGGATTGAATTTGATAGGTACTGTCCCCTCATGATCAAAATCAAAATGAGATAGAGGAGAAACATTAAATTGATAAATTTGGTCAAATCAAACAAAAGATAAATTTCTTGATTTAAGATGAAGGATGTAAGAATCATAGAACCAAGGTAGACCATCAAGCATAAAATATATGCCCTGTTAAAATAAAAGAAGTCGAGTGGAAGTCAATGGAGGGTAGAAATTGGAAGATATGGAAAGAAACAAAAAGAAGAAAAGAAAATTTTCCATAAGAAATAGAATGCCCCAAAATCAACCAACTATTTAAGATAGAAATTTTGATTGAGTTCAGAAAAGAAGATAAGAAAAGGAAGATCAAAGCATGACCATAGTTGATTAAAACTCCAAAAGAAAGATTAAGGGAAAACCCTCTCAAACTCATAATGCAGCCTGACAATGCATACTAACATGAAGTCTAATATTGCAAGCACTAGTACAAATAAAAAAATACATGACTAAATAAATTACTAAAAATTGTACACACATGACTAATTTTGATCATGTGCCCAATAGCAGTTTATTTCTAGATATTTATCTTGTGATCAAATTTATGACTAAAATATTTTAATCATTGATTTGGTCATTTATTGTTGTTACCTAATAGTTTGTTTGGTAGCTTATTTGGTAACTTTTGTAGCGTAATTGGTAGTTTATTTGTTAGTACATTTGGTAGCTTATTTAGTAGTATATTTGATATTTTATTTGGTAGTTTCTTTTGTAGTCTATTTAATCATATTAGGGAATGATGGAATCAAACCACCATCCTCCTACATGCAAAGTAGGTGCTCTTTCATTGAGCTAGTGCCCTTTAACTAATAAATATACCATGTATCATGTGTTACCCCTCCAACCTTTTCATGAAGACAAAGAAGATGCAAGTGAAGAACAAAAGAGGTATTGTAACTAAAGGATAGAGTACAATCCTATTTTATTTGAGAGTAAAATTTCAATCTAAAAAAGACATAAGTAGTTATGTTCAAAGAATATTATCTCAACAAGAGACACAATGTGCCAAAGTTCATGTCACTAGTGTAAAGCTTTTAGAGTTAAGCTAAAGTGAAATATTGAATAACTTGTAAGAACAAGAAAGAGGTAAAAATATATTTTAATATAATTATTAACTAATTTTATAGGTTAAAAGCCTTTTTTTAATCTAATTATTAACTAGGGTTTAATAATTATGGACCACAAAAGTAATGATTAGACATGGAAAAATAAATGTTTCTATTTTGATCAACAACTGTAGTTAAGACAACACAATAATAATTAATCTACCATAAGGTGCAATCTTTATTTAGGAGAAATTAGTTACTATAGGACATGGCTCCTTGACTTGATCTTATGAGACAATGTATGCATAAGAGATCATCTTCTTCAATACCACTAATTTTTATATCAAAGTAAAGATAAGAAACTATACATACACTTAAGGTGTTCCACTTTGGAATAGCCTTATTGATTAATAACATTATAAATTCAAATGGTTATTCCTAACATTCTACTTCAACTCAGTCAATTGATATTGGAATGTTTATCATTCTTAATTTAACTTATGCTTGTCTTTTTGCATCAACCAAACCTAAAGATGTTTTAATCCTAACAAAAGGAACAAAGCCAACATGAGTCAATGAAAATTTAATTTTCCTAGAAAATTGTTTCTTGTGTAAAAAATTATTAAATACATATATGTCTTTAAAAAAAAAACATTAAATTATGAGTCAAATGTATGCACTCAAAAACCCATTTGGAATTATTCTGATGAAATTGGGAAACTTTCTTTTCTATCATCATAGCAATGTGCATGCATGGAAATATTATTTTGGTACCACTGGAAAGATAAGGACCAAAACTTGGTTATAAATAGACTTTCTTATAGACATCTAGAAATGGAAATTCAAAGTTGGGAATATTTTTAGTAAGTATGAAAACTTTCTTATTGTACCATTATAATAAATGGAAAATGGAAAAAAAAGTTTTGACTACAAGTGGAAAGCTAAAATATTCAACTTCTATAAGCTCATCTTTTATTATATCTAGTAATGCACAAGAATAACATAGTGTAGAACATATTTCTTCATCAAATCCACCAACTAGTACATAGTGCATTCTATTTATCCTCACTTGATGTCTATTGATGTTGTAAAGTTTGAAACCATTGCCACTATTTTTTATTGGAAAATTTATCAAATTGGCATATTTAATGTGAATAATGTGAGTTCAATATCTATGTATTGTGGAATAAATGATGCCTTAGTTTAAAGTTTAATTTTTTGTCATGAAATTCAATAACTATTTTCATTTTTGTGTTAATCATGAACAATATGATAGCCAAAACAACTGAATATGACCAAGAAAGGGTCTGCAATGTTTTGGTTGTAAACTAGTAGCCTCGTTCCTTTACTGATTTGTAATGTTTTATGGATATATATATATATATATATATATATATATATATATATATATATATATATATTCCATTCTATATAAAACCTTATTGTGATAAATATTAGATGAAACTAGCACTTAGCTGAGTTAAATGTGTACATGTATTACATATCTTTAACACTCGTCAAGTTTAGTTTATAGCTTTATCTCAAGTGTCATGCTCAAAGTAAAACTTAGACCTTAGTTATGTTAGTCTCAAAATGGTTTTTGACATTTGAGTGCCAACACACTTAATCACTTTCTACATTGGAGCTGAGTACACTATGCATGTCGAGCCACAGTGCATGCCGAGTCAGGAAAGCCTTCAAGTGCAAAGTGATCTTCAGGTGCCAAGCAGTCTTCAGGTGCCAAGTGAAGATTAGGTGCCGAGTAAGAATCAAGTGCCGAATGACTTTAGGTGCCAAGTTATAAAGGGTGCTGAGTCATAAAGGATGCCGAGTAATACAGGAATGTAACAGGAGCCGAGTAAGCTATTTTATTACATGTGCCAAGCATCTAGAATTAGAAAGTGCCGAGTAACACAGAAACAACATATGAGATTGTAACTTCACAAACTTAGATGTAAACCATTTTCATAGCTGACATATGATGAATCTCAAATGATTAAAATGATAAGATCAAATCTCTTGTATTTCCTATGCAATCTACATGTAGCTAATAAGAAAAATGGAGAAGGCATGCAACCAATAGCAAATGCGAAAGGAATGAGCAGGAAAGCAGAGATTCAATATGGATCGTAGATTCATACCTAACCCTAAGTCTTTGAATATCTTTATAAGGAAGATGAAACCACATTTTAAATATAGATTGATGAAGGAGATAACAAAAATTAGAAGTGGAGCTCTGAGAAAAGAATAGAAAGACATAGAGAAAGAGATTAGCAATTAAATATCTAGTTAATCAAGAACAAAGTAGGTGACACAAATGAGTATCAGATCTCAGAGGATCAAGATCATAAGAAAGCAAATCAAGTGCCTGTATTCAACAATCAAGGATTGTAAACTATCAGGTTTATTATACCTAATACTCTCTAGCAATTGTATTGGAAAGGAAATCCTATGATGATAGGTTAGCTTAATAGTTATCTTGTAGATCCTTTAAATAGGTGAGTAAATCCTTTAATAGGGAAAAACTTCATGTAAAGTGTTTTCAAATCCTTTAACTAGGTCACTATTGATATAGTGTAAAGCCTTTAACAGGGCAGGCCTTTAATAGGGCAGACCATTAGAAATGGTCAAACATTATTACTGTAGTGATTGTGTGGGTATCATTCCCGCCCCAGTTTTACCTTCTTATTCTTGGAGGGTTTCTGGGTTACCAAAATTTCAAGTGTTATGTGGTGATGCTTATTTTCTTTTTCGTGATTGCTTAATGTTTACATGCATACATGTTCATTTCAAAGATATGTTATTAAGGATTTAAAACTGGAGAGAAAAACTAGTACTTCTGATTCACCCCCCCCCCCCCCCCCTCTCAGAAGCATTCTTTCCAATAAGAGATTCCAACAAGTTATCCATACATCCAATGCCATTTACCATGGGAAAATAATCTAAATATATAAAAATATAAACAAAATTATACGCAAAATCATTGTTAACCTTCGAAAGCTCAATTTGGTGAAAACCAACATGAAATGTGATCTTAGCAAGCTTGATTATTTAACTCTCTAAGTAGAATGAAGATAAAGGAGACATTAAAGTGAACTTCAATTTGGTTGTGGTCCTTATCTCTTCCTACCATATTGTAAATATTTTCCAAGGCTACACCCCCAACATACATATTTTTAGTAATGCCTTAGATACTTCATCATGAATTACCTCTCTACTATCCTTTTTTCTATAACATAATCTCATTTCTTGAATTCTTTCATAGTAGTAGCCACATCTATTTTCTTAAAGAATAAAATAATCTTTTAAGGAGGAGTATTGTAAAGGAAATCCCAAATATATCAATGACAATGGCTTTACCATTCTACAATACCAAGCTTGGCCTTATTGTAGAGCCATGTGATAATATGTCATTAAATAGGTAGAAAAATCAATAAAAAGTTAAATTTGAGTGTCTTTAGAGCTCCATTGGCACACACATAGTATCCTATTACATGATATGTTATGTCCTTGTATTGTATGAATATTTCATATGCAAATAGCCATGCTACTACAAAAAACATTGTACAATGTTTTTGTCTGTGAGAGTTATACCACTAAACAACCAAAATGCCTAAAGTCCATGAAATATATCCTTATTATCAATTTTATAATCTGATTATGTTGTATTTCTCATTTTAGTGTATCATTAATCTTGATTTTAAATACTTTGATTATGGGTAAGAGCACAAACTTGGGTTGCAATTCCATGGAAGTCAATTTCATAGAATGAGGCATTTCTAGAAATAGGTAGCTAATTTTAACAAATTGGGTATTGTTTATGGTTTGGCCACCTGATCCATATTCAAAAAATTGGGTGTCCAATTTTTTAATATAGATTCAATATTCAAAAAATTGGGTACCCAATTTTTGAATATGGATCTGGTGCCCAAAGCACATTTTAAAAATCAGGTACCCAATTCTAAATAACTACAAAACCTATTTTTTTGGGGTTTTTTTGGCCATTTTTCCTGAGTGAAAAAATGGAAGCCCAATTTTAGTATAGAAAAGGGAGCCCATTTTCAGATTTTGATTGACCCTCTATTGCTTTTTTTCAATGTACCACGTATTTAACTTTGTTTTCTACTATTTTATATCATTGTTTTTAGTTTTATTCTTTATAATTATGCTAATTTATTATTTTTTTCACTTTTAATATGTAAAATTGTAAATTTTCCATTGTTAGTAGTTTTATCTTTAGTTGTTTTGATGTATTTGATAAAAATTACAATGTTGAATGATTAGATAGATATAAATTAGATTTTTTAAACATGCAATTACATTGATATTTTATATATTTTTCAAATAAATAATAATTAATTATAAATTAGATTATAAACCATGTAACAAAGAAAGAAAAACTAACTATATTATTGAGTTTAACCTCGACCTAACCATAACCGTACAACAATTCAATCTAAATCCTAAACATAAAACTAAGTATTTAATGTACTCCCTTACCTTAACACCATATTTTTAACTCTAATCCCTAGATTCATATAACTCTAATCATAAGCTCAACTCTTTAATCCTAACATTAACTAAATCTATAATCCCAAATAATCATACATAACCATTTATCCTTAACACAACCTTAGCCCCAATTGTGACATTTAAATGTAGACGAGCTCTTAAATTCCATTTGCAATTTTCAATAAACTTAATGTTTCATGCTTAAAATTAAATGTAATTTTAAATACCCTACTCCAAATTATCTAGACCATCATATCCATTTATCATTTAATTATTTGGTTAGATAATCTTTAAAACAAAATTTTCAATAATTTTATAACCATGTCTTTTTCAATAAAACTACACACTAACTGTAAACATAGTATTAACCTTGATGTAAAATCTCACTCTCACCATAATTCCTAGCCTAACCCTAACATTAATTAAAATTTTAAACAAATTATATAATTAAAATGGAGAAACCTAACCCTAATCACTAATAAACTAAATCATAAATGTTAGACCCTTATTCTTATTGTAACTTCAGATCTTAAACCTGGCACTTAATTACTAGTTGGGTAACTGTAATAGTACTTAGGTCCATAATGGAAAGTAATCTTAATCCTAGGTTTGAAAATATTAGTTAATGATTTTAAATTGGGTTGAAGAAATATTGAAATCTTAAATGATAAACTATAAAATAGTACTTGAAGAAAAACTTATTTTTCACACTTATAATCTAATTATATTAATTTGTTAATATTTCTCTTGATAATGATATTTTATGATTTATATTCTTTCAATTTCTCCACACAATATGTAGGACTTAACTTTTCACTAGGTAATTTATGTAGATAATACATTTCAATCGATATGGATTTTATCTTTAAATGCATGTTTAATTCTTTTAGCATGAGGTTTGTTTGCACTGGACATGTTTTTTTTACTATTTAATACATAATTGACTAAAACTATATTTAGAATGGTTTTTATACTTATACATTGGTTTAAATAATTTCATGTCTATGTCTAAGTTAAATTTGGATTTTTTTTTCTTGAAGCAATATTTGGTCAGGAGTTTTACTTTTTTTGAAATATAACTATCTATTGTAATAGCTAGATTGTCATAAATTTAACAAAAAATCCAATCACCCAGAAGAATGAAAAACACATGGACATCCAATACCATTTTTCTCACATGAGAGATGGTAGAGATAGAAATGTAAAATTGGAGAAAGTTGAAACTTAGGTGAATATTCTAACTACCTTGAAAATGCCTTTGAGCATACACAAGTTCAGGTGGCATTTGGAGTTGATAGGCCTCATGGATCCTAACAATTGACATCTTGTTATTTTAGTTGACTCTTAAAAGATATTCAATGAGTGAGAGATTCATAGAAATAACTATCTCAATCTTTGATTATTCTTGTTATGATTATTTATTTACCTTCTTATGTAATTATTTATGTGCATTTTCTTAATGGTATTTTGTGGACCCCTTTATTTGATATTAAGAATTAATTCAATGACGTGGTAAATAGTAGAAAGGCTCTCTAAAAAGTGTAGGTTGTGCATGTGCTTTACATGTTGAGTTTTTGATGTGCATGATTCTTCCATATTATGTTTTGCATGGGCACTAAATCTTACCACCATGGACACCTCTATTCAATTCTTGAAATATCACCTAGTTGAGAAGTGAAAAAAAATTCACCTCCTTTTGTTTTCTACATATCACTTGATAGTTCTTTAACATATAAACATCTTGAGAAACCCTTTTGAATAGTTTAATACATAGAGCACATGTCATTTCCTTTGGTTTACTAAAATCTAATAGGACTACAAAAAAAATGGCAATGATAGTGTTCACATGCATTGTATGTATATCTAGGTCATGTCCAAAAATCAACCTTTTTAATACTATTCTCCAAAATCACCCCTAAGAAAAGCCTTTTTTTGTCTTATATGAGTTATACTAATCAACATATCCATATGATGTCACCTGAAGTGTTAAGTGTCACTACTGGAATGGAAAGGAAAATTTAATTTTTTTTTATAAAGTCATGTTTTTCATAACAATAAAGAAAATGAAATTTTCATTTCCATCTTTACATTACCAATGCATACTGCCCTACCACTTTTGGATATGGCCACTAAGGGAAATAAAATTTCATAATACTTCCCTCTTCCATTTAGTGGTATCACCATACTAACTCCACTTTTGAGTAATGATATTGATCACCATCTAGATTTCTAAGATGGTATGCCCTACTTTCTTAGTCCATGTTGTTTCTTATGGCTCCTTTTGCAACCCTTTTTCTAGGACATTTCAACTGCCATTACCTTTTGGTATATGTGGAAAATCCAAATATCTTTACACTTTTTTATTATCTGTGTGATTGGTCTTAACCATTTTCTAAAATAATCATAATGCTAATCCTAAATCTTATATTTTGTGCCTCAATCATAATGGTGATTACTCTACTAATTGTAAATGGATAACCCAAAATACTAACCCAAACCACAACCTTATTTATATGTTCAATCCTAATTGTTTTAATATTGAACCTTAATCATATAAATGTGCTAAGGCATAATCATAAACATATTTATATAAGATATTTTTAGAATTCACATTTAAGTTGATTTATTAATATTGTTTTTTGCAGTATTATTTTATGATTAGGCTTATAATGTTAAATTGGCCTTAATGTTAAAGTTTACTAAAGTTTTTAACTTTATTTATGTAATTGATATAGTTTTAATGGTCTATACATTTATATAATTGATATTTTAGATTTATTTTATTAAGTAGTAATTTTGTGAATTTTTATGTTGTTTAAACATATATGTAGATTATATTGGATGGACACACCCCCAACCACTCTCCCTCCCCCACCCCTACCTATGCCCCCTCCATCTCCACCTCTACCTCACCTCCATGACAACCTAGTCCTCCTCTAGCACCTACCATAGAGGATCTGAGGGAGAGCATGAGGCACAACCTTTGTGACCTCATGTGCAATATTGAGATCATTAAGCACAAGGCCCACCCCCTCACCTACTTCGCCTTGCAAATAATATGCAAGGTGTTGTTCACTTTATCAAGCATTTCGATTGTGATATCAATAGATTTAGATAATGGAGGCAAAACATGCATGCCTTTTATTTTGATGTCCTATCCTATGGAGAGGCCCATAGACTGAAAATAAATAAATGACATTTTACAAGATATTTTATAAACCCTAAGATGGGTGTTGAGATTAGTGAGAAGAAGCCTTGCATTCCTATTAGATGGTACATGCATCCACATATATCAACACACTTTTGGGAGTGCTAGTGGATGGTATTTGACCATCTACCACACACAAGTCAAGAGGTGCCCATGTACTTCCTTAGGAAGCTATGGGCTGAATTTGAATTGTGTTTAAAACTCAATTATTTTGATATTAGATCATTTAAGGGGGTTGGTCAAAAGATGCCTCACGATATGCTTGGGGCAAAGCTAAGTGATAATACAAGGAATTGCATATGGCCTTAGCCTCTTGTACCTCTTCCCACACTAGTTTTTATAGTGCCACACCATCATCAAGTAGTGTCATCTACTCTTACCTCATTGAGTTCCATTTTAGAAAATTTAGTAAATCAGTGGACAAAAGTGAGAGATATTTGTCCACTTCATCACATTTGTACTAGTTGTAGAGATATATGCAAAGGTCCTAAGAGTGATGTTGATGCAGCACATGATGACCATTATGCTAAGGGTGCTTATTTTGATGATGACTCATATGCTACCCATGGTGATGGTAGTGATGATATTGATGTGTCATCATTTGTTGACCTTCTACAGGGAGATCTTGGAGATAGCCAAGAGTAGAAAGTAAAATTTAAATTTAAATTTAAATAAAGTAAATAATTATTTACTTTCTACATACATGTGTAATTGTATTAACCATTTTAATGTATGTTGATTTTTAAATAACATAGGATGGATGATATTGTTCCTCATAAGAGTTAGTATAGTCTTTTCTTAAGACCTACAGATGTTGGCATCCCTTATAAAATATACATTTTGAATTACTCTATAAATAATGTACATTCATAGTTGAATTTAATAAAATGTGCTCATATATTCTTTTTATCTAATTTTGTAGGGATTGTCATCTACTACACAGTTTGATGTTTGTACAGGTCTTGATCCATTGACCACTAAGACACAACCTCAAATACCTACAATGTGAATTTTTGACTCAAGACAAAAGAATTGTACTATTTTTATGTACACATTTTTATTAATTTATAATCTTCAACTTTGATTCATGTATAATTTTATGTGTTTTGGTTTTACAAATAGGAGATAGATCGTACCTATCCATATAGGCCTCAGTATAGTTTATTTTTGACTCTGTCTTTTGACCATGTGAGACATGTCGATGATCATCATGGTAGCATATCTTTAGACACATCTGTGAGATTGGCTACTACTCAAGTATGATATATATACATATTTTTATAGTTTACAAAAAATGTAGTGTAAATCATGTACTTTTTACTTTGCATACTTTTTAATTCATGTATATATAATTTTGACTCAACATTTATGTATCCATAATTTTAGGACTATGTCACCATGAGTATTGCCAAGAGTTCAGGACTAAGCCAAATGGAGGTACCTACATCATCCTTTGAGGTCAGTATTGTGATTTATGTACATACATAGCTCATTATGCTCTTTATCAAATTTTTAAAATGTATGTATTGTAAATTATAGGACCTCACCACTACCACATTTGGTATGTTTCACAGTGCAACTCCTCCCATTGCAGTGGGAAACCCATCTCATGTGGTATTATTTTTAAAAAGGGGTAAATGCTTTGACTTGGAGCTATGTACTAGTGAGGCCACAAATGAGGGACCTCATCGCCATTAGATTTGAACCTTGATGGCAAGGAAAACAACTCAACAAATTAACCATCACAACATGCCACTATTGGTAACATGTGGTATTATTTTTATTATGTAGTGAATATTTAATTTATTTGCAAGCTAGATTTTGAAACCCATTTTAATTAAGAATGTACATGATGAGACACCTCATGTTACACAGGATGATCCATCTACCTCATAAGATTTCCCATATGATGAGACAACTGAAGTTACATAGGATGATCTATTTGAATCCTCTTTGCATGGGCTAAAAAGGACTACAAATTAGATAGATTAGGTCTTTTTGGCACCTATAGATTGTGCTTCTATTACACATTGTTTATTTTGATACACTTTGTATTAGGATAGTTAACTATATTTTATGTATTTTTTGACTTCATGGATCATGTTATGACATGTTAGACCATGTAATTATTTTTTATGACTTCTTATCATGCTTTTGTATGTAGTATAGATTATTATATTATCATGTTGTAAGTATGAACCATTTTCTTTACTGCGACATATTTTATTCATGTTGTGACACATTTTTTAGGTATACATGAACAATAATTTTAATAATTTTAATTATTTCTATAGAAACATTAATTTAAACATGTTTGAATGTAAAAGTAATGGAAAATGTTAAGAGGTCATTACTTGAATTGACAATTAATTTATAATATCAAGTGCACACCTTTAACTTTCAATTATAAGTAAATTGCTATTTTTAAATGTTTACAACATGTTTCACAATATATGTAAGACAATATCAATGACATAAATAGAAGTGAACTCAAAATATAAAATTGGTTCAACAAATTTCTTCAAATCAGGTCTTGAAAAATAAAATTGTAAAACAAAAACACATGTTAATAAAAGCATAAATTAATATTAGCTATCTAAACTATGTAAATATGTGTAATTTGTATGTACTCACTCTGTATAATTGCACAAGATGTTGATGTTTGATCCACCTAACATTTAAATTTACATAAATTATAATTGAGACTTGAATAAGAGGTATATATAAGTTCTCTAATTTGCTATTGAAAATGCCTACATACATGTAATTAAATTATACAAGTACATATATAAAAATATCACAATAAAGGAAAAACTTACATGTGTTTGATTTAAATATAATCATCCCACTGTATCATCTGCATCCTCTCTCTTTTGCAATGCATCTATTATTGTCTCATGCTCATTCATTGAAATTGTCCATAATATCTTAGTGGAAGGTCTCCCTTTGTATCTTTTTTATTTGATATTCATTTCCATAACCAAATGAGAATAATGTAAAATCTTCTTTTTAGATTGGTAGTCTTCAAATGCTAGTAAACCATTTCTTCTTGTTAGGTATGGACTTAACTAGGTGCCAACTACAACAACATACCCAATTGGACACTAAAAACCATCATCATCTACTTGATGACATATCAAATTTTTCTTAGGTTCCACACATCTAGCTAACCAATACTTAGTCTTTTCATTGTTATCATTAGGTGCAATAATAGCATAAATATTTCCTACAAGATAATATAAAGTACATAAACACTTTAATCACATGTGTACATATATAAATAATATATTAAAGATATGTAATTGAATTATATTAATGAAATGTACATGAATAAATAATATAAATTGAATCATGATCACAAAAAAATTTAATTTAATTGTGCATACCAGGTTGTATGAGGTCTAAAATATGACCATAGTCTTATGATGCAAAAGTAACATTCTAGCCTTCATTTACTATATAATTTTGAAATATGTGTCAGTAGGTGCTAATGATTTTTGTTTCCAATCTTCAACCCATTTTGTATTCTTGCATTCTTTTCATTCACTTGCAAGACAAAACTCACAAAAAAAAGCAAGCTTCCTAGTTCATATAGTCCAACTATTAGAATTTGAAATCCTAAGTGAATGCCATTTAGTTGGCCCACTAATTTCATCATAGTTATATCTTGAAAAGATATTGTTCTCTTCAACTAGGTAGAAGAAATGTTTGATTGTAGTATTCTAACTTGATCCTGTGCATAAATATTTATTATACCATTCGACAATCTCACGTGCATTTTTGAACTTAGCTTTTTCCTCAAATTTTAATTTCTTTCTACTAAGGGCTCTCTTCATGCATGCACCAACACCATCACATTCGCCTCTACCATGTCCAACCTCAAAAAAATCTACACATGTTGGATATTAGTTTGCCTATGTGTCCTACTCAACTAATAGAACATTCTACCATTCTTGAAGTGTCCTGTACAATTATCTGACCATATCCAATTTTGTGTCATTTGAATTTGTCTCTCTTTTCAATTATCATAAATTTTTTTGAAAAAATATTGGACAAACTCAGATGAATGAAGTTTATTATAACTCATATAGAAATGGTGCTCTCTCAATATTTTTTGACCCTCCTCTTTATTATCAAGTGCATGCCCATAATCTATATGAATATAAATTGTTACTCGCATTGAATTGTAATATTGTGGTTGTACCATATCTTGCAGTGCAAGTGTGTAGTTCTCTACAAAGTCAACAACTAAAAGTATAGTACCAATTGGAAATATATTCTTACATATGCAAAATAGTCCATCAATTCATCTAGCATATTAAGAGTGTTTAACATATTTTGGTATGATCACGCTCTTAAACTCATCCATAAATGCATGGAAAATAAATTTTTTTTGTAACTACATCACACATTCCTCCAATCTTCCCATCCTTCAATTGATAATCAATAGTTATGAATCTTTTTACATCAACTAATTGTTGTCCAAAAGTAGTCAAAGCATTTTCATAAAAACATTCATCTAAAAAGGAAAGATTGCCACACATTTCACATATACCAGAACAACATGCATTGAAAAGAAATTATTGATCATTAGGTAACTTACAAAAAAAACTTGATATAAAATCCTTTATAGTTTGAGGTAGAATTTTTATACTACATTCTTGCAACATTTATTTACTATTCATGGTACCACGTATAGATTGAAATACATCATAATGGTAACAAAATTAAACATGAGTTTTATAAAAACATGTGATTCTTTCCTTTTTAATACTTACATACCATGGTTTACAGTTTTCAAAAGATCTTTGATTAATGCTAATAGTTAACACCTTACCATCTTCAAATTTTTTGAACAATTCAGTTTGAGTCATGTCCAAAAGGTGTTTAGGATGTAGATTATGTATTTTTGAGCCATCTCTCAATTAATGAACATCTCTTCAATTAGGTGATACTCTTGTATTATCATGCCAAAAAATTTCAACCAAAATGTTGACTTCACTACTAAGTTTCATATTACATCTTAGGAGTCTACCACTACAAGTCCACAAAATATTTGTTGAATCACATTCAAAGTTAACACTTCTCCTTATAGCTCTTTCTAAAGTCCTATGATTCATATTAAGATATCCACTTATGTTACTAATTAATATTTTTTCAATTGTTCATTTGTTAACAAAAGCTATTGTTATTGCTCATCATGTTGCATTCTTATCCCAAGACTGAATTCTCTTTTTGATAATATCAAAGGCATTAGCAATAGTGGATACAAATTTTTTAAAGACTAATTTTTATTATTGGGTTTTGCATACATTCCTAACCTTTTCTTTACTTTTTGAATTTTAGACATTTTAATTAGTTGCAACATCAACTAAAATTGAAACCCAAATTTCTTATTATAAAAAAAATCTCTATATTATCTATTAGCATGTTTCCTAATTTGTCTCCATGAAACATCTCAAGATTATCTACCACATTATTAGAAAAATGAAAATTATGTTCTGGAACTTTAGTATCACTCTAACATGTTTGTTCAATAATTGGTGTTTCCATGTCTACATTCATACAATTGTTATTTTCAATTAGCAGTTCATTTTCATTGTTGTTTGGAATTTGAATCTCATTTTTAGGTTTTCTTGGTATTTCTTTTGAGGCATGCATTTCCATTGAAGTTTTTTGTGCATGATTGTTTGGAAATATATCCTCATTAAGAAAATCTATATTATTTAAATCATAGCCTGCTTCTAAAAATCACCAATTTCATAATGAAAAAAAAATTGAGGGTTTTGAGACACAATTATATTAATGTTTGATTAGAATGTTCACCTAAATCTCATTGTATTGGGTTCTCTTCTTTAACCTCATTATCCATCGTGGTATCCTCAATGTCTTTCTCCTTTGAAACATTTCTCAACTCTCTTATTATTTGTCTTCTCTCTCAAATGTGACGTTGTGCTTTAGTCTCTTTATTTTTTGCAATCTCCTCAATTGTCAGAACTTTTATTTTCTTCTTTCTTTGTTGTTTTGATCCCATGTTTGCACCAATTTTAAAATTACATCAATAGCTTGCAAAATGTAGAAGAAGACAAGAAACTAGAATAACTATGATAGAAATTTGTTGTTGTAGTTTGAAACTATCATTTAATTGTTGCAATCATTGAAAATTGGTCTATGGGGCATCTTTTGGGGCCCAACAGGTAGCTTAGAATTGGGGAAAAGTACAAAGTCATGTCACCTTTTAGCCTAACTTATTAGAATGACTAAATTTGAGTATTTCTATCAAAAAATCAATTTTATTCAAACATATGGTCTAGATATATTCATTCTAGCTAAGTTATATATGGTTTCACACTTTTCTAATTGAAAATTTATATTAAATACATGTTCAATACTAGTTTGTATCCAATTAATTAAAAATTAAAATTATTTTAGAAAATTACTATTTTGATAACTCTTACTATTTTTTATGATTTTTTTAGAAACATATAAACACCATTTTATAGAGCTCAAAGTCAAGAATATTCTCATATAGAGTTTATAGTGTTTTAATTAGATATAGTATATTATAATTGAGAATTTCTATAATGATTTATTTTAACACTCAAAAATATTTCAAGTTTGAGAAAGAAAAATATTAAATCATTTAAAAAAAAAATTAAAATTCTATGACATTCTAGAGTAGAGAGTCCTCTTGAAAAATGTATTGTTTTTCTTTTGGTTAGAATATTTTTTTTTTCAAAAATATGGTGGGAGATGAAAACTATTGATTTTAGGTGAGTTGAAATGTGAATCATCTTAAAAGTGAAAATATAGGTCTAAAGTCAATTTTTATATTTCATTGTTCTACACACGAACACACACACACACACACATAGTCTAAGCTCAAATGGAAACAAGTTTATTTTCATATAGTTTTGTGGTGAGAACTAAACCTCTAATTTTCAATGCTTTTTAGCAACTAAAAACTCATCTATAAAAATTAAGAAAATTTATCAATTATTATTCCAAATAATTATTAAAATTTATAATCCTAAACTTCATCCATTTCTACACATTCCATTAGTTTACTTCATTTTCAAATTCTAAATAATAATACCTGTTTTATGTCATTGAAGCTGAACAATTATACTTTTGTTAGCCTTTTCCTTTACAAAAGGGCGACACATATTTGTAATTATTTTCATATTTTGTAAATTAATTTACATGTCATCAATCCTCGCACAATTATTTTAAAGTTTTATTTAAAAAAAAAAAATTGATTAAATTATGGTGTTCATACACAAGAGGTTTTAGAAATTAGCTTATTCATCAATTAAAAATTAATAAAAAAATATTCATTAGAAAATTGAAGAAAATTATTGGCATCAATCTTTGGCGTGTCAGGTAACTTTGTTTAAAAGGATTCACAAAATATCATTTTCTTGTGTCAAATTATGGTGTTTGTACATTGGCGTGGTATGGTCCTCAAATAGGCATTTTGAAAAGTGGTTTTTAAAGATCCATATGAAAAGATATATATCATATGGGTATACAAATAAATTGCATATTCAAAAATAAGATCCTAGGTAATACAATTTTTATTTATAAATTTTTTAAATATTTAAACTCTAAATGGCTCAAATTTTGACATCAATTGATAATATATTTTAAAAATAGGAAAAACACTTCCACTTTTTGGCCAAAAGTGAAACCCAACTTCTTGCACTAACCCAACCCTAAGATCTACAATGTTGATTAAGTGGAAAAGGATCAAAACTACCTATTTAAGGAGGTACAGAGGTTAACTTTTGGTATGCACTCATGGAAGAGAAAAAAGTGAAGAGTAGATGTGTGCATGTAAAAGAGTTCTAGAGAGTTGGAGCTATTACTGATGTTGTTGACTAGAAAATCTAAGAAGAAGGGTTAATTGAGTTTAGAAAAAGTGAAGGGTCGCCAAGCAAATTTGAGATTGAGATGACAATGTAGGCAAGATAATGAATTTGTATGAGGAGCTAAACAAAGATCTGAACATGCAAAGTGAGTTGTAGTTAAATAGATCAAACCTATTATTACTTTCTAACCATTGTGAATATTATTTGAAATGATTTAATTAACGTTGATGTAATAGTCATAAGGACCAAACAGTCAATGTAAATCATTTAACTAGGTGACATTTTAATGGAATGTTCTAAGGTCAACTAATAGGGAAACTTCTAACAAGGTTATTAAATTCTTTAAAAAGGTCATATTTAACAGTGTGTATTTTAAACTGTAATAGGGTTGGTTCTTAATAGGGGGTATGTGTACGATCATGGTCAATCAAACTATGGCCTTAAGTGGTAGTGAAAAACCAGCAAATCAGGGTTATGTTAAATTGACACATAATTTTAAAGTAGTTATGTGCTCTATATCAAAAAGTTGTAAGAAAAGAATTTGTAGAAAATTGAATTTAGTTTCTAAAATACTAGGCCTTATCTATGGAAAAAATTATTTGATTTATCAAAATTTTAGATTTTAATGTAGTACTATAAAAATTTCAATGTGAAAATAAGAAGTAGGTATATGTTTGACCACCTTAATCAAAATTAAATCATAATATTTTTCAATATAAATATAGATATAAAAAGTAGACTCATGCTCAGATGTGATGCATATTTTTGGGTATTTTTATTTTAAATAAATAATTAAATATGAATTCTCTACTATAACCTTTTCAAAATAAAAATATTCCCCTATCTAACCACCTTAACTAATTGAAACTTAACAAAATTTAATTTAATTTTTTTTCTTCTATGACGTGAAGCATAAAATGTGATGCAACTTTTGGATTTCAAAAATGTTATACCATTTGAAAGTTATAGCTATTTTTTAATCAGTATATCAATCAACAATTTATAGATATCTTCGTTAAAAATTAAATAATAAATACTTATCAAACTCAAAATTTGACAGAAATTATATCAATGGGATCTTGAGAGTATTATCAAAATAACATTTTCATTTATTAAATTTGGATGAAAGAAACATTGTTAGATGGGTACTCAAAGTCCGAATGTCATAGAAAAATGTCTCAAACACATCTTTTGAGTTGACCAAAGAGGTTTGGTAAATACCAAGCCTAATCGAGTACCCAATCCTAGATTAGGTATGCGATTTGAAATTGAGTACCTAAAATGTGGCTGCAAAATAGAAAAATTCAAAAATAAAGAAGATAGAAACCAATTGTACATTTTAAATAAAAAGCTAATAAACATATATAAATATAGTTTCACATTTAAGATATAATTATATATTTGAATATTTTTATTATTTTTATTATATATTATATAAAAAAATTTATTATTATAATATTATATTATCTATGCTATTATAAATATTATCTAAATATTATTATTATATCAAATATTGATTATTATATATACTACTATAACATCTATTATTACATAGTATTTTATAGTTTATATAAATTACAATATGATCAATTATCCTATGTCCCTAGGGGTTCTAGGAACCTAGGGACACTTGTCATGATGCAATGTGTTGAATGGAGTCATAGGCTAGTCTACGACCCCATTTGACCCATTGCATCGATTATGCTATGTCGCTAGGGGTCCTAGGACCCGTATGGACACATGTCATGGTGGAATGGGTCAAATGGGGTTGTAGACTAGCCTATGACCCCATTCAACCCATATGATTGATTACCCTATGTCCCTAGGGGTCCTA
This sequence comes from Cupressus sempervirens, assembly GCA_028749045.1. Classification (NCBI taxonomy): domain Eukaryota; kingdom Viridiplantae; phylum Streptophyta; class Pinopsida; order Cupressales; family Cupressaceae; genus Cupressus; species Cupressus sempervirens. Next base: position 174,939,703 of record CM053793.1, read on the forward strand.
GGGCCCCTAGGGACACTAGCCTCACTACAATGGGTTGAATGGAGTCATCGACTAGCCTATGGACCCCTCTGACTCATTGCATAGATTACCCTATGTGCGTAGTGGTCCTAGGACCCCTAGAGACACATGTTATGATGCAATTACATTATATCCCTAGGGGTTCTGATACCCCAAGGACACATGTCATGATACAATGGGTTGAATGGGATTGTAGGCTAGCTTATGACCAAATTCAACCCATATCATCAATTACCCTATGTCCCTAGGGGTCTTATGACCCCGATGGATACATGTCACAATGCAATGCGTTGAAGGATACATGTCATGAAATAATAATTGATTTTATATACTAATATATAATAGTCATTGACTTCCCGCGCCCAATTGATTTCCCTCCAAATTTTTGGCAATAATTTTGGGTACCTTAAATGGGATTGGGTACTCGAGTTGTTTTATTAGAAGATTTTTTCCAAAATATTCTTTGTCACTATAGACCCACCAATCAAATTCTTTTTTTCCTATTTTCATTGGTTTGGAGAAAAAAGTTTGTTCAACACCTATTCAACTGAAAAGGTCACTACAAGATTTTATTAGGTGTCTAGTATTATTCTTTGAATGGGGAGTAGTAGTCATTGAAAGGCTAAATGAAAAAAAAAGGTATTGAATGAAGACATTGCAACATTTAGGGAAAGAGACAACTAGGTAAATCACCAAAGGAAGAGACAAGGTATTGTGAATCAATTTGACAATGTATTGATTAAAAGGTAAAATTATAGAGTTAGAAAATGAATATGCTTAGTTGAGGAATGAAAATATACCAATTGATAATGATATTGCCAGGATTGAAAATTTGGAGAATTAAAATTTACCTGTTCATAATCTAATTTCCATGATTGACCATGCCAAAAATGAAAATACACACAAACGTTACATATTTCCTAATTATTACTGAAATAAAGGTCTTGGAACATCAAAATGAATAATTAAAATTGATGAGATTATTATTAGTAATTTGGAAGGAAAAAATAACAAAGAACCATTTGGTTATGGGCTTGAAGACTATATAAGATATTTTTTGGCAACAAGATAGTGTTGTAGCACTATCAACTTTGTACACTTATTAAAGATGCAAAAGATGAGAGCTATGCTTTCCAAATTAAAGATTCATTTTAATAAGAAAATGGAAAGAAATGCCATTAATGTGAAGAATATTTTTAGTGCTCTTAGTAGCATTGGGAAAAATAGTAGAGAAAAGGATAAGAGAGCTTCTTAGAGGGTTATTACAACCTCTTTGGTAAGTCATCATTTGAGAAAGGGTAGATATATGAGACAAACTTGTATTGACTTGAACAAAAATCATACTACTTTGAGAACAACACTAACTAGATAATAGATAATTGATGATCCTCTTCAAAATGATGTATGGGATTTCGGTGGGACATTTCCATGTTTTGATAAGAAGATAACCAAAGATTTGAAGCAAAAAATTACATAGTTTTGACCCTCTAGCTCAAGAGTCTTACCCAATTTTAAAGACATGTTGAAGTTGAGAATTGGCATTAGAAACCACATACCACATCCTAAACATTATTTGGAGGTAAGTCAAACTACATTGTTCAAAAAATTTAGAGAGAGTCATCCAAGATTGCATATATCAAAAAGGGATTCTAAAGCCTTAAAGCTATTTTATTGTTTGCCACTTAAGATTCAAATTATATATGGTTGCAAATATCATGTGGAGTTTTCTATGCACCATGAACTATCACACTCCATTTTTTCTACTTTGCATATGTAGTAATTTAAGTGAGAAGTATTTAGAATATGGTGGCTTATCCAAGTTTGGCACATGTTTCCATGAGGGGTGTGAACAATATTTTAGGAGGAAAATAGTTTTAAAAATGGCATATGAAACTATGAAATACATATCGAAGAATGGAGGTGAGGGCTTTAGATGTGAATTGGTTACAAAAGAAATCAATGTGGCTAGTTTTATTTTAGATTTTAAGAAAAAACTTTTCTACAAGTATGCAAGGCATAGTCACAAGTCTTAGTGGTTGGCTCAAACAATTTAGAATGTGTAAAGAAACTTTTCCCATTAGTACTATTATATCAATTGTTGACTTTGCAGAGAACTACACATTGTAGACCCAAAATGAGATACAATCTTAGTATTATAACTCCATTCAGATTGCTTGTTTTGTCCACATAACATATAGGCATTCCCCTAATAGTGCGTAAGATAATTGGAAGATTATTAGAGAGTACCATTTTTACATGAGTGATGATAGATCTCACTCTCATGGTTTTTTACAACATTGTTTCAAGAATTATTTTGATTTCTTATAGGAGCATGACATTGCTATGGATAAACGTATCATTTGGTCAAATAATTTCATAGGTCAATTCAAGAATCCTTGTTATTTTATTTCTTGTGTAGGATGCATGTAGAGAGGGGCATGCCTCATATTTGGAGTTTTAGATTCTAATCATGAGAAAAGGGAACATGATGGAATAGGGGTATGTGTGAAGAGAGCTATAGTTAAGGAAAAATTGATGATTTCAGGAGCAGAGCTTCTTGATGCTCATAGCATTGTTGATTGATGTAGTTCAACATTATCACAAGGGGGACTCTTGATTTAGAAGTACATAGGTTATTTATGTTGGTTGAGGAAGAGTCCATAGGTGATAGATCAGATTATGCTATAGTTAGAGATTCATCAAAAATACTTTCATTCTGGAGCTCCGATTCTAGTACATAGACCATTTGGACATGACAACTAGATTTTTTTTTTCCTAGTTGTTTTTAGTGTGATTGGGATCACTATGAGTTGAGTGGGTGGGTGGATACATGAGCTCCATATTATCTTACTCCATTATTTATCATACCCTCTATCAAAAATGATGACATGGAAAGTTTAGTTGAACATAACCATCTATCTAATCTTCTATAGCCAGGACATGCCTTTGCATTGGTTGCACCATAGGAGAATGATGAAAAATTAGATTATTGGTTAGCACATTGTGTAAGAGGTAAAAAAAAGCTTGCACAATTTACTTCAGATGGTGATGGATTAACATATCCTACTGGTTCATTTATTGTTACCAAAACATGGTTGTGAACATACATGCTTAGAAGTAATGGTATTATCACACTCAAAGACTATCAGAGGAATATAAAAAATCTCATTTATTCACATCTTATTATAACAAAAAATATGAAGTTGTTGAAGAATTGAGGAAGGCAAAAAGTAAAATAACTTTTTTTATTACTAATGTTGATTGTAAAGGCCTATTGGAGACCCTAAAATAGATAGAGGACCCTACAGGAACACTCAACGATGTATATTTACTTCCTATATTCTTTTTTTCATAATAATTTGGTGAATTGATGATTATCATGTTTAATATTTTTATTTAGCAGTATTTTTTAAGATATTGAAATGTAGGTACATCATGAAGAGTAGCTGTGCATGAAGAAAAAAACTAAATAAGGAGGAAAATGAAGAAAATTTTATTCTATTTTTTATACTAAAATTTTTGGTAGTTTTTTATTGATATAATAATGACGAAACACTTGATATATTGTAAATGTAAATTTTTTTATTTAATATAAGAAACAAGGATTTTTTACTTAATGTAATTAACATTGAGGGACCTAAAAAATGATGATTTTAATTAATACTAACAAAAAACTTTCACTATTCCTGATGCCAAAAATTTGAGGGAGCTAAAAAATAATTTTTTTACTTAATACACACCATAGTGACACCCTTCTTCTAGCCATAGAGAGCCTCCAAGTTTCTCTAAATGCATTTGGAGGTTAATCTTTTAAGAGTCATAACTTAGCACTCATGGGGGCTACTGGTCAAACATCAAATATTACAAGACAGTCATGTTGAGGTCTAAAATAACCTATCTCATTTCAAAGAGATCACATTCCATTTGGATTTGGTACAATGCTCTCACTCAATGTTGAAACTTGCAGTGTGCCTTAGTTCATTGGTGCTTCAATCTAGAACTTTGAAACCATTGATATTGGCATGGAATTGTTAGAAATCTGAAACCATTGAAACCCTAGTGATACCTTTCTTCAAGCTATAGAGATCCTCCAACGTACATGGCCACCCTATACTAAAGAGTCTCTAAGGTGCTCTAATTTTATTTGGAGGTCAATATTTTGAGGGTCATAACTCAAATTTTGTGGGGGATATTGATGAATCATTGAATTCTACAATATGTTCATGTTGAGGTATAAAATAACCTATCTCATTTTAGAGAGATCACATTCCATTTGGATTTGGCACAATAATCTTGCTCGATGCCAAATTTTGTAGTGTACCTTAGTTCATTGGCTCATCACTACATAACTTTGAAACTGTTGAACTTGGCATCAAATTATTAGTGCCATTAGCTCTAGATGAGTAGGTGAACCATAGTGACACCCTTGTTCTAGCCACAAAGATTCTCCAAAATTTGTAGCCACCCTATATCGAAGAGTCTCCAAGGTTCTCTAAGTGTCTTTGGAGGTTGATCTTTCAAGGGTCGTAACTCGAATCTCATGGGGGCTATTGTGAAATGTCAATTGATCCAAGATGATCATTTTAGGGTCTATAGTAAACTATCTCATTTTAGAGAGATCGTATTCCATTTTAATTTGGCACAGTGATGTCGTTCGATCCCAAAAGTTGTAGTGTGCCTTAGTTCATTGGTTCATTATTGTAAAACTTTGAAACTGTTGATTTTGGCATCAAATTATTAGTGTCACTAGCTCTAGATAGGGAGGTGAACCATAGTGAAACCCTTTTTTTGGCAATAGAGAGCCTCCAACATTCATGGCTACCTCTTACCGAAGAGTCTCCAAGGTGTTGTAAGTGTGTTTGGATGTTGATATTCCAAACTTCATAACTCTGAGCTCATGCGGGATATTGGTGGAACATTAAATTCTATAGGATAATTATGCAAAGTTCTATAATAACCTATCTTATTTTGAAGAGTTCACATTTCATTTGGATTCAGCACAATGATCTCGCTCGATGCCAAAACTTGCAGTGTGCTTTAGTTCATTAGTGCATCACTATGTAACTTTGAAACCACTAACCTTGGCATCAAATTTTTGGCACCATCAGATCTATGTGGGCATACAAACCATAGTGACACCCTTTTTCCATCAATGAAGAGTCTCCAATGTTCACAACCACCCCATACCAAAAAGTCTCCAAGCTGCTCTAAATGTGTTTGGAGGTCAATATTTTTAGGGTCATAACTTAGAGCTCATGAGGGCTATCAATGAAATGTCAAATGATACAAGATGATCATGCAAAGGTCTATAATAATCTATATTGTTTTAGAGATATCACATTCCATTTAGATTTGGCACACCGATCTTGCTTGATGCCAAAACTTGTACTGTGCCTCAATTTATTGGTTTATCATTACTTAACTTTCAAACCGTTGATCTTGGCATCAAACCAATAGTTTCATTAGCTCTATATGGGTGGGTGAACCATAGTGACACCCTTTTTATGGCCATGGAGAGCCTCCAATGTTTGTATCCACCCCATACTTAAGAGTCTCGAAGGTACTCTATGTGCATTTGGAGGTCTATTTTCTGAGGGTAATAAGTCAGAGCTTGTGGGGGCTATTAGTGAAATGTTGAATGCTACAATATGGTCATATTGAGGTATACAATAACCTAGTGACACCTAGTGACACTCCTATTTTGACCATAGTTCCCCAATAATGTTTGTGACAAGTACATATTGAAATGTCTTGTACGATTGAAGATGGGTTTCTAAGACCAAATTGGCCATTGATTTGGCTAATTGTAGACATCTTCAGGGATTATAGAGATAATTTCAACTTAAACACATGATATAATTTCAAATTAAAATTTTCATCAAAATTTGATAATAAAGGTTGTTAAAATGTTGTTCACAAATAATTTCATTTGAATTGAATATTACAAACATGATCAAAATGAATGATATTCCATAAACATGAACAATACACATGATCCGTGATAGATTGAAAAATACCTTACTAAATTAATATGTATATCCTTGTACACATAAATGAAAAAAAAATATATTAAAATACATGTATCCATAGACAAATTGTGAAAATATATATCAAAGTTCATGTATCCATAGACAAACTACAAAAATATATATCAAAATACATAGATCCATATACAAAATGTGGCTAATCATGCCATTGAAATGTGCATAATATCAATGCTTATGTATATAATGTGGCATATTCCATCTCAAAATGTCTCATGATGCATCCCTTGATGACTATACTATCTTATGTTGCTGGTGGATCATCATAATGCAATCTCTTTGCTAAACTAGGTGGATTAGATGCCTCCTACATAAACAAAAATGGAAAACCCAAAGTTAGAAAACAAAATTTAAATTATTCTGTGTATATAAAATTGAATTAAACACATGCATAATGATCCTTTTTTAATGAATATTTATAGTTTTAAACTTTCATCATAAATACCTCTCTCATCAACCTCCTTAGGTAGTCAAGAGTCCTCTCATATGTCAAGATTTTTGGAACCTAGTTCGTTGTGGCATATATATGTTCAAGTATGTTTCTTTGATGGATCTAAACATAAAAATATAACATTATAATTCATAGCATACTAAATTTATAACATTTAATCCAACATTCAAAATAAAACTTACCATTGTTGACTCCTCCTCTGGACATAATGACTACGTGAGAAAAGATACAAAACTTTGATGTCTAGCCTCCTATGTACTAGGTGTTTCCTATGAGATACAAAAGCCTAGTTTTCAATATCATGGAAATCATTTTTGAATTTTCTTACGAAAATAAGGAAAAAAATAAATAAATGATACTTACACATATGATGGGGCTCTCACTATGAATGGAAATATAAGAGGGTTTGTGATGCTGAATCTTCTTGGACTCATCAATAGTAGCCATGCTCTATACAATAAAGAATGTAATTAAATTTCATTAGTACAAACATTTTACAAGAATGCATCAATATTTCATCACTTTAAAAGTGCCTAATTACCTTTCCCTTTTCAGTGGGTTGTGTTTCACCCCCCATAGATAGGTCATACCTGCAAGAGAAAAGAAATATTAGAAACCATATATGTTCCAATATCAAATAGAAAAATAGTGAGAACACAACATAATATACCATAGATGTCTCAAGGCCAAATGAAATAGCACAAAGCATGAAATCATCAAATTGTTTGAGCTCCTCCTTAGTCATCAACCAAACGTGAATGAACATCATATACATGTATAAGTTAGTATGCGTTAAAATTACTCTATTATAAATATTAACTTTAAATCACATATTTCATAACAAAAAAATGTGTACACATACCAATATAGAAGGATTCCATGCCCCTACATTCCCATCCTTTCTTACATCAAGGTGTGTAGTCTCTATATCCACATTTGGTGTATCATCCTCCTAAAAAAAAATTGATACTTAGAAAAATCACCTATGGGACCAAGATATATATTCTTGTATGTTATGTGAGTATGTGGTGCACAAACATGTCATGATCTTGTCGATGATGAACTCACAACAGCATGATCAACATGCGAAGGAAACACTCGTGTAGTCTAGGATATTAATACACTATTCAATTTATGGATGGCTCTAATAGTCTAAGAGATAGCATCTACAATGATATCATGATATTGCACTAGAGGAGGGGTGGAGACATTAGTAGGGGTGACAAAAGTGTCAGCTTTCTTCTACTAGGCAAAGGGTCTATCTTGAGGAGTTCCTCCTCCTATAGCCATATTGGGTCCCATGCTCCAATAGTTCACCATGAGGCCCAACACAAATTCAGCATATAGTTTTCTAATGAAATAGAATGACACCTATAAATTTTTGTGTGAAGGTTTTTCAAAAACCATCCACCAACAATCCAAAAATCTCATATGCAAAGCCTCATTTGTGCACCATTTAAATGACAATTTGGCATTTTTGTAGTCTATTGTTTTACAAGTTTTTGGGACTACAAAAAGGTTAAGTATACCATCTTTACTAATTTTTAGTGTTGCAACATCATCATAGTCGAACTCATCATCAAATATGAAATTCATTTTCTCACGCTAGTAAAGAGTAATATTTTTTTCATCATTAAGTGTTTAAATATTATTCACTATAGTGTTTAGCATGGATAACATGGAAGCCAATGCGGTTATAGTGTTATATGTGGTTTGCAAACCTTTTAGTTCAGTTAGATTTTCTTGTATCAAATCCTCTATTTGATGAGGGTTTTGAGGGGGTAGGGGATCATTTGGTGGAGGGTTTCGAGAAACATTATTTCATGGCTTAGTGTCATCATTAGGGTTAGGCATACCTATTAAATTTGCAAAGCAACATTCTTTTATAAAACACCTAATTTTCAATAATTTCTATTAATAAAACCCTAATTTTTAACAATTTCTATTTGAAAATACTTTATTTTATACAAAATAATAAAAAACCACAAAAAAATTATTACATGTATCAGGTACCCATTCTTGGATCCAATACTAAAAATATAAGCAATACAAATGAAGCTACAACTGCAAATGCCCAATTTGGTCTTGGCTTTTCTTTTTAAATTCCTAGTCACTAGTTTTAGGTATCTGATTTTATATCGAAGGTATCCGATCTCATATTGAGTACCTGATAATGGATCAAATAATTGATAAGGTTTGGTCAAACCCTTTTACCTTGATATCAGAATGGGTGGAAAAAAGTTAGAGAAGATTTTGAAATGCTTTTAGAAAATTTCAAACTCTAGTTTTTTCACATCACCACTTTTTGACACACCATGATCCTACACATACCCAGAGCTCACTTTAGAAGAGTGAAAATTGTTGATATGTTGCTAGTGGTTTTTCCCAAATTAGTTTTCCACATAAAATCCTAGTGCAAACTTGTGTGAATGTTATTATAGGGTTTATTGATTTAAGTTTACATTTTGCAAGTTTATTATTTTAGGACAAGTGAACAACCAATTAATGTTACCAATAGTTTATAGTAGAGGTCAAGCAATGGAATGATAAGATCTCAAATTGTTTGAGTGTTAGTTTGTTCAATTGGTACATCTGGACCTTGGATAATTGATTCATCCCCTCTCTTAGTTATTCTAAATATTCTAACATTTTCATTATACTAATGCTTACCAAATTATAAATTTTCACATGACATAACCTCTTATTCCATAGCGAAACATCTTTAAATTGTGCAAAATAACATGTATCATTAGATAGGTCTAGATAGAACAAGTTACCTCTTGTTTTCTTTCTACTTCCAATTAGTTCACCCCTTCTTATTTTGAAATTCAATTCAATATCCTAAATTTCTGAAGTGTACCACACTCAATAGATTATATTTCAAACCATCAACCCAATATTCATTATCACATTTGATATTGTCATTCAATATTATTGATCTTTTTCCTTTCACATAACATGGTGCATCATTCCCAAACTTAACACTACTTTCATATAATGTTCTAAATTTTCAAACTTACTTTTATCACCAGTCATATGATGTGAGAAACTACTATCGATTATCCATCTATCATTATTATTCAAATGTGACACTAGAACACTTTTGTCATCTTCATTAGATTCATCCTTTATTGCAACATAAAAAAAAATTCATTATTTTCATCATAATCACTATCAAAATCATCTTCTTCAACAATGTAACAAATTTTTTTACCTTTGTCATTGTAGCCTATTTTACCTCTGTTGTCTCTTTTGTCTCTCCTTCCTTGGTATTTGTTGTCTTTCCTTTCCTCCTTCTCATCTTTGGCAGGACACATTGCAGCAATATGACCAACTTTTTTACATGTAAAATAGATAAAAGGAAGTTTACTTAGGTAAGTGCATGGTGGTGTGGTACGAAAAGGGGGGTATAAGTGGCTACTTTTTTTCCTTCTAAAATCAACAAATTTTGAACTTTGACAATAATTTGAAAATAGTTATGCTCAAAATTTTAAGATATTACAAAAAAAAAAGTAGTAGTCCTTTGAATCCAGTTTCTAAACTACTATTTTTTTGTCAAAATGGTTTAGTTTTAGGTCCTCAAAAAAGAGGGCCATGGAAAGTGGTACTATTTTTTTGAAAAAAACATAACATAGTGCAAAGTGTGGCCCCACCAAAGTTATAAGTTTTTTAAAAATTTCTTTAATTTCTCTGGTCAAAAGTTACCTAACACCTTGTAGTTTACCCTAGATTTTTTGGGTAATTTTATAATGTATATTTATTTTAATGAATTTTTAATTGGACACATCCCAAAAATGTGAAATATTTATTTTCATCCCCTAGAAATAATTGAAAACAAATCTAAAATCAATACTTCTTTTTTCATGTTGTTTATAATGGAGTCTAGTTTCTAAAAAACTAAATTGTTACAAAATTTGATGAAAATGCTAAAATCTACACCCCGATTAGTACACATTGATTTTTGATAGAAAATGGAAATATGTTCAAAAGAAATTATAGATGAAAGGGTTGAAATAGTTCAAATTTAAAATAAATTATATGGTTATATAGCTAACACATAGATCTACAATGTCATGTAACTTGATTTTACTAATGCTCAACCATGAGGAAACTTGAAGGAGATCACACAAGAAAAATCAATCATTTTTTGTATGTTTTTTCCAAAACATGTCACCGACTAGTTTAGAGACTCCAAACCTTTGGGTCGGATCCTAAAGGAAAAGTCATGTCTTAGTCTTGGTAGAATCTAAAACTTTAAATAGCACACATATTCTATTTAAGGTATTTTTAAATTCAAGCTTATATAGTGCATACGTGAGGTAGTGCACACACACTCTGTAAGCCTATAATTCAATAGAGAGGGAAAGATAGAGGTCAGGAGAGATGGAGAGAGGGTAGAGAAAGAGAGATTATAGAGGATGGGGAAAGAGTAGGAGATGGGAGAGGGTGTAATAAGGAGAGAGGGAGGGAGAAATAGAGAGGGAAAGTAGGCAATGGGAGAAGGTAGGATAGGGAGAGAGGGATAGAGAAATGGAGAAAGAGGGAGAGAGAGAGAGAGAGAGAGAGAGAGAGAGAGAGAGAGAGTGGGGGATGGGAAAGGGAGAGGGTGAGATTAGGGGATTGGAAAGAGAGAGAGTGAGAGAGAGAGGGAGACTAGGGGATGGGAGAGGGAGAGAGAGAGAGAGTAGGGGATGAGAGAGGGTGTGATAAGGGGTGGAAGAGAGAGAGAGAGAGAGAGAGAGAGAGAGAGAGAGAGAGAGAGAGAGAGAGAGAGAGAGAGAGAGGTGAGAAATATATAGTAAAAGAGAGGAGTGGGAGAGAGATTTAGCTAGAGAAATATGGAGATGAAGATCAAGATCTAGATACATGAATATATATAGAGAGAGAGGGAGAGAGGGATAGAGAGAGAGGGGGGAGGGGGGATGGGAGAGGGTGGGATAGGGGAGAGTGAGAGAAAGCAAGTAGGGGATGGGAGAGGGTAGGATAGGGGAGAGAGAGAGTATGAGATAGGAGAAGGTAGGATAGGGAGTTATAGATGTTTCACATAGTAGGGGGAGAGAGACAATACGGGATGGTAGATGGTGGATTGGGGGGAGAGAGAGAGGGGGTAAGGAGAGAGGGTAGGGGATGAGACAGGATGGGATAGAGAGAGGGAGAGAGAGAGAGAGAGAGAGAGAGAGAGAGAGAGAGAGGAGATGCGATAGGGGAGAGAGTAGGGGTTGGGAGAGGGTGGGATGGGGAGAGATAGAATTTTCACATCATAGGAGAGAGAGTGGGAGTAGGATATGAGAGAGTAAGGGATGGGAGAGGATGGGATAGGGGAGAGAGAGAGAGAGAGAGAGAGAGAGAGAGAGAGAGATGGGAGAGGTAAGATAGGGGAAAGAGAGTAGGGGATTAGACAAGATGGGATAGCAAGAGATATATTTTCACATAGTGTGTAACCACTATAGTGTATGTGTGCTTCAGAGTGTGTACACACTATATGAAAATACCAAAAAATGGTTATAATGAATGTTTGTGTCCCTGCTGACCCATATTCTATTTTTGTCTATTGTTTGTTCTGTTGTTCTAATAGAAAACATGTGTTTCATGTTGTTGGAAGTTGGAAAACACCAAATTCAATCATTGGATACACTATTTAAAGGATTTTTGAACATTCTTTCCTTTATTGGAAGCTATCAAACACCAAATTCAATCATTGGATAAACTATTTGAAGACTTTTTGAACATTCTTTCATGCTATTGGAAGCTAGTAAGCACCAAATTCAATCATTTAATATACTATTTGAAAATTTTTTTAACATTTTTTCTATAGAAAAGGTCAGTGCAGTGCTTTTGAAATATTCTTTCTTACTAAAGAGACAAATTTCATTGTAATTTGACAAGTTGTTTAATATATAATGAATTCATTAAAATTTGTATGTTTTGAATGAATTGTTATTTGAAAATGGTTAGAAATTTGACAATTTGTTTAATATATTTTTTGTCTTCATTGAAATAATTGTAATTTGTATATGTATTTGAATGATTTGTAATTTACAAATTTTAAGTAATTCAGATGTTTGAATAATTTGACATATAGAAACCATCATCATGTAAAGGAAGAAACCAAAAACTCAAACAATAGGAGAGAGAGAGAGAGAGAGAGAGAGAGAGAGAGAGAGAGAGAGAGAGATTTGGCAATTAAAAGAGATGAAATGAAACTACTACGTGAACAAAGAAAATTGTAATACAATAATGAAGAATTATCTTTTGAAGAGGAACAAGAACTACTGATACAAAGAAATAAAGAGGAAGAATTAGAAAGATAAAGAGAATGAATGAGACTCTTATGCTCAAGAAGACAATTGAATTGTGAAGCTACACCATCTTCCAATGTTGGATTCATATCATTATCTCATGTTGACGAGATGCTAATTTCTATATCCAACATTGTACACACTCCATCATGTCATGTTGAGGGCACAACATCAACATATCAAGCAGTTAATATTCCATCATTTGCATCTTATTGCTAAGGCACATCATCTTTGATTCAAGGTACACCAAATACTCAACCTTATGTTGATGTTGAAAATTTTGAGTGAATGGAAGAGAATATAACACCTTTAAGAATTTATTTTACAAGACCAAAATATCATATTAATATTTATGCTAACATTTTGAAATCAATGCCTAACAAGATTAGCAAGTGTACTTGTCAGAGAAAGTTAATCATATGTGGAGATTATTCTTTGAAGAATTAAATATTATAGGTCAATGCCAATTATTTGTTGAAATAATGATGAGTTTAAAATTTAGGCCCATCACAAAGATTCTTGAGCTAAGAATGATGGACAATTCAAATGAAAATAAATTATAAAGAATCTAATGACTGTATATGACAAAGTGGGTTCTAAATCACACACCAAATATAGTAATATCACTAGACACATACTGACATTAACAATAGTAAGTACCCAAATGAAGAAATCTTGACTCATGAGAAAGATAAGAAAAACACTAAGAATCAGTAGAGGTATTCTAATGAGAGCCATGGTAAGGCATGAGAGACTGAAAGCTCCAAAAAAAAATGAGTTATGAACATTTAGTGGCATACTACTATAAAATAATACATAAATTAGTGAAGCTTTGAAATTATTGATGGAATATTTTTGGTCAAATAACATGTGTGTTTCCCTTAATCAAAGAGATATTGTAAGAAGGAGGATTGGTAGCCGAAATCACGATCCACATGCGAAGAATTTTTTGGACTCAACTAAGACAAAGTTTTTTTTTAAAATTATTTTTATGTATCCTCAAATTAGAATAAGTCAAATATTTTTTGAGATGGGTAAACTTTTTTATCTGAAGATAAATCACACGTGTGCAACTCATTGTTGTAGGATACATATTGAATTTTCTAACCATTTTGATGTTTTTATGAAAATATGTTAGAAACACTTTAAAATAACTGAGAGGGGGGGGTGAATCAATTATTCAATGTCCAACTTGTCCAATTCAAACTTTTTTTCACTAAGTGCAGTGAGCCCATTCAACCGTTCATTCATCCAAGCTTTAACTTTCATATTCAACAAGTTATTATAAATCAACATGCAAGCATAACTCATAAAAGATCAACACATAACATAGGGATTTATGTAAAAACTCAATTTTAAAAAAATCACCAGTAATATGCTACTCAATTCTCACTCTTCTGAAGTGATGCCATGTGAAAGGCCTGCCCTATTAAAGGCTTCAACACACTGTTAAATGTGACCTTGTTAGAGGAATTAACCACCTTGTTAGAAGTGGGCTTGGTTAGAGGACTTTAGAACATTCACTTGGAATGCCACCCTGTTAAAAGATTTACAAATGGTTGTTAGGCCAACCTAAGTCTATAGAATTTTCCTACTATCTTAACTAATACAATTCCTAGAGAGTAACAATTAGGAATTTTGACATGATTATAGCATAGAACTTAACTTGTAGATCTCAGATCAATCTTTAGCTCTTCTCATTGCGTAGCCTTCAATCTCTACAACTCTTGATAGCTTGCCCTTCTTTCAAGCTTACTCTCCTTGAGTCTTCATGCTCATTGTACCAATCCAATCATTCCTTCTTTACCACTTGTAGAAGTAGAGCCTCTATGCTATATTCTTCCTTCTCCTAGATGTCTTCTCCTTGACACCCTTTTAATCACTTCATAATTTGGCACTTCAATAGCAACAACTTCAGTAACCTTTGGTTCTTGGTCTATGACTCCTTAAATAGAAGTCTTGGAGTTCCTTTCCCACTCAATTCTTCCATTCTTTAATTTGAATTCATAAGGATTAGGTAGGATTCATTGTATCTAACCCATATTTTGTTTCCTCTAGAAACTTCTTGAATAATCCTTCTGAATTCTCCCAAAAATGGTTTAAATAGAATTTTGTGCCACTAACTCATCATCCTTATCCTCTAACTAGTACACAAAATTTAAGATAACAACTATGTCAGCTTAGATTTGGTGAATCTTTGATTTTTCAAATAATGCAGTAGCTTGATACTATTGAAATACTGGTTTTTGGCACATACTGAGTTACTCGGCATCAACTACATTTTTACTAATTCTTGACACCTAAAGTTCACTTGGCACCAACTAAGATTTTTTGATGCTTGGCACCTAATACTTTGCTCAACACTTAAACTTCACTCGGCACCTTAAAGATCACTTGGCACACACTAGTTTTTTCTTTTTGCTTGACTCCAATAGAGAATTTTCTCAGCTTGAACTAGCTTGCTCGGCAACCACTAATGAACTTAGTTTAAGCTTTGTAGTCAACCTTGTTACAACTTCTTCCCCCAATGTTTCTAATTGTGACCAGCCTCTATATCTTTGAATATGTTATCAATACATCATTTAACCATTGTCTTAACTAGTCCTTGCACTCCATTACAACATCATAACTCAACCTTTCTCTTAGGTGCTCTTGTTACATCCTATTGATTAAATCGTCTTCATCAATCAACTAAGTGATAATACTTGGATCTTATAAGAAAATGTCATTCCTACAACTAGTAGGTTTGACATCAATGACAAAACAATGATTGAAAACATTCTTTTAACAACAATCTTTGTCCTTTGCAACAATCTCCCTCTTTGATCTTCAACAATGAGCTTTTCAATTAGATTTCTAACAATCTCCCTCTTTGGTATTGATTGCAAACTAAATTGATCAACCATCAGACTAAACTATTCAACAACAAGCTAACTAGGTTAGAATAGTAAGTCAAATGCCAAAAATAAAATTGTGTTACCATTAATTCTCACATCTCCCTCATTTGATCTACTATCTTGATTGCTTCATTTCTATTTCTCTCTTAGTTTCTATATCTTTTCTTACATTCTCTCCCTCTATATGCATTGCTCATCTTTTACTATTTTATGTTTTGATCAGCTTCTTCATCTTCTCCTCTCACCTATTGATCATTTCTCTCTATTTCTCCATCTATCTTCATTTGATTAGTTTCTGCATTTTCTTCACATTTCTATCTCATACTTTTGATCAAATACAATTGATCAATTTCTTACTACTTCTCCCTCTTTAACAACAATGCCAAAGATACTCAAAAGCATCTTTAGGTAGTGCTTTGTGAAGATGTCAAAATTTTTTTCCTTTGAGATTACATATTCCATCTTCACCTGTTTATCTTCCACCAATTCTCTTACATTGTGATACTTGATTGCAATATGCTTGGTTTTAGCATACATTACAGGGTTCTTTGATATGTTGATAGCACTTTTATTATCACAATAAAGTATCACATGATCATTTACCTCTTCTTTCATACCTTATAGCAAATGTTTGATCCATACAATATTGGTTCAATTTATAGTAGCTGCAATATATTCAGCTTCAGCAGTGGACTGTGAGGTACAACTTTTCTTTTTACTGGTCCATGTAATCAATCTTTTTTCCAAGAAAAGTGTTCCTCCACTGGTGCTTTTTCTGTCATCAATGTTACCTCCCCAATCTACATTAGTGTAGGCTCTTAGCTTAAACTTTTCACTTCTCTTGTAATACAAACAAAAATCATCTATTCCTTTTAGATACCTTAGTATTCTCTTTACTTCCATCAGGTGATTTTCTCTTGGATTTGTAGAAAATCATGCCACTATTCCAATAGCTAATGCAATGTCTAGCCTACTATGTACAACATAGTGTATCATTCCAATCATTGATCGATATAATGTCTAATTCACTTTAGTTGATTCTTCATTCTTAGATAACTTATGTCCTATTGCAATTGGTGTGCTAATCAGTTTTGGCCCTTCTATTCCAAATGTCTTAAGTATCTCCTTGATGTATTTGGATTGGGTCAAAAATATGCCATTCTTCAATTAATGTACTTGCAATCCAACAAAGAATTTTATTTCTCCAAACATTGACATTTCAAACTCATGTTTCATTTCATTAGCAAAATTTTTGCATAAAACATATTTTTCTCCAAATATAATATCATCAACAAATATTTCTGATATCAAAATGTCTTTACCTTTTTCATCTTTGACGTACAAATTTTTGTTGTCATCTATTCTCTCAAATCATATCTTCATAGGATATTTGTGTAGTGTCTCATACCATGCTCTAGGTACTTGCTTCAATCCATAAATTGTCTTGTGTAGTTTGCAGACCATGTCCTTGTTCTTGTCATCAAAAAATCTCTCTGGTTGTTCTATGTAGACTTCCCCTTCTAGTATATAATTTAGAAAAGCATACTTGACATCCATTTGGTAGACTTTGAAACCTTTGTATGCAGCATATCCAAGTAGCATTCTTACTCCTTCCATTCTTACAATAGGGGAAAATGTTTCCCCATAATCTAGTCCTTCTTCTTATGCATAGCCTTTGCAAATTGGTCTGGCTTTGTTTCTTGTTATCTCACATTTCTCATTGAATTTGTTTCTAAACACCCATTTAGTACCAATTACATTCTTATTAGCTAGTCTAGGAACTATGGTCCAGGTTTTATTCTTCTCAATCTAATCTATCTCCTCTTCCATAGCTTTATACTAGTCATCATCTTTTAGTGCACCTTTCACTATTTTGGGTTCAACCTTACTAAGTAGACATGATTCTTTTTCTATTCTATTCCTTGTCATTGGTCTAGCATCTTTGTCACCAATAATTTGGTCTACTTGGTGATGTCATCTCACATACTTGGCTAACCTTATTTCTATCATTCTTTTCATGTTTGATCCTTCAGCTTTAGAGTAATTTTTTTGTTCCAGATTTGGTATTTTATCATTTCTCTCATGTGCACTGATTTTAGAATTAGACTGTGCATTTTCTACATTTTGCAACTTAGCTTCTAAATGCAGCTCAACATTCACTAGCTGTGACTTGGTTGATACTAAAATTTATTCTTGATTCCCAGCTTAATTTGTAGCATTGTCTTCAACAATCATTCCTTCATGAAGTATACAAATGATCTATAATCTTCTGATTGCTTAGTTCCATCAACCTAAACTTCTACATGCTCATCAAATTTTATGTTTGTATTGTCTACAATCTTGTTAGTGTTAGTATTCAAACATTTATATGCTTTTCTTCTAGTGGAGTATCCAAGGAAGATGCCTTCATCACTTTTTGAATCAAACTTTCCATTTCTAGTATCTTTAAGAATATAGCATTTACAACCAAAGAATTTGAAATGTTTTACATTAGGTGAGTGACCATACCATAATTCAAAATGTGTTGCATTTGTACCTCTCTTGACTTAGACTCTATTTAGTGTGTAGACTACAATACTTTAGTGCAACATTTTTCTCCATCATCAAGGTTCTAGCATAGTCTATCACTGATCTATTCCTTCTTTCAGCAATACCATTTTGTGGTGGAGTTATTGGTGCTAATGTTTGCATTTTGATGTCTTTGTTATTATAGAATATCTCAAATTCCTTTAATGTAAACTCACCTCCTCTGTCTGATCTTAGGCATTTCAAATTCTTACC
Organism: Cupressus sempervirens; assembly: GCA_028749045.1. Lineage (NCBI taxonomy): Eukaryota > Viridiplantae > Streptophyta > Pinopsida > Cupressales > Cupressaceae > Cupressus > Cupressus sempervirens. The sequence continues at coordinate 174,958,193 of CM053793.1, forward strand.
TATTTCCTTCTTAACACTAGCCAAGTACCACTTAAAAATTTGAAATGCATTATATTTTTGCTTCAAAAAGATAGCAGTCATCATCCTTGAATAGTCATCTACAAATAGCATTATGTATTTGTCTCCTAAGTAACTTTGTACTTCTATTGGATCACATAAGTCTATATGGATTAACTCGAGTACTTCTTTGGAAGTGTATGTTTTTCTTTTGAAGCTAGACTTGGTCATCTTCCCTAGTTGACATTATGTTTCTAGGTTTCTTCAATTTGGGCAACCCTCTAACCTTCTTCTTTTAGCTGATGTTCATCAGATTATCAAAGTTGACATGATGCAATCTCTTATGCCACAACCAGACATCATCAAGCCTAACAATAAGACGAGTTACATCTTCCATATCTAGGTAAAATAGATTACTCCTAGTTTGTTCACCTTTTCCTATTAGATTTCTATCAATGTCATAGATCTTGGCAATTTTGTTTCCAAATTCTACTTTGCAACCTACATTGCCTGACTGTGATACACTCAACAAGTTGTAGTTCAATCCTTTAATGTAGTATGCATTATCACATGAAATTTTATTTGTAAGTTTAATTAAGACTTTTCCTTTGATTTGGCATGGAGCATCATTTCTAAATCTAACACTATCTCCATCATATTGAGTAAAGGTAATGAACCTACTTTCATCTCCTATCATGTGACATGAGCAATTGCTATCTATGATCCACTTGTCATTCTTGTTTACACAGGTAACCAATGTTTTTGCTTCATATTTGTCTTTATGTGATTCATCCTTCGTGGCCACATAGACTACTTCATCATCATTCTCATTAAAATCTTTTTCAATAATGTAGCATCTTTTGCCTTTGTCCTTGTATACTCTACTATCATCTTCTCTTTTATTCTTGCACTTGTTTCCTTCTTTGTAGTTCTTCTTTTCTAGACATCTTGCAAAAATATGACCTACTTCATTACAACTGAAACATATGATAGGGAGGTTACCTTTTAATTTACCTTTGTCTCTATAGAATCTTCTAGCTAGTAGTGCTTCTAACTATTTCACATCTTCCTCACCTGTGTTGCAATCATTGGATGCATGCTTTCCTTTTCTTCTCTTATTACTTGATGTCTCCTCCTTAGTGTCTTTTATTGCCATCTTGGCCTTGAGAGGATATTTAAGGTTCTCAAGCCTATAGTTATCAAAGTTGGATAGTTCAAATGCAGTAAGTCTTCCCACAATTCCTTCAAAGGTTAGTGTATTTCCTTGTACACACCTTAGCTCTTGGGTGGTTGAAACTCTAATAGCATAGATAGGGAGAAGAGTTCTTAATTATTTTCTATTGATAGTCTCTTCTTCCAATTGACCACCTAGATGTCTTATTGCACTTACCACTTCTTTCATTCTAGTAGCATATTGAGCAGCATTTTCACCTTCCTCCATTTTCATGTCATCAAACTTTCCTTTGAGGCTTTATCTCTATGCTCTTTGGACATTGTAATCCCCTCCATAGATACCTAATAGGGCTTCCCACATCTTGAATGCATTGTCACAATCTTTGATGTTATCATATTTTTCATAGCTAAGTGTAGATACAATCTCTAGCACTGCATGATTGTGCTCCTTCCTTTTGCTCAAATTGTCTGCATTAAGAAATCCAGCTGGATCTACATGTTCTATTCCGATTGAAGTTTGTGCATAGTCACCTATTGATCCAAGGTGTACTTCCATCAAACTCTACCATGCAAAAAATTTATCTTTGTTGAGCTTGGGAACTTCTCTCGTGGACATCTTAATCTTCCTACTTCTAGTACCTTGAAATTAAATCAACTGATAGCTCTAATATGAATTGTTAGAAATGCTTTAAAATAATTGAGAGGAGAGTGGGGGTGGGAGGTGAATCATTTATTCAAGGTCCAACTTATCCAATTCAAACTTTTTTTTACTAAGTGCAATGAGCCCATTCAACCATTCATTCATCCAAGCTTTAACTTTTCTATTCAGCAAGTTACTATAGATTAACATGCAATCATAACTCATAAAAGATCAACACATAACATAGTCATTTATGTGGAAACCCGATTTAGAGAAACCACTAGTAACATGCTACTCAATTCTCACACTTCTAAAGTGATGTCCTATGAAAGGCCTATCCTATTAAAGGCTACAACACATTTTTAAATGTGACCTTGTTAGAAGATTTAACCACCCCGTTAGAAGTGAGTTTTGTTAGAGGACTTTAGAACATTCACTTGGGATGTCACTCTATTAAAGGATTTACAAATGGCTATTAGGCTAACCTAATTCTATAGGATTTTCCTACTATCCTAACTAATACAATTTATAGTGAGTAACAATTAGGGATTTTGACCTAATTATAGCATACAACTTAATTTGCAAATATCATATCACTCTTTAGCTCTTCTCATTGTCTAGCCTTCAATCTCTACAACTCTTGACAACTTGCCCTCCTTTCAAGCTTATTCTCCTTGAGCATTCATGCCCATTGTACCAATGCAATCATCTCTTCTTGACCACTTGTACAAGTAGTTTCTTTGTGCTCAGTTCTTCCTTCTCCTAGATGTCTTCTCCTTGACATCCTTCTAATCACTTCATAATTTAGCACTTTAATAGCAGCAACATCAACAACATTTGCTTCTTGGTCTATGATTCCTTAAATAGAAGTCTTGGAGTTCATTTCACACTCGATTCTTCCATTCTTTAATTTCAATTCGTAAGGATTAGCTAGGATTCATTTATCTAACCCATGTTTTGTTTCCTCTAAAAATTTCTTGGATAATCCTTTTGAATTTTTTCAAAAGTGGTTTACATAGAATTTTGTGCCACCAAATCATCATCCTTATCCTTCAACTAGTTCACAAAATTAAAGATAATAACTATGTTAGCTCAGATTTGGTGAATCTTCAATTTTTCAAATAATGTAGCAGCTTGACACTATTGAAATATTGGTATTCAGCACATACTGAGTTACTCAACATCAACTATGTTTTTATTGATGCTCAACACCTGAAGTTCACTTGGCACCAAGTAAGATTTTCAGATGCTTGAAACCTGACACTTTTCTTGGCACTTGAACTTCACTCAGCACCTGAAAGATCACTCGGCACACACTATATTTTTCTTTTTTCTTGGCTCCAAATCAGAATTTTCTCAGCTTTAACAAGCTTTTCACCCACTAATGAACTTAGTTTAAGCTTTGCAGTCAACCTTGTTACAACTTCTTCCCCCAATGTTTCTAAGTGTGACCAACCTCTGTATCTTTGAATATGTCATCGATACATCATTTAACCATTGTCTTAACTAATTCCGGCACTCCATTACAACATCATAACTCAACCTTTCCCTTAGGTGATCTTGTTACATCTTGTTGATTAAATCCTCTTCATCAATCAACTAAGTAATAGTACTTGGATCTTATAAGAAAATGTCATTCCTACAAGTAGCAAGTTTGACATCAATGACAAAACAATGATTGAAAATATTCTTTTAACAACAATCTTCCTCCTTTGCAACAATCTCCATCTTTGATCTTCAATAATGAGCTTTTCAATCAGATTTTTAGTAATACATGTGTTTTTTTGCATTCTAAGTTTTTTTTGTATGATTGTGACATGAATGAGCCACATAGATCTTCAAAGAAATTCATATCCAACATTTTATATGAAATAGGGGATGGTCAACAATTTTACAAGATGTCATGCTTGGATGGTACATACTAATTTTGTGGTTATTTGCAACTTTAATCAACTTGGGAATATATGGATAGTACACGTGCAATTAGAAATGAAATAGTAGATTTTAGAAAATATAAGACCATGACATGCTATAAAAGATGGGAAGTAGTGTAAAAAATGTGATTTTGTCATTAAAAAGATTACAGTGTATGAGTTCATGAAGATTTTTTCAAAAAATATTATTTACAAGTGTGTAAGGCATACACATAGAGCTTGGTGGCTATATTTTTAATTGAATTCATGCAATGATACATTTCCACTTGATATCATTGTTTTGATTGTATACTTCATAAAGAACTACACACTACAACCACAAAATGAAGTGCAAACAAGGTATTATACTTCTTAGTAGGTTTCCATATTTTTTCACACAAAATTAATGCAATCACCTACAAGTACCAAGGATGACATAAAGATATTGAGGGAGTACCATTTTTACATCAACAATGATTAGTCACATTCTACGGAGTTTTCACATGGTTGTTTTCAACTATTTTATGGAGATTTCTATTGGTTGAGTAGGATGTGTTGGGTGATGCGACGCGCTCCCCTGCCCACAGGTGGTTAATTATGTGGTGTTACATGTTCACTAACAGTCATGGCTTTTGGTGCAACGGTAAATGGGCCCTACAATTGGTATCAGAGCCTGGTTTTGGCTTGGTCATGGGTTCAAATCTCCCCGGTGCCTTCCCGACTCGTGTAAGCACCTGGTATGCGCGTCGAGGGGGAAATTGTTGGGTGATGCGACGCGCTCCCCTGCCCATAGGTGGTTAATTATGTGGTGTTCCATGTTCACTAACAGTCATGGCTTTTGGTGGAACGGTAAATGGGCCCTACAGGATGCACAAGTTGTCTAGAATTCAATATATGTGGAATTTCATAGAGGTCTATCATGGAAAGGGAGAGCATGATGGTTCAAGTGCATGTATCAAAAAAGCCTTAACTTGTGAATAACCAAAGTACAAAGATGGAGCAACATTGATAGATACAAAATCAATTTTCTAGTGGTATAATGCTACAATGGGTCTAGGTAAGGAAGGTGAGTCTATTATTTGTAATTTTTTTTTTGTTGATAGATAAGACTAACATTGCACCATATGAGGATTGTTTCACACTAAAAGGATCAAGTGAATTGCACTCCCTCAAAAGCTTTGATGCAGGTTGATGGAGTATATATACACAAGAAATGACATGCTATTTTCCATCATGTGTAGAGGAAAATTAGGATAAGTGTGATTCCATTGAATGGATGGACAAATGGGATATATGGGTTTTAGACCCAATTGACACCTATAATCCCCCATAAGCACTAGAAATATTAGAGATGGATTCATCCATTCACTTTGACCACTTTTTTGATCTTTATACATTCAATATAGATAACTTTATAACTTTTACCTAAGTATTTGTTAAAACAATGACTGCATTTTGTAAATTTATCACTACCTACCATATTTTTGTTTTTATTGCACCTAAAGAAAATGAAGGGACAAATTATTATTTGTATCATTTTTTTTAGGAAAAAAAAATAGATTACTTGGTTATAGATGGTGAATTTTTAGAATACCATATAGGTGGAGTGGTTGTAACTAACATATGGCTTAGATGATATTCTATGAAGAACCCTAACTTGTGGTTATTTAAGGATTCACAAATAGAGGGAAAGATTCTTTAATATTCAAACCTTTTTGTCATGTAAAATTTCCACTTGATAAAATATGGTGGAAAATCACATAATAAGACTCTTTGGAAGGTTCATGAGTTAGACCATGAGGCAATACTAAAGACATTAAAATGTAGGGTAGATCCAATTGGTTCATTAGATTGAATATAATTACAAAGACATGAAATCCTAAGGTAAAATTTTGTTAGGTTTGATAAAATAAGGTATTTCATTTCCTAATAGGTCCTAAGAATCCTAACTAGGGTCCTAGAATGGTCCTAGATGGACCCATTTGATCAAAAGATGTAAAGAGCAAATATTGTTAAAAGTTGCTTGGACAACTTTTGTAATTTTTTACAAAAAGTTGGAAATGATAGTTTGGGAAGTTTTATCTACCCATGGTCATGTATTTGAGCATGGGGAAGCCTATTTTAGAGGTTTAGAAGGGTTTCAGCATGGGGAAGCACTCACATTCTTATGTTGACCAAAAGTTACTAAATGAGCCAAAAGTTGCACAATAGGTTATAGGTTGTTAGAAATGGGAAACTAAGGTATTGGGTTACCTTATAGCTCCTAGGAATCTTAATTAGGGTCCTAAAATAGTTCTACATGGATCCATTTGACCAAAAGATGTAAAGAGGGAAAATTGCTCAAAAGTTGAAAAGTTGCTTGAGCAACTTTTACAAATTTTGTAAAAAGTTGCAAATGGAGGTTGGGGAATTTGTAACTAACCATGCTTTGGTATATGTGCATGGAAAACATATTTTTTAAGGTTAAAAGGATTCTAGTCAAATTTCACACTCATTTCCAACCAATTGCATTTTTGAGCAACTTTTATAACTTTTGCAATTTTGCACAAAAAGTGCAACTTTTGGAAAGTTTGCTAGATTTCACTACTAGGACATAGAAAAGGTTCCAAATTATTAAAAGACAACTAAAAATACCTAATCCTAGGCTTTATTTACGAAAAGCTCTAAAAGACCCAAATTTACCGAATTAGCAACTTTTGCTCATATCATGCACAAAGTGGCCTAGACATATATATCTTGCTCATATCTCTCTCACACTCCATCATGCAATCAAAATATCTAATCCATTATCTTTGGGAGGCTAGGTAAACACTATCCCAAATATCATCTTATCTCCTTGACCACTAGAATGATCTTGGGCATACCAAACTGAATCGACCTTAAGACTCATTAAATGCCATAGGGAAATGATCTTTGATTGGACATATCTTTGAGCTCGTGCAAGGTATAGATTAAATTCTAGGTTCTATAGGATTATATTTTTAAAACCTATAATAACCTCTCTCTTTTTTGGAGATTGCATTATATTTTGATTTTGCGGCCCCATCTCAGGTGATGTTGAAACTTCTAGTGTTGGCCAGTATAATGTTGTCAACCAGTGAATCTCTCTAACAATTCATCATGGGATCAAACTATCAATTATGTTAGCTTCAAGTGGCCTAGTATACCCTAATACCAAGCTTGTCCCATCTTGTTAGCTACTTGAACATTCTTGGGCATGCCAAACCAGATTGACCCTAAGAGTAATTAAATGCCATCAGGCAGTGGTGTTTGATGGGGCATATCTCAAAGGTCGTACGAGGTATGGATGCAATTCTATGTGCTATAGGATTGTGTTTTTGACACCTACAATAATCTTTCTCACTTTTTGATATTGGATTATATTTTTATTTTGCAGCCCATTCTTGGGTGATGCTGAAACTTGTAGTGTTAGCTAGTACAAAGTTACCAATTGGTGAATCTCTCCAACCATTCATCATGGGATTAAATTTTCTATTCTATTATCTTTTACTGGATGAGTAAAATCCAATACCAAGCTCATCCTATCCCATTGACTACTTGAACATTCTTAGGCATGCTGAATTGAATTGACCCTAAGAGTCACTAAATGCCATAGGGCAAGGATCTCTAAAGGAGCATATCTCAGAGATTGTGTTTCCAACACCTATAACAACCTCTCTCTCTCATTTTGGATATTAGATTCCTTTTTTATTTTGTGGCCCCATCTCAAGTGATGCTCGAACTTGTAGCGTTGGTTAGTACAAAGTTGCCAACTAGTGAATCTCTCTAACCATTCATCATGGGATCAAACTTTCTATTCCTTTAGCTCCAGGTGGCTAGGTAAACCGTACTCCCAAGATTGTTCTATCATATTGATCACATGAAGGTTCTAGGGTTCACCAAACCTAATTGACCCTAAGAGTCAATAAATGCCATAGGGCAACAATCTTTGATGGGGCACATCTCATATCTTGTGTAAGGTATTGATATGATTCTTTGTGCAATAGGATTGCTTTTCTTAAATGTACAATAACCCCTCTTTCTTTTTAGAGATTGGATTCCATTTTGATTTTGTGGCCCCATCTCAAGTGATGTTGAAACTTGTGGTATAGGGAACCTAGGTGACAAAAGGATTTTTTTTATTTTTTTCATTTTTTTGTTAATAAGTTGACTCAAGAAGTGTTTTGAGAGTCATTACACCTTATGTAGGTCCCATGTGTTACCAAAAATAACTTGGTTAAGTTATAGGAAGAGTTACTGCAAAAATTTCATTTTGTAATAAAAGTTACAACATTTTGGCAATTTTAGTATTTTTTTAGAAAACATAAACTAACCTGATGAGGGTGCTTCCTTGTAGCCCTAGCTTGAAATTTAGGTAAGAAAAAAAATCTTCCAATCACCTATCAATACTAAACTATAAACTATAACTTCTCAAGACTATTAAATCTCAAAACTCTCAAAGAACTGGAACAAACAATCTTTAATACTCCATTACCTTATCAAAACCTTTCCAGCTACTAGCTTTTGGGCTCCTAGTCATTGAGTAGAAGGAAAATTCTTCAAACCCTTTTCTCCATGAGGGTTTCATTGTTGATTATGGTAAATTTCTTCCAAACTCCATTATCTCATCTATTTCCCTCTTCCAAGAGGTTTCGTAGCATCCTATGAATGCATACAATCCTTCCAACACACATGAAAACTCTAACCAAGCCACTATCATGTTTTCAATTGCTAATCCTCTATATTCTCCATGCAATTAGTAGGTATTTGCTGATTCTAAGCCATACCCATAATAAAAAGGTATGGTGTCAACATATAATATGGTGATCTAAACCAATAAAGGGAACATTCAAATTTTCCTCCAATTTATATAAAGATAACATGCAGATACTATGATAATTTAACCCAAAGAAGCATGTAGTTTACTGCTCTATTTATGAATACAAAGAACTATACCCATAACCAGTGATGTTGCACATATATGCAACACTTAGTATTGATCCTAACTTCATTAGCATGTATAATAAAGGTTAAGAGTCACCATAACCATGAGAGATTAGAGAAGAATAAGGACTATAATCAAATGATAGTATATCAACGAAATCTCACTAAAATGAATAATTTATTTTACATATTCACACCATACTTTTTACTTTTCCTCTTCACACCTCTTCCCCCTTATATTGTACATGAAATTACATTTTTTATACCATAACATGTCCTTTCACTTCATCTAAGAGCTCATCCAATATGAATCATCTTTATTCTTCAAGAATTTGTCATTTTTGCAAAAAAAATGTTGACAAGAACATTTTTTAACAATTTTACAATTTTTGCACATTTTCATTTTATTCTCTTACATGCTTTGTTGGTACCTTAAAAAGGGCCAAAATCTTATTATGACCTTTTAACACTCCATCTATGGCCTTACATGAAATTTTCCACATTTCAAGGGACTTTGACTCACTTAGACCCATATTGATTAAAATGTGAACTTGGTCAACATGACCTTAACTAAACACCTAAATACATGAATTGAAATAACTAACTCCCTAACCTATCATGACACAAAAATATATTAAATATGACTCCAAATTCCAAGGATATGGTCAGGGAGCTCCTACACTAGTTGGGTTATGAAACTTGGAAAATAATCATTCCACATTGGGAAAGGTGTAATAAGACCCTCTGTAATAACAAACCATTTCTTGCACATTCCAAGTTTTCCAAGCCTTATTTAGCCAATTAGGCCTGTGAGGCTTGTGTAGGTTTAAGAGTGCTATAGTAGGTTGGGAAGTTGAAGCTTTGGGGTTTTATGTAACTTCAAAAGCATATTCAAATACCTATTTTGTTTCCTAGGTTTAGTGGAGAAAAACAAAGTTTTTTGAAAAACGCAAAAGGGCTACAAGGGCAGTTAGGTTGATAGAGAGAAATTTTGTAAAATACATGTCATGAGAGTAAAAAAGTTGTGGAAACCTCATCATTAGGTGTGCCTTGAAGTGTCTAAGGTGTTAGTTTTAAGCAAGAGGTTGATTAGGATCAATTTCTCAAATTTGCTCATTTTTCCCTTATTGCTTCCTAAGTCTTGAATAGGGAAAGTGATCCAATAGTTTTATGAAGTTGGGTAGAAGTTTGTACAGTGCTATAACTAAGTTGGAAAGAGTCTTTAAAGACACCTAAGAAGGTAGGAAACATAGTTTTCCTTCAAGTATTCTTTTTTGGAATCCACTCGCTTTTGGTTTGAGCACTCTGCATCATTTTGCATGCAAATTACACTAAAATAAAATACATTAAATTTACTTAAAATGTTAAAAAAAAAGGATATATATTATGATAAAAAATTATGTAATACATGAACAAGCATATAATATATTATGACAACCAATAATGTCATACATGAACAAATATATAATATATTATGATAACCAATAATGTCATACATGAACAAACATATCATATACAATGATAACCTATAATGTCATAAGTCTAATAATGTCATGCATCAAATATATATATCATACGTCAAATATAAAGTATTAGATACACATCAAATGTATGTCAAATATGTCCACTAACATAAAATCTAAGATATATATCTACTAATGCTTATACATGTGTGTCTATCCCTACACATTCTCCTTCCCACAAGGGGAAGGAAACAACTACCTAGAGGTCTTCAATTGTTGCATGGAGGGGGATGATGTGGATGATGGGTTCTTCCTCACATGCTCACTCATCCTCTTGTTTAGGATCCTTCTTAACTAGAGCTTATACAAATAAAGTAGATTTGAATCAATAATTACTATACATTTAAATGAAATATATGTATACATAAAATTAATTATTTTCTTACAACCATCAAATAGTCACTCTGTACATCTACCTCAAAGGCTTGTGAATGATTGGGAGTAACAAGGCCCTACAACAATTCATTCAATATTTTCAATCGATCATACTCATAAATATCATTTGAAATTTCAATACTAAATATTTATAAATAACAACTAAAACTATGAAAACTCTTTCATACCTATGTCAATGGCTCTGAACTAGCCATTTTAATAGCAACTCTATGATCAATGGACTAGCGAAGATGAGTAGGATCCTCCAATGTCAAAAACTACAAATAATATAATATAATTTACATGTAACATGAAACATGAAATAAAAAATATTGAAATTAACTAAATTAACATGAAACATATGTACCTTTTTGAAGCTCGTAACATACCTAGGCTTAGAGTCCCTTATGAATGTTGATGGTCTGATAGAGAACTAATGCACATGGATAAAAAAAAATTGTCAATCCTTAATATGATTACTTAATAAATGTATGTTAATTTATATGATTAAATAAATACATATCTCTTGACTCTTCAATGGGACATAAAATGGGGCCAAGGAATTTGGACTAGGACCATCAACACTCCTATGCAAAATTTTGAACAATGTCAAGACATGCTAATTAATTAGTCATTCACTATATATACAAAATGTGATCAAATTAGTTTATTATAATTTTAATTTACATGTGTGTCAATGCCATATGTGTCACTCAAGAACTCATCGATGACTAGCCCATCATCGGCAGTGTCTCCAATTTGACTACCAAATGTGCATAAGGATCCACATTATGTGCACGTGTGACCATGATGCAAAGAAGGCTCCTCCTCAACTAATGCAATGACTCAATAAATGAGGGGTTGTGCCAAAGTATTGATAGTCCCTAGAGTACTAGTCTCTACATGTTCAAGTTTCATAACTGAAGGAATAATCACATGCTCACCCTATGGTTTGGCAATAGGCACCCTAAGTACATTACGATCATGACATGCCCCTGACCTCTCAAATGACGATCCCCACCTCTACCCCCAAATTCAAAATATAATTTCTTTAAGAAATACATTAGAACATTGTGATTATTGCAAGGAGGCGCATCAAATACCATCCACCATCTATCCCAAAAGTTATTTCTGATATCATAATGTATGCACCAATGGATGTAGAACCTTTTAGATGTATGTTTAATAGTTTCTTGTTCTCTAGGATTTTTAAACAATGCACATATGATACATTTTTCTATGTCCTTTCTCCTTACATCTTTATAGGATTTTTTTTTGCATAATATCTTCTTTTTTCTTCTCTCTTAACATGCCAAATATGGAACTAACCATTGACATAAGGTACATGGCTCATAATAGACTCAAGGGATGATACCAATTATGCTCTCATAGGATTAGGTTTCCTACAATATTTCAACCTAACAATAATTGTTTCTAATTTTCTTTTCTTTCTTTCCATTCATTCATTATATTGTCTTGGGTACTAGTAGGAGGTCTTTCAATTGGTGGAGGTTACAAAATCTCTTTCTTTTCTTATGGACAATTTTGATTGTGATCTTGTAGAGATTTTTCATTTTGATTTTTTTGATTAGGCTATGGATTTGGTGGTTAATTATTCACATTTCTTGATAAGAAAAAAATTTCATTTTAAATAAATTAAAAAAATCTCAAAAAAAATTTAAACAATGCAAAAAGAAGAGTAGAAAACATACTTGATGATCTTGATGTTGATCTTTGACAACAATGAGGCATTTTAAAGAGGAGAATAAGAAAATTCTTCAAATTCCACAAACCATATGCACACTATTGAGGGAAAAGAAGAAACTAGACAAAGAAATAAGGGAAAATGGAATGGACCATGAGTTTCCTGCACATTTATAGAGTTTTTAGAAAGCACACACATTATTTGTGGAGCCCAAGCCAAAGTGTTTGCACACTTTTAGAAATTTAAAATTTTTAGTTGTGTGTCATCTTTTTGGCACCATAACTTGGTGCATTCACCCACCTTTTTATTTATCTTTTCCTCTTGGTAGCCTTCTAGCCAATAATGCTTCAAGATCATCAAGATATTCATCAGATTTACTATCATTGTCCACATGTTTACTCTTTTTCTTCCTTCTAGTTCCATCAATGGTTAGTTGAGACTTGAAACCAAATGCAATAGTCGTATGTATATAATTATCAAAATTTGACAATTCAAATGTAGCGAGTCTACTAACTACACCATCCAAAGTCAAACCATTACTAGGTGTACATCTCAATTCTTGTATTGTTGATACTCTAATAGCATAAATAGGAAGTAAGGTTCTCAATAGCTTGCTAATCATAGTCTCATAATATATGTCTCCTTTAGCTCCTGTAATATTATTTTCAGCCTCTTTGATTTGGCCAAAATACTAGACACCAATCTCTCCTTTCATTCCCATTTCATCAAACTTGACTCTCAAGCTTTCTTCTTTAGCTCTTAACACATTTTTTTCACCTCCATGAATTATTTCCAATTTATCTCACATCTACTTTATAGTAGTGCACTCCTTCACATCATCAAATTCAACATAACTTAGGGAAGATGTCATATTTATCATCATTTGATTATGCTCTTTCTTCTCTCTAATTTTTTCAATTGCATGGGTTTAGGTACTTCAATATATTCATTATCCAAGTAGTATAGTGTAGAATCTCCAATTCCAAAAGGATGCAATCACATCAGTCAATGTCATGTTTGGAAGTTCTCTTTGTTTAGCTTGGGTACCTCTTGTACATCTTGATCTTTAGCTTCAAGTCTCTTAAAAATTTTGTTACAAGCTCCAATAGCTTTGATACCAATTGTTAGAATAGTTAGAATAACTAGGGGCCGAGTGAATTAGTTAACCTTAGGTCTAGATGCACCACTTCAATGTTTGAAAACTTCCAACAACTTATTTAATCTCATAAATCCACTTAGTTAACATAGAGACTATTAAAAAATTGATAATAATTTGAGATGCATTACAGTTCATCCATATAAATTCAAAAATCACTTTACAACTTACCACACTTGGCCTTCTTCCTGCTTCCATGCCCTCTCAATCATGGGAGGAATGGATCCCACCTTAGTGGAACTACCCCCTATTTGTGTTTATTTGGAGCTTGTGTTCTCTAGTGTGGAGCCTAATCAGTACCCAAGTCGGAGATTGTTAGTTTGTGCTTGTTACGATTAAATCACGGATAGAAATAATAATTAAATACAAATATAAACAATATAATAAAATATTGAATTGCACAAAAAAAGAATACAAGACACCAAGATTTAACATGGATCACCCAATCCTTGGGCTATGTCCACCAAACAACAAGTGCAATATTGTTACAATCTAGTGATTACAACCTCATTACAATTTGTAATCCCTTGTAACTCAATATAATTGCAAGAAGCAATTTTAACATCACACATTAATAAAAACAACCCCTAACCCCAAATAATTATGATGTATAGCACTTCCCTAATCAATCACCACAAACTAAGAATTGGTCACTAAATCCTTGAATAGTCATATTCTACATTAGGAGGACATTCATGTCCTAAGGGATCTAAGTGTCATTCCTGATGACTACTCCTATTTGGGCCCCAAACCCCTTGGTAGTCCCTCAATGAAAGTTGCAATAATGACAACTCCAAAGTCAAACTGGTTGAGGGTTCTTGTATGATCCAAGACTCCTATGGATTTTGGTGAGAAACCCACATTTTTCTCAAGGCCCACTTGACTACTAATTTCTCTACCCAATTATGTGTTGGATTTTATTTCCTTGAGGTTTACCCTATGCCTTGTTGGAAATTTTATCTCATTCTGACCTATGGTGGATATGGTTAGAAAATAGTGCTCAACGAAGTGTACACTAATGGGTTTGGTATCTATTGTCACTTAGGTTTGCACCCTTGTCCAAGGCCTATGCGCGAGGACAACCTAGTGAAACATGGAAACAACCTCCAAGCTGTGGGACTTGAACTATGAGGTTGAGTCTCTGGAGAAGGCTGACTTCCTCTTACTATCAGGGTACAACTATCTACTCTTGGAAAGGAAAAGGGAGAAGAAGAGCACAAAAGAAAATCTACCTAGTCTAATCTAAGGAGGTGATGCACAAAAATAGAGTGTTTAGACTTCCTTTCTACCCATATATGCACTACAAAACCAAGATAACATTCAAAAGACATACACACCCAGACTTATGACAATCAATAACCACATACAGATCAGGGAACCAAACTGAATAACACAAGGAAAGGGATTTCACTTATATATTATCCAATAGGCCAAAAATAGACATAGTATGCAAGCCATAGATCTCAACGATACACCAATGAGAGGCAAGACGGATGCACATACACATTGATGGCTGAAGGAGATGATACAAAATGTTATACAGCTCAGAGACAAAGGGAATTTTACACTGCAGACCTGTGAGCAGTAGCAGAGAAATCATAAAAAGAGTCCCCTAAGAAAAGATCACAAAATTTCCTTTATAGTTTAGGCATAACTAAGGATTGTTTGCATTACATTTACTTCTCAACTACTAGCATTAACTTCTCACCCTAAAAATCCAATCAAAGATATGGTGGTCTTGAGTACCAAAGTTTGATATTCCACTGAGAAAGAGCCTGGAGAAGATAGAATGGCACCATTATTGCACTCTAACCAAGTAGATGGATCAACTGAGATGGTGGAGTGTCTCCCTATGTTTCACATTCATTTCTGGTAGGTCAGGATTGATCATGAAGATCATGAAGATCAGATCGCAAGATAAAATTGATCATGAAAAGTGTCCCACCGAGCGTGCCAAAAACTATTGTCACTTAGGTTTTCACCCTTGTCCAAGGCCCATGCGCGAGGACAACCTAGTGAAACATGGAAACAACCTCCAAGCTATGGGACTTGAACTACGAGGTTGAGTCTCCAGAGAAGGCTGACTTCCTCTTACTATTAGGGTGCACCTATCTACTCTTGGAAAGGAAACGGGAGAAGAAGAGCACAAAAGAAAATCTACCTAGTCTAATCTAAGGAAGTGATGCACCAAAATAGAGTGTTCAGACTTCCTTTCTACCCATATATGCACTACAAAACCAAGATAACATTCAAAAGACATACACACCCAGACTTATGTCAATCAATAATCACATACAGATTAGGGAACCAAACTAAATAACACAAGGAAAGGGATTTCACTTATATATTATCCAATAGGCCAAAAATAAACACAGTATGTGAGCTACAGATCTCAACGATACACCAATGAGAGGCAAGATGGATGCACATACACATTGATGGCTAAAGGAGATGATACGAAATGTTATACAACTAAGAGATAAAGGGAATTTTACACTGCAGACCTGTGAGCGATAGCAGAGAAATCATAAAAAGAGTCCCCTAAGAAAAGATCACAAAATTACCTTTATAGTTTAGGCATAACTAAGGATTTTTTGCATTACATTTACTTCTCAACTACTGGCATTAACTTCTCACCCTAAAAATCCAATCAAAGATATGGTGGTCTTGAGTACCAAAGTTTGATATTCCACTGAGAAAGAGCCTGAAGAAGATAGAACGGCACCATAATTGCGCTCTGACCAGGTAGATGGATCGAATGAGACGGTGGAGTGTCTCCCTATGTTTTACATTCATTTCTGGTAGGTCAGGATTGATCATGAAGATCAGATCGCAAGATAAAATTGATCACCTTCACCCCTTAGGTTCATGAATTAGCAGGGGTCAGAGAGTCAACCTAGTTCCACAAGCCAACTGGGCCACACGGGCCAATCGCTTCTTTTTGTTCTGCCACCTGGGAAGTCCTCTGTGGTTGACCTTTCATTATTGAACTAACCACACCACCCTCAAACTGTCATTACTAATTGTGGTGATTAAAAACCTGACCGCGACATTAACTGCTAGCCACTAACCATCAACTCTGGTCTGCTAGCGAGACACATGTCAGAAAGACGATATGTCTTTATGGTAAAGATCACACAACTTCACCATAGCAAGATAGTGCCTTCTGCTGATCTGCTCTAATCTGATGATCGTCAAAATTCATTCATGCTTCATGTTGTCCTTACCCTAATCCCATCATATCTGGCACTGCCTTAGCAATCACACCACACTCGAATGACACCTGGCAATATCTAATCGATGTACCCTAGCAAGACTTGGCCTCGCTGAAACATGGTGAAATGGCACCATGTCGCTATGGTAAAGATCGTACAACTTCACAATGGTGACATGGTGCCTCCCGTTGATCTAACTTAATCCAATGACAAGCAAGATATACTGCACCTCAGTGCATCAATCAATAGAAGCTGGCCATGTATCATTGTCTTTATTTCCTGCACCTCCGATCCTGGACCCACGAGGACACGTGTCATCAGGGTACCATCTCGCTAACGTAAATCTCGTACGGCTTATCCATAGTGCGATGGCGCTTGTCATTGATCTCTACAGATTCGACGGTGGAGAAGTTAACCTTTTTCTGCACTAGCCGCGTTGAAGATCTTGTCCAATGCGCTGACTATATTCTGACCTGGTATACGTGGTTGTTCCCCGAAGCACCACCTTGGTCTGACAAGGCACCAACCTAGAGGGTTCGTACTAACTTGACCCTACCAAGGGACACGCATCAACTAGGCACTATGTCACTAACAGAAAACTCGTGAGTTTTTCATTGGCGCCATGGCGCCTTGCCACTTTTTGAAACTTTTGACTTGTGAAGCTTACCACCTGCCACAAAACTTTCCTGGTGATGCAACTTGCCAGCTGTCAGACCTTTTTGTCAGGCGCTATGTCGCTATGAAGATTTTTTGGCCAACACACGATAGCGACATACTACCCACGGTGCTGTGAAACTTTTTTGACCCACCAGACAAGTGGAGAAAGGGCGCCATGTCACGAACATAAATCTCGTGCAGCTTTTGATGGTGAGATAGTGCCCTTTGTAGAACTGACTTAGATCTGATGGCAGAGAACCTATGGGCCGTAGAAACTTTTACAAAGTTTGATCGCTTAGATTTTTTGATGTCTCTTAGGCATTAAAAATAATATTAATCCTGGGACTAGCCGTTGGACGGGCTGGACATTTAAAATTTGAATCTTTGGTAGGTGAACAAAAGATAACATTTCTGGCGACTCATAGGGGACACAAGCTTGCTATGTGTATGACCAGTGCCTGTAAACAATCCATTGGGCTATGGAGTCAAAAAATATGAACCTGAGAACTGCAAAACCCTAACCTGTCTGTGAGGAGATCAAAAAATTGAAAACCCTAGCTCCACAACTACAACTGGAAACAAAAAAAAAACATCCTCTACAACCTAAGACACCTTAAAAATTGCTACCTCACAGGGAGACGGTTGTGCCCACACACTTCTTGAAAAGTAGGAAATAACATAAAAGAAACTAAACTACTTATGTACATGGATCCACAAATTTTCAGAAACAGGGCTTCAGATAGATCTCATTGACTGGAATGGGCATAATCTCTCCAGTTGGCCCGCTCAACTGAAATGCATTAGCATGTTTGCAACTGGAAATCAGATAGGGGCCACTCCATAGTTGGTCAAACTTGGAATGTCTTCATGGTTTTGCTCTGTCAGAATTCCACTTTAGAACTAAATCTCCTTCTCTGAAGGTCCTAACCCTAGTTTTCTTATCAAAACTCATTTTCATCTGCTGTTGATTTATCTCTAGGGTTTGCATAGCCTTATTTCTCTTTTCTTCTAGTTCAATTAGCTCTGCCATTCTTATTGACATGGCATTATCTTCAATCAATTCCAGCTGATGAGCCAATTCCAAGGATGGGAATTCCAATGAAATTGGGAGTCTGGCCTCCCTACCATATACCAGCACAAAAGGTGAATTCCCAATAGATCTCTTGGGTGTTATCCTCTCAGTCCAAAGAGCCATCCTTAATTTCTTATGCTAGATCCTTTGATTGTTTTCTATTGTCCTCTTCATGATTCTGATCAGATTCTTGTTGGAAGAATCAGCCAAACCATTACCCCGAGGATAGTAATTTGATGATGTGCTCAGGTAGATATTGTGATTCATTGCCCATGCACAAATCTAGGTTCCAAGAAAAGACCTAGCATTGTCCGAGATGATAGTAGAACGAGCACCAAACCTAGATACAATTCCATCAAGGAATTCAACAACTGATGGTTCTGTGGCATCCTTCAAGGCAACTGCCTCTGTCCATCTAGTTAAATTATTAGTAGCAGCCAAAATCCATTTATGACCTGCACTAGATGGAGGATTAATGGGGCCTATAAAATCCAACACCAACTAGGTAAAGGGCTAATGCACCTGAATAGGATAAAGGGGGAGAGCTGCAAGCCTCTATTTGCCTGAAAAGAAAGCACACTTCTCACATTTTCTCACATATCCATAACAATCATGGAATAGAGATGGTCAATAATAACCAGCCCTCATGATCTTCATGGCAGTTGTTCTTGCAGAGAAATGGCCACCATCAGGGCCATCATGAAGTTCCTTAATCATCCTTTCAGCCCGATCCTCTTCAATGCATCTCAATAGGATCCCATTAAAATCCCTCCTGAATAGGATACCATCAATTACAACATAGGGAATGGACTGTAGTCTATATTGTCTCCTTTTGGTTCTGTCCAATCACTGAGGGTATCCATTCCCTGATAAGAAGCTCTTCATATCATTTATCCAACTCCTTGGACCATTAGCACTTCCTTCCTCCTGCTTCTTTGTTATTACCATAGAAGCCTCTTCATCTGAATCCTAGCCTGATAACATTTTCTTACACAATCCCTTCCCTCTTATCAGCTTGGTAATCTAAATATCAACATCATATTCCATTACCCTAGTGATCCATCCAACTCTCTTTTCACTGATATCCTTACTTAACAGGAAATATTTTATACTGGCATGGGGCACCAACATATGGATCCTATTGTGGGATAAGAGGTGTTTGAATTTATTCAAGGCTCTGATGACCGCAAGGGCCTGCTTCTCAACAAAGTTGTACTTATCCTCATATTCCTTGAGCCCTTCACTAAAGAAAGCTATGGGTTTCTCCTCATGCTTGTCATTTGTTTGAGTCAAGACAACTGAGATACTTGACTCACCACCTAGAGTGTAGAGGATGAAATCTTTCTCAAAATTTGGATTTATGAGAGTAGGGGTTGAGGCTATGGCTACCTTGATTTCTTCAAAACTCTCCTTCCCTTCCTTGGTCCATGAGAAGACCATACCTTTCTTAAGCATAGTTGTAAGAGGTTTCACCATGGTAGCAAGATTAGGAATAAACCTTCTTACAAAATTTATCCTACCAAGGAAACTTTGCAGCCCCTTCTTGTGTTTAGGAAGAGGAAGGGCAAGTATTTCCTTTGTTCTTTCTGGATCAATGGTCAACCCATCCTTAGATACAATGTGTCCCAATAATTTTCCTTGGCTTGTAGCAAAGACACACTTGGCTGGGTTGAGGGAAACCCTAAACTCTCTACATCTTAGAAATACATGTCTTAGATGATTAAAATGATCTTCTACATTCTTTGAATATACAGTTATATCATCAAGATATACTAAGACAAACTTGTCAATTAAATTTTTGAAGGCCATCTCCATTGCCTTCTGAATTGTGGCACCTGCATTTGTTAGTCCAAATGGCATCTTGCAATAAGCATATGTGCCCCATTTATTAGTAAATGTTGTCTTATATCTATCAGATTCTTTAACCTAACACTTGGTTATATCCAGAAAATCCATCAAGAAAAGAGAATCTCCTCGACCCATTGACCTTGGATAGAATTTGCTCCATGGAAGGGAGAGGATGGTGATCTTTAAGAGAAGCTCGATTGAGGTCTCTAAAGTCCACACACAGTCTGATTTTTCCATTTTGCTTCTTTACAGGGACAAGATTAGCTACCCATGATGAGTGTTTGATAGGAAATATTATTTAGCCTCAATCAACTTGGATAGCTCTTTTCTCATTCGAGGCTCAATCTTAGGATTCACAGGCCTCTGTTTTTTCCTTACTAGTTTGGCCTTATCAATTAAATCTATGGTATGCTAAAACAAACTAGGGTCAAACCCTTTTAAATCATCATATGTCCAAGAAAATACATCATTAAATTCTTGACATAGATGGATGAAGTTTTCTTGCTCAGTTTCAGAACATACCTTCCCCATATTCAAAAATTTTCCATCACCAATTGTAATTGGGGCATAATCATCCTTTTCTACAACTAGATTCATTCCTTTGCCCCTTGTTTGATCATCAAGATTAAAGACACTCTCCAAAGTAATGAGACCCTTGGGCAACTTGTTACAACTGAGATGAATGATCTGATCACCATACTGATCTTGCAGTCTTGACTGGTTTCTATCTGAGAATTCTGCCTCATTCTGCAAGAAACTCATAATTTTCTCATCAAAATCAAACACCTGCCAATGAGTGTTGTTGTCAGGGATGGTAGGCCTCACTACGACCCTTATTTGTTGCTTCTTTTCCTCCTCAAGATTCCCTAGTACATCATAAGCTGCACCCATTGCTGCAAGTCTATCAGCATGTCTATTTTCCTTCCTAGGAATTCTCTAAATATTAAATGCATTGAAGACCTCAAGAAAATCCCAAACTCTGTGTTTGTAAGACTTGACCAGGCCATTTTTGGTGATATTCTGATTTCTCACTTGGTTAGCTACCAACTCACTATCGCCATATACTCTCAAGGCTTGAATTCCTCTCTTTTGGGTAAGTAAGAGACCTTGAATCAAAGATTCATACTCGGCCACATTATTGGTGCAACTAAATTGGAGCCTAAAGGAGAAGTAGTATCTTATTTGTGCAGGAGAGATCAACATAACACTGGCCCCTAACCCATTTCTATTTGTTGAGCCATCAAAGTACATACTCCATGTTCCATTTATATCATCATTAGTCCCAACAAGATTAGGAACTTGAGCATCTTTCTCTATAATGCAATATGTGCTAAGACCTGTCTCATGAGTTTCTGACATAGGCTCAAACTAATATGCATTTGCCCACTCATCCAAGAAGAAATTAGGAATCTCTGCTATGGAAGTGGCAGGCTCATTTACTATGTCATTTCATCCATCTCTAGAATAGGGAAATTCATGTTGATGGGATTGGGGGTGTAAGATTCAGTGTGATGAAGGGCTTGAGGTTCTGCTCTGATTGAGGCATTGGCTCCATATCTGGTCTTAAATGACATATATGACCAATTAGCAGATATGAATCCACCAATTTGAGCAGTGAAATCTCTTGAAAGACAGATAGCAAAATAGGGCTTGACTTCAGCAACAGATATGTCTTGAATCACAGTGCAACCAGGGCATGCATGTAGGGCCATCTCCACATTCCTAAGGATACCTACAGTTTTGATAGTACTACCATCTAATTGTAACACATCCCTAACAATGGGCTCATATTTCATTCCTAAAGCATCTGTAACACACCTAGGCATTACTGAGCTACTTGCCCCTAAATCTATCATGCAATTGTGGACTAATTTGCCCCCTATAATTAGAGAAACATAGAATGGAGAAGTTCTAACCTTTTTATTTGTCTCCACATCCCTTGCTGGTTGTACTAGACTTATGGTGCTCTCCATGGTAGATGGTTGATCCTTGGGTTCAATCTTATCCAATTCTTCTTGCAGCATCCTCTTCTGCATTGGTATGGTAGCAACAACATCCCACATAGAAATGTTCACATTGGTCTTCTTCATTTGCTCTACCACACTGAAAGGTGTATTAGGAACTTTGGTAGAAACTTTGGGAGTTGCACTTATAAGAGTTTGAGATGGAACAACATAAGGATCACTTGCATATTTCTTTCTGGAATCTTGCTTTTTCTATTGTGAAGTACTTGTCTTCTCATTTTCTGCATGTGCATGAGGTGCAACACTTGAAGTTGAGGCTTGCTTAGGAGAAGGAGGGTCAGCATGTTCCATAGCTCTCTTCTTACTTCTTGTGTTATGAGCAACGAAATCCTGGTCTACATTACAATGCTCCCCAATCTAATGATTCATGAAAGAGCAATCATCACGTCTTTGAATATATTAGGCCTCCTTGGGATGATCTTCCTTGTATGGTTGCTTTGCTGCGAGTTCTTGGTCAGTCAGGGCCAAATAAGATTCTGCCTTTTGGCACATGCAATAGGTATAAGAATAGTTGCAGGAAGGATAGAAATCTTGATCTTGGGCCAAGTTATTTTGAGGGACTATAGCTCTATTTTGATTTGAGCTTGAAGTAGAAGCATGACTATTTTGCTTACCCTGATCAAAAGAGCTATTCCACTGATTAGGAGGCCTACCTCCATTTGGAGCTTGATATTGCAATTGGGGAGGCTTGCCACCTTGAGCTTGCTGCCTTTCTAAGGCCACCACCTTGTTACTCATTTTTTGTATTATAGAAAAACTATCCTCTAATCTCTTCCCTTAGTCTTTCAACTCCCTCCCCTGCTCTTGCAATTTTTTATCCAGGGTCTACTCTCTCTTATGTGTATTTAGTACTAGACCTTGGAGCATTTCTTTGAGTTCATCTATCTCATTTGAGGATGTGGAAGCTTGGGGAACTGGAGTAAGGGCTTGTGATGTAGAAGTTGTAGGAAGAGGGGCCATTGCTAGTTGGTGGTTGGGAACATCAGGAAAGAAAGGCATAGGGGGCCTTGGAGCCAACTTTCCTCCTTGTATTAGGATGTTTTCAACTTTTATGGCTATCTCATAAGCATTAGGCAAGGTATCTCCTCCCATAGTTTGGATTGTAGTGGCAATATCACTGTTAAAAGCTCTAAGGTAATGCAAGAAGGCATTACCAGAGGTAGGTTTCACTGTAGTAGGTATTCTATCCCATGTCTTTTGAAATCTATAGTTAAAATCAGTCATACACTCATGCGGGGCTCTTTTTATAGTAGTCAGCTGCTCTAAAAGTGATAGATGGTCACTTCTATCCTCAAAATATTTGCATAGCCCTGCTCCTAGTCCATCCCAATTGGTTATAGAACCATGAGCTAAGCCTCTATACCACTGTAATGCTTTTCCTTTAAAAGATGAGGCTAGAAGTCTGATAGAAACATCATCCTCTATAATACCATGAATATTATAGACATTTTCTACTTCTTGGATATGCTCTAAAGGGGAGATGGAAGTTTCACCAGTAAAATTAGGTATACTTTTGAGTGCAGATACTGGTATATCATGTCTTTGGGCTAACAATAGAGGACTTCCACCATTTAAGGTGGCAAAAGCATGAACTCTTGGATGTGCCATGTAAACAAGTGTTCTATTGATGAGTGTTGATGGCAGTCTAGCCTGAGTTCAAATAGTAGGAGGAGTAGAGACAGATCTTACAGGTATATTAACTGTTATTACCCCCCTTAATGGTAATAATGAAGTTCTAGTCCTCCTTCTAGGATTTGAAAGGGAAAGCTCTTGATATTGAAATTTACCTCTAGAAGATGCCCTTGTTTTAGCTCTGGGCATGAATCACTACAACTTTGGCCTAGACCCAGAATTGTTGATGTTCAGAGTCACCAACTACTTCGAAGGATCAGCCTCTTGAAGGCTTGAATACTAAAGCCATCACTACCTCTTCAGCATTAATCTCTGAAACTCTTTCTTCTTGACACCGGTAGACTTTAAATTTGTTTGAAAAGTGTCCCACCGGGCGTGCCAAAAACTATTGTCACTTAGGTTTGCACCCTTGTCCAAGGCCTATGCGCGAGGACAACCTAGTGAAACATGGAAACAACCTCCAAGCTATGGGACTTGAACTGCGAGGTTGAGTCTCCAGAGAAGGCTGACTTCCTCTTACTATCAGGGTGCACCTATCTACTCTTGGAAAGGAAAAGGGAGAAGAAGAGCACAAAAGAAAATCTACCTAGTCTAATCTAAGGAAGTGATGCACCAAAATAGAGTGTTCAGACTTCCTTTCTACCCATATATGCACTACAAAACCAAGATAACATTCAAAAGACATACACACCCAAACTTATGTCAATCAATAACCACATACAGATTAGGGAACCAAACTAAATAACACAAGGAAAGGGATTTCACTTATATATTATCCAATAGGCCAAAAATAGACACAGTATGTGAGCCATAGATCTCAACGATACACCAATAAGAGGCAAGACGGATGCACATACACATCGATGGCTGAAGGAGATGATACAGAATGTTATACAACTCAAAGACAAAGGGAATTTTATACTGCAGACCTGCGAGAAGTAGCAGAGAAATCAAAAAAAGAGTCCCCTAAGAAAAGATCACAAAATTGCCTTTATAGTTCAGGCATAACTGAGGATTTTTTGCATTACATTTACTTCTCAGCTGCTGGCATTAACTTCTCACCCTAAAAATCCAATCAAAGATCTAGTGGTCTTGAGTACCAAAGTCTGATATTCCTCTGAGAAAGAGCCTAGAGAAGATAGAACAACACCATAACTGCGCTCTGACCAGGTAGATGGATCGACTGAGATGATGGAGTGTCTCCCTATGTTTCGCATTCATTTTTGGTAGGTCAGTATTGATCATGAAGATCAGATCGCAAGATAAAATCAATCACCTTCACCCCTTAGGTTCATGAATCAGTGGGGGTCAGAGAGTCAACCTAGTTCTACAAGCTAACTGGGCCACATGGGCTAATCCCTTCTTTTCATTCTGCCACCTGGGAAGTCCTCCATGGTTGACCTTTCATTATTGAGCTAATTGCATCACCCTCAAATTGTCATCATTAATTGCAGTGATTACAAACCTAAGTGCGACACTAACTGCCAGCCGCTAATCGTCAACTCTGGTCGACCAGCGAGACACATATGAGAAAGATGCTATGTCACTGTGGTAAAGATCACACAACTTCACCATAGCGAGATAGAGTCTTTCATTGATCTACTCTAATCTGACAATTGTGAAGACTCATTCACGCTCTGTGCTATCCTTACCTCGGGCCCATCATATCTAGTGCTGCCTCAGCAACTACACCACACTCTAATGACACTTGGCAATATTTGACCGATGTACCCTAGTGAGACCTGGTCCTGCTGACACATGGTGAAAGGGTGCCATGTCACTATGGTAAAGATCATGCAACTTCACCATGGCGACATGGCACCTCCCATCGATTTGACTTAATCCGACCGTAAGCAAGATATACTACTCCTTAGTGCATCGATCAATAGAAATTGGCCACATATCACTATCCATATTTCTTGTGCCTCTAATCCTGGACCCATGAGGACATGTGTCATCAGGGTGTCATCTCGCTAACATAAATCTCGTCTGGCTTATCCATAGCGTGATGGCACATGCCATTGATCTTTGCAGATCCGACGGTGGAGAAGTTAATCTTTTTCTACACTGGCCACGTTGAAGATCTGGTCCCATGCGCTGACAGTATTTTGACCTAGTATATGTGGTTGTTCCTCGAAGCGCTACCTTGGTCTAACAAGGCACCAACCTAGAGGGTTCATACTACCTTGACCCTACCGAGGGACATGCATCAACCATGCGCTATGTCGCTAACAAAAAACTTGTGAGTTTTTCATTGGTGCCATGGCGCCTTGCTGCTTTTTGAAACTTCCAGCACATGAAGCTGACCGCCTGCCGTGAAACTTTCCTGGTGACGCAACTTGCCTTCCGTCAGACCTTTCTGTCGGGTGCTATGTTGCTATGAAGATTTTTCAACCAACACACGATAGCGACATAGTGCCCACAATGCCGTGAAACTTTTTTGACCTACCAAACTTGTTGCTTGGCCCATTGGACACACCGAACATGTGGCAAAAGGGTGCCATGTCGCGAATGTAAATCTCATGCAGCTTTCGATGGAGAGATAGCGCCCTCCGTAGATCTGACTTAGATCTGACAGCAGAGAACCTGCGGGCCGTAGAAACTTTTACAAGGTTTGATCACTTAGATTTTTTGATGTCTCTTAGGCATTAAAAATAATATTAATTCTGGTACTAGCCATTGGATGGGCTGGACATTTAAAATTTGAATCTTTGGCGAGTGAACAAAAGATAACAGTATCCATGTCTATGATGGTTGACTCCCTTTTCTTGTTAAGTTTCACTACCAAAAAATGTTAGGATTTGGTCATGGTGGGATCATTAAAAGCTTAGCAAACACTAGTTGTTTCTATTGAAATGGAAATTTAGATTTAACTCAGAGATTGATCTTTATAGATATGCTTTAGTCTAGATATGATTGTCAAGTCTGCTTTTGGAATTTTGCAATGATTATGTGTTTAGATGGTTTGGTAACTCTTTTGGATAATTCATTAAAATAATTCAATGACTAGATCAAAGTTTAAACTGGGCTTTGCCAAGATTTGTGTGAATGTGGATATGAGAAAACCCTTACAAACCACATTGGATCTAAAGTCTAAATGGGGTACCTGATTAAAGCTATTAATCTATGAGAATGTTGCTCCCTTTTGCCAAAAATGCAATAACTTTGTTTATTCTTTTTTGGATTTCTTGAAGAGTGAGAAACTCAGAAACAATGTCTCCTTACTAGGTGTGGAGGTGGTTGAAATATTGAGAATAGCTTAAATGGTTGTTGCATGCAAAACCCATAAGAATATAGGTCCAGTAAGTTTTACTATAACTTGCATGGAGAATCTTTAGAATCTAAAAGTAGCCCCTAGTAAAAATGGTGAGAAATTCAAAATCCCTATGAAATTGAATGATAATGGGCAAGGTGAGGATATCCAAGTGATCTGACTAACAACAAGGATACTAATGTACATGAAGAGGACCAGATTGTTGACACACAAATCCTACAACTGCCTCATCTTGGTGAAGGACTGTTGTACAAGGAAATGGTCATTGACAGAGTTGTTAACTCTTGCAACCCACCCCTTAACTTGGGGATTGGCTCACCACTCACAAATGGAACCATAGTGGTCTCTCTATTAGGTATTGTTAAAGTTTTTACCCCCACCTTTGAGAGCCCAAGCCTCAAATTTCTTAGCAGTGATGCTGAATGGATGGTCCCAAAGAGAGCCCAAGGGAGGAAATAAGGTTGATGTTGGATCAACCATGAGAATTTGGAGAACTCCAATTAGTAACATCCATTAAAATGAAGCAAAAAGGGATATAGCACAAGCGAAACAAAAAACCCTAAAAGAAACCTAGAACCATAGGAGATGAAGATCATATGCTAGAATGTTAGAGGGTTGAAAAGCCCCAAGAAGTAGTATGAAATCAAACAAAAGATCATTGAACTTAATACTAATATGATTCTTTTGTATGAAGTGAAAATGTTTGCGAAATTTTTCTTTATAGTGACTAATCACATTTGGCCAAACACTAAGTTTTCTTATAGTGATGCCTATGATATGGAATCCAGACAAGGTGGCAAGTGTGGTTATCTTTGTCAATATCTCTTTTGTTTCCACGTGTTTCACCTCCCAAATTTGTAGTTGGATTTTTTTTAACTTCTATGCCTCCAATACTCATAATAGTAGACTTGTGGTCTAGGAGGAGGTTACTAGAGTGGTTGATTTCATGAGATAAGAAAATATTTTATGCATGGGAGATTTTAAAACCCAACTTTACCCTTCAAATAAAATGGAGGGGCTTGGAGGAATTTTATAATAGCATGCAAGACTAGAAGGGTTTCCTAAGAAGGAATTATTTGATTGATGTTGATCTTTAGGGCTCTGCCTTTACTTGGTCTAAAAATAGATTGGGAAAATTTTGATTTTGGTTAGGCTCGACAAGGCCCTCACCTCTTCTAGATGGGACATTCTCCAACACACTTCCTTAAAGGTGGATCCGAGGACCATATTAGGTCACTCTATGTTGTTTCTCTCTTGGACACAAAGTCTAACCAGATGAAGGTCCTTCAGGTATGAGATCATGTGGTACTCACACAAAGAGTTCAAATATTGTATTGTGCAGTGGTGGAAGGTACAATCGTGTTCTATTTGCTAGAAAACTTGATTGAATCTAAAAAGAGGAGAGAGAATGGTGAAAATTCTCAATTGGGAACATTTCCAAAGAAAAGAAGTCTATTGAAAAGAATCTAGAATCTCTACAAAATAATCTTGCACAAGGCAATATTAATGTTGAGAAACATTATGAGGAGAGGGAATCTCAAGAGAAATGGACCCTCTTAAATTAGGAGAAATTCTTCCAAGAGGAGAGATCTAGGGTGCAATGGTTGGAGCAGGGTGACCAAAACATGGCTTTCATCCATAGATCAGCCTCAAGAAGATAAAAGAGAAACACCATTAACCTATTGTTGGATGATACTGATCATGAAGTAAATGAAGTGGATGAGATGAAAGGTAAAACCAATTCCTATTTCTTGGAAGTGTATAATCCCCTCGTTGCCTAGGTAAATAGTAACTTGCAAAGTGATATCCTAAGGCTATTTCAGCTGGTAATCAATGACTAGATGAATGAGGACATGACTAGTAAAGTAAAGGAGGAGGAAGTCAAAAAGAACATTTTCAGTATGAATTAGTACAAAACCCCTGATACTAATGGGTTTCCTCCAACTTTCTTTTAGGAATTTTGGAACATTATCAAGTACAATGTGATCCATTTGTCAAAATGAGAAAATTGTTGAAGGAACTCAATAATACTTTCATTTTTCTTATCCCTAAGATGAAGGACCCTACATGGCTAGAAGATTTCAAACCCATTAGCCTTTGCAACAAAATTTATAATGTTCTTTCTAGGATCATGGTAAATCTTATAAAGCTCCTTCTTGATAAGTTCATAGGCCCATACTAGAATGGTTTTGTGCTAGGAAGGCATATTCTTGATGTGATAATAACAACTCATGAGGTAATTCATTCTATGGAAAGGAGTAAGAACCTAGATATGACCTTTAAACTAGATATTTCCAAACCTTATGATAAGGTTAGGAGGGAATTTTTGTTTTCTATTCTCTCTAAGCTTGGCTTTAATAAGAATGTTACTCAAATTATCAAAACTGTGATGACCTCTATTACTTTTGTGCTTATTAATGGGGCTCCAAGAAAATTCTTCTCTTCTTCCCAAGGTCTACATCAAGGTGACCCCCTATCTCCTTACCTATTCATCATTTTTGTGGAGGTTCTAAGAAGAAATTTAGTTTCTTTGACTAACTCTAGAAGAATAAAAGGTATTAAAATTGCTTTCCTATGCCCCTTGCAAATTATCTAGTAGTTGTGGATGATAGCTTCTTATTTGG
The DNA here is from genome assembly GCA_028749045.1 of Cupressus sempervirens. NCBI lineage: Eukaryota > Viridiplantae > Streptophyta > Pinopsida > Cupressales > Cupressaceae > Cupressus > Cupressus sempervirens. The sequence goes on from CM053793.1 coordinate 174,987,965, forward strand.
TATCACCACTATCCATGAAGTAGAGAGTGAAAAGACACCCTAAATCAGTATGTGTTGGTCTTTGGACAATGCATAAATTACTAGAAAAGAAAAGTGTATTTCTTTAACACTATTGCTAGTTTGAGAGAAAAAGTGACCAAAATTCTTGGTTTCCAAGAGGCATCTCCCCTAGAAACTTATCCCGGTCTCTTGCTCACAATTAAAAAAATCCCCAATCAGTATTGGAGGGCTTGGTTCAACACTTCTAGAGAAAGCTAGTGGGCTGGAAAAGTAAAATTCTAAGTAAGATGGGGAAAATATAGCTTCTTTTAGCCTCCTTCCAAGGAATCCTAGTGTATTTACTCTCCATTTTTGAAATCCCTTGCAAATTTCAAGACATTCTTGAGAAAGTCCAACATAATGTTTTATGGTCTAGCACTAAACAAAGGTCTCAGATGAGCTTGGTGAACTGGGAGAAAGTCTGTCACCCCAAAGTCCATGGGGACTTGAATATAAGAAGAACATGACATATGAATAAGGCCCTCCTAACCAAAATCAGTTGTAAATTGGTGAATTTTGAAGGTAATTGGTGCAACATAATGATTGCTAAGTAGCTTGGAGGGTTTTATTAATGTGGTAAACACCCAAAAAATCATGAAGATGGGTTGTCACTGGATCATGGGAAATGGAAACTCAATTGATTTTTGGGAAGATCAATGGCCCCAAGATGACCCCCTCATGTACACTAGGTTCCTACCTTTGTGTGAGATGTGTACTAGAGTGTATGGATCTCTAACTCAAAGTTTTATCACCCTAGATCAACAATGGATTAAATTCTAGGAGCCTATAGAGACGGGCCTTGCTTGGAATTAAAAGATTTTCTTTAGAATTATAGGATCCCTTATCCTAGTGGAGGACTCTTTTTTTTGGAAGCTTACCCCCTTAGGTGATCTCATAGTGAAGTAATCTTATCTTTGTTTTATCGAGGGGGTGACCTAGGGAGATTAGAGAGAGGTCTAGCTCCCTTGAATCATAGCAAAGATAAATTTCTTTTGGTGGACATGGGTCTATTCTCACTGTGCATAAACTCCAAAGGAGAGGGTGTCAGCTAGCTAACTATTATATTTTATGTCTTGAAGATGTTGAATCTATTCCACACCTTCTTATCCACTACCCTTTTGCCTTATAGGTGTGGGAGGAGGTTATTTCTTTATGAGAGGTCCAGTAGTGTGCTGATGGAGAGCTGCAACAATTTGTTGACTAGGATGGTCTATCTACACACCCTTACCTTAAAATCTTATGGTCTATACTTCCCCATATGTCTCATGGAAAATCTAAAAGGAGTGGAACAATGGAATTTTTAGGGAACAAGCTACTACCAGTTCACGGGTAGCCCAATAGGTTATCAAACTTCTCAAAGAAAGTAGTGGGATCTAATAGTGGAAGCCCCCCACCTCCCTCTCCCCCCCCCCCCCCTCCCACCCTTCCCCACCCTCTTGACCCCCATAACCCCGCAAGAAGACTTGACATGAAATGGGATTCTTCCTAGGATGTAGGCCCAATAGTGGCACAATTCGATGATTTCAAAGCTATGGATAGAAAGAATATGGTGTGGCAACCTCCCCCTAAGTCCTAGATTTAACTCAAATTTGATGGTTTGGCCATAATGGAAAGTACTACTATGGGAGTGTCTTCCATAATAGTATGGGAAATTTGGTAGTTACCTATACTAGAAGCTGGAGAGCAGGCTCAAATAGCTAAACAACACCCTTGGCACTTCTGTGGGGTTTGAGAATTGCGAGAAAATTTAGAATTAACAAGCTTGCCATTGAGGGTGACTCAATGTTAATTATTAAATATGTTAAGGGAGAGGGATATAGTAGCACATGATCAAAGTGATAATTGATGAAATCTACAAGTTTATGGAAGAGTGGCATGAGATCTACATAGATCACATATATCACAAAGGGAATGGTGTGGCAAATGAGCTGGCAAAATTTGGCCATACTATCATGTGGTCAATTGAATGGGAGGACATCAGATAGTTTCCATCATCAACTCATGTTATGATGGAAAGGCAGTGTACTTACCATAAAGCCACTTGAATCATTACAACAAGTGATAGGCCTTCAATTATCTGTGTGGGTAGGAAGGCAAGGATCTTCATAAAGGGATCATTTAGCATGATTCCATGAGGATTCACCTTAATGATTCAATTTCTATGAGCTTTAATTATTTCCAAATAGATATGAAAGGGATGGATTTTCCAAGATGTAAAAAACTAACAAAAGATCATAATAAAGACATTTTATTAAAATACCACTCCAACTATAGCTGATGTTAGAAGTTTATAGATTTAAAGGGACTATTAGCATCTTCCACTAAGAGAGGTTTTTTGGTTTTTGGGAATCCTTGTAGGAAAGTGAGAATCAATTGGATGAGTTTAAAAATCATAGAAGAAGTCATTGTGAAGGTTGGAGTGTTTGTCCTAGAATGCAAGAACTAGTGTAAGTAGGCCAAAGTGAATGAGGAAACCTATCTACATATTTTTATTCAAGTTAAGGATGAGCCAGTGTGAATGCATGGTGGGTTTTCAAGGGAAGACCTTCCTAAACCCTGGGATGTCATCTGTTATTCTATTATGAGATACATTATGCTTGAGGATTAGTTTTAGGTACTCTATTATTACAATTTACCTATGCTTTACCACTTCAAAAACCTAGATCATATTTCCTTTCCATTTTTTTTGTTTCATTTTATGGAAGACTTTATCTATAAGGCTAGGAGAAAAAAAGAGGAGGGTAAAACCTTTTATCTCATCCACCAAGGGTTCATGAATAAACTATATATCTACCATCTTTCCCAAAAATCTGCCACTCCTAGTCAACCCAATGACTTCTATCAATCCCTAGGTTTCCTTGGACCTTGACCCTAGCCCAAGCCACAAAAGAACCAAGAAAACCACTAACCCCCCTGAGGTTAAAATTAACCTTATTTATTTGGATATACACACTAGGAAGAGTAAGAAGAATGCCCAGAGAACTAGCAAATTCCTCGAGCTAGAGAAATTCAAGTGCCCCCCCAAGCATTATTTCAGCTCTGAATCTACTAAAAGTGATAGTGAACTCACCAAAAGGAAGAGACTACCCCAAGACATGTAGCCTATCCCAAAAACCCCATAGCCCCTCTCACATTTCTAACACCCTTGAAGCTACCTTACTTAGAAGTAGGGTGGAAGACATCACCTCAAGCATAGCCATGGCTAGAGCCATAGCAAGACTCAACTGGATAGAATGTACTAGTTGATGAGGGATTTGGTAGACAATCACATTGGTATCTACCAAATATTTGACACGGTAGTGGAATTCTCCACCAAAGTCATGCATTCAGTTGCCACCACCCTTTACTTTTTGCAAGTAAATAAGGACATGAAGGAATTGGCAAAGCAAAGTGACACTACCCATTCCATTTATGGCTTTCTAGCAGAGGACTAGTTGAAAACACTCCTAGAAAACCTATCAAAGTGGAGGGAGTAGATGTGAATAATGACAAGCCTGAGGAGAACAAGGATGAGTATCCTAGAAAGAGGGAGGGTAGCTAGCCCTAGGTTTGGTTTTTTTCTTTTTTTTGTTATAATGTGTATTACTATGAACTAGATACCCTATGAGGTTTTGCATTATATGTTTATGTCAATATGTTGGACTGATAGCAGAAATTTTTTAATTCAGCTATGGATATTATTTGTTTCCTAAAGTTTAATGTTAGTATTAGTTAGATTCTAGTAGGTAATCTCTAGCTAACTTTTTATCCTTTTGTACTCTAGGGTTAGCCCCCATTCATCATGTTGCTATCTAATACTTCAAAAACTAATCAACAATCAACTTATTCATTCATCACTAGCTCTTTATTTAGTATATGCCAACTAATAGAAATAGTAAATAGTAAATAACATGTAGCAAAAACTAGGGAAACCTAATTTGGAAAAAACTACCAAGTTACATGTTACCAATTTTTCACTCTTTTGAAGTGACCTTGATTAAGAGCCAACCATGTTAATGTTTACAAAAAAAACTATTAGGTGTGACCTTGTTAAAGGATTTTAATCATCCTATTAGGAGTGGCTTGGTTAGAGGACTTTGGATCATCCCATTAGAATTTCACCTTGATTAAAGGATATACAAATAACTGTTAGGTCAACCTTTTTAAAGGTGTAAGAATTTGGCTTAGGGTGGAATTCACCCAAGACCAAGGAACTCAAACACAAGAACAATAGTAGACCAAAGAGAGAGTATGATTAGAATGATGAAATATTCATTCAATATGCCATATGGAAGTACACTAGGAGTGCCTATATATAAAAGCCTCTAGAGAGCTTCTAGAATGCATAGAAGTTAGCAACATGATAAGTCATACAACCAGACACATGTCCACTAGATATGGGTTATCCTCCATTAAGCACAAAAGTAAGTGTGATGATGTAAGGATAAACCTACAATGGTGTATCATGCAAATCAGTGTTGTAGACAATATGTGCTAAATTGTGAGTGTGAATAACTGTGTTGTCTACATGACAACTCAGTGAATGATACAAAATCCAATGTTGTAGACACCATGTGCTGAATTAGAGTTGCATACTTCTATGCTGTCAACATGACAACTCAGAAAGACATGCAAACTCCTAAGCGTCTCACAAAATAAAATAATAAAATAATGTATTAACCTAAGTAAACTTAAGTAAAGTGTAAATAGTAAATACGTATTTACACCAACACCCCCCCTTAAGTACAACTTAGGGGGATGGCCTTAAGGTTATGAAAACTAGGATAAAGTGCATGATGGGTCCCAGCTACTAGGCCATGTTAGATACCCATGTACATAATGAAATGAAATCTCTCATAAAGCGAAGAAAGAGGGAAAACCTCATGGGAAAAAACCTCCCCCAAAAAGAGAGATGAAAAACACATATGATGTATGGATGGATGGAGTAATTAAGACCCCCCCATTATGACATACATCTAGTATATACATAAGAGAATGATGAGAAGAGGAAGAGATACAAACTAGGCTCCCTGCCCCCAAAATAAGAATGCCTGCCAATGACTACTCCAATGAAGAAGTTGATCCAAGACTATAGAATGGTGTTCCTCCCCTTAGGAAGAACAATTCCAAAGGTACAAATGAAATACTTTCAAAGAATCCCATGGATAAGTGATGTCTCTAAAACCTACTCAACTGGCTAAAGAACCTATCTCAAAGATCTATTTGTCTGCTCAACTAATGAAGAAGCCCTCTGCAACTACTAATCATAAGTATCCACAATCACTTCAACTTGGAAGGATTGATCATGTAGAGAATGAACAATAGAGTCAGATGGAGCCCTCATGACAACTAAAGAAGGTGTTGTTGCATCAAGAAGATGCAGATCATCAATACTATCCACCAAATCTATCATTGAAGCTGGACCTAAAAGAGTAGATGTACCCTGCTATGTTGGACCTATCACTGTAGTGATATATGCATGTGGATTGAACTATTGTAGTGACCTCTCACTGCAACTATAGATAGAACCCCACATGTCTAAATCTATTAAAGCACTATTGTTGGTGTCACTACTAGTTTCCACATAGTATTATGTGTGGAGATTATTAGAGGATGAGCTTGGTGAACTTTCCTCAAAGTGTACATCCTTCTCCACAAAAATTTGATATGTCTCTAGATCCAATAGTCTATATACCTTCACATTATCTTAATAACCAATGAAAGTACAAGATTGAGATGTATGTGCCTTGCAACCCCTAGAAGATATCTTTACCCATGTAGGACAACTAAAGACTTTGAAGTGTGTCACAACAGGTTTTCTGCCACACCATGCTCAAAAGGAGTCTTGTCATCTAAGGTTGGATGAGGAGATAAATTAAGAATGTGAGTGGAACTATTGATTGCTTCAACTTCTAGTGATGGATCTAGAGACTTGGCTTATATCATGCAACTTGCCATGGACTTAAGAGTGTAGATCCTCAAAGTTGCAACATCTATCTTATGTGGACTAAATGTTAGCAGAGTCTGAAGATCAATTCCCTCAAGTTTGCAAATGTCTTTAAGTCTTCTATTCACATACATGCTTCCGTTGTCCATTCTTAAAACTCTGATGGCTTTTGTTGATTTCTATTCAACATGAGTCTTGAAGGCTAGAAAAATGTCCAACACTTTATTCTTACTATGAAGAAAGTAGACCCAAGTGTATCTTGAAAAATCATCAACAAAAGTGAGTATATAGCGACTCTGGCTAACTGCAAAAGGATGTGCTAATACCATGTGAACCATTTGTAAAATACCTAGTGCTCTTGAGACTTCTTGTTATGTAACTTCCCCTTTAGATTCATATCCACTAAATTTGTGGAATATTCACCATGGGAAGAGTTAATTTGAGGTAGACCTTTGACCATCTTGGTTGTGCAAAGTTGTTGAAGGTAGCGGAAGGCAAGATGACCAAACCATTGATGCCATAATTGCATTGTTGAATTTTATTGTGATAACAAGGCCCTTAAAGGAGACTTGGGCACAAAATGGGATAAAGAGTACAACCTTTTGTTATGACTCACTTTACCCACTACAATCAATGAATCATCTTTAAGACTATGCACTTGTAATCAGTCTAGAAGGATATCAACTCTATGTCCATCTCTAAAATGAGTGACTTGGTAGATTGATAGGAGATTTGAACTTAGGTTTGGAACATAAAGAACATATTGAAACTCTTCATTTTTCATTTCCACATTTCCTTTCCCTTCAAATTCTATTTTGGTATCATCTCCCATGAAGATGTGTGATACCTTTGATTGCTTTATTGAAGAGAAATCCTCCTTTGAAGAACCCATATGATATGAGGCACCTAAGTCAAATATCCATTCCTTTGAAGAATTTAAATTTTCTATGAGTGCTTGCCCTTTGCCTTTTGAATCTGAAGAAGACCCTTTCTACTTGTAAGCATTAGGCAATGGAACATTATATTTCTTTGTGATATTGTTCAACTCAACAATCTTTTTAAGATAAAACTCATGTTCTTCATGACCCATTTTCTTGCAATAGGCACACTTTTTCTCTCCTTATTATTGTACCCCTTCTTGTTTGAATTTGAGGAAGACTTTCCTTGTTGATTGTATTGTGGTGTTGTCTTTTCTGCATAATCTAATTTGTTCTTCCACTTCTTTTTCTTACCCTTTCCTTTATTTGAAGACTATCTAGCTGAATTTTGAGAACCCTCATTGTTGGCTATCAAAGCTTTTAGACTTAGGTGAATTGAGAATCCCCATTGATTTCAACTTATTTTCTTCTATATCCAATAGATTAGCATATTCATCAAAGGAGACCTTCTTATAGACTGACTCTAATGTAGTCTTTGAAGTGTTCAAAGAAGAAACAAATGTTGAATACTTTGATGGTAGCTTGTTATGTATGAGATAGATCAATTTGTCATCTTTGATAGAACTCCCACAATCAAAAAGCTCCATCCTTAGTTCATTTACCTTGATGATGAAATCCTATATAGAATCAAATGACTTAGGATCTAAGGAGACAAGCTTGTCTTCAATTTTGAAAACATCCTCTTTAGACACTTTATAGGTTTTTGAGGGTATCCCAAGCCTCCTTGGATATAGGAGACTTCTTAATTTGATACATGATCTTGTCTTCAACCCCCAAACATATATCACCTCTAGGGCTTCCCTATCCATTACCATCCAAGCTAAAATATCACTTGTTGATTGTTTATCACCTCCTGGTTTAGGAAGAGTACCATCTACATATTGAGAAACTCCATTATGCATTAAGTGATACCACATTTTCATGGACCGTGAAGTATAGTTATGAGGAGTTAATTTTGAAAACTTAAAATTTTCCATAATGTAGAGAATGAAAGAAAATTGCAGAAAGGAGAGAACACAACACCAAGAACAACCCCCCTTTTCACTAAATCAAGAATTCCCCCCCAAAATAGATGCTTTTGGGAATTTATCAGTAGTGTGATTACAATGGGCACTTGCCAAATTTAGCCTTCATGAACTTTTGATTTTTCTTGTTACAACCTTTTAATGAATTACAAGTCTAGAATTTTACAATGTGCTACAATTCTAAAGCAATATAAAGCAAAGAATGGCTCTATTTTTGAAAGTGACACTTTTTTCCACACAACCCTACAATAAGATTATAGATCTCGAAAGTGGACGAAAAATAGTGCACTTTAAAAAAAAAAAAATAGAACCTATTTTTGAGTCGAGATGTGCCCGTATGGAGCATTTGAAGTTGCAAAATGTAGGATTATACAGGTACAGTCACCAAAATATCCAATTTTTGAACAACTCGTACACCAAAACTAGAAAAGAACTACACCACTAAAATTTTTAGGAAATTCTACCCAATTTCAAAAAAAATTACACCTGATTTGGAGTCTAGATGACTGAGATGTGGCCTCCCAAAGTTAGACGACAAAATCAAAAATCAATCTGGATAGGGATTGCATCAACAAAAGATGGGGTTAAATTTGATAGTCATATAATTTTTGTAGTAATTTTTTTTCCTTGGAATGATAGTTAGACAACTACTATATTTGAGCATGTGAAATGATGATGTCAACAAAAAATGGGCCCCTTGGCTAACGTGGTAGGGTGACTAGTCATCTGTACTATACAGACTATATAGCTGGTACATAGATTCTAAAATGTATGACATGTGGTAGTTGATGTATCCTCGCTTGCTAGGTGGTATGAATGATTGAGCTATTGTTGACATGTTGAGGAGCTACTACCCAATTCAATGATTTAGCATCCATGTGTACGAAGGTTAATGAGTATGCATGGCGTACACATGTTAGGCTAGAGTGTGGGCCTATGTAAGGGGCAGAAGATGTGGTGGTGTTGAAGGAAGGTCATGTATTAGGAAATAATGGTGACCAAAGGTAGAGATAAATGTGCTAGAATATTACACGTTGGAATGAAAACTAAAGTTTGCAAAATATTCTTAGATGCCACTGGGATGCCGAACTAGAATCTATGTTTTGGGATACCAGAAAAAGATTGTGCACTTTCCAAAGGATGTAATAACATCCTCACCTATTTTTATTTTAATACTATGAGTTTTTAATTAAAAAATCCCACATATATGGGTATACAAGGAAAAGCACTATTTAAAAGGAAACTTGCACGATGAAAAACAAACAAGGCCCACCGGATGTTGGGCTTGGCCACCGATGGTTAGGGCAGGCCTGGTCTGCAATCACCAATAGATCTTTGCATGACCTAAATTACGTAGTACAACTACTGCAATTTTTTAAAGAGCTTGTTGATTATGATTATAACATTCCCTATAAATTAATACAAAAATTCCTCCAAAATTGTAGAGCTGGGGTGTGACTACCCAGTTTTACTAAAACAAATTCTTTGACTGGGGAAAATAATCATAATTTTTTTTTGAAAATTAAATTTGAAAAAATGCATAGTATAAAACAAGTTCAGATACAAAAATAAATGATTAGATCAATTGAAATGACAATACCAAATTAAAAATAAATGCTTTCGAGTGTTGGGTTACAAAATTTTTTTTCCCCATGATCAACTTTAGCCCAACATAGGAAAATTTGTAGTGGATCTTCACCAAATCAACATTCCAAATGTAATGGTGAGGTCAAATCTAGCTCTAAACTCTTCCAAGGAACTCAACCATAAGCACAATAGTAGACCAAAGAGACAGGATGATCAGAATGATGATATATTATTCAATATGTCATATGAAAGTACACTAGGAGTGTCTATATATAAAGGCCTCTAGAGAGCTTCTAGAATGCATAGAAGTTAGCAAGATGATAAGTCATACAACCAAACACGTGTCCTCCAGATATGGGTTATCGTCCATTAAGCATGGAAGTAAGTGTGATGATGTGAGGATAACCCTACAATGTAGTATCTGTTGGATAATGTTGTCCTTGATGTCACACAAATGTCATATCGGTCATTAGTCTCAAGTTCACCGAGCTCAAATAGTCTGCAATGCAATTTATAGTGCCAACTAAGCTCACTCAGTCATCGAAGTAAATATGAAAGACAGTGTTAATCGAGCTAACTCGGTCAACGAAGGAAATGTGAAAAGCTAGTGTTAACTGAGTTTCACTCGGTTTCCAAAGGTTAGTTTCCACTGAGCTCACTCAGTCATCAAATGAATTATGGAAAAGTCAGTATTAACCAAGCTTCACTCGTTCTCCAAAGGATAGTTTCCATCGAGCTCACTCGGTCATCAAATGAATTACGAAAATGTCAGTCTTAACCGAGCTTCACTCGGTCTCCAAAGGGTAGTTTCCACCGAGCTTACTCGATTATCTCAGGAAACTCAGTACTTACCGAGTTCTCCCAACAACTAAAGGATTGTCACGAAGTTCGCTGTATACACTGAGCTCAGTCGGTTAACACAGGAATTATTTTCTGAACAAATTTTTCTGTGCAAGGTCGGCCAGTATTAGGATGAACAAATTAATTACTTTTAGCTGACTGTTGTAATTGTTTTTTTTAGTCAATAATTCGAGCTAACTTAGATAATCTAAAAGGTATATATGGTCATTGAAGTTATGGATTAAAGTGTGTGATTATGAAAAAGGTTATGAATGCAAATTATAGCATGAAGAGGCGAATGTTGAGAAAAGTTTGATGAAGGATCAGATGTGTTAAAGGAGCTACAAAGTTGTATTTGATCAGTAAGGATCCAGTCAAGCATAACAGAGATCTGCAATCAACAAAGATAAGTTGCACATTATATCAGCTCATTTCATTGTTGCTTTCTAACCATTGTAACAGTGTATTCAAAATCTCTTAACAGAGTTGGTTTAGCAGCCATTCAATAAATCCTCTAACAAGGTGACAGTTCAGTTGAATTGTTCTAAAGACCTCTAGCAAGGCCACTCCTAACAGGGTGATTAAATCCTTTAACAGGGTCACACCTAATAGTGTGTTTTTGTAACCTTTAATAGGGTTGGCTCCTAACAGGGCTCACTTTAGAAGAGTGAAAAAGTTACATTGGTGGTTTTTCCCATATTGGGTTTCCACATTAAATCCGATGTCTCTTGTGTTCTTAATTGCTAAATTACTTTGTGCATGATATCATATCAGTTCTTAACATTTATCATTTGCTGCATTATCAAGATTCAATATTTCATTAATCAGATCAAGGGTATATTCAGACATCTTAGGGACTGTGGAAAGCTTTTCTAGTAACTGATTCACCCCCTGCCCCTCTCAATTACTCTATTCTCATTTCCAACAATTGGTATAAGAGCTTTTGGTGCTTGCAAGAAAAGATTTCAAGGATCTAAGACAAAGATCAAGATGTCTTATAAAAGAGAAATTCCAAAACTCAATAGAGATGACTTCTCCACATGGCAAGGATTGATGAGACTTCATCTGGCTACTGTTGGTGATACTGGACTAAAATACCTTGAAGAAAAATATGAAGAACCTCCTAGAACATTGTCTATCAATGAAATTTCTAAAAAGAAGACTCACAACAATATGATGATAAACATAGCATCCGCTCTCAGTTATGAAGAATTTGATGACATTAAGGACTGCACAACTGCCTTTGAGATGTGGAACAAGCTAAAAGAGATCTATGGAGGAGATGATAATGTAAGAAGAGAAAAAGCAGAAAGTCTAAGAGGACAATTTGATCAAATGAGGATGAAAGAGGATGAAAACATTGCAAAGTATTTTGAAAGAGTTAAAGCATGTGTGAGTGCAATCAGAGCATCTAGAGGTGATATCAAAGGAGAAACAGTTATAAGAAAAGTTCTCAAAACCTTGCTTCCCGTTTATGCAATTAGAGTTTTTGCAATTCAGGAAAGAAGGTGTGAAGCAAATCATCAGATAAATTTTGAGGCCATAGTTGGAAGACTAACTGCATTTGAACTAGATAACTTTGATAACTATGTTCCAGCCTCCAAAAACATTGAATCGGCATTTCAAGCCAAGCTCTCACTCAAAGGGAAAAACAAAAAGGAGAAGGAATCTCAGTCAGAAAGTGAAGATGAATCAAGCCAAAGTTTAGAAAATGATCTCGAAGTGATTGAAGCTCTACTTGCAAGAAAATACTCTAGAGGTAGAGGAAAATACAAAGGTAAAGTTCCTCTAATCTATTTTTCTTGTGAAAAAATTGGTCATATTGCAGCAAGGTGTGCAAACAAGCAAAACAATGATGAAAGGAAAGATTACAAATGGAATGGTAAGAAAGACTTCAAAACATTCAAGAACAAAGGTAAGAAATCATGCTTCATGGCTGAAAATTCTAAGACTTTGATAATAGTGAGGATGAAATTGTTTGTATCACCGTTAAAGATGATTCTGACAGTGATGAGGAAGATAAAATGGCACTTGTCTCTCATTTAAGTAAGAAATTGTTTATATCACCGTTAAAGATGATTTTGACAATGATGAGGAAGATAAAATGGCACTTGTCTCTCATTTAAGTAAGAATGATATATGGATTATAGACAATGGTTGCTCACATCATATGACTGGTGATAAAACTAAGCTTGATCAGTTTGAATACTATGATGGTGGCAGTGTAAGGTTTGGTAATAATGAGCCTTGTTTCATAAAAGGAAGAGGAAGAATCTATCTAACCAAAGAAATTGTATGTAATAATTCCTATTGGGTTGAAGGTCTTAAACATAATTTGTTAAGCATGGCACAGTTACTTAATACTAGATTCAAGGTGGAATTCATGCATGGAAAATAAAGACTGTTGAATGAGCAAGGAAAGCTGATAGGATCTGGCACCCAAACTAAAGGTAACTTGTTCTATCTAGAACTTGGTGAATGCTCATGTTTTATTGCTCAAATTGAAGAAAGTTGGTTATGGCATAAAAGGTTGTGTCATGTCAATTTTGATAACTTGGTAAAAATAAGCAAATTCAAGAAAGTAAGAGGCATTCCTAACATTAAGAAACCTGAGGTTGGACTATGCAAGAATTGTCAGATTGGAAAAATGAGAAAGACTAGTTTTAAAAGTAAGAACTATCAGTCTGAAGATATATTGGAAATTATACATACTGATTTATTTGGACCCATTGGAATAGAAAGCTATACTGGAGAAAAGTTTTTCATTCTTTTTGTTGATGACTACTCAAGAATGATGACTGTCATGTATCTAAGGAATAAATTAGAAGCATTTGAGAAATTCAGATGGTATTTAGCAAGAGTAGAAAAAAAAATAGGAAAAAGACTAAAATTCTTAAGGTCAGATAGAGGTGGTGAATTCATCTCACATGAATTCAACAACTTCTGCATTGAAAAAGGTATTAAAAGACAGGTCTCAGCACTAGGAACTCCTAAACAAAATGGAATAGCTGAAAGAAGAAACAGATCCATCATGGATTGTGCAAGAACCCTGATGATAGAAAAGAAAGTTGCTATCAAATACTAGAAGGAAGTCATCAACACTGCAGTTCATACCTTAAACCAAGTATAGTTGAAGAAGGACTCATTCAAAACTCCCTATGAATTATGGTATGGCTACAAACCAAATGTAAGTTATCTAAAAGTATTTGGAAGCAAATGTTATATTTTTAAAGAATTTAGAAAAGGAAAATTTGATGTAAAAGGTGATGAAGGAATATTTTAAGGATATTCTTGCAAAAGCAAAGCACATAGATGTTTAAATCTATCCACTCACAAAGTTATAGAAAGTGCACATGTGAAAGTTGATGAGTTTGCAGAAAAATCTGAAAAAGAAAACAAAAAGGTACCTGAAGATTATAGAAGATTTGTTTACATTGAACCAGATACTATACCAAGCATACCGTTCACTCAAGAATCCTCAACTCCCGAGTGATCAGTAATCGAGTTGCAAAAAGTTGAAACCAAGCCACAACAACATTTAGACACTACCGAGCAAGTATCTACCGAGTCTGAAGCACTTGAGCCAATTGTTACCGAACCAGAATAGCCTAAACATGAAATTGAAGCACAAGGAGATAGCAATGAAACTCATTCAAGAGCCAAAGAACCTATATTAGCTAAATATGTCAGAAGACATCATGCACCAGATCAGATCATTGGAGACAAGTCTGAAGGAACTTTGACAAGAAGCAAACTAAAATATACTTGTTTACTTGCTGATTTTGAACCTAGAAGCATTAAATATGCATTGCCAAATGATAGTTGGATTGAGGCAATGAACGAGGAAATAGAACAGATAGATAAGAACAAGACATGGACTCTAGTACCCAGGCCTAAAAATAAGAATGTAATTGGAACCAAGTGGGTATTCAGAAATAAGTTGACTGAAGATGGTAAAGTATCCAAAAACAAAGCCAGATTGGTATGCAAAGGATACTCTCAAGAAGAAGGCATAGATTATGGAGAAACCTTTGCTCCTATTGCAAGATTGGAAGGAGTCTGAACCTTACTTGCATATGCTGCTCACAAAGGATTCAGAGTTTATCAGATGGATGTCAAGTCAGCATTCCTCAATGGAATATTGGATGAAGAGGTTTACATTGAACAACCTAAAGGCTTTGTTGATCCAGATAAAAAGGACATGGTCTGCAAATTACACAAGGCACTATATGGTCTGAAACAAGCCCCTAGAGCATGGTATGAAAGATTGCATAACTATCTTATTCAGATTGGTTTTCAAAGAACTAATGATAATGGTAGCTTGTATATAAAGGAAGGACCAGATAATAAGATTGTCTTGACAGAAATATTTGTAGATGATATTGTTTTCACAGGGCATGATGATCTTTGCAAAGAATTTTTAGAACAAATGAACAAGGAATTTGAAATGTCTATGTTTGGTGAAATAAAATTCTTTTTTGGTCTTCAAATTCAACAAAATAAGAATGGCATCTACATCACTCAATCAAAATACATCAAGGAGATATTGAAAAAGTTTGGTATGGAGGACTGTAAACCTGTTGGAACTCCTATGTGTACTGGATTGAAACTTACCAAAGATGATGAATCCAAAGAGGTAGATCAAACATTGTATAGATCTATGATTGGAGAATTGTAATACGTAGTTCATACCAAGCCAGATATTGCCCTTGCAGTTGGTATTGTTGCAAGATTTTCAGAAAAACCAAGAGAAACTCATATGATGACAATCAAAAGAATAATGAGATATTTGAAAGGAACTAAAGATTATGGCTTATGGTAAAAATTTGGAGGTAATTTGGATTTGAAAGTGTTTACTGATGTTGATTGGGCAGGAAACCTTGATGACAGAAAAAGCACAAGTGGAGGAGCATTCTTTCTTGGAAAAAGATTAGTTTCCTGGACAAGCAAAAAGTAGAATTATACATCCCAATCTACAGCAGAGGCAGAGTATGTTGCTGCAGTAGTAAACTGTTCAAATATTGTTTGGTTTAAGCAGTTATTGCAAGGAATGAAGATGGAAATCAAAGAACCAATTGTCATGTTTTGTGACAATACTAGTGCAATCAACATATCTAAGAATCTAGTGATGCATTCCAAGACCAAGCATATTGCAATAAAATATCATTTTGTCAGAGAATTGGTGCAAGACAAGGAGATCGGATTGGAATATGTCCATACAAAAGAACAAATTGCTGACATATTCACAAAACCTTTACCTAAGGATGCATTTTTGTATCTCAGAGGTAAGTTAGGGGTCATTCCCCTATCATAAGTCCACTAAAAAAAAAAAGTTCTAGTGATGCATCAACGCATATAGGATTGAAGATCTATCTGTTGATGCAATTTTATCAGAAATCATTGCATATGAATTAGTAATAAAGGTACATTATAATTCACTTAACTTTTGTTGTCTTTGGCATGTGTTGTCAAAGAGGGAGAGATTTTACTATCATATCCTTCTGAAATTTGTGAAGATTTGAAAAATTTGCTATGAAGTCCCCTAATAGAGGGAGACTATTGAAAGAGGGAGAAATCTGTTATCTACTATTGAAAGACGGAGAAGTCTGTTATCTTGTTGAACTTGTTTTGAAATTTTCATTTTTATTATCACATATTGTGTTGCCATCAATGCCAAAGAGGGAGATTGTTGGATAATGTTGTCCTTGATGTCACACAAATGTCATATCAGTCATTAGTCTCAAGTTCACCGAGCTCAGACAGTCTGCAATGCAATTTACAGTGCCAACCGAGCTCACTCGATCATCGAAGGAAATATGAAAGACAGTGTTAACCGAGCTAACTCAGTCAATGAAGGAAATTTGAAAAGCCAGTGTTAATCGAGCTTCACTCGATCTCCAAAGGTTAGTTTCCACTGAGCTCACTCGGTCATCAAATGAACTATGGAAAAGTCGGTATTAACCAAGCTTCACTCGGTCTCTAAAGGATAGTTTCCACCGAGCTCACTCGGTCATCAAATGAATTATGGAAAAGTCAGTGTTAACCGAGCTTCACTTGGTCTCCAAAGGGTATTTTCCACCAAGCTTACTCGATTATCTCAGGAAACTCAGTACTTACCGAGTTCTCCCGGCAACTGAAGGATTGTCACAAAGTTCGTTGTATACACCGAGCTCAGTCGGTTAACACAGGAATTATTTTCTAAACAAAGCTTTCCGTGTAGGGTCGGCCAGTATTAGGATGAGCAAATTAATTACTTTTAGCCGACTGTTGTAATTGTTTGTTTTAGTCAGTAATTCGAGCTGACTTAGATAATCTAAAAGGTATATATGGTCATTGAAGTTATGGATTAAAGTGTGTGATTATGAAAAAGGTTATGAATGCAAATTATAGCATGAAGAGGTGAATGTTGAGAAAAGTATGATGAAGGATCATATGTGTTAAAGGAGCTGCAAAGTTGTATTTGATCAGTAAGGATCCAATCAAGCATAACAGAGATCTGCAATCAGCAAAGATAAGTTGCACATTATATCAAGTCATTTCATTGTTGCTTTCTAACCATTGTAACAATGTATTCAAAATCTCTTAACAGAGTTGGTTTAATAGCCATTCAATAAATCGTCTAACAAGGTGATAGTTCAGTTGAATTGTTCTAAAGACCTCTAGCAAGGCCACTACTAACAGGGTGATTAAATCCTTTAACAGGGTCACACCTAACAGTGTGTTTTTGTAACCTTTAACAGGGTTGGCTCCTAACAGGGCTCACTTCAGAAGAGTGAAAAAGTTACATTGGTGGTATTTCCCATATTGGGTTTCCACGTTAAATCTAGTGTCTCTTGTGTTCTTAATTGCTAAATTACTTTGTGCATGATATCATATCAGTTCTTAACATTTATCATTTGTTGCATTATCAAGATTCAATATTTTATTAATCAGATCAAGGGTATATTCAAACATCTTAGGGACTGTGGAAAGTTTTTGTAGTAACTGATTCACCCCCTCCCCCTCTCAGTTACTCTATTCTCATTTCCAACAGTATCATGAAAATTAGTGTTGTAGACAACATGTGCTAAATTAGGAGTGCAAATAATTGTGTTATCTACATAACAACTGAATGAATGATGCAAACTCTAGTGTTGTAGACACCATGTGCTAAATTAGAGTTGCATACTTCTATGTTGTCAACATGACAACTCAGAAAGGTGCGTAAACTCCAAAGTGTCTCACAAAATAAAATAATAATATAATGCAATGTAATTAAATAATGCATTAACCTAAGTAAACTTAAATAAAGTGTAAATAGTAAATACATATTTACACCAACAAAAGTATTTTTACCACCATAAGTTATAAAATAACAAGTAGGTTTGATCTATTAAGATACAACTCACTTTATAAATTCATATTAACATAATGCAAGGTAGGAAAATCCCCAAAGGAGATATCCTAGCCTCCATCTATACAACTACATAGCAGAAACACAACAACAAGAAACAATAATGCAAGATCTGATACCAAATTACAATAATATATTCATAAAATATAACTAATTACATGCAATTTGCTAGGCGGTAAGGCCTTCCTAGTTATGGCCAAATACAAAGCAAGTAATAGTTCTACAAGATCCCTCAAGATTCAAATCAAACTCTAGCTAGTCTAGATCCACACTCTAGTAGAAACCCCCAAGGAAAATCTCCACTTGTGCTCGCAATCCCACAAAGCAATCCCCTTGTTTTCCAAACCTTGGCTACTAGCTCTCTTCCAAAATGCACTCTTCTAGCTCCTCCACTTCTCCATGATGGATCAATAATGATTAATGACTTCCCCAGAACCCTTATACTAATCTAAGCCACAAGTTTGGCTAAAACACAAATTAAATATAAATACAAAAATTAAATACCTCAAAGTAAAACTATGATGTCTTCTAAGCTCTAATGGAATTAGAACTCATGCTTTGAATCATAGTTAGTATTCTAAGCCCTTCTTAATCCCTAAAATTTGCATCTACTAACTTATTGTGGAGAATTAGTTACACGACTTGCAATAGGCACAAAATTCCTAAGCAACGCCAAGCTCCTCCCAGACCATGTTGAGTAATCAAAGACCATGTTGAGTCCCAAGACCATGCTGACCAACCAAAGACAATGTTGAGTCCCAAGACCATCTCAAGCAACCATAGACCATGCCAAGCAACCAAAGACTATGTCAAGTTCTTAGACCATGCCAAGGAACCATAGACATTGTTGAGCAACCAAAGACCATGCCAAGCACTAGTATCTATCAAGCTCCACAAAATTTAACCAAAATACCTCCAAACATGAAGGATTGCAAGTAAACCCAAGATGCTCTTGCATCAGACACCCCAGGTTTGAAAAGATGTTCTAGTAACTAGAAGAACATCTTTTGGGATTCAACACATAAATCCAAAATTGGTTCTTCACATACATATCCTTTGAGTATTCAAATTGTACACTCCTTCCCTTTATTTTCTTCTTCTTCACATCCACCATAAGTGTTCCATACATCTTCTTTCCATGTTGATCTCCATCCTTCTCAAAATCTTCCAACTCATCTTAGCTTATAATACTCAGGTTCCTCCTACTAAACTCTTTATTCTACATAGGAATTAGGGAAAACTTTCTACTACCTTTCTCAATAGTAAACACATTCCTAACATAATCATGCATAGCTCTGCAATCTTACTACCAAGGTCTACCAAGTAACACATGTCAACTATTCATATCCACAATATCAAACAACAGTTGATCCTAACCAGCTTGAGTACCCACATGTCTAGGTACACCACCCAAAGCACTTACAATTTTAGCAATCATGTCACTCTTCATCGATGCAATCTCATATCTGAACTCTGCTCTCATCTTCTCTAAGATCTATTCTTCTATAGTATCAGTAAGATCAGCAATTTCCCTAAGGTCCAATATTTTTGGAGGCATCCTCCAAAATTTTAGCCAATCGTAAGCAACAAATCCACCAACAAAATGATCAATCAGCTGCAAGATCAATCTTCATCAACCCAAGTCCTAGTACAAATTACCTCAGCTTCAGTGATCTATCTACATACTCAGAAATGACCTTTGCTCTGATACCACTTGACATAGGGCAAGGTAGGAGAATCCCCAAAGGAGATGTCCTAGCCCCAAAATATACAACGACGTAGTGGAAACACAACAACAAGAAACAACAATGCAAGATTTGATACCAAATTACAATAATATATTCTTAAAATATAACTAATTACATGCAATGTGCTGCACTGTAAGGCCTTTCCAATTATGGCCAAATACAAAGTAAGTATTAGTTTTGCAAGATCCCTCAAGATCCAAATCAAACACTAGCTAGTCTAGATCCACACTCTGGTAGAAACCCCCATGGAAGATCTCAATGTTTGCTTACAAGCCCACCAAGAAATCCCCTTTTTTTCTAAGCCTCCACTACTAGCTCTCTTCCAAAATGCACTCTTCTAGCTCCTCCACATCTCTAAAATGGATCAATAATGACTAGAGATTTCTCCAAAACCCTTAATTTTATCAATCTAATCCACAAAGTTGACCTAGAACACAAATTAAATACAAATACATAAATTAAATGCGACAAATCAGCTTGTAACAATAATTAAACACCCAAAATTGATGTCTGAGTAAAATAGTGATATCTCCTAGCTCCAGTGGAATTAGAACTCATGCTTTGAGTCATAGTTATTTTTATAGACCCTCCTTGATACCTAAAATTTTCATCCTCTAACTCATTGTCAAAAATTGGTTATGTGGCCTACAATTGGCACAAAATTCCTAAGCAAGGCCAAGCTCCTCCCAGACCATGTCGAGTAACCAAAGATCATGTCAAGTCCCAAGACCATGCCGAGAAACCAAAGACCATGCATAGTCCCAAGACCATGCTGAGCAATCAAAGACCATGCCGAGTTCCTAGACCATGTCGAGCAACCATAGACTATGTCGAGCAACTAAAGACCATGCCGAGTTCCTAGACCATGTTCAACACTAGTATCCACCAAGGTCCACAACACTTAACCAAAATCCCTCCAAACATATAGGATTGCAAGCAAACCCAAGATGTGCCTACATCACATATCTCCATTTGGCTCATTTCTAGCTTATTAGCT
The DNA here is from genome assembly GCA_028749045.1 of Cupressus sempervirens. Taxonomy (NCBI): domain Eukaryota; kingdom Viridiplantae; phylum Streptophyta; class Pinopsida; order Cupressales; family Cupressaceae; genus Cupressus; species Cupressus sempervirens. The sequence goes on from CM053793.1 coordinate 175,008,458, forward strand.
CGATAACCCTTAAAGCAATCACACTTCACCAACCTTCACACTTTTCCGTTGCTACTCTACTTTTCAAAGCTTATTCATAAGTTTTCCAGTCAACAACTTGAACCAACTTAAAATATATCTTTTCCTTTCTTAAATAGGCAAATTTCATCTTTTGTTGCTTAAAGATCACAGTAAATCTTACTATTTGATCAGATTAAAAGAATATCTCTATCATTTTGTCCTTTTTCTCCTCCCTTGAAACTTCTAGAAACTTATCCTCAAATCCTCAACTTTGATCACTTAAAAAACTCATTTCTTTCATAAAATACACCAAATTGTCAATCCTTATCATCCACATTTTGTAACCAATCAAAAATTTCAACTATGTCAGCATCAAGACTTGATTCTTCCATAAATTGTTCAAATGATGACACTTTGTCATCACTATGTTCTTCTTCTCATTCATCGCTATGTAGCTTGGCCTCTATTGTTCTATCTCACTCAATCTTCACTATTCCCAGTGAGTACTATATTTTCCTCTTCATCTTTCTCAACCATAACAAACACTTTTTTAATACTATTTTCTTAACTATCTCTTAAGTTCCTTAATCTTTTGCTTCAGTAGCCTAGTAAAATTGTCACTCGACAATGTTATGCCACTTGGCTTGTTACTACTCTACTCTTCTATACATCATCTCAATTGTCTCCATCACTTCATATTATGATTAAATAATGAATTATCTTGTCAATGAGTTACTAATCAAGTGCGCATTATAATTCCATTATACTTAACTGTTGTTCATTCAATCAATTCACTGGGTCATCTAGCTATCTCTTCTTTTCAAATCTTCTTTATCAATCAATAGATATGGCACTCTACATTGTTAGTAAATGTCTTACCAATAAGGTTTGACATACATGAAAATATTACAATTGTTCCAATTTTAGTTTCCAACAATAGTCTCCCATTACCAACAAACTTAAGTGAGGAAATAAGCCCCTAGCATTTTCTATCTTTTTCCAAAATCTAAATCCCCCCAAACAAGTAAATTAGGAGCATAGATATTCATAGCTACCCACTATAAATTATCCCTAATGTGCTGAAATTTGACAAAAATAAAATTACTTTCAGAAAGCAATAGAGTATTTTTTTGAACTTCTGGTTCTAGAAGGTATCCATCCTAACTAATGCTCCCTCTAAATCACTTCCTTCAATATCACAATAGTTAAAAAATTTTATTTTCTCAATTTTTCCCTTGGACATTTTCATATCTTAAATAAAGATAATATCAAGTTTGTGGTCTCTCACCGTATTTCTCATACTATCTTCTATATGAAGGTTGTTAAATCCTCTAATTTTATATAACATTATATTCATATTCTAACTTCTCGTAAGGCTTCCTTGATAGTCAACTACTTCCAATCTGCAATGTTCTAAAAGCTTTCCAATTTTCTCATTTCTTTAGTTGGTCTTCTACTCAGGCCCATATTTTGAGATCCCACAACCACCTTCTTAGTTTTAGATCTAACACTTGAAAGTTATTACCATCTTTCTTACCACTATTCTTTACTCCCCATTTTCCTCTTTTATTTCTCCTTTGGTTTCTCCCTCCCTACTTTTCTTACTTTTCTACACCTTTATCCATTCATTACCCCTAAGATGTCCTAAAGAGACTTCAACCATTTCACTACCCAATATAATCTTTGTTTCTTCACACTGAAATTTTTTTTTTGCAATGCCTAAAATCATCCTTAATAGATAATTGAGGAGAGATTCCCTCATATTGAGTTGTATTACTCTTAATCCTAGCAACATTGGGTTCTAGGATGTTTTTTCCAAAAGGCCCTATCAAAATTTGTTTAGAATTAGCTCACTTTATCTCCCAATATTCTCTATCTTCTGTTATTGACTCAATCAAATCTTTTCTTTATTGAATCTCTCCATTCTTTGTTTCCCACAACATTCTAGTCACAATAGGATCTCTAACTTTTTCTTTCTCTTCAATGACAAAAGATTCATTATAAGAAATAGGATCCTCTGGAGACTTATCTTTTATTATTATTTTGACGATTAGAGCTCTCCAATCTAAGACCATTTTGAGCTTTTTCCTTTCAATTTTGTTTTTGATCTTTTGCATTACTCTTAATATGCTTTTTGATGTTCTAGGGTTTCTTTGGGCATTTCTTATCCCATTGGCCAATTTTTTATAAATAAATCAAGAGAACAACATTGATTCAAACTCTAAAAGATATGGTCATTTCTCCAATGTAGAATGACTAAAAACATTGAAGGGTAAACAAGAATCCTAGTCCATAGTGGCATATATTGGGGCATAAATCAACTTGGTTCTCACAAAAGTCATATGATTAGTAGAAACTAGTTCCACAAAGGATCTAGCTATGACATTGAAAATATCATCATTCTAATATCAAAGAGGAATGGTTGGAAGTTTTATCCACACTAGAGCTAAGGATTATATTTTTTCGTTGATGTCTAGGTTATGGGACCATTTCTGTAAAGCCAAAAAGGATTTACCCATCATGTATGACCTGCCACAAAGAACATTTGAGAGGTCTTCTTTTGAGAACTGAAAACAAAATAAACCCTTAGGCAACACTTTCATTTCTACTTAACCTTTCCATATCCACCTTCTTCTAATAAAAGATCTAACAACATCATTGTTTGGTCTAGGGCTAGCCCTACTAGAGAAAAAGCCATGTGGAATTTAAAATGGGAAAGTAAACTCTAAGGAAGAGAGGTAGGTGAACCAGTCATTCTAAACTTTACTCAAAACATTCACCCACATCCATCTCAAATTTGCATAATTAAAATAGCTAGCTACACATGTTCATCCATAGCATGAAAATAAATAACACATGACACAATAAATTTTTTACCACAAACTCTGCAATGAGAAGGTAAAACTAGAGTGTGGATGACACCCACAAATCTTCACTACCGCAGTTGTAAAGTGTATCCAATGAAGGTTACAATTGTTTGATCATAAACTATGATCTACCTTGTGAAAGCTTTTCCCTGTTAAAAGCTTACAAGATTATTAAATCCTACCCAATTAAAGGATTTCAATACCTTGTTAGAGGTGTGCCTAGTTAGAGGACTTCAACTTATAGTAAATTAAGCACCTTGTTAAAGGATTTACAAAAGCCTGTTCGTAGAGCTAGGTTAAGAGATTTTACTGATTCACCTATTAGAATGTTTTAGCTTTGATCCTTCAGTTAGCATCTCTCTTCTAGACATCATATCTCCTCTTTCTTGATGTATGCTTGATCCTCTTGATCAGATGTATCTCTTCTATCCTTTAACTATTCTACTTGATTCTCTCGAATTGATTCTACAATTCATATATCTCTCATAGCTTCATTTATCACCATGAATCTTCTCTTTGTACTTAGCATCCACCCTTCTCTTCTCATTTGTACATTCACACTCTTTAGGGTTTTCCATCCTTAAGAAGACTTAGGGGAGCTAAGGTTAGGTAGGAATCAACGATTGTGATTCACTCATTTTTTCACTTAGAACATTCCTTAATTTGATTGGTTTCATGTATTGCATAGGGATTCATAATATACCTTCATATATATCTTCTAGAACCGTAAAATAATCCTTAAGGTAGCCCAATAAAAGTTTACATAGGAGTTTGTACCATTACAAATAACTATGTCCAAAGCTATTTACTTGGCACTTGAAGCCTCTGATGCTCGTCATCCACCACATCTTCAATGTTGGAACTCATTCTCTAAATGACTCGACATCCATTGTTCACTCACCATCTAAATTATTCAACATGTATTAGCTTTCTCATCACTGGAGTGACTTAGCACTAACTATTTGGTTGGCACATACTAATGCTTGACATATACTATAGATATTTTCCTTGGCATGTGTTATATGATATCTTATGCTTGACATACTCTACTTTCTCAACATGCACTAAGTACTATTAAGTAATGGCTTAAGTGTATTGTCACTCACATGCCAAAACCAAAATGAGATCAACAAGCCATAGTAGAGACCAACTATCAATAAATCAAGGACAAGAATAGAAAACACTCCATTATCAAATTCAAAAATTAATTTAGCTTATGGGAATAACAATTTTCTAGATAGTTTGAGTCCAAAAAGGGAAGACCCCTTACTATCTTTGGGAATCTGACTAGCAGGGTTTGCAGCTTTCACTTTAAATTTTCTTGGAAAAGGAATACCTCCCTTATCCACATATTTCATCAAACCTTTTATTTCTAGTAGATCCCATCATTGGATTAGGATTGATAGACCCCAAGCATGTTGGGCTGACCTTCAAGTCCCCACTAGCATAGTTTTAAAAATATTTCTCAACTGAGGTATCAAGAGAATAGTCATGAATGAATAAAAATGAGAGTATTCCCTATGTGTAGGGGAAAACCCCTAGCATGATCATCTGAACTTAATGATTCACCTCTAGCTCAAAGCCAGCCGAGTCATCTTGCTCTGAACCCACACTCTAAATTTGATCCCTTGTGACACACCCTCCATTGGGAGCACCAACACCTTGAGAGCTAGTAGTCCCTCCATGACCTTGACCTCCAACATTTGTTCTAGAATTTGTGCTAGAACCTAATGCACACCTAGAACTAGAGTATTTTCTTGCCGTATATCTGATAAAATTTTATCTCTGGGCCCTTGTTAGTTACTAAGTCTCTTTATGAGGAATATAGTTATATAATAGTGTATTATTAGATTTTCTAACTTATATAAAATAGATACATCATGTGTGACTAGATATTCATTATTCTACAATAACAGAGAAGCATGTGTTGTAATATTGGAAAGATGCACTTCACAAAATATTTTAATACTTAATTTCTATGAATGCCACCTATATGCAAAGAGTAATAAATAAACTACTTATGATCTCAATAAATTAATTTATATAGACTACCATTAAAAAAATATGACAAATAAATTTGATTTTCAAGTTATACAACTAAAGGTCTAGTAAAAGCGATATTAATTGAAAACTATGCATTTAAACCATAGTAAGATATTTTGACTATATGCTTAATCATTTTTGAATAATAGAAATTGATGACTATAGAAATCTTTCAGGCATGATCTTTACTAAATAAAAAATAATTGATATTATACATGACACCAAAATTTTCTTTTAATGAAATTTTATACCATTCCAAGATATATCACAATAAAATCTCACGACATAAAACATTTTCCTCGCAAAATAAAGGACAAAGAAATACTTCACCATCAACACAACCTTCTAATCATGTTAAGACAATATATTTTAGAAAACTCAACTCGTTGTAAAATCATTAACAACCTTTCAAATACAAACAACCTATTGGAAGCCTAATAATTCTATAATGAATGCAGATAGGCAAATGGAGTTATGAATAAGATACACAGACTGGTAGCTTGTGAAGTTCATGGTAGTTGTTCATCTACTCAATAATCATGCTAGATGATTTGCTTCTTTCTATTTTTAGTGGTTTCATAATCATTCTTCATAGCTTTGGATAGAAATCTTTACAACCTGATTTTTAAATAATAGAAATTGATGACTATAGAAAAATTTCATGCACAATCTTTAGTAAATAAAAAATAATTGATATTATACATGACACCAAAATTTTCTTTTAAAGAAATTTTATATCATTCCAACATCTATCACAATAAAATCTCAGGACATAAAACATTTTCCTCACAAAATAAAGGACAAAGAAATACTTCACCATCAACACAACCTTCTAATCATGTTAAGACACTATATATTAGAAAACTCAACCCCTTGTAAAATCATTAACAACCATTCAAATACAAACAACTACTGACAGCCTAATAACTCTATAATGAATGTAGACAGGCAAATGGAGTTAAGAATAAGATGTACGGACTGGTATATTGTGAAGTTCATGGTCGTTGTTCATCTACTCAATAATCATGATCTGCCTCTTTCTAGTTTTAGTGGTTCACAATCATTCTTCATAGCTTTGGAAGAAATCTTTGCAACCCGATTTCAGTTGTGTGGAAGGAGAGATGCCGCAGCTTCATGTTTTGATGGTTCCTTGGCTTTCAAAGAGCCACATCAGACCCTTCTTGGTGCTCAACAACAAGTTGGGTGCTGACGGTCTCAAGAATTCCTTCCTCCCCACTCCCCTCAATATCAAATGGATTACACAGCAGCTACAATTTCTCCCAATTGCAGAAATCGATCCGCTTGAGCTTCCACTGCGCTCCATTGATGGACTGCCCGCAGGCGTGGAGTCAACTGCAGACATGAAGCGAGGAGGAACATTTGAGCTTCTCGTCAAAGCAATTGACCAGTAGGAGAAGCCATTCGAAGCCCTCTTGGCTCGGGTTTCACCAGATTATGTAATCCACGATATGACACAGTACTGGGCTTCTCCTATCGCCGCCAAACAGGGCATTCCCACCATGCTTTTCTCAATGACGTCCCCCGCTTGTTCAGGATTCCTTGTAGGCCACGAAGCAGCCTGCATGATATCACACAAGGCCATCACAGTCACAGATCTGACGTTGCCGCCACCCGGTTTCCCCTTGGCGCGCATCTGCCATTCGCCGTTCGTAGCCCGGACGAACGTTCATGCTTTCATAAAGAAGGAAGGGCAAACTAGCTGTATTGTAGCCTACAATTCTTGCAGAGAATTAGAAGCCAAATACTTGGAATGTGTCCGACCTAATGCCGCCACCGGCAGATGACCGTTGCTTGGCCTGGCTTAATGTTACTTATTGTTAGTTGGACAGTTGTTATTTCTGACTTGGAAATAGCAGTAGTATTTATGGGTAGCTTGGACAGCTGTTCTTCGTTATCTATAAATAGCAGTAGTATTTATGGGTGGTTTGGACAATTTTGTCCACTTGCCAAGAATTAGTAAATGGTTATTATTTACTAATTTTAGAGATTTTTTTTTGAACACCTTGCAACCAATTCTATTATTGGTTGTCGAGTTGTCTTAATCTCAGCCGTTGGTTTGATTTAATCTCGGTCATTGGTTTACCAATAGGAGTAGTATAAAAAGGGGTCATTGGGTCATTTGGATCAAGAAGTTTTGGAAAAACGTTTGCAGTGTTATCAAACAGTCTTGCAGTGTTAGCAAGGGTGCAGTGTTAGTGTGGAGATAGCAGTGGGGAATATCAGTGGGAGAAATTAGGAGGTTGTCGGAGTTCTGCCAGTGAGAGGCAAAGAATTTTGTATCTCTTGATTTGCTGAAGTTTAATATAATTCCTCATCTGTAGAACTGGTTTTCCCTTAGGGATTTTTCCAGGGACAATTTGTCCAAAAATATTGTGTTCATTGTGTTGCGCATTTCTTTCCATATTATAAGTGAAATTGCAGTTGTGTTATTCTTCAATATTAATTGGAAATTAGTTTTCAGCAGTTTAATAATCGTTTGTGATAGGAGATTAATAATCAGTGACTGCAATAGTTTGATTTTTCACATAGTATCAGAGCATTGTTAAGGGTAGAAGAGTTTTGCCCTTGGAAAAAAATTTTGATCTCTTTAGATTTATTATTGCTTTAAACCCTTGAGATGGCTTCAGCTGGTTTGAGAGATCAGGATAGATTGGATGGTGCCTCAAATTTTGCTGTCTGGAAGGCCAGAATTTCTTTATTGTTGGAAGAGAATGGTATCAAGGATTATGCTACCAGTGGTGTACCTGTACCAACGGATGCAACACAGCTTGCAGCATATAAGAAGGACGATGCCAAAGCGAGGAGGATTATCCTTGATGGTGTCAAGGATCATATTGTTCCACATATCTCGAAGCTAGATACAACGAAGAAGATGTGGGACACCATTCTAAATTTGTACCAGAATGCTACTACCAACAAAAAGTTGATTATCAGAGAGAAGCTAAACAATACTCAGATGAATCAGGGAGAAGACGTCACAAGTTACCTCACCAAGCTCAGACTTGTCAAGGATGAGTTAGCAGCTGTTGGAGATAGCCCTAGTGATGATGAGCTAGTGAGAATAGCCCTAAATGGATTTACTAAACAATGGAGTGTCTTTGTTCAAGTTGTCAGTGGACGAGATACTTTACCGAGTTGAAATCGACTATGGACTGATTTCACTCAGGAGGAGTTTAGACTATGTCTTGTCAATGGGGCCAACAAGAGTAAGAAAAATGAGGTGGAACAAGAGAACGTTGCCCTAGCGGATAAAGGGAAAGCAAAGAAAGGATCTAGAAAAGGATCAAATTCACAAAGTGAAAAGAAGAAGAAGGACCTTTCTAAGGTCAAATGCTTTGGATGTCACGAGTTTGGCCACTATGTCAGTGATTACCCAGAGAGAAAGAAGCGTAAGAAGCAGGTGGCAGCTTCAGCAAGTGCAGAAGAACTCTCCAGTAGAATGGAAGATGAGTTTGCACTCATAGCTTGTATGGTTAGCTCAACCTCACAGTGTGTTTGGTATATAGATAGTGGGGCGTCATTTCATATGACAGGAGTTAGAGAGTACTTCTCCAGTTATAAGGAGGAGGACACCAACATCCAGATTTCTATGAAAAACTTGTCCAAACTCAACCCTGTTGGGAAAGGGACTGTTCAGTTTCAGAGGGAGAATGAAAAGATAATTCCACTTCATAATGTGTTATATGTGCCAGGCTTAGATATGAATTTGATTTATGTATCTGTTCTTCAGGATAGGGGGTATAATGTACTCTTTAGAGGGACAAATGTGTTGATTAAGCACAAGGATTGGAAATCACCCATAACTATTGGAGTTAGGAGTGGTCGCCTTTATAGATTGCAGTTTGATACTCCTAAGGCACTTATGAGCAACAATAATCCTAGAGATCTTGGAGAGCTATGGCATAGGAGGATGGGCCATATTCATCATGGAGCACTTATATTGCTTTGTGAGACCATGATAGATGTTCCAGAGGTGAGCACAGAGCATGACGATGTATGTAAGGGATGTGTGTTGGGGAAGTTTGTGAAAGCATCTTTTCCAAGGAGTGACACCAGATCTAAGGGTGTTCTTGATCTAGTACATTCAGATGTTTGTGGACCAATGTCGACGAAATCTCTCAGAGGATATGAGTACTATGTTACTTTTATTGATGATTTCTCTAGAAAGCCCTGGATATACTTCTTGAAGACTAAGGATGAGGTTTTCAGTCGATTCCAAGAGTTCAAGGCTTTTGTGGAGAACTCGACAGGAAAGAAGATAAAGGTTCTTCGGTCAGACAATGGAGGCGAGTACAAAGGAAATGTCTTCCATGAGTTCTGCACCAGAGAAGGAATCAAGAGAGAATGGACTATTCCTTACAATCCACAGTAGAATGGAGTTAATGAGAGGAAGAACCATTCTATATCAGAGGCAGCAAGAGCTATGCTACATGACCAGGACATGCCCCATTACTTATGAGCAGAGGCATGTAATACATCAGTCTACATTCATAACAGAGTTTCACACAAGTTGCTAGGGAAGATGACACCAAAGGAGGCTTTCATAGGGAAGAAGCTAGATGTTAGTCACTTCAGGATATTCAAGAGTTTGGCATATTGTCATATTCCTGGAGATACACGTACAAAGTTAGATCAGACTGCAGAGAGAGGGTACTTTGTTGGGTAGAGTGAGACCTCAAAGGCATACAAGATTTTCATTCCAGGGACTAAAAGAATTATTGTTAGACTGGATGTCAAGTTCATGGAGGACAAAGCATTCAAGAGATCCAGATATTTGCCAACAGATGATTAGAGTGAGCAGCCAACAGAAGCTCCAAGACCAAGTCAAGGGCAGCAAAACTCACGTACAGTTACCAGTTTGAGTGTAGACTCAGTTAGTAAAGATTCATAGAGTATGGAGCAATAGGTGCAACAGGAAATGCATCTAGAAGACTTAGAGGTTGACATTTCATCCTATACAGTTGGCAGCAGGAACCATCTGGTTCCAGATACACAAAGGGATACTCAAAAGTTTGTGGGAGCTCCTAGGAAGAGTACTAGGCAGCGAAGACAACCAACCAAGTTCAATGACTATGTGGCATTAGTTAGTCAGTTGGTAGATAGTGAGCCTTCTAGCTATCAAGAAGTTGCAGAACATTAGGTATGGCGAGATGCTATGATTGAAGAATATTCTTCAATAATGTAGAATGATGTGTGGGAGGTAGCACCTAGACCAACAGATACGGTTGTAGTTGGATCACGCTGGATCTATAAGATAAAGCATGGTGCAGATGGTAGCATCGAGAAATACAAGGCTAGGTTCGTGGCAAAGGGGTTCTCTCAGAAGGAGGGAATAGACTATGAGGAGACATTTGCTCCAGTTGCCAGGTATACTTCTATACAAGCTATAATCTCACTTGCAGCACAGATGGGATGGCAAATCCACCAAATGGATGTCAAGATAGCATTCCTCAATGGTGAGTTGAAGGACGAGGTATACATAGAAAAACCAGAAGGCTTTGTAGCACACAGCAAAGAGACCCACGTGTGCAGATTGAAGAAAGCATTGTATGGACTCAAGCAGGCTCCTAGAGCTTGGTATGAGCACATTGATACATACTTGCAAAAAATGGGCTTTGTGAAGAGTGAAGCAGATGCTAACCTCTACTACTTGATGGTTAGGGGTGCGATTCTCATTCTTGTTCTTTATGTGGACAACCTATTTCTTACAGGTTCACTAGGGCTCATAGTGGATTGCAAGAGGAACCTTGCAGAAGAGTTCGAGATGAAGGATTTAGGACTTATGCACTACTTTCTAGGTATGGAAGTGTGGCAGACGGATGGAGAGATTTTCTTTGGTCAAGAGAAATATTGCATTGAAATCTTAAAGAAATTTGGGATGGAGGATTGCAAAGCCATGTCTACACCCATGATCACGAATTGGAGGAAAGTAGATACATCTAAGAAGAAAGATGTAGATCCCACTTTATATAGATAGTTGATTGGTTCGCTTATGTATTTGGTTAACACTAGGCTAGATATAGCATTTGCAATGAACTCTCTTAGTCAGTTCATAGTTTAACCAAAGAGAATGCATTGGATAGCGGCTAAGCATGTGCTACGTTACTTGCGTGGTATAGTCGAGTATGAGATTAGATATGTTCGAGGTGAAGGTATCAGGTTGATATGCTATACAGATGCAAATTGGGCAGGAAGTACAACAGACAAAAGGAGCACTTCAGGGTGCTGTTTCAGCTTGGGATCAGGAGTTGTATCTTGGTTCAGCAAGAAGCAGAAGTCGGTGGCTCTAAGTTCAGCAGAAGCAGAATACATAGCAGCTAGCATGGCGACATGTGAAGCTATATGGCTTTGGAAGTTGTTAGTAGCCTTGTTTGGTCAGAAGGTTGAGACTACTGTGATACATTGTGACAATCAAAGTTGCATCAAGTTGTTTGAGAATCCAGTGTTTCATGATACGTTTAAACATATAGATATCAGATATCACTTCATCAGAGATTGTGTACAAAGGGGAGTTGTTTGACTACAATACATACCTACAGATGAGCAGGTAGCAGACATTTTGACGAAGGCTTTGAGAAAGGCCAAATTTATCTTCTTTAGAGATAAGATGGGTGTCTTGCAGAACAGCTTCCTCGCTAAGAGGGAGTCTTAATTATTGTTAGTTGGACAACTATTATTTCTGACTTGGAAATAGCAGTAGTATTTATGGGTAGCTTGGACAACTGTTCATCCTTATCTATGAATAGCAGTAGTATTTATGGGTGGTTTGGACAACTGTTTGTCCACTTGCCAAGAATTAGTAAATGGTTATTATTTACGAATTTTAGAGATTCCCTTTTGGACACCTTGCAACCAATTCTATTATTGGCTGTCGAGTTGTCTTAATCTCAGCCGTTGGTTTGATTTAATCTTGGTTGTTGGTTTACCAACAGGAGTAGTATAAAAAGGGGTCATTGGGTCATTTGGATCAAGAAGTTTTGGAAAAATATTTGCAATGTTAGCAAATAGTATTGCAGTGTTAGCGTGGAAATAGCAGTGGGGAATATCAGCGGGAGAAATTAGGAGGTTGTCGGAGTTCTGCCAGTGAGAGGCAAAGAATTTTGTATCTCTTGATTTGCTGAAGTTTAATATAATTCCTCATCTGTAGAACTGGGTTTCCCTTAGGGATTTTTTCAAGGACAATTTGTCCAAAAATATTGTGTTCATTGTGTTGCGCATTTCTTTCCGTATTATAAGTGAAATTGCAGTTGTGTTATTTTTCAATATTAGCTGAGAATTTTTTTTCAGCAGTTTAATAATCGTTTGTGATAGGAGATTAATAATTAGTGGCTGCATTAGTTTGATTTTTCACATAGAAGCCCAGTTCAACGCCTTGGCATTGGGCATTGAAGAGAGCGAGCTTCCATTTCTCCACCAGATGGTGGCTGAGCTGCCCAAAGGCTTTGTGGGCGCCTCAGGTGCACATTCTGGCCCATCCTTCTACAGGAGCGTTTCTCAGTGAAGGATTGAGGTTTGGGGTGCCGTTTGTAGGTCTTCCATTGCAGCATGGTCAAGGGTTAAATGCTAGGCTCATAGTCCCGCAACTGAAGCTAGGTGTGGAGTCACCAGAAATGAGGAGGATGGCTCGTTTTCCAGATCACACACTAATCAAGAAATTAAGCTTAGAAAAGTAAGTCAAACTTTGACTATTTAACACTTCTACTCTAGGAATGAAGCATTAGTGTGTGATGTTTAAGCCTTTCGTGTTTTCCAAGGAAGATGTCAGTAAAGCTGTTTAGACATTAATGGTCCTGAAAGAGGAAGGCACAGAGATGCCCATAGCTATACAGTCACAAAAATGCACTTGCTTTACATTGCTTTTTCTAACTTTAAAAAAAAAAACTAAGTCCTCTCCTTCGTATGAAAGTACGTTTTCGTGGCTGTATAGACGTTGCCCACAGAGATCAGGTCCCGCGTTCAAGAAATTGGAGTTTTGACAAGGAACAGTTGCGAAATCTATCGTCCAAACATATAGAATTTCGTTTCTCTAATCAAACAAAAGGCGCCATGCGGCTGCAAATAGTCATTTCACTAGTACCAATACTGCCACGAAATTGACTGATAGCATCAATACTTAAGTAAATACTATATATCTAGAAGTTCTCAGAGGCGTTCATTTCATACTATATATTCTTCTTGTTGGTATATATCATATCGTTTTACATATGTATCGACAGATGTAAGCTTTGCTTCGGATTTTAGTTATTTTCAGATTCAACGAATAAGTTACATTCCTTGTTACCAAGAGGAAAGAAGTTATGGAAGAGGGATGGGATCTTCTTTCCACCTTTGTACATTAGTTCACGTTTTACTTATTAATTTTTCATATATTGTCTCTCTGTCATGTAAGTTATCAATTAAAAAAATAATTATATCGTTCTATTGATACTTTATTTTATCAGTTTCATTATAGTTTATGGATGGGACATAGTAGATGATAGATTTATTTTTCAAAAGTAATTAAATGGATTTAAGTTAGAAAGTTAAATTTACAAGTTTATTTTTGTAAATTAGTTAAAGAATGTCATCAATTAATAATTAAAGATAATAAATAATAAATTTTAATTTTCTATATTACATGTACTAAAATTACAAATGTCAATTATACTTGTATCAACACTCAGAACATAAATTATAAATTTTGATAATAAATTCCTTTAAATAATATATGTATCACACATTTCAAAACACTTATTCCCACTTTTACATCTCTCAAAATCTGAAAGATTGATATTAGATGTAATATACATGTATTAAATAAGAATGCTAGAAATGTTTAAACTTACAAATGTTAATTATTTTAAAATTGTTAGTCTGAATTTATTTATAATTTACTATAGTAAATTTTTTGATGAATTATATTTATAGACAAGTTTATCTTTAAAAAAGTAAACAATTAAATAGACTCAAAAAAGAAAAGAGTAATTAAATTTTAAATAATAAAAATACAACAACATATATAATCATATTTATATTTGTATAGAACTTAAATTATTTCAGTTGATATCCCTTCACTTTCAAACTAGATATAGTTTATAGTACAAAGATATAATTATAATATTTATTTTCATACGAAATAATATGTAAATTAAATAAAATATACTTAAAAATGAATATTTAAATTTTGATCTATATAATCTACAAGAGTTTAGTTGAAAATGAGACTTTTTTTTATGTAATCATCTTATAGGTTTTATATATAATTTCTTTGAATTGAAAAACAACATTTAAAACAACTACAAATTAAAATATAGAAAAGAAGATAGTAGATAGTGAGGAATGAGAACCTTTCTTTATTGTGCAGTAGCATATCTTGAATTTTAATTTGCTCGATCTAGAAGTCAATCCTTAAATTCTTTCTTGACCTATAGTTGAGAAAGAAATAGAGGTCAAAAAATAATATTAAAAAGTTTGAATAAAGCCATAGGAATGTAATCTCATAGTGAGCATCATCAAGATTATTGAAAATAACATTGTTCTTATATCACCATATTTTAATGTGAAAAATAAAAAATTAATAATGTCATTTATAACAAATATTTTTTAAAGTTGCAATCAATAGCGATACATAATTGCATTATCCATTTCAGAGACACTAAGATTAACTAAAAATTAGATATACTTTGTATTTATATCTTAAGTTGAATTGTTCCTTACCATAATGTCATGATAACCATCTCAGAGTAATAAAATCCTAAAGATCCCCCACAATATAGACTCTCTTTAAGAAGAGGGCATACGATTTTTTTTAGAAGATTTAAAGAAATTCGTGATCTTAATAAAGGGTAGACTTGTTTCCCTAAGCAATTAGGTAGAAAAACTTAATGCATGTTGAAGTGAATCATTTTTATATTTTAAGAGTTTGTAAGCATTTGGTCAGACTTTCTATATAGATTGAAGGGGAAAAGTGGCTTTGATAGAATTAAAAAAGGCATGGAGAATTTAATTCAACTATCCCACATGCTACAAATTACCTTTAACAATGGTATTTTTTATTTGATTCTGTATCATAATTTTCCATCATTTATCTCAATGGTCAACTCTAATAATCCATTTATTTAAAAATAAAAACCTTATCTTCTGGTATCAATAAGCTCCAAACCACATTTTCTTTTAGGTTGGGTACAATACATCTCTAGTGTAGATATAAATCCTCTATTACTATCTTACGTAGTCAAAGAAATGGATAAATAAGTTTACTTAGATTGGCATATTCCTTATTTGAAGGGATGTAAAATGAAGAATAATAAACATGAGTAGCAAGGAATTTTTTGCTTGACAACTTAGATTTTCAAGGCATGGATAGAAATCTATTTCCCCAAAAAATTCTTACTCTTGACTCTATTTGTTAATTTTGGGCTCAAAGGAAAGTACAAATGAAAAGAAGAATAAAAATAAAATCAAAATAACAAAGCACAAACATAAACATAACATAGAAGAATTAAAAAATAAAATAAAAATCACAAAGCACAAACATCAACATAACATTCACAAAATTTTATAGTGGTTTACTTGTAAACAAGTTATGTCCACTCTTTAACCTAGGATTCTCTATTACTAATTTCTCACAACACAAGATGACCACCATTATGTTATTTATGTAATCAGATCTAGAACTAGTCTCTAAAATGGGCTTGTGGAATATGAAAATTTTTTTCAGTACAATCAAAAGTATTCACTGATATTCTCTATAAGAGAACTGTTACATGTCAATAAACTAACATTCTCTACCAAAAGCAATTGTTATCAAGTGAATGGGCTTCATACGCTCAACAATCTCTACCTAAAGACCAATCACAAAAGAATGAGAAAAAACGCTCATAGATATATCACAGGCCATTAGAGTCATCAATCACATAGAACATGCTAGTTTTTAAAAAAAACTCAAGACTGCTAGGCTTTGTTCCCACACTATTTGAATGATAACAATAAAATATCTTCCCTTATACATTTTAAAGGTGTAAACATACTGATGAACACACGATTAAGATTATCACATTGCTTAGATTCAAAATTTATGTCTCTATGCATAAAAGAACTCTTGAACATACACACAATGTCTTTGTCACCATTAATTTTCCCCACTAAAATTAACTCATAAATTAACCTTGATCCATAGATAACTTTCTTACATTCAAAAATATTGATTATGGAGATTGAGATCTCTACTAGACTACTTGGAATGGGTCCAATACTTTCAGCATGCCCAAGTTCCTTCAAGGCATCTTCACTCTTTTCACTAGGAAATGAGACCTCACCTCTGTTGCATTCAGCTAAAGTATCCATATAGATTAGGGCATTTAGTGTATTATATGGGGAAGAATCAATAGGTTCAATATGTTCACATGTCATTAAGATTCATTCTTTATTCACACTAAAAAATGCAAGTGTCTAGTTTTTGGGCCTAAAAACATGCTCCATAAAGATTAAAATTTCTACCTGAACAGTAAAGTCGGCTTGAGTTTGAAGAAGAGAATACACATGATATAGAGTATCATCTTCTTGTTTTTTCACCAAGTAACCATGAACCAATGCTTGTAGCTTCACCAATCCTTTTAGGGTTCTCAAGGCTCTCCTAGTCGAATATCCTTGGAAAGCAATCCAAATCTTTACCACTCCCTCTACAATGGTCATAACAGAGTCAATTGCAATTATTGTAGTAGTAGCTACAACTACTCAATGCATGCTCTTCTCATTATCCAAGTCACTCTTATAGTTTTTCTCTATCTATACTATGTTGTTCTCTCTATACTTTTGGCTTAGAAAGTATTATACTTGGCAATAGTTTTCTTCACTTTGAAAATGGTCGTAGGTTATTAGAACACAAAGTTATTGGTATAAGACAACCCAGCCACATCTGTGCATTCATCAATGGTACATTTTGACTCATTTTTCAATGCAAATTGGTCAAATTTTTTACTAATATTGGTCAATTTTTTTAGAAACTATTTTGTTGGTAATTTTTTCATCAATCGGATTAATAATTACATAAGCTCTTATTTCGTTATTTTTCATTGAGTTCCATTATTATAATAATACTTATATTATTATAATAGTGAATTTAAAAGGTATTTCTAAAAAAATGTGTTGGAAAGTTTCTAGTGTTGAGTTCTTTTGGGAAACTTTTACAATTTCTAAACTGGAGATTTCTAGGAAAATTTGGCCAACAAAAGGTTATGAATAAGAGCTCATTTCTTTGGAAAAAGTATGCTTGAAAATATATTTTCTTTTGTGCCTTTGTGGTATTCTTATTTTTTGACCTGTGAGCCCTTGCTAAAAGTATAAAGCTCTCGTTTGAGAAATTCTTGGCAATTGTACTGAAGTATACAATTGGCCATCATAATCCTACTATATTTCTATGGATAAGGAGAAGAATATTGAATTATATATTTTTTATTGTGATTACTAGCTAAGGGTTTTAAGAAGTTTTTTGGGAGAATTTTGAGAAACACTTGAAGGGCACTAGAAAATTGTTGCTAAGGTATAACAATAGGCATATCCTCCTCCTGTTTACACTATACCTGGAGATTGGATTATTTATTTGAGAGAGAAATTAGATTGATTCTTACCCTACTGATTAAAATTTGATAAATTCAAAATTGGTGCAACTGAAGTTGTTGATTGATGTCTGAAGCCATCATTTTGTCATTGCAATTGTTCTTCAAGGGTGAGTTTCAAACCAAACACAGCTAAATATAGAGCTAGGCAGCATACTTCTTAGGGTCTGCATTTTATACCAGCTATGTGGGGACCCATCTATCACTCATGTGGAAAATTTAGACATATGTGACTTATGTTGGTGTGAGCAATTTGCTGGAACAGGTCAACTTCAACAAAAGACCAGTTACAAATTGTGTCCAAGGGTTCTTTGGTGATTAACGTGGAGCAAGGGAGGATTAAATCACATTGTAGAGAATTGCTCTAGCATTCTCAATCTTGCAATTTAGGCCCTTGCCAAGAGATTAGTCAATTGCCATCAGTTCTTGACAATGATGACCATGTTCTTTAATTTTCTAATATGATTATGTAAGCAAATAAATTAAATAAGTGGTGATTCAATTACATTGGGTGGTAAATGTTGGACATTTCTTTACAATTTCTCACATCCAAAATGCAAAAGAGAGAATATTAAACAAATAGATATATATCTCTATTTCACTTATCTATATCTTTGGTATTACAAGTTGAGGGGTTTGAAGGAAAAACAAAATCTTGCTAGAATTATAAATCATTTCAAATAATGGTATAAATTTGAATTATGTTAGTTACTTGCCAACGCTTTATAAAATGCCAAATGATATAAGAAAATGGTGAAATCAGAAATTGTTTGTAGTATAGCCAAGACAGACTCTCTATAGTAGTATTAGAGTGGTTTCTTACTAGATTGTAGGAATTGGGCTCAAATTGGCTAGTATTTGATCTGATATTCCTATCATATCTAATGGTAGGAGGTTTGTGTTAGGTATGCACTACACCCAAAGAGGAAATACTTCTCCACTTAGGGAAGGTGAACCTGAGATATAGTTTGGTTCTGTTGGTAGTCCAAGTAGGTCTAAAGTTGGAGATGTTAATATTGACAAAGAGGCTATGCAAATATTTAGGAACCTAGCAACCGAAAAATAGTAGATGATAGGTGTACTATAGTAGTTGTCTAATACTCTTCAACAGATAGCTCTTCCTTAAGGACAAAGTAGGGAGAGAGCTCGAGATGTTTCTATTGGTTCTCTTAGATCTTGAGTTGAGGATAGAACCTGAGATGGTGATAGGTACAAAGATACAAGTTGAGGATTGTGGTGGATAAGATGATAGAGCTAACATATATACTGGCACTCATGATAGGCTATAGATGGGATACGATCAGTATTGAGTTTGAGGCTACTCCTTTTATTGATGACATATTGGCACAATTTATAGAGTGGGGTGCTTCACTACAAGCTATTAAAGATCATTTGAATTTTGATAGGTTCTTGACTCATAAATAGGAGCATTCTAGAGCAAGGCCGAGACCTGAGAGACAATGACCTCAATAAACTGAGTTATAGCAAGTCATAGCACTAGGAGAGTTACAACTCAAGCTTGGATTGATAAGCTCGACACATATTTTGCTTTGCATCCTATGTCTAAGGAGGACGCTATCAGATTTGGAGTATTGCATCTAGACAGACCTTCCCATGATTGGTGGTACCATGGGTTAGTTTCTTTGAGGCATGATCAAATCACTTCCTACCAAGATTTTATGGATCATCTAATTGAGAAATTTGATAGGAAGGATCTAGAGGTGTACTTCTATGAATTGACTTAGTTGAAGTAGCTTGGTGGATTGGAGAGCCACATTAGTGAGTTTTAGAAGCTTTTATTCATGGATTATGATATTTTAGAGCATAGAAATGTTATGTTATTTATGGAATGATTCACTGAGCCACTCCATGGATGGGTGAAGTCCTTGGACCCATCTTCTCTCCAAGTAGTGATGAGGAAGGCACAAGATTTGGAGTCCTTTTCTCAAAGCAAGGTTGATTCAAAATCTTCTGCTCTTCTGGCCAATGATGAGCCCCCACATATTATAGGGGACAAGGGTAAGTCAATAGAGAGATCTCATTACACTACTAGAGAATATTTGAGAGGGCATCTACTTTGCTATTGGTGCAAGGGGCCTTTCTCTAAAGTTCATATTTGTGCATTGAGGCTGAAGGGAGTAGTGAATTGTGGTATGTGGGTTTACATTGATGAGATTTAGGATGAGTCATTATAGCAGCATGAGGATGTCATTGATGATAATCATACTAATGATAGAGTTTGTACAATGATGATAACTTATAGTTTTATACATAACTCACATGTTAAGGATTCACACTAGGTATAGAGTTGGTCTGAGCCTAAGCTAGATTGTTTGTAAGATGATTGGGTAGCCATAGTGAAGGCGAGTGTGTTGAGATCTCCTAGGGACTTTTCTATTAGTGTTGTTCTGACTTTTACATCACTAACATGACTATTTGGTTCTATATTACAGGTCATTTTATTAGGTATGATGATGGTATTGACTTTCAATTGTTTCAATGAGGATAGATACATCACTTGCTTCTTATGGGATTCCAGTGGAGATTTTTGCATGATGTCATATTGCTTAAGGACAAGCAATCTTGGGGAGGGAGGAGTGTAATATCTCCATTTTTGGCAATTCTATGCAATTGATGAAGTTAGCTCATCATAGTGACTCTCCTAAGCAAACAGGGTCCCAGTTGTGAACTTACTAATTCTAGTAAGTCTATTTTTAGTAGTTTCTATTTTTGACAGTGCATTGTATGGCTCTCGTAGTTGGTCATCACTTGCAATTGATTAGATTAATAATTACACATGAGCTCTTATTTAGTTATTTTTTATTAAGTTGCATTATTATAATAATACTTATATTATTATAATAATGACTTTAAAAGATATTTCTAAAAAACCATGTTGGAAAGTTTCTAGTGTTGAGTTATTTTTGGAAACTTCCACAATTTTTGAAGTGAAGTTTTTGAGAAAAATTTAGCCAACAAAGGGTTATAAATAAGAGCTCATTTCTTTGGAAAAAGCATGCTTGAAAATATTGCCTTTATCACATTATCAAAAATCAATATTATCAACAATCAACATGATTATGTCTTTATCATCACTTATGGAAGATTAATCAAATAATGATAGGTTCGAACAAAATAGGATATTTAAAAATTTAAAGTATCATGCATGAAAGAGGCAAGAGGGAAAAAGAGATGAGAAACCCTATCCCTAAGCTCAAAAGAAGAAACTTAACTTCACCAAATAATAGGTGGTGTAGTTTTTTTGTCCCATTTCCACCATATAGAATGCTTACATCAAGGAGTTGACTGGATAAATTTAAAGAAGCTTTTTGGATCAAGCTAAATTGGACATGAACTTCTAGACAAAGTAAAACACTTCAAAATTATGAAAATTACACAATGGAATAAGAATAGTAATTCCATAGATGAAAATTTCAATGAAAAATACTAGCAAATAAACTTTCTTTATTTAGTAAAAAAGGTTATTTCTCAAACACTGATGATCCGAACCTGCATAGATAAGTTTACTAAAAATAAATAGAATCAAATAAAGTTGCTGCAACTACACATAGAAAATGACTTAGAAGTCCAAAATGGATGCATGGACTCAATAAAATATATAGTATCTATAAATTATAATAAATTTTATTTACTATTTTAAATACTAATAAAAAAAATGTAGGGTTATGATCAAATCTTAAACATACTATTTTTCCAATATTAAACTTATTCTCTAAGACTAATTGTAGCTCTACAACAATTTTATACTACAAGATAGTTTGGAAGAACTCTTCTTACCTAACATCCAACCTCATATATTGTCTACACATCATTTAGCATGCAACTACATCAAAAATCAAACCAAAATTGTTGCATCATTAAGCACTAGTTTTATCTATCTATAAACCCAAAACATTCTAGCTATGCGTGAGGTACAATTAATGGAGTGTTATTAATGGAGTGTTATATGGTGAAAACCTCACTTACAAAGAATACTAAATTGAAATTCATGTTAGAAAAATTATAGGTACTATAGCATACCAACATTATAGATTCTATTGGCAAAGGAACTTTTATCATACCATATCATTTTACAATGCCCAAGAGACCCTTGTCAACTTTCACCAGATAGAACAATATGGTTTGAGGTAAAGTTTATGTAGAAATGACACCAAAGACACTACCATTAACCTGAGGGTTTGGCTTTGGTTCAAAATCTTGTAACTTATAACCTCCTTTTGCATTCACTTTCTTTCTATCATTACTAAAAACAAAATTGAGTTGGATTTATTTGTGATTAGAGGGCATGGCTATTAAAACCTTACATGTATTAAAGAAATGATTTCATAGAAATCCAATGTTGTCATGCATATTTGTGTACCTATTTTTATGCTCAGAGTGAAACTACAATCTGAACATCAATTTACAATATTGAAGAGACATAACACTTAAAACAAAGCCAAAGGGATCTACACACTCTATCTTTTATCATATTGGTTTACCATGATGAAGGTTTTCCTTATTATCTTCATAATCTAGGTTCACTTTGTCACCGAACCTTTTTAGCTAGGGTTTAGAAATGTCAAACCCTACCCACTAGCCAAAAGTCACACCTTTAAACCTACTTGTGACATTTATGATCACTTCTTATGACCTTATATGCCCTTAAATTGACATTTGGGCACAATGATAAAACATAGATTAAAACATGGTATCACAGGTATAAACTTGTAAAAGTGTGGGGAGAGAAATAAAGTCTTAAATGGAGCAAGTTCTTAATTAGGTGAAGCACATGAAAAATAACTGAATCTATTTAATGAGATTTCTAATGTTATAATGAGAACAAGAATAAATCTCTATCTACATGAATAGACAAGAATAAATGGGCAATAAATGTGTGAAGGCAAATGTCTTCAAACTCACATCACTCACAAACCTAGCTACAAAGTGCGCATTCACTTCTTCTCCATTGGGATTAACATAGTTGAATCTCACACTCATGGACCTCCAATGTGTGCATTTGTGTCTTTTTTGTTAGGATTAATACAATTGAAGCTCACACTCTTCAATATATGAACAATAATTTAGATTCGGTGGTATTTTGGCATCAATGTGATTATGGGAAGAACATTAGAAATTCACCCCAATAAGGCTAAAATTTCCATGACCCATCGACTTCTTCAAGCTCCCCATCCTCTACTAGCACCAAAAACTTCCCCCCATAATCAAAAGCCCTCCCCTATCTCCAAGTTCAATTC
Source organism: Cupressus sempervirens (assembly GCA_028749045.1). NCBI lineage: Eukaryota > Viridiplantae > Streptophyta > Pinopsida > Cupressales > Cupressaceae > Cupressus > Cupressus sempervirens. The sequence continues at coordinate 175,031,243 of CM053793.1, forward strand.
CCTAAAGAATAGAGACCTCCAAAGCATGTAGACCTACAAATTAGCTCCTACCCAAAATGTTTAAATTATGAAATAAATCTCATGTGCACCTTTTTGTTTTTGTTTATGAGCCTGATTTGTTCAAATTTTGAACAAATCAAGCATTTTAGTTGAACTTTCGACCAAACTAGGTTCATAAACAAAAAAAAAAAATTTAAAAATTGAACAAGCCAAGAAAAGGCCTTGGTCAAAATTAAAGGTTGAAAATTGACCTCAAATGTAGTAGTGCATGCATTTTCTTAGTAGTAAAGAAATACCCCAATGGTAGACCTCCTCTTTGATCATAGCTTCTTTGACTACTAGTGTAACTTTTACAAGAGAAATTTACCCCTTTGGAAAATCCTTAACTACCTTCCATGCTTCTATTGGCTTTTCTAGATATTCCCCTTGCACACCATCCACTCTAGCAATTATTGGCATCCTTCTCTACCCCTCAATGGTGGTCTGTATTTTGTCTTCCATAGATAATTATTTATGAGGCTAAAAAACTTTACCGTTACCACCATCAATTTTCTAAAACAATAATGGTCTTTCCTCTATAGTCAAGCTATCCACAACATCTCTTATGCCTTCATCCTCTACACCTCTCTCATTCTCATAATAAATGATAGTCACAATCTTGAGAAATGACATTTTATTCTTTCATGTCAAACCATAAACTATGTGAGGTGTTATATCCTCTTTTGTCAAATCATGTATCAAGGTATGTGCAGGATCATGGTGTGCCAAAAAGTGGCGATGTGAAAAAAAGAGAGTTTTAAGACGCCTAAAAGCACTTAAAAATCCACTCTGACTTTTTTTTACCTATCCAGGAACCAAACCTGGAAGGTTAAGCCGAGCCTTATCGGATATCCAATAATATCAGATATTCGATTTTAAATCAAATATCCGACTAATAATTATACTCATATAATAGTATGATATATTATTTAATATTATTATTATTATTTAATATTAATATTTACTTAATGATATTATTATTATTTAATATAATATTATTATTAAATAATAATATTATTATTATAATAATTATTATACTATAATATAATAATAATAATATTATTATATTATAATCGTATAATATTATACTATAATAATAATATTATAATGTATTATATTATAATAATATAATATAATATTTCATATATTATAATATATAGTAATGTAATATAATATATATAAGATATAATATAATAATAAAAAGTAATATCTTATAATATAATATTTAATAAGAAAGTATAATATATTATAAATTATAATAATATAATATAATATTTTATATTATAATATATAGTAAATTAATATAACAAATATAAAATATAATATAAAAATATATAAAATGTAATATATATTATATATTATATGTTATATTATATATGTGCCATATTGGATATCCGATACCTGTACATTGGATTAAATAAAATCACAGACCCACGGGCCCTCATTTTACGCGAATTTGGGGCCAGTATTACCATTGCGGATCGGATATCAAATACGAGATCGGATATCAGATACTAGATCGGATATCAGATATTAGGTATGTCCCGCCCCCCTTCCCCAACTCATTTTTAACCTAAATTTAATAGATTTTAACATGATTTTGTTTGTTTTAGTTGAATCTAGGGTTTTTTTGACAAAAATGGTTAAAATTTAGATTTTTTTAAAATATATATTACGTTTTGCAATTCAATAGGAATGGCTGATCAAAATGATGACACTGAGGTAGGGAATAATATTCCTCGTAACCCACCACCAAATGATCCAGTATCCCCACAAAACCCTCCACCAAATGATCCTCTACCTCCTCAAAACCCTCCTCGAAGCAAGGATTTGATAAATGAAAATCTCACTAAGTTGAGAGGTTTGCATAGAACATACAATAATATACCTGCACTAGCTCCTATGTTATCCATGTTAAACACCATAGTGGATAACATTGAAACCCTGACAAACCAACAAAATGCCACTCTTCGTTGGCATGATGAAATGCACCAGATGTTTGATGATGGTCTAAATTATGATGAGGTCGCGGCCGTCAACATAACCAAAGACAATTTGGCTAGCCTTTTTGCTAACCCAAAAACGGGTATACCAGTTGACCCAAAAAAAACCAAACTATCGATTAAATGGTGCACAAATGATGCCATACGTGCAAATTTTTGGGACTGTTGGTCGATGGTCTTTGATATCCCTTTACATGGCAATTTAGACATACCATTTTATTTCCTTACAAAATTATATGCAAAATTTGTGTTGAAACTTAAAGTGAACTATTGGAGCATGAAGCCCAACATGGGCTTAGGACTAGGAGCTCCTCAAGATAGACCCTCTTCCCAACGGAAGAAACTTGGCACTTTTTTCGCCCCCCCTGATATCTCCCCCCCTCCTCGAGTGCAGCATCCAGATATTATGGCAAAGGCTAGCTCTCAGACCATCAGAGTCATTCATAGGCTGAGTAGCCTAATGATATCTCAGGCTAGGTCAGTCCTGCTTCCTTGTGTTGATGATGTTGGTGCCAGTTCATCATCGGCTAGCTCATCACACGTTTGTGTGCCTCACAGTTGCATTACATGGAAGAATATTTTCCTGGGTCCCATAGGTGATCTTCCTGAGTATCATTTTGTATTAGATGAGGATATACCAGATGCACGTGCAGAGGCTACAAACCCTGATGTGAGAGAGGAGGGGAATGCAGAGGCATGGACTCCTTCGGTGTCGGTATGTGTATACATTTTTTTGTTATGAAATATGTGATTTAAAGTTAATTTTTATAATAGAGTAATTTTAATTTTTAAGCCATGCTAACTTTTACATGTATGTGATCTTCATTCATGTTTAGTTGATGACTGAGGAGGAGCTCAGATAGATAGATGATGCTTTACTCTTGGCCATTTCATTTGGCCTTGAGACATCTACGGTACATTATGTTGTGTTTGCATTTTTTTTTTCTATTTGATATTGTAGCATATATGGTTGCTAATCTTTCTTTTATCTTGCAGATACCACCTACCCCAGGGGGACAAAGTGCGAAGGGTGAGCCAGCATGCATTGACAAATGAAAGGTAATTAGATGTTTTCTAATTGATTAAATATTGATGCATTCTTGTAAAATGTTTGTGGTAATCTCATTTAATTACATTCTTTATTGTATATAGGGTGTGGCTACTGGTGATGAGCCTGTACAGATTCAGCATCCTAGATCATAAGGGATTTTCATTCCCACAGAGAGCCCCATTGTATGTATAAGTATCATTTAAGTTTTAATTTTTTTATTGATGCAGAGGAAAGTATGATTGTTGTTCAATACAATTTCTATGATTTTTTTTGTACCAATAATGATTCATGTCTTGGATATGTTCATTACAACTTAAATAGGCTTATATGCACCTATCCAACCAACCAAGTTGGTTACAAAGGTTTATTTAATCAAACAAATACCAAATTACTACTTTCCCTCCAAAACTAATATGATCATTTGAATTTGAAATTCAAATTTCAAACTATAGTTTGTATGCATTCCCTAACTTTCTAAACTATTCCATTGACTCAAAATTGGTCATATGGATTTATTAAATGCAACTAAGTATGAAACTATCCTAAGACTACCCCATATGGCTCTTTTGGCCATTTTACATCATGTTGCCCTTAGGTCCTTACTAGGACTTTTATGACTTTTGTCTTTCAAAGTACATTGTTTATTACATAATTCTATTATTGGTTTTAATATATCCCAATTAACAATCAATGATTTCTTTGATCCTCTATCTTCATTTGGTACCAAGGCTCTCTTAGATGATTTATTAGGTGCCCCTGCACCAAACACCCCACCTTCAAAGAAACTCTTGTCCCAAGAGTTAAGGGGTACTATCTTCTTTCCTCCCATTCTTCTAGAGGGATGTTTGCAACTTTGCACCTGCAATGTATTACCCTACACACCTACATACAAATCATTAGAAACAAAAAGCATTGGATCCTTGTTACCAGTCATTGTAACCTTACTGCCTGCTGATTGTGAACAGTCATGTTTTATCCTTGACAAAGGCTGAATAACTTGTTGTCTAAGGTCATGTTGACCCTGTCTCTTATCCTCCATGGATATTTTCACTTCTTTGTTCACTCTCATCACCAAAGGACACCATACTATTCCTATCATCACTCCTTTTGCTGTCACTGTCTGCTTGTAAGCAGAATTTTGAGTTTTTTCTTGAACAATCTCATCCTTCATAACCAAAAGAGATGGCTTCAGTGGCAGATCTATCATATCATTTTTACTCTCCCTCTGCTCCTGCAAGTCCACAAACTCTTTCTTGCCAAAACAAATAACTCTTTCCTCATCATGACCAGTCAAAGGATTTAGCTTAAACTTCACACCATCTTTGTGTACTATATAAACATTTAATGAGCCAAAATGAATAGTGTTCCTTGAGGCTTGCCAAGGCCTTCCAAGGATTACATCGTAGCATGTCATTAGAATGTGATCACATATAGCTTGATCTTTTATATTCTCCTATAGAGAAATCCACTATTGCTTGCTCCCTTACAACAATATTTTGTGCATCACTGACCCAAAATGCCCTATATGGTCTATCAATAGGATACTTCTTCAATCCTAGTTTATTTACCATTTCATAAGACACTAAATCATCAAAGGAACTAGAGTCTATTATCATCTTACAAATCCTACCATGGCTCATGCAATTTGTCCTGAAAATGGATGGTCTGGTCTCCTTTTGCTGCTGCATTTGTGGTCCTCTTCTCACCATCAAAGATTCTCCTTCAAGTTCAGGGTCTGCATTATCGTACTTCTTTTCTTCCTCTTCTCCTTGGGTCAAGGTAACTCTCCTCTCCTCCTTCTTGAAATCCACACCTTTCTCAGGGCACTTGTAGGATTGATTGCCTACTCCTCCACATGTGAAGCATTTACCTGTGAAAACACTATTACCTCTTCCACTTCCAAATCTTCCTCCCCTAAAACTTCCTCTTAGCTCAGATGTAATCTATTTTCCTTTATCTTTGTCTTGATTTTTTGAAGTGTCAAACTGACTTCTTACACTTCTTCCTCTCATTGTTCCACCTCCTCTCTGATTTTCTTGCCTCTCATTCTTTCTTTTCAACTTCTCCTCTACCCGGATTGTCAACTGAAAACATTCTCCAAGTGTCATTGGTACATTCAATCCTATTTCATCTTGAATATTGTACTTGAAGCCATTAATGTATCTAGCCACCTTCTTATCTTCATCTTCCAGTCCTCCCCTAATACTCAGGGTATGGAATTTCTCAGTATAGGACATGACATCCATATCCCTCTATTTCAAATTGTTCCTTCTTATCTTAAAATTTGGATTGCTAAATCAGATGGGAAGAATTGATTTCTCACCATGGTCTTCATTCTCTCCTAATTTGAAATCTTATTCAATCCCCTTTTGATGCAGAGTCTGCAGCAACTAACTTCCACAAGCCAATAAATGGCTATCACAATCCAACTTAGGATTCTAGGACTTCTCACAAGTCCTCTTACCCACTCCGGGTATACTCAACCTCCAAGCCAAACAAGGAAATCCCACTTCAAAAGCCTCACCAACTATCACCAGAAATGGAGACAATCATGGACATACTATTCCAACCCAAACTCATCAATTTGTTTGGTTCCACCAAACTCCCAACACACCTTTGCACTTTTAGGCCTACAAACCTTGTAGCCTTCCAATTAGCTTCTTTGCACTTTTCTCCCAGTATCCCTTAATAGCATAGGGACTTCTCAATAGGTCCAAACACCCTTCTTGGTACATACTAAGAATCCAAAATCTTTTGGGCTGATCTTGCTCCAACACCTTCCAAACTGCTTCTTGGTACCTAGGCCTAGTTGATCAAGTTAGGCTAGGTCTTCAAGGAAGAATGGTAAAGTTTGGTTCTCAAGACCCAAAACACTTAAGGAAATCTCCAAAATAGTCAATACATCCAACTCCAACACTCAAACTGATCAAAAGTGCTTGTAACCATGACTGTCACCAATTACCTTGCAAAAACCGATCAAGCACATGGGCTTGCTTGACCTAGGGCCGACTTGGAAAAATAGTTGCCCTTCTCTCTAGGCCTCCAACCTCTGGCATTATGTTGCCTATTCTCCTAAATTGCATATCCCTTAGTTTTTGAGGGTGCCACTGGTGGGAATGCAAGTTAGGGATGCATTTGTGGAAGGGTCTAGGAAACAAGGCTTTTCAGACCACCTTCTACTAAAATGCAGATAACTTTTAAACCCCAACTCCTTTTTGAGTCAGACCAAAACCAAAAGTTTCCTAACTCACCCTTGCAACTATTTCATACACTTATCAATCATAAAAGTTCTGTATGGATCTGTACCACTGTAATAGCCGAGCGATTACCAGTAAATTTCCAAAAAATTGAAGTTTTTATTGTTTTTTCTCCAAACCACCGTACACTTTGATCTCCCCCTTTCAACTGAGATCACATATGACATATATAAAGGTCTACATGACCTTTGGAACAACCATATAGGTGTTCCCAACCATAAAACAAACAAACAACTACTTTTTGCTAATACTGTTTAGACTCTAAATACCCTATTCTAAGGCCTTTTGGTCCCATGGAGTCACTTGGTTTATAACCACACCAAAATGCTTGTGGGCCTTACATGTGCCTTTATTAAAAAACATAGACCAACTTGTAAAATATGGACCAAACCTTTATTCCAACTTCCTAATCTACTTGAATCCTCGCTTTCATGGAGCGGCAAGGTGTCCGGCAACATAGATACTTGTTCCCCCCTACCACATAGGTTGGGTGCCCTGCACCACCTTTCCTCTCTCTCATTCTGAACACTAGTCCACCAAGTGAGTGATGTTCCTCTCAGTCTTTTTGTTGCTACTTTTACCTTCTTATCTACCTCTATGTCTTCAAGATCAAAGTAGTTCTCAAGGGCCTCTGTCCACCCTAGCACTTCTTCACTATCCATTTTACCCTGGTATATTGGAAAATCAATATGGTTCTTCCCACCATTACCTTGTACTGCCTTAATGATTCTCATAAATCTCCTTTCTTCAAGATCATCTATTGTCTCATCCTCTTGCCTTGCATTACCAACCTCTTCTTCTTCATGGTTCTCTCCATGATTTCTTCCTCTAACCTCTTCTCCTCTAGGTTCTTCCTTTTCCTTTTCTAAGGATTGTATCCTTGTAATAAGCTTCAGCCTCTCTCTTCTCATATGTCTTTCTTCCCTCACTCTAGATGCTTCAAGTTCTCTCCTCTCTCTTTTCTCTTTTGCCAACTCTTCTCTCAACAAGGGCCAACTCATTGATTCTCTTTCTTTCCTCAACAAGAAATCTCTGGACACAACTTATGTACCTTTCAACTCTGGGACACACAAGGAGGAATTAGACACGCCAAGGCTTCAACAAAGGGACCGACACACTAAGGATTTTCAAGATTATAGGTCTTGGTCACACTACTAAACACCCAAACTTCAAAACCCTCCTTAAAATGGCTTAAAAACTAGGGCCTGCTTGTTCAAACCCCAAAACTCAATTCTAGAACATTTTGACTTGTCTAATGACAAGATATGATAATGACAACCTACATGAACCTATCAAATGACTTATCTACCATATGAAATCCTAAAATCCCATCTCATGCCCAATTACAACTTTTTTTTACATATGAGTCCAACATTATAACTTTGTATGCTTCCATGAGCCATAATTGGTGCAAGGATTGCCGAATTGACTTCAAGAGATGTTCCATGACCTCTGTAATGCCTTGGATCTTCAATGTTCCCCTGATGAGCATGGGATGCTCCTGCATCACTTATCTTCATAAATAAATTCAAAACTAATTTTTGTGATATTAACAACTACTATTTTGTATCTCATAGGAGACTCCTAGTGCACATGAGGTTCGATGGGACAGTTATGTAGATTTGATGATGCAGCCAATCACTCTTGAGGAGGAGCCTACAATAGTAAGTTGTAGTTTGAATTCATGATTAAATATGCTATAAATTTAGCATGCTATGAATTATAATGTTATGGTTTAAATTGTAGATTCATTTGACAAAGGTATTTGAACATATACAGCCCACAATCAAAGAGGTACCAGCATTGTCGAGGGCATACGAGAGGACTCCTGACCGGCACAGGAGGTCGACGAGAGAGGTATTTATTATTTAATTTTGATAGTATTAATCTCCATTATGGAAAAGATCATTATGCATTTGAGTAATTCAATGTTAGATACGTAGAATCATATAAACTTAGTAGTCTAACTTTGGTTTTTCCTTTTTTGTTTATGTAGGAGGCATCTGATCCACCTAGTGCAGTGAAGAGGCTGCATTTTGATCATCCACCAGCACCCTAGGATAGTATAGTTTTCGTAGGATGCATCATGAGACATTTTGAGATGGCATATGCCACATTGTATACAGAAACATTGATATTATACACATTCTGATGGCAGGATCACCCACATTTTGTATATGGATCTATGTATTTATATATATATATATATATATATATATATATATATATATATATATATATATATATATATATATATATATATATATATATATATATATATCTGTGTGTGTATATATATATATACATATATGTATATATATATGTATATATACATATATATATATATATACATATATATATATATATACATATATATATATATACATACATATATATATATATACATATATATAGATATATATATATATATATATATATATATATATATATATATATATATATATATATATATATATATATATATATATATATATATATTTGAGTACTTTGTCTATGGATACATGATCTTTGATATATATTTGTGTAAAATTTTGTCTATGGATACATGTATTTTGATATATATTTTTGTCATTTACATGCACAATGATATACATATTAATTTAGTATCTAGTATTGTTGAATTTATCATGGATCATGTGTCATGCCCTAAATTTTACTAGTAAAACCACAACAATTTTTTATTTTTTTTATAGCTTATGAAGTCACATAAGAAATTACATATTGTAAAACAAGTTTATCATTGAATAGGAGTTCAAAACTCATGTGGATAGTGTGAAGGTGTTAACATTTTAGTCACAGGTGGTTTTCAAATAGATTGGATGACAGTCTAGTTCAAGTTAGCGTCATGAGTCAAACGAGCAAGTTCAAGATACAACACTCATAAATTAGTGAGATAATTCATATCCTAACAAGCCTCTAATACTAATATTCTATTAGGGTCTATCGGTTGTATCATATGGACTAGGTCGTGATTCTAGCATGTAAGGGAAGGGGATCAAAATTACTTATTATCCTCATTATCAATGTACACACATTCATTAATCATTACAATATATATTAATGTGACAATTACTACATGGTGTGGAAGTGTAGTATGTCTTAATTGATTAAACACGCGTATCTAGAGAATTTAGATTCAGTACTCATCACATGAGCACCCTTAGTCAAATAAGAAAATGTGCACTTATCTACCACACTATATCGGATCTAACCATTGGAAATTAGAAAAGATATGCCCCAAAGGTAGCTTCGAAGTCTACATGATGGAGAAGGGGCCACTTGCATTGATAGTATCCATCATTCAACACATTAGTTACACAACTTATGGAATAAACAATTTGTATCTCATAGATTTTATTATGTCTTCTCTTACAAAAAACTTCATTTTGTTATATCATAAAATTAATTTGATGATTTCCTTGCTTAGAATTTCATTAAGCATGGTAATTAAAATCAATGTTATCCATGCATGTGATATGAACATAAAATTTTCCTTCCAAATTATTGAGTGCACAACAAGATTGTAAGCAATCTACTAAGTTTTAAATTTATACAATGAATGGTATCACATAACATCTATGGATTGTTATTATCAACTAGTCATTTACAATACCACAAGGAGAAAACTTTCTTTCACATTTTCAAATGATAACAATGATGTCAAATCAAATCTGTGACTTGTACCAATGCTTTCATAACAATATAAACTCCAAATGAAACATGCATATACAACCTTATCAATTATTTCTTCTACACGTACATTAGGTAACAATGATACAATCTCCTTCCATCACAATGGGGCAACATAAGGGACTTTTCAAAATCATAAGGAACATGGACATTGAAAGATATGGACAATGAGTAGCATGAACGTTGTCCAACATGATCATTGAGAACATGAACAAGCTGGTGAATCCTCCTTCACCAATGAGGGCACAATGTCAAGTTTTCTCATCCAACATCAATCTGCAAGATGGTCATTCCAAGCCATTTCCATTGCTCCCTTGGACACAAATCTGCATATGCAACACAACAAAATAAGAAGGACCATGGGTGCTTTCCACCCAACCATAGGCCTCAAAGAGACTACCCCCGTGCTAGGGAACAAGGCTCAAACTGGGATACACATACAATCTTTCAATGCATAAACATTACATTTCAAACTTGAACAATTTCCCCCCAAGACTATTTCACAATGGCTTCAAAGATGGAACCATAAACATAAGGTGAAGGTGTGTTCTAAAATGGAGACTTTCCATACCAAACCATATTTGCAATAAACAATTTTCATGCCCTCTCGGGGCTATCATAATTCAGCAAATTTCGTGTGCTCTTGGGGCTATCATAAATGAACCATTTAATGCCCTCTCGGGGCCTCCATATTTCCTCCTCCAAACCCACTACCAAGCTATAACTCCTTAAACTTCCTTTCTACACCATACTTTCCTTATCACCCCTAGCAAGATATGAAATGTTATGGCATACAATGGAGCCCATACTCCAAGGTTCTCAATACATTTTTCGAACCCAACTTAAGCCCTTCACCCTAGACTTCTCTTCCCTTCCCACAAGGGTGAGTGTAAGTCCCACGCCCATAATAATACTCAAGCACAAAACAAGAAAACAAAACCAAGTAGAAATAAAACAAGAAATTTTCAAGAGCACATCACATTTCACAACACAATATCAACAACCATAATACAACAAGGAAATAAACGAAATCCAAACCTCATACTCACAGTACTCCGCACAATACAACAAGATGCACAATGGTGTCACACTAATCTACATGGAATGAACACCATTCAAGCACTCACATGAATGCTACTCCACAATGCAATGCAATGCATACTCCATTGATAAACTCCACACTTGCATATTTGCTTAACCATGCTAAAAGAAAGAAATGGAAAATAAGAAAGTTTGAGATACCAACCTTGGTCCAAGCTAGGGTAAGGATAGTTGTAGTAGAGCTCCCCTAAACTCCCTCCAAAACCTACTTGTCTCTAAAATTAGAGGGTGGGCAAACACCCCACTAGTTTGGCCAAGACCCTCTAATAAAGCCTTCCCACTAACTTATTTTAGCAAAAATACTAAGCCACTCCATCCTTAAAAACTTGTCTCCTCTAATGGTTCATTGATAGCCCTCACGAGCTCTAAGTTATGGCCCTTGAAGGATCGACCTCAAAATGCAGTTAGAGCACCTTGAAGACTCCTCGGTACGGGGTGGCCGCAAATGATGGATGGTCTTTGTGGCCAAAACAAGGGTGTGACTAGGGTTCACCCACCCATCCAGAGCTAATGGCACTGACGATTCGATGCCAAGATCAGCGCTTTCAAAGTTACGCTGTGGTGCACCTATGAACTGAGGCACACTACAAGTTTTGGCATCGAGGGAGATCACTATGATGAATCCAAACGAAATGTGATCTCTCAAAAATGAGATAGGTTATTTTAGACCTCCATATCACCATCTTATAGCATTTGACAGTTCATCAATAGCCCTCACGAGCTCTAAGTTATGACCCTCGAAAGATCGACCTCAAAATGCACTTAGAGTACCTTGGAGACTCCTCGGTACGGGGTGGCCGCAAATGATGGATGGTCTTCATGGCCAGAACAAGGGTGTGACTAGGGTTCACCTGCCCATCTGGAGCTAATGGCAATGATGATTCGATGCCAAGATAAGTGATTTCAAAGTTGCTCTATGGTGCACCTATAAACTGAGGCACACTACAAGTTTTGGCATCGAGCGAGATCGCTGTGCTGAATCCAAACGGAATGTGATCTCTCAAAAATGAGATAGGTTATTTTAGGAATCAATATCACCATTTTGTATTATTTGACAGTTCATCGATAGCCCTCATGAGCTCTAAGTTATGACCCTCGAAAGATCGACCTCAAAATGCACTTAGAGCACCTTGGAGACTCCTTGGTACGGGGTGGCCGCAAAAGATGGAAGGTCTTCATGGCCAGAACAAGGGTGTGACTAGGGTTTACCCGCCCATTCGGAGCTAATGGCACTGACGATTCGATGCCAAGATCAACAGTTTCATAGTTACGCTGTGGTGCACCTATGAACTGAGGCACACTGCGAGTTTTCACATCGAGCGAGATTGTTGTGCTGAATCCAAACGAAATGTGATCTCTCAAAAATGAGATAAGTTATTTTAGGCCTCAGTATCACCATCCTATAGCATTTGATAGTTCATCAATAGCCCTCACGAGCTCTGAGTTATGACCCTCGAAAGATGGACCTCAAAATGCACTTAGAGCACCTTAGAGACTCCTCGGTATGGGGTGGCCAAAAATGATGGATAGTCTTTGTGGCCAGAACAAGGGTGTGACTAGGGTTCACTCGCCCATCTGGAGCTAACGGCACTGACGATTTGATGCCAAGATCAGCAGTTTCAAAGTTACACTGTGGTGCAGCTATGAACTGAGGCACACTACAAGTTTTGGCATCGATCGAGATCATTGTGCTGAATCACAACAAAATGTGATCTCTCAAAAATGAGATAAGTTATTTTAGGCCTCAGTATCACCATCCTATAGCATTTGACAGTTCATCAATAGCCCTCACAAGCTCTGAGTTATGACCCTCGAAAGGTCGACCTCAAAATGCACTTAGAGCACCTTGGAGACTCCTTTGTACGGGGTGGCCGCAAATGATGGATGGTCTTTGTGGCCAGAACAAGGGTGTGACTAGGGTTCACCCGCCCATTTGGAGCTAATGGCACTGACGATTCGATGCCAAGATCAGTGGTTTCAAAGTTACGCTGTGGTGCACCTATGAACTAAGGCACACTACAAGTTTTGGCATCGAGCGAGATCGCTGTGCTGAATCCAAACGGAATGTGATATCTTGAAAATGAGATAGGTTATTTTAGGCCTCGATATCATCATCTTGTAGCATTTAACATTTCATTGATAGCCCTCACGAGCTCTGAGTTATGACCCTCAAAAGATCGACCTCAAAATGCACTTAGAGCACCTTGGAGACTCCTCAGTACGGGGTGGCCTCAAATGATGGATGGTCTTTGTGGCTAGAACAAGGGTCTAACTAGGGTTCACCCGCCCATCCAGAGCTAATGGCACTGACGATTCAATGCCAAGATCAGCGGTTTCAAAGTTAGGTTGTGGTGCACCTATGAACTGAGGCACACTGCGAGTTTTGGCATCGAGGGAGATTGCTGTGCTAAATCCAAATGGAATTTGATCTCTCAAAAATGAGATAGGTTATTTTAGGCCTCAATATCACCATCCTGTAGCATTTGACAATTCATCAATAGCCCTTATGAGATCTGAGTTAAGACCCTCGAAAGATTGACCTCAAAATGCACTTAGAGAACCTTGGAGACTCCTCGGTATGGGGTGGCCGCAAATGATGGATGGTCTTTGTGGCTAGAACAAGGGTGTGACTAGGGTTCACCAGCCCATCTGGAGCTAATGACACTGACGAATCGATGCCAAGATCAGCGGTTTCAAAGTTACACTGTGGTGCACCTATGAACTAAGGCACACTGCGAGTTTTGGCATCAAGCGAGATCGTTGTGCTGAATCCAAACGGAATGTGATCTCTCAAAAATGAGATAGGCCATTTTAGGCTTCATTATCACCATCTTGTAGCATTCAACAGTTCATCGATAGCCCTCACGAGCTCTAAGTTATGACCCTTGAAAGATCGACCTCAAAATGCAGTTAGAGCACCTTGGAGACTCCTCAGTGTGGGGTGGTCACAAATGATGGATGGTGTTAATGGCCAGAGCAAGGGTGTGACTAGGATTCACCCACCCATCTGGAGGTAATGGCACTGATGATTCGATGCCAAGATCAGCGGTTTCAAAGTTAGGCTCTGGTGCAGCTATGAACTGAGGCACACTGTGAGTTTTGGCATTGAGTGAGATCGTTGTGCTGAATCCAAATGGAATGTGATCTCTCAAAAATGAGATAGGTTATTTTAGGCCTCAGTATCACCATCTTGTAGCATTTGATAGTTCATTGATAGCCCTCATGAGCTCTGAGTTACAACCCTCGAAAGATCGACCTCAAAATGCACTTAGAGCACCTTGGAGACTCCTCGGTATGGGGTGGCCATGAATGATAGAGGGTCTACATGATTGGAACAAGGGTGTAACTATGGTTCATCCACCCACTCGAAGCTAATGGAACTGACTTGTAGCTATTAGGAGTTAGATTTTGAAAAGTTGTCAAGAAAGGTTGACCCCTTTGACTTGTATCATGAAAGGTTGCTTTGTGCCTTGCTTGATTGTTTGAAGACTACTTCGTGTGTCAGTATCCTTCTTGAAAAAAAAATTGCTTCTGAACATCAAGCTTGCAATATTATCAATTATTGTCAAACTTTTTCAACCAAGTCAAAACGTCAAATGCAAATATTTGTTCACTTGTCATCTCTCTTACTTTATGTTCAATACAAAGAGCTAGAAGAGAAAAATAATCTTTCTTACCTTCATCTCTCTAAGCACATGATAGAAATCAATTCTAAACTTGAGAAAAGGTTAGAGGAGAATATTGCATTCTTAAATTAATCTCCCTTAAGACCTTTACATACACATGGGGCATTCTTAAATTAATCTCCATGGAAGAAAATTTCATAAAACTAAAGATTCCATAGTGTTGAAACATAAAATCCAAGATCTCATTTATGATGGGATTGTTGATACCTCTAATGACTCATTTGTCACAAGATCATGCTGATGAACCTATGTCAAGTGATGATTTCCTTGACACCTTCACTTCTTATAACACTAATGAACCCTCTAAAGTGTCAAAGCTTTCGAAAATGCCTCCACCAAACAAAGAACCTAATTCTTTCCATATAGACCATGTGTACCCTCAAGGGCTACAACTAAAATAAAATCAAGCTAACCATGCGTACCCTATTTTACTTTCTCATCCACTCATAGCCTTCATATCCAACTTCATATCATGTCATTATACATGTGCTATCTTGCTTATTGGCTTTAACTACTTATCCTACATGTTATCTTCTTTCATGGATTTCATGGCTTATCCCAAATGTGCTTCATACAACTTTTCAATATGCAAGTCTTTCAAATGGTATGATTGGTTGCAAAATGGAAGAAATCAAGTATTCTAATTGTTCATCCGTACTTTCTAGATTTTTCTTATTTGATTAGTTTGATAAAAATAGTTTTAATAATCATAATGTCAGCTTTATGTCAAATAAGGAAAAAACCAAATTTGTAATAAGATATCTGCATGCAATTATCTTTCATATAGTTATAAATGCTCTTAAAATTATCGTTATAGCCTTGTATCACATGCAAATATGATTTGGAAGAACTTGTTCAATATCTTCCTCTTATAATTTCTTACAAAGAACCTACCAAAATACAAAAACCATATACAAAAAACTACACATTTTACATCATAATACATCATAAATTTTAGAAATTCTCCCCAATACCACCCCCCTCCAACTCTTCATGATATACCTACATTCCAATATCATAAAAAAGTTAGTAGCTTATTGTATTAAACAAGATAATCATCAATTCATTAAATCATTATGAAGAAAATAACATAAGAAGTATATATACCTAGTCGAGTATTCCAATAGGGTCCTCTCTCTATTTTAGGGTCTCCAACAGGGCTTCAGTATTAGCATTAGCAATAGTAAAAAGTTCTTTTACTTTTGGTCTTCTATGATGCTTCAATAACTTTACATTTTTTGCTATAATAAGATGCGAATATATGAGAATTACTTTGTGCTTCTGATAGTCTTCGAATGCAGGAATTCCATTCCTTCTAAGCATGTATGTCCGTAGCCATGTTCCAGCAACAACCACTGAACCAGTAGGATACATGAATCCATCATCATCTTTGATCGGTTGTGCAAGTTTTTTTTTGCCTCTTACACAATGTACTAACCAATAATCAGATTTCTCATCATTCCCCTGTGGTGCAACCAATGCAAAGACATGTCCTGGCTGAAGTAGATTTGATAGATGGTTATGCTCAAGTGAACTTTTCATGTCATCATTTTTGATATAGGGTATGATAGACAATGGAGTAAGATAATGTGGAGCCCATGTGTCCACCCACTCACTTGACTCACAGTGATCCCAATCACACTGAAAACAAGTACAACAAAAACAAGCTAGTTGTCGTGTCCAAATGGTCCATGTATTAGAATTAGAGCTCTGAAATGAATGCATTTTTGATGAGTCTCTCACTATAGCACAATTTGATCTATCACCTATGGACCTCTCCTTAACCAACCAAAAGAACCTGCGTACCACTGAATCCAGAGTCCCCCCTCTTGTGATAATGCTAAACTACACCAATCAACAATGCTACGAGCATCAAGAAGCTATGTTGCTGAAATCTTCAGTTGCTCCTTAACTAGAGCTCTCTTCACACATGCCCTTGCTTCATCATGTTCCCCTTTTCCATGGCCGGACTCAAAAAAACTCCAAATATGAGGCACCCCTCTCTCTACGTGCATCCTACACAACCAATAAAATATGCGAGCATTCTTGAATTGACCTGTATAGTTATTTTACCAAATGATATGTCTATCCATAGCAATTGCATGCTCATGTAAGAAATCAAAAAAATTCTCAAAACAATGTTGCACAAACTCGTGAGAGTGAGATCTATCATCACTCATATAAAAATGATGCTCTCTAATAATCTTTCGATTATCTTTCACACTATCAGGGGCATGTCTATATGTTATGTGAACAAAAATTACAATCTAAATGGAGTTGTAATACTGAGATTGTGTCTCATTTTGAGGTTGCAATGTGTAGTTCTCAGCAAAATCGACAACTGATATAATAGTGCCAATGGGAAAAGTCTCCTTACATGTTCTAAATTGTTGATCCAACCATTGAGACCTGTGACTATGTCTTGCATACTTGTAAAAAAGATTTTCCTTGAAATCTGAAATAAAATTAGCCACATTGATATCTTTTCCAACCAATTCACATCTAGAGCTCTCACTCCCACTCTTCAATGTGTATTTTTCCGTTTCATATACCTTTTTTTTTAGTAAATTCTTTCCAAGATCTTGTTCGCACCCCTCATGGAAACATGTGTCAAACTTGGATAAGCCACCACATTTTGAACACTTCTCATTTAAGCAAGCATTTCTATAAAAGGAACAACCATCAACTCTATGACATAAGAGTTGATCTAGCAAGTCTCTTGATGCTTTTGGAAGCCCACTAGCCCCACAATCCTCCAACATTTCTTTACTATGCAAAGTAGAATGGATGGAGCGTAATAGTTCATAGTGCATAGAAAACTCAACATGATATTTGCAACAACATATATTTTGAATTTTGAGTGACACACAATAAAATGGCTTCAAAGATTCAAAAGCCCTTTGTGATATATGAAGACTTGGATGACTCTCTCTAAATTGTTTGAACAACATAGTTTGACTTACTTCTAAATGGTGTTTAGGATGTGGCGTGTGATCTCTGATGCCAATTCTCAACTTTAAGATGTCTTTAGAATTGGGTGATACTTGTGAGTTAGAGCGCCAAAATTGTGTAATTTTTTCCTTCACATCGTCGGATAGCTTCTTATCAAAACTTGAAAGTCTCCCACCAAATGCCCATTTTTCATTTTGAAGAGGATCATCAATTTTCTCTCGTCGACTAAGTGCTCTTTTCAAAGTAGTACGATTTAGATTCAAATCAATACAAGTTTGTCTCATATATCTACCATTTCTCAAATGATGACTTACCAAAGAGGTTGTAATGACCCTTCGAGCAAGTCTATTATCCTTCTCTCTGCTATTTTTTCCAATGCTATTGAGAGCACTAAAAAGATTCTTCATGATAATGGCATTTCTTTCCAACTTTTTATTGACACGAATCTTCAATTTGGAAAGCATAGGTCTCATCTTTTGCATCTTTAATAAGTGCATGAAAAGCTGACATTGCTCTACCACTATCTTGTTGCCGAAAAACATCTGATATAGTCTTGAAGCCCATAACCGAATGGTTCTTTCTAATTTTTTCCTTCCAAACTAGCAATAATCGTTTCATCAATTTCAATTATCCATTTTGGTGTTTTAGAACCTTCATGCTGATTATAATTAGGAGATATGTAAGGTTCTTGTGCATTAGGTTCCTGTGCATTGTCATCTTCGACATGGTCAATTATGCAATTTGGATTATGACTTGGTGGCATTTCTTCTTCAAAATTTTCATTCTTCAAATTTTAAATTTCAGCATTATCATTTTCAATAGGTACATTTTCATTCCCCAACTGTACATATTCATTATCTGATTCTATGATTTCACCTTTGATTAATTCATCATCAACTTGACTGATATTTAGCATACCTTGTCTTTTTCTTCAATGTTCCATTTTGTCCCTTTCTCTATATGACGCAATGTCTTCATTGGATATCTTCCTTTTGCATTTATCCTTTCGACGACTACTACTCCCCATTCAGATGACAAATTTGAACACCTAAGGTTATATTTTCAATTTTTTTTTGATTAGTTGGGCCCCAAAACGTGACTTTTTTCAAAACCTGTGAAAAAAAAGTGGAAAAGTGATGTTGTCGGGTCTGCAGGGACAGGGAATTATTAGAAATTGGTGCCAGTAAAATTGGATATCCAATATTGCGAAGTGAATTTTTGGAGGGAAAACTTGCTATAATTTCCCTCTTTTGCCATAATTATATTAATATTATCAAAATCAAAACTTGCTATAATTTTTTGACTTTGGTTTATTACTAAGCTAATAGTATAGTAGTATTAATATATAATAGTATTAATAGTATAATAGTATTAATATAAAGTATCAATAGTATTAATATATAATAGTATTAATATATACTAATATTAATATATAGTATTAATATAGCTATAGTATCAATATTATTATACCCATAATAGTATTAATATTATTACTATAGATATAATAGTGTAAATATTTAGTGTTTATTTATATTATTATGCTACAATATAGTATTAATATATATATTATTATAGCTATTATAGTATTATTATTATCACTATAGATATGATAATATTAATATTTAATGTTTATTTATATTATTATTATTATTAACATAAAATAGTATAAATACTATATATATATCCTTTCATTTTTTAACCCATATACATACGAACGATTTGACTATGTCTGTAGGGGTCCTAGGACCCCTAGGGACATATGTCGTCATTTAATGGGTCAAAGAGGGTCGTAGGTCACCCTATGAACCCCTTTGACTCATATGAATGATTCGAATATGTCCCTAGCAGTCCCAAGACCCCTAGGGACATATGTCATCAGTTAATGGGTCAAAGGGGGTCATAGGGTGACCTATGACCCCCTTTGACCCATATGAACAATTCGAATATGTCTCTAGGGGTTCTAGGACCCCTAGAGACTTATGTCATCATTTAATGGGTCAAAGGGGGTCATAGGTCACACTATAACCTCCTTTGACCCATATGACCCATTCAAATATGTTCCTAAGGGTCCGAGGACCCATAGCGACATATGTTATCGTTTAATGGGTCAAAGAGAGTCATAGGTCACCCTCTGACCCCCTTTGAGCCATATTTCGCATTTGAATGTCCCTAGGGGTTCTAGCACCCATAGAGACATATGTTATCATTTAATAGGTCAAAGAGAGTCATAAGTCATCCTATGACCCCCTCTGACCCATATTACCCATTCGAATATGTCCCTAGGGATCCTAGAACCCCTAGCGACATATGTCATCATTTAATGGGTCAAAGAGGGTCATAGGTCACCCTATGACCCCATTTGACTCATATGAATGATTCAAATATGTCCTTATGGGTCCTAGGACCCCTAGGGTCATATGTCATCGTTTAATAGGTCAGAGGGTGTCATAAGGCACCCTACGACCCCCTTTGACCCATATGAATGATTCGAATATGTCTCTAAGGGTCTTAGGACCCCTAGGGACATATGTCATCGTTTAATGAGTCAAAGGGGGTCATAGGTCACCCTATGACCCCCTTTGACCCATATGACCCATTCAAATATGTTCTTAGGACCCTTAAGGACATATATCATCATTTAATGGGTCAAAGGGGGTCATAGGGCACCCTGTGACACCCTTTGACCCATATGAACAATTCGAATATGTCCTTAGGGGTTCGAGGAACCCTAAGGACATATGTCATCGTTTAATGGGTCAAAAGGTGTCATAGGTCACCTTATGACCCCCTTTGACCCATATGAACGATTCGAATATGTCCTTAGGAGTCCTAGGACCCCTAAGGACATATGTCATCGTTTAATGGGTCAAAACATGTCGTAGGTCATCTTATGACCCCCTTTGACCCATATGAATGATTCAAATATGTCTCTAGAGATTATAGGACCCCTAGAGACATATGTCATTGTTTAATGGGTCAAAGGGGGTCATAGGTCACCCTATGACCCCCTTTGACCCATATGAACGATTCAAATATATCCCTAGGGGTCCTAAGACCCCTAGGGACATATGTCATTGTTTAATGGGTCAAAGGGTGTCATAGGTCACCCTATGACCCCCTTTGACCCATATGAACGATTTGAATATGTCTTTAGGGGTTGTAGGATACCTAGAGACATATGTCATCGTTTCATGAGTTAAAAGGGGTCATAATTCACCCTATGACTCCTTTTGACCCATATGAATGATTCGAATATGTCCCTAGGGGTTGTAGGACCCCTAGAGATATATGTCATCGTTTAATGGGTCAAAGGGGGTCATAAGTGACCCTATGACCCCTTTTGATCCATATGAACGATTTTAATGTCCTTAGGGGTTTTAGGACCCCTAGAGACATATGTCATCATTTAATGGGTCAAAGGAGGTCATAGGTCACCTTATGACCCCCTTTGACCCATATGAACAATTCAAAGATGTCTCTATGAGTCCTAGGACCCCTAGGGACTTATGTCATCGTTTAATGGGTCAAAGGGTGTCATAAGGCACCCTATGACCCCCTTTGACCCATATGAACGATTCAAATATCTCCTTAGGGGTCTTAGGACCCCTAGGGACATATGTCCTCATTTAATAGGTCAAAAGGAGTCATAGGTCACCCTATGACCCCTTTTGACCCATATGAACGATTCAAATATGTCCCTAGGACCCCTAGGGACATATGTCGTCATTTAATGTATCAAAAGGTGTCATAGGTCACCTTATGACCCCTTTTGACCCATATGGACGATTCGAATATATCTCTAAGGGTTCTACGACTCCTACAGACATATGTCTTCATTTAATGGGTCAAAGGGAGTCATAGGTCACCCTATGACCCCCTTTGATCCATATTAATGATTCGAATATATCCCTATGGACTTTAGAACCCCTAAGGACATATGTCATCATTTAATGGGTCAAAGGGGGTCATAGGTCACCCTATGACCCCCTTTGACCCATATGAACAATTCGAATATGTTCCTAAGGGTTATAGGACACCTAGAGACATATTTCGTTGTTTAATAGGTCAAAGGAGGTCGTAGGTCACCCTATGACCCCCTTTGATCCATATGACCGATTCGAATATGTTCCTAGGGGTCCAAAGACCTCTAGCAACATATATCATCATTTAATGGATCAAAGGGGGTCATAGGTCATGCTATCACCCACTTTGACCCATATGAACGATTCAAATATATCCCTAGGGGTCATAGGACCCCTAGGGACATATGTCATTGTTTAATGGGTCAAAGGGTGTCATAGGTCACCCTATGACCCCCTTTGACCTATATGAATGAAACAAATATGTCACTAGGGTTATAGGACCTGTAGAGATATATGTCATCGTTTAATGGGTCAAAGGGAGTCATAAATCACCCTATGACCCCCTTTGACCCATATGAACAATTTGAATATGTCGCTAGAGGTTCTAAGACCCCTAGAGACATATGTCATCGTTCAATGGATCAAAGAGAGTCATAGGTCACCCTATGACCCTCTTTGACCCATATTACTCATTTGAATATGTATCTAAGGGTCTTAGAACCCCTAAGAACATATGTCATCGTTTAATCGGTCAAAAGGGGTCATAGGTCACCCTATGACCCCCTTTGACCCATATGAACAATTCAAATATGTCCCTATGGGTAGTAGGACCCCTAGAGACATATGTCTTTGTTTAATGGGTCAAAGGGTGTCATAAGGCACACTATGAGCTCTTTTGACCCATATGAATGATTCGAATATGTCCCTAGAGGTCTTAGGACCCCTAAGGACATATGTCATCGTTTAATGGGTCAAAGGGGGTCATAGGGTCCCTTTTGACCCATATGGCCCATTCAAATATATCCTTAGGACACTTAGAGACATATGTCATCGTTTAATGCGTCAAAGGGGGTCATCGGGCACCCTATGACCCCCTTTGACCCATACAAACAATTCAAATATGTCCATAGAGATCTTAGGACCCATATAGACATATGTCACCATTTAATGGGTCAAGGGGTGTCATAGGTCACCCTATGACCCCCTTTGACCCATATGAACGACTCAAATATGTCCCTAGGGGTTATAGGACCCCTAGAGACATATGTCGTCCTTTAATGGGGCAAAGGGGGTCATAAGTCACCCTATGACCCCCTTTGACCCATATGAACAATTCGAATGTCCCTAAGGGTTCTACGACCCATAGAGACATATGTCGTCGTTTAATGGATCAAAAGGGGTCATAGATGACCCTATGATCCCCTTTAACCCATACGACCCATTCGAATATGTTCTTAAGGGTTCGAGGACCTCTAGCGACATATGTCATCATTTAATAAGTCAAAAAGGGCTCATAGGTCTCCCTATAACCCCCTTTGACCCATATGAATGATTTGAATATATCCCTATGGGTCCTAGGACCCTTATGGACATATGTCATCGTTTAATGGGTCAAAGCGGGTCATAGGTCACCCTATGACCCCCTTTGACCCATATGAACAATTCGAATATGTCCCTAAGGGTTATAGGACCCTTAGAGACATATGTTATTGTTTAATGGATCAAAAGAGCTCATAGATCATCCTATGACCCCCTTTGACCCATATGACCCATTCGAATATGTTCCTAAGAGTCTGAGGATCTCTAGTGACATATGTCCTCATTTAATGGGTCAAAAGGGGTCATAGGTCACCCTATCACCCCTTTTGACCTATATGAACGATTCAAATATATCCACAGGGGTTCTAGGACCCCTAGGGACATATGTTATCGTTTAATGGGTCAAAGGGTGTCATAGGTCACCCTATGACCCCTTTTGACCCATATCAATGATTCGAATGTGTCCCTAGGGGTTATAGGACCCCTAGAGATATATGTCATTGTTTAATGGGTCAAAGGAGGTCATAAGTCACCCTATGACACCCTTTGACCCATATGAACAATTCGAATACGTACCTGGAGGTTCTAGGACCCCTAGAGACATATGTCATCGTTTAATGGGTCAAAGGGGGTCATAGGTCACTCTATGACACCCTTTGACTCATATGACCCATTCGAAAATGTTCCTAGGTGTTTGAGGACCCCTAGAGACATATGTCATTGTTTAATGTGTCAAAAAAGGTTATAAGTTACCTTATGACCTCTTTTGACCTATATTACCCATTGAATATGTCCCTAGGGGTTTTAAGACCCCTAGAGACATATGTTATCATTTAATGAGTCAAGGAGAGTCATAGGTCACCCTATGACCCCCTTTTACCCATATTACCAATTTGAATATATCTCTAGGGGTCCTAAAACTCTTAGGAACATATGTCATCATTTAATGGGTCAAAGGGGGTCATTTGTCACCCTATGATCCCCTTTGACCCATATGAACAATTCGAATATGTCCCTAGGGGTTCTAGGACCCCTGGAGACATATGTCATCATTTAATGCGTCAAAGGGGGTCATAGGGTGCCCCTTTGACTCATATGACTTATTTGAATATGTTCTTAAGGGTCCGAGGACCCCTAGCGACATATGTTGTCGTTTAATAGGTCAAAGAGATTCATAGGTCACCTTATGACCCCCTTTGACCCTTATTACCCATTTGAATATGTTCTTAAGGGTTCTAGGACCCCTAGGGACATATGTTGTTGTTTAATGGGTCAAATAGAGACATAGGTCACCCTATGACCCCCTTTGACCCATATTACCTTTTTGAATATGTTCCTAGGGGTCCTAGAACCCTTCGAGACATATGTCATCATTTAATGGGTCAAAGGGGGTCATAGGTCACCCTATGACCCCCTTTGACCCATATGAATGATTCAAATATGTCTTTATTGGTCTTAGAACCTCTAGGGACATATGTCGTCGTTTAATGGGTCAAAGTGTGTCATAGGTCACCCTATGACCCCCTTTGACCCATATAAACAATTCGAATATGTCCCTAGGGGTTATAGGACCCCTGGAGACGTATGTCGTTGTTTAATTGGTCAAAGAGGGTCATAGGTCACCCTATGACCCCCTTTTGTCCTATTTGACTAATTCGAATAGGTTCGTAAAGGTTCGAGGACCTTTAGCGACATATTTTGTCGTTTAATGGGTCAAAGATGGCTATAAGTCACCTTATGACCCCTTTTGACCCATATTACCTATTCAATAAGTCTCTAGGGATTCTATGACCCCTAAAAATATATGTTATCGTTTAATGGGTCAAAGAGAGTCATAGGTCACCCTATGACCCCCTCTGACCCATATTACCCATTCGAATATGTCTTTAGGGGTCCTAGAACTCTTAGGGACATATGTCATCGTTTAATGGGTCAAAGAGTGTCACAGGTCACCCTTTGATCCCCTTTGACCCATATGAACAATTCGAATATGTCCCTAGGGGTTTTAAGACCCCCAGAGACATATGTCATCGTTTAATGGGTCAAAGGGAGTCATAGCGTGCCCCTTTGACCCATATGACCCATTCAAATATGTGCCTAGGAGTCCGTGGACCCCTAGCGACATACGTTGTCGTTTAATCGGTCAAAGAGAGTCATAGGTCACCCTACGACACCCTTTGACCCATATTACCCATTCGAATATGTCCTTAGGGGTTCTAGAACCCTTAGAGACATATGTTGTTGTTTAATGGGTCAAAGAGAGTCATAGGTCACCCTATGACCCCTTTTGACCTATATTACCCATTCAAATATGTCCTTAGGGGTCCTAGAACCCTTTAGGACATATGTCATCATTTAATGGGTCAAAGGGGGTCATAGGGTGACCTATGACCCCCTTTGAAGCATATGAACGGTTCAAAAATGTCCTTATTGGTCTTAGGACCTCTAGGGACATATGTCATCGTTTAATGGGTCAAAGGGTGTCATAAGTCACCCTATGACCCATTTTGACGCATATGAACAATTCGAATATGTCCTTAGAGGTTATAAGACCCCTAGAGACATATGTCATTGTTTAATGGGTCAAAGGGGGTCATAGGTCACTCTATGACCCCCTTTGACCTATATGACCAATTTGAATATGTTCCTAGGGGTCCGAGGACCTTTAGCGATATATGTCGTTGTTTAATGGGTCAAAAGGAGTCATAGGTCACCCTATTACCCCCTTTGACCCATATGAATGATTCGAATATATCCCTAGGGGTCCTAGGAACCCTAAGAACATATGTCATCATTTAATGGGTCAAAGGGAGTCATAGGTCACCCTATGACTGCGTTTGACCCATATGAACGATTCGAATATGTCCTTAGGGGTTATAGGACCCCTACAGATATATGTCATCATTTAATGGGTCAAAGGGGGTCATAGGTCACCCTATTACCCCCTTTGACCCATATGAACAATTCGAATATGTCCCTAGAGGTTCTAAGACCCCTAGAGACATATCTCGTGGTTTAATGGGTCAAAAGGGGTTATAGTTCACCCTATGACCCCCTTTGACCCATATGACCCATTCGAATATGTTCCTAAGGGTTGGAAGACTCCTAGCGA
The DNA here is from genome assembly GCA_028749045.1 of Cupressus sempervirens. Classification (NCBI taxonomy): domain Eukaryota; kingdom Viridiplantae; phylum Streptophyta; class Pinopsida; order Cupressales; family Cupressaceae; genus Cupressus; species Cupressus sempervirens. The sequence continues at coordinate 175,057,557 of CM053793.1, forward strand.
CATATGTCATCATTTAATGGGTCAAAGAGGGTCATAGGTCACCCTATCACCCCCTTTGACACATTTTACTCATTGAATATGTCTCAAGGGGTTCTAGGACCCCTAGAGACATATCTTGTCATTTAATGGGTCAAAAAGAGTCGTAGGTCACCCTATGACCCCCTTTGACCCATATTACCTATTCGAATATGTCCCTAGGGGTCCTAGAACCTCTAGGGACATATGTCATTGTTTAATGGGTCAAAGGGAGTCATAGGTCACCTTATGACCCCCTTTGACCCATATGCACAATTTGAATATGTCCTTAGGGATTCCAAGACCCCATAGGGACATATGTCGTCATTTAATGGGTCAAAAGGGGTCATAGGTCACCCTATGATCCCCTTCGACCCATATGAACAATTTGAATATGTCCCTAGAGGTTCTAGGACCCCTAAAGACATATCTCATGGTTTAATGGGTCAAAGGGGGTTATAGTTCACCCTATGACCCCCTTTGACCCATATGACCCAATCGAATATGTTCCTAAGGGTTGGAAGACTCCTAGCGACATGTGTCATCATTTAATGGGTCAAAGAGGGTCATAGGTCACCCTATCACCCCCTTTGACCCATTTTACTCATTGAATATGTCTCAAGGGGTTCTAGGACCCCTAAAGACATATGTTGTCATTTAATGGGTCAAAGAGAGTCGTAGGTCACCCTATGACCCCCTTTGACCCATATTACCTATTCGAATATGTCCTTAGAGGTCCTAGAACCCCTAGGGACATATGTCATCGTTTAATGGGTCAAAGGGAGTCATAGGTCACCCTATGACACCCTTTGACCCATATGCACAATTTCAATATATCCTTAGGGGTTCCAAGACCCCATAGGGACATATGTCATCATTTAATGGGTCAAAGGGGGTCATAGGTCACCCTATGATCCCCTTTGACCCATATGAACAATTCAAATATGTGCCTAGGGGTTCTAGGACTCCTAAAGACATATGTCATTGATTAATGGGTCAAAGGGGGTCATAGGTCACCCTATGACCCCCTTTGACCCATATGACCCTTTCGAATATGTTCTTAGGGGTCCAAGGACTCCTAGCGACATATGTTGTCATTTAATTGGTCAAAGAGAGTCATAGGTCACCCTATGACCCCCTTCGACCCATATTACCCATTCGAATATGTTCCTAGGGGTTCTAGGACCCCTAGAGACATATGTTGTCATTTAATGGGTCAAAGAGACTCATAGGTCACCCTATGATCCCCTTTGACTCATATTACCCATTCGAATATGTCACTAGGCGTCCTAAAATTTTTAGGGACATATGTCATCATTTAATGGGTCAAAGGGGTTCATAGGTCATTGACCTATGACCCCCTTTGACTCATATGAACGATTCAAATATGTCCTTATTGGTCCTAGGACCTCTAGGGACATATGTCATTGTTTAATGGGTCAAAAGGTGTCATAAGGCACCCTATGACTCCCTTTGACCCATATGAATGATTCGAATATGTCCTTAGGGGTCTTAGGACCACTAGGGATATATGTGATCGTTTAGTGGTCACCCTATGACCCCCTTTGACCCATATGGCTCATTCAAATATGTCCCTAGGACCCTTAGGGATATATGTCATCATTTACTGGGTCAAAGGGGCTCATAGGGCACTCTATGAACCCCTTTGACCCATATGAATGATTCGAATATGTCCTTAGGGGTCCCAGAACCCCTAAAAACATATGTCATCACTTAATGGGTCAAAGGGCATCATAAGTCACCCTATGACCCCCTTTGACCCATATGAATGATTCAAATGTATGTCTCTAAGGGTCCTAGGACCCCTAGTGACATATGTCATCATTTAATGGGTCAAAGGGTGTTATAGGTCACCCTATGACCCCCTTTGACCCATATGAATGATTCAAATATGTCCCTAGGGGTTATAGGACCGCTAGAGACATATGTCATCGTTTAATAGGTCAAAGGGGGTCATAGGTCACCCTATGACCCCCTTTGACCCATATGAACAATTCGAATATGTCTGAAGTGCTGCTAGGACCCCTAGAGACATATGTCATCATTTAATGGGTCAAAGGGGGTCATAGGTCACCTATGACCCCCTTAACCCATATGAATGATTCGAATATGTCTCTAGGGGTCCTAAGACCCCTAGCGACATATTTGAATCGTTCATATGGGTCAAAACCCCTTTTGACCCATATGACCCATTCAAATATGTTCTTAGGAGTCTGAGGACCCCTACCGACATATGTTGTCATTTAATGGGCCAAAGAGGGTGACCTATGACCCCCCTTTGACCCATATTACCCATTTGAATATGTCCCTAGGGGTTCTAAGACCCCTAGAGACATATGTTGTCATTTAATTAGTCAAAGCGAGTCATAGGTCACCCTATGACCCCATTTAACCCATATTACCCATTCGAATATGTCCCTAGGGGTCCTAGAACCCCTAGGGACATATGTCGTCATTGAATGGGTCAAAGGGACCTATGACCCCCTTTGACCCATATTACCCATTCAAATATGTCCCTAGGGGTCCTAGGACCCCTAGAGACATATGTCATCGTTTAATGGGTCAAAGGGGTTCATAGGTCACCCTATGACCCCCTTTGACCCAGATGAACGATTCAAATATGTCCCTCGGGGTCATAGGACCCGTAGGGACATATATCGTCATTTAATCGATCAAAAGAGGTCATAGGTTACCTTATGACCCCCTTTGACCCATATTAACCATTGTAATATGTCCCTAGGGCTCTTAGGACCCCTAAGGACACATGTTGTCGTTTAATGTGTCAAAGGGGGTCAATGGTTGACCTATGACCCATTTTCCTTATATATATTAATAATATACATATCTATTAATAACATACATATTAATATAATTATATATATATATTACATTATTATATTTAATAAAAATATTATGTTATTATATATAGATTAATAACACACACACACACACACACACACAGATATATATATATATATATGTATTACTTTATTATATTGAATGAAAATATTATGTTATTATATATATATAATATATTATTATACATATTAATATAATAATATATAATACATATTATATTTAATGAAAATATTACGTTAATATATATATATTAATAACATACATATTAATATAATAATATATAATACGTATTTTATATATATATATAAATTACGTTATTATATTTATTAAAAATAATAATAATATAAATTATATTTATAGATTGTAATAAGATTAACATAATATATTAGTATATCTTGTTAGATTATATCTTATATCTTTACATTACGTTATATATATATATATATATATATATATATATATATATATATATATATATATAATATTAAAATACATCTTTACATAGTAATATAAGTGAAATAATTTAGAAATGATAAGCTGTGACGTTTAAACCCAATTTTCTCTCCAAAATTGGTTGAGATTTCAAATTTGCCCACCTCAACAGATTGAATATTCGATTTATGATCAGATATCCAATTTAAAATCGGATATCCGATTAGGCTTGGTAAATACTAAGCCTACCCGGTCAACCCAAAAGACGTGTTTGAATATGGTTTTAGTCATACTCAGACTTCGGGTAGCCGTCTGACAATGTTATTTTGATCGAAATTGAATAAAACGAAAAGTGCTTTTCAATATCGATCTCTAGATTCCATAAATTTAATTTCTGTCAAATTCTTAGTTTGATAAGTATTTATTAGTTAATTATCAATGAAGATAATTATAAAGTGCTGATTGACATACTGATTGAAAAATAGCTATAACTTTCAAACGGTATAACATTTTTTAAATCTAAAAGTTGCGTCACATTCTATACTTCAACTATTATAAGAAAAAAAAAAAAATTAAATTTGGTAAAATTTTCTATTAGTTAGGGTGGTCAGACACGAGATTTTTTTTTCGAAAAAGTTTTGGTAGAAAATTCATAGTTAATTATTTATTTGGAATAAAAATATCAAAAAATATGCATCACATCCGGGTATGAGTCTACTTTTTATATCTATAATTATATTAAAAAAATATTATGATTTGATTTTGATTAAGGTGGTCAGACATACACCTACTTTTTATTTTCGCCCTAAAATTTTCTTAGTACTGCATTAAAATTCAAACTTTTGACCAATTAATTATTATTTTTTCCTAATAAGACCTGGTAGTTTAGAAACTACATTCAATTTCTTACAGATTATTTTCTTACAACTTTTTGATATAAACTCCATAACCACTTCAAAATTATGTGTCAAGTTGACATAAACCTGATTTGCTGATTTTTCACTGCCACTTAAGGCCATAGTTTGGTACACCATGATCCTACACAAACCCATTATGCTTCCTCCAAAAGGACATCTCTCAAAACAAAATAAATAACAATTTTCAAATCAACAACAAATTTTAAACACATTATTCTAAAACACATCATCAAGAACCCCATCAATCACTCTTCTTCTATCACTACTACATTCTAATATGCATCCAAAATCATTCATAACAACATTAGCTTCAACATATAGTTCATATTGAGGAAAACACTCATCATCACTTTCTTGAAAATAATATTACATAGATATGATAGCTCGAGCAAAATATGACAATTTTCATTAATCCATTTCCTTGAAAATAAATTATGATTTCCAATACTAAGATTCATCAAACAAGTCTAATTCCAATTGTTGATTTTGGGCTTAAAAGAAAGTATAGAAGAAAAAATAAATAAATAAATAAATAAAAATAAAAACAAATATAAATATAGTAGGCACAAATTAATGCAATGTAGGACTAAATGAACCCCCAATGGAGGTGATCTAGTTCATAGAAAATAACCACAAGGTGAAAATACAACACAAGATACAAGATTTGATATCAAACACAATTGTTTATTCATAAAATAGCTAATGACATGCAATATGTCTAGTTGTAGGGCATCCTCAGTTACACCCAAATAAAAATAAAGTAATATTCTACAAGATCCCTCAAGATCCAACCTGAAAACTAGCCAGTCTAGATCTATACCATAACAATTCTCTCATAGAAATCTCTGGTAAAATCTAAACTTATGCTCATAAAGCACAAAGAAATCTCCTTGTTTTCTAATTCATGGATTCTAGCTTTGCTAAAAAATACATGATTCCTAGCTAAATCTCTTCTTTCCAATGCTTCCTTATATGAGACTCTATTGCTTAAAATACCACCCATGCCCCTTTAAATACTTGCTCCACCATTGGTCATCTTATTGCAAATAGGTTCATATAGAACCCCAATAAAACAAAATTCCTCAAGTCAAATTAAAACGATCATTAAATAAATGTGGGTAAAAGCACAGACTTGTGTCACCCTTTTGTATAGGAAACGGTCAACAAAAGTATAGCTGATCACCTTCAATGATATAAAATAGGTATTATTATTTAGAATTTGAAAATGATGTAAACTAATGAAATGTGTAGAAATTGATAAATTTTAGGATTATAATTTCTACAATATTTTCATAATTTTTATAGAGAATTTTTTAATTACTAGAAAATGCTGGCAATTAGGGGTCTTATTCCCACCACAAAACTATATGGAAGTAAGCTTATTTCCCTTTGATCTTAGACTATGTTATAGATAACATATATATCTAGAACTTTCAAAAATAAAAATTGGCTTCAGACCTATATTTCCTCTTTTATAATGATTCAAATGTCAACTTTCCTAAAATCAATAATTTTCATCTCCCACCACATTTTTCAAAATAAATATATTTTATCCAAAATAAAAATTATGCATCTAGTGTTGGAAATGATTGAAATGAAACATATCAATTGATGGAATAATATATGGAACTGGTAAAGAATGTCCTCAGTCATTGTTTTGTCATTGATGTCAAACTTGCTACTTGTAGGGATGACAATTTCTTTAGTGATCCAAATACTATCAATTATTTGATTGTCAAGGTGGAGGCAATCAATAAGATGTAACTAGAACACCTAGAGAAAGGTGGAAGTTATGATGTTGTAATGAAGTACAAGGATTAGTCAAGCCATTAATGAAACAATGTATTGGATGACATACTAAAAGATACAAAGAATGATCACACTGAAACATATCAAAGATCTAAGGTAAAGATCTAAGGTTTTAGCTAAGTCTTTTGTAAAGCTCAAACTAAGTTTATTAGAAAGAAGGTGCCGAGCAAGCTAGTAAGAGCCAAGCAAATTCCTAGTTAAGTGCCAAGCAAGTTCAAGTGTCCAGAAAGTTCAAGTGCTGAGCAGAATCAAGTACCAAGCAAAACCAAGTGCCGAGCACTAGTAACTCAATAATGTTGAGTAACACAGAGGTGCCGAGCACCAGTAACTCAATAATGCCAAGTTGCTGCATTATTTATAAAATCGAAGATTCGTCTGATCTAAGCTGACAAAGTTGTTATCTAAAACTCTGTGAATTAAAAGGAAGATAAGAATGATGAGTTAGTTGCACAGAACACCATGTATAATGTTTTTAAGATACAACTGGTGAAGTTTCAAGAAGAAAACAAGATATGGGGTACATACATTGTATCCTACCTAATCCATTTTGAAACCCTAAAAATAGAGAGGGAGAATTGAGCGGCAAAGGAAAATCGGACTTGTATATAAAGACATAAGTTAATGAAGAAAAAGAGAGGAATAGAGGGGATAGAGTGAGAGAGAGCTGTAGTCAAGCATAAAAGCATGAAATGCTGAAGAATGTGCTAAGGAGAAGAAAGCACAGGAACTTTGTTTAATAGATGACCTCAAGGATGATTGCATTGGCAAAATGAGTAGGAAGACTCAAGGAGATGAAGCTTGAGAGGGAGACAAGCAGTCATAGCTGAAGTGATTGAAGCCAAGCATAAGGATTGAACTAAAAGAGTGATCTGAAATCTACAAAGTATGTTGTAAGTTATGTCAGATCAAAAGACCATTATCATCAATTTCTAGCAATTACAACAGTATGATAAATCCTATGGACTTAGGTTGGTTTAACAGCCATTAGATAAATCTTTTAATAGGGTGACATTCCAAGTGGATGTTCTAAAGACCTTTAACTAGGCCCATTCCTAACAGTTTGGTGAAATCCTCTAACAAGGTCACATTTAGCAATGTGTTGTAAGCCTTTAATAGGGTAGGCTTTTAATAGGGCATCACTTCAGAAGAGTGAGAATCAATTATCATTTTACTGGTAGTTTTTTCCAAATTGGGTTTCCACGTAAATCATTGTGTCATGTGTTTATCTAGAATGTTTTATCTTTGCATGTTGATTTATAGTAATTTGCTTATATGACTGATTTAAGTTTGAACATATGAAAAGGGTATTAAAATGGCATTTGGACATTGAATAATTGATTCACCCCCCCCCCCCCCACTCTCAGTTATTCTAAAGAATTCTAACAATTGGTATCAGAGCATGATTGTTGATTCAGTTTAAAGGGACTACTAGCAGAAAAGATCAAAATGCCAAAGAGAGAAGTTCCCAAGATCAACAAAGACAACTTTGTTGCATGGAAAAGTTTGATGAAGCTACATCTTGGATCCATAGGAGATTATGCCCAAAATTCAATTGTCACTGAACATGTAGATCCAACAGGTGCTCCTACTGCCGAAGACATGAAAAACAAACAAGAACACAACCAGACAATGCTGGAAATTGCCTCTGCACTTAGCTATGCTGAATTTGATGATATCGAAGGATGTGACACTACATTCAAAATGTGGAAAGCCCTATCAAACATCTATGGAGGAGATCAGAATGTACAAAGAGCAAAAAGAGAAAGTCTCAGAGGAAAATTCGATGACATGAAAATGGAAGAAAATGAGAATGCTGCTCAGTATGGTGCAAGAATAAAGGAAGTGGTAAGTGCAATAAGATGCTTGAATGGTCAACTGGATGAAGATACTGTTAATAGTAAGTTCTTAAGAACTTTTTTTCCTATCTATGCTATTAGAGTATCAACAATACAAGAGCTAAGATGTATACCAGGAAACAACCTAAGCTTTGAAGGTATAATAGGTAGACTCACTGCATTTGAGTTATCTAACTTTGACAACTACAAACCTGAAAATGTTGAATCTTCTTTTAAGGCCAAGTTATCACTAAAAGATGCCGAATAGGTGAAATCAAGGAAATGAAGAAAAATGAAGTATGTATCTAGTGGCACTAGCACTGATGAGGAAGATGTGGAACAATTGGAAGCATTGCTCGCTAGAAGATTTCACAGGGCCAAAGGAAAATTCAAAGGTAAGATGCCTATCATTTGTTTTAATTGCAATAAAGTAGGTCATATTGCTACAAGATGTCCACAGAAAAAGGATTCCAAGGAAGGCAACAAATACAAGAACAAAAGAGATGATGAAAAGAGAGATTACAAAGAAAAAGGTAAGAAGTGTTATATTGTTGAAGGAAATTCTGATGACAATGATGATGAAGTTGTTTATGTAGCCATGAAGGACCAATCTAATGAAGAAGAAGCCACAACACTAGTGACATGTATAAACAAGAATGACAGATGGATCATAGACAGTGGATGCTCACTTCACATGATAGGAGACAAAAGTAAGTTTGTAAACTTTACTCAGTATGATGGAAATAGTGTTAGATTTGGTAATGACGCTCCATCTCAAATCAGAGGAAAAGGTTCCATTAAGCTCACAGACCAAATCTCATATGAAAATGCATACTATATTGAAGGATTAAACTAAAATTTATTGAGTGTCTCACAATTAGGCAATATAGGTTGCAAAGTGGAATTTGAAAAAAAAACTGCAAAAATCTATGACAATGATGGTAAACTAATAGGAAAAGGAGATCAAACAAAGAGTAATTTGTTTTACCTTGATATGGATGATGCTTCTTGTCTATTTGCAAAATTTGATGATGAATGGTTATGGCATAGAAGATTATGTCATGTCAACTTTGACAATATAGACAAAATCAGTAAAATGAAGAAAGTTAGAGGTCTACCAAAATTGAAGAAGCCTGATAATATCATGTGTAAACAATGTCAATTAGGAAAGATGACAAAGTCAAGTTTCAAAAGAAAATACTATAGATCTAAAGAGATACTTGAGTTAGTTCACACTGACTTATGTGTTCCAATGGAAATACAAAGCTATAGAGGAGATAAATACATAATGTTATTTGTTGATGACTATTCCAGAATGATGACAGTTATGTTCTTAAAACAAAAATCTGATGCTTTTCAAATGTTTAAGTGGAATGTGGCCAGAGTTGAAAAGGAAACTGGAAAAAGCTTGAAATGTCTAAGATCAGATAGAGGTGGTGAATTTACATCAAATGAATTCGAGATATTCTGTAATGACAATGGAATCAAAAGACAGACATCAGCTCCTAGAACTCCCCCATAGAATGGAATTGCTAAAAGAAGAAACAGATCTGTAATTGACTGTGCCAGAACATTAATGATGGAAAAGAATGTTTCTCTTAAATACTTGAGAGAAGCTATAAGTGTAGCTATTCATACATTGAACCGAGTACAAGTCAAGAAAGGTACAAATATAACACCTTTTGAATTATGGTATGGTTACTCACCAAATGTAAAAGATTTCAAAGTGTTTGGTTGCAAATGTTTTATCCTTAAAGATGTTAGAAATGGAAAATTTGATGCAAAAAGTGATGAAGGTATATTTCTTGGTTACTCCACAAGAAGTAAGGCATATAAGTGTTTGAATATTAACACTAATAAAATTGTGAAAAGTGCAAATGTAAATTTTGATGAGCACACAGAAGTCCAAGCTGAAGAACCAAAGAAAATGGAAGAATACAGAACCTTTGTATATTCTTATGAAGGAATGATTACTGATAAGGATGATGTCAATCAAATTAAAAGTCAACAACAAGTGTCAGTTTCAGTCGATTCACAACCAGTGAATGCCGAGTTGCATTCAAAAGCCGAGTTACAGAATGAAGAAAATGCACAATCCGATTTTGAAGACAACATACATGATGAAGAACAACCTGACAATGAAGAGCATAGTGATCCTGAATCTGAAAGATCAAACATGGAAACAAGGATAGAACCAAGATTATCCAAATATGTAAAAAGACATCACCCTGCTAAAAAAATCATTGGTGACAAAGATGCAAGACCAATGACAAGGAATAGACTAAGACATGAATCATGTCTGATCAGCAAATTTGAACCCAAGATAGTATACAGTGCATTACAAGATGGTGACTGGTATAAAGCTATGGAAGAAGAAATTGATCAAATAAGAAAAAATAAAACTTTGATTTTGGTTCCCAGACCAACTGACAAGAATGTGATTGGCACCAAGTGGGTATTCAAAAACAAACTAGATGAGAATGGTGAGATTACTAGAAATAAAGCCAGATTAGTATGCAAGGGTTATGCTCAAGAAGAAGGAATAGATTATGGAGAAACATTCACTCCTGTTGCTAGAATGGAAGGAGTAAGAACTTTACTTGCATATGCTACCTACAAAGATTTCAAAGTCTATCAGATGGATGTAAAATTTGCCTTCTTAAATGGTATACTAGAAGAAGAAGTGTACATTGAACAACCAGAAGGATTTGTTGATGAAAACAATAGGGATATGGTGTGTAAGTTACATAAAGCAATCTATGGTTTGAAACAAGCACCTAGAGCATGGTATGAGAGACTTCACAAGTATCTAGTGCAAATTGGATTTGAAAGAACTGATGATAACAACAACATGTACATTAAAGCTAAAGAAGGTAAATACATTATTGTATCTAAAATTTTTGTAGATGACATAGTATTTGGTGGTAAGGAAGTACTTTGCAAAGGCTTTGCTGAAAAAATGAAATATAAATTTGAAATGTCTATGTTTGGAGAAATTAAATTTTTTGTTGGATTGCAAGTTCATCAACTCAAACATGGAATATTTATTACACAATCAAAATATATCAAAGAAATTCTTAAAAAAATTGGATTGGAGGAATCCAAACCAGTCAGCACACCAATGGTCACAGGAAATAAGCTATCCAAAAATGATGAGTCAGCTAAAGTCAATCAAACAATGTACAGATCCATGATTGGAAAACTACAATATGTTGTACATAGTAGACCAGACATAGCATTAGCAGTTGGAATAGTGGCTAGATTCTCTGCTAATCTTAAAGAAAATCATCTCATAGCAGTAAAAAGAATAATGAGATATCTCAAAGGGACTGATGATTTTGGTCTATACTACAAAAAGAATGGAAAATTTGAACTCAATGCATATACAGATGCAGACTGGGGAGGAAACATTGATGACAGAAAAAAACACAAGTGGAGGTGCATTATTTCTAGGCAAAAGGTTGGTTACCTAGACTAGCAAGAAACAAACATGTATATCCCAGTCCACTGCAGAATCAGAATATGTGACAGCTACAGTCAATTGTACAAACATTGTATGGCTCACACATCTATTGAATGGAATGAAAGAAGAAGTAAAAAAAATGGTGATATTGTATTGTGATAATACAAGTGCTATAAACATATCCAAAAATCCAATGATGCATGCAAAAACCAAGCATATTGCAATCAAGTATCATTATGTTAGAGAATTGGTAGAAGAAAAACAAGTGAAGTTGGAATACATTCACACAAAGGAACAAACTGCAGATATCTTCACCAAACCATTGCCCAAGGATGCCTATGAATATCTTAGAGGCAAGCTGGGGGTTATACCCCTAAGTCAAGTAGTTTAAAGTGACAAAGAAGCTGCCTTGCATCAATAGGAATAAATCATTGAAATATTAATAAGTTGATGCAAAGGATGACAGCAGGAACAGAAACACCAAATTAGTCACAAGCATGGTGACAGAGGGAGAAAGACAACAAGAAGCCAAAGCTTATATTTTGCATGATAAAGATGCCACATCTTTGGCATTTGTGTCAAAGAGGGAGAAATATGCTGAAAACTGATCAATGCAAAGAAAGAGGGAGATATATATGAAAGAAGGAGATATATGTGATCAGTAGTGAAAATGCAGCAAATCAATACAATCTTTGTGGTAACTGAATTGATTACTTGATCAGTTTGGTTTGCCATCAATGCCAAAGAGGGAGATTGTTGGAAATGATTGAAATGAAACATATCAATTGATGGAATAATATATGGAACTGGTAAAGAATGTCCTCAATCATTGTTTTGTCATTGATGTCAAACTTGCTACTTGCAAGAATGACAATTGCTTTAGTGATCCAAATACTATCAATTATTTGATTGGCAAGGTGGAGGCAATCAATAAGATGTAACTAGAACACCTAGAGAAAGGTTGAAGTTATGATGTTGTAATGAACTACAAGGATCAGTCAAGCCATTAATGAAATAGTGTATTGGATGACATACTTAAAGTTACAAAGAATGAGCACACTGAAACATATCAAAGATCTAAGGTTTTAGCTAAGTATTTTGTAAAGCTCAAACTAAGTTTATTAGAAAGAAGGTTTCGAGCAAGCTAGTAAGAGCCGAGAAAATTTCTAGTTAAGTGCTGAGCAAGTTCAAGTGTTGAGCAAGTTCAAGTGCCGAGTGAGTTCAAGTGCCAAGCAGAATCAAGTACCAAGCAAAACCAAGTGCCGAGCACCAATAACTCAATAATGCCAAGTGACACAAAGGTGTTGAGCACCAGTAACTCAATAATGCCAAGTTGCTGCATTATTTAGAAAATCAAAGATTTGTCAAATCTAAGCCAACAAAGTTGTTATCTAGAAATCTGTGAATTAAAAGGAAGATAAGAATGATGAGTTGGTGGCACAGAACACCATGTAGAACATTTTTAAGATACAACTGGCGAAGTTTCAAGAAGAAAACAAGATATGGGGTAGATACATTGTATCCTACCTAATCCATTTTGAAACCCTAAAATTAGAGAGGGAGAATTGAGCGGCAAAGGCAAATCAGACTTGTATATAAAGACATAAGTTAATGAAGAAAAAGAGAGGAATAGAGGGGATAGAGTGAGAGAGAGCCGTAGTCAAGCATAAAAGCATGAACTGCTGAAGAATGTGCTAAGCAGAAGAAAGTACAAGAACTCTGTTTAATAGACAACCTCAAGGGTGATTGGATTGGAAAAATGAGTAGGAAGACTCAAGGAGACGAAGCTTGAGAGGGAGACAAGCAGTCAGAGCTGAAGCGATTGAAGCCAAGCATAAGGATTGAACTAATAGAGTGATATGAAATCTGCAAAGTATGTTGTAAGTTATGTCAGATCAAAATACCATTATCATTAGTTTCTAGCAATTATAATAGTATGATAGATCCTATGGACTTAGGTTGGTTTAACAGCCATTAGATAAATCCTTTAACAGGGTGGCATTCCAAGTGGATGTTCTAAAGACCTTTAACCAGGCCCATTCCTAATAGTTTGGTGAAATCCTCTAACAAGGTCACATTTAATAGTGTGTTTTAAGCCTTTAACAGGGTAGGCTTTTAATAGGGCATCACTTCAGAAGAGTGAGAATCAAGTAGCATGTTACTGGTGGTTTTTCCCAAATTGGGTTTCCACGTAAATCATTGTGTCATGTGTTTATCTTGAATGTTTTATCTTTGCATGTTGATTTACAGTAATTTGCTTATATGACTGATTTAAGTTTGAACATATGAAAAGGGTATTAATATGGCATTTGGACCTTGAATAACTGATTCACCCTCCCATCTCAGTTATTCTAAAGAATTCTAACATCTAGAAGAGGACTTTCTCCTCTAGAACGTAATATAAGTTTCAATTTTTTTGATATGATTTAATATTTTTTTCTTTCTCAAAATTGACATCTTTTCAAGTGTTAAAATGTGTACTTGTAGATTATTTTAATTATAATATATTATATCTAATTAAAACACTATAAACTCTATATGACAATATTCTTGACTTTGAGCTCTATAGAATGGTGTTTATAAGTTATTAAAAGTATATCATAGAATATAGTAAGAATTATTGAAAGTTAATTTTCTAAAATAATTATATTTCTTTAGTAGTTGGATACAAACAAGTATAAAACATGTGTTTAATAGACATTTATAATTGGAAAATTGTGAGACCATATACAACCTACTTGGAATGAATTTATCTAGATCATATGTTTAAACAAAATTGATTTTTAGATAGAAATACTCAAATTCATTCATTCTGGTCAGTTAGCCTAAAATGTGACATAGCTTTGTACTTTTACCCATGTAGGATAAATAAATAATACCCAAATGGGTCTACACACAACTCCATAATTGATCCACATCATGATCACATGCTACATGTATTAAATGAACCAAATTGGTCAATCGAATTCAAGAAACTCTAGTAGATACTATGACCCTACCAAGTGTTGACAAAACTATTGAGTACACATGCTAAGATCTCATAAGCATTGATGAGAAAGATAAGCATCACCAAGTATAAGTTCTACTAAGCATGAAAAATTATGTCAAGTTCCTTTAGTGACCAAGTTCCAATAGCGACCAAGTCCCTTTCCTGACTGAGCACCACGACATCTGAGTAGTTCAATCAACACTATAACCAAGAATTATTGAGCACACCTCATCACTCGAGTAACACTCCCACTTTAATAAAGCATTGAGCTTCCCCACGAATCCCATTCAATCAAGCCTCCAACCAAGAAATACCACAAGGATGGCCAAGCATCACCAATCTTCCACTAAAAATGGAAAATCCTTCACGAACCTTAGATGCCCCTAATTCCCATACTTTTTTTAAAGGAAAATAAGTCATCCACTTCATCTTCATACTAGGCTTATCAATCCATAAAGCCATGAAAAGGAACAAGTCCATCAACGAATTCCTCCTTTGCAAATCTACAACAACCAATAAACATATTCTCTTAAAGAAATAAATTGAACAACATGGTAACCCATAAATAGGGTCTCCAACTTATCACCAAAATCCATATTGACAACAGGTTCATCCAAATCTACATATGTAACAACATTACATCAACACGGAGATCTCTAAACTTATTAGTAAGGAATTCCTCAACACCATATGCCAAAATGTCACCATTAATGGTCCCACTACCCATAAAAAGATGCTCTAGAATATATAATCCATCACCAACAACAACCTAATTATCCATGACCATGTGCTCTATAATTTCCATGCCAGACACAACCAACTAATCATGGAAATAAATCTTCATCCCAACATCAACAAGGTTATGAACCTCTTCAACAACAACCAAAAGTTTCTCTACAGGTTTCACATCAAAATCCACCTTGACCTTTCCCTATTATCTTATCTTGAGAACAAGTCTTCTAACCATCAAGACAACTCATTTTTAGATTGGTAGAGTCCAACTCCATAAATCTCTACAAAACTTAACTATCCCTTCCTTAACTCAATCAAATAAAGAAGCATTCATCTAAGGAAATTCCCCTGAAATCTTTATCTCCACCACATAATGGGGATCCACAATCATCCCAAGGTCTAATTTGCTTGAAGGCATCTTGCAAGATCTTTCCAAACCCTCTATAGCAAATCCTTCTCAAGAACCTTGTGACAAACCCAAACTATTTACAATTCAGATAACAACTTTCCACCTCACACAAATAATTGGTAACAAATCACAAGTCTAGAAACATAGATCTACAGTACAAATCACACAAAATCTCAGTTATCATACTCCAACAAGATTAATCTTACATCTTCACAACCATCACTTCATGTCAAATTCCATCTGCAAATCCTCTACAATTGTAACTCAAAACCATGATTGGCCTTCTTACAAACCAATATATTTAGGAATTTAGAAATAATAGTCCACAACAAAATGAAATTCTTCTTCACAAGATCAATTTTCTCTAATAATATTCACCCCAAGTCCTAGTGCAAATTGCCTTAGCTTTGGTGATTTATCAGTTAGAAAAAACTAAGTTCTCATACCACATGATGTAGTGTAGGATCGAATGAACCCCCAATACAGGTGATCTATTTCTTAGCAAATAAAGACACTATGGAAATAAAATACAAGATACAAGATTTGGTACTGAACTTGATTCTTTATTCATAAAAGAACTAATTATATGCAATGTGTTGGGCTATAATGCCTTCGTAGTTTTAACTAGATGTAGAGAAATTTATAATTCTACAAGATCTCTCAAGATCCCAATGAACCCCTAGCTTATCTATATCTGTAGCATAACAACACTATAGTAGAGACTTCTAGCAAGATCTAAACTTGTGCTCACAAGACACCAAGAAATCTCTTTTTTTCCCAAGCCCCAACTACAAGCTATGCTCACAAATTCCAAATTCCTAACTAAATCTCTACTTGCCAATGCCTCTTCGCATTGGACTCCACTGCCTAAAACACTACCCAAGACCCCTATAATACTTGCATGACCACATGATGACCTATTGCAAATAGAATCATCCAAAAGCCCATTAAACCCAAATGCCTCAAGTTGGCTTACAAAAATCATTAAATATATATTGGATAAATAAACAAGAACCAAATAGGTCCACACACAACCCCAAGATTGATCTACATCACAATCACATGCTACACACATTAAATGCACCAAGTCAATAAATCCAATTCACAAAAATCCAGTCAACACCATCACCCTACCAAGTTTTAGAAACATTGTTGAGTACACCTCTTGATCTTCTATAAGTATCACTAAGCAAGCCAAGTATCACTAAGCATAGGTTTTGTAGAGCACCAAAAACTATGTTGAGTTCCTTTAGTGACCAAATTCCCATAGCGACCAAGTCTCTTTTGCAATTGAAAAAACATCGTCAGGCATGTAGCACTCCCTCTTTGGCTGAGCACCAAGCTTCCACACTAAGCTCATTTGGTCAATCCTCCAACTAAGAAGCACTACAAAGATTGGCTAAGCACCTCCAATATTCCACAAAAAATGCCAAAATCTTTAGGGAACCTTAGATATCCCTACATCACAAATTTTTATAATAGTTCATGTATAAATAGACTACATCCACTTTTCAACCTATGATTTTCTTTTATTGATCTCTCACAATGCAATGCAACCACCATTTCTTGAACTATTTAACTAGAATTTCTCTCTAGAAAGTGCTTGTAGAATATGAAAATGATTTTCAATTAAAATAAAAAATGTTGAATGATATTCTTTCCAAAAGAACCATTTCATGTCAGTGAATTGACATTCTCCACTAACAACTGTTACACAGTGATTGGGCTTCATACACCAAATACTATTCAAGTAACCATTTAACATGTGTAAATGTGATACCCCTATATTGAGATTCCTCATAATTGACATAAGAAATAGGGTCATGTTGAACTATCAAAAATTCTATTTTATAATTTGTATAAAATAATGGTTGAAGTATTGTTTTTAAATGTTCACACTTTCTCAAGGTCATTGACAAAGAAATGGAGAAAGGTGGTATTTTTACAGTTCTGATCCATACTAATAATATATTAGTTTTACCATAAATTGTGTTTCATATTAGGTTTAAGTGAATGAAGAACAATGTGTATTGTAGTATGGTTTGTGGGATAAAGTTGTCAAAGTGTGGAGGATGTTGGATTGGAAATGTGTTTAGTCGATTCAAGATCATTGCAATGTTGTGAATTGTCTAGCCATCAGACTTGGAAGGTAATTGTCACTAATTTTGTCAACTGTATGATTAGAGGAGGTTGAATGAAAAATATGTTCTCACCCAAAAAATTGATCTACATCACTATGCTATAAACAAGTTCTTTGTGAGTCTAGAATCATTGTAGAGCTTCCCAAACATTCCATGATCTAATTCTATTACCAAGTGAAGTATTTTCATTTGAGGAAATGTAGATGTTGATGATGGACTTTAAAAGACTGGCTCAGAATGAATCCATTTAATTTGACCTTTCCTTAAGAGGATCGAGTCTATTGTAGGATATGAAACTCCTAAGATAATCATTTGTACTAGAGCTGGGAAATAACACTGTCCATTTAAGGTTAGAAATAAGACACAAAAGCTAATTATTTACTCTATTTCTCTTAATCTTGAAGTAGTCGCATCCCTATAACAAGAGCTTTGTGGGAGCAAGAGTCCCTACCTATTGCTATAAGAAGGAGAAAATAAATTATTAAAACAACTAATTTGCACTACCAATAAAAATGATTTAAGTTTTTTACAATTAACTATAAATATCAATTTAACTTATATTTTTCCTAATAATTTAAAATATAAAATATAATTTTAATGTAGATTTTTTAGACTTAGACATATTTATTTAATGTTAGTAATCTAAATTGGCATTAAAAATGAGAGAGATGAAAAACGTTATTCCATTTCTCTTTACAATAAAACTTTAATTTAGATTTTTTGATAAATATATATGTACACTAATTCAATAGCTCGACCATAAGAACTAACTATAAAAATTAATTTTAATTTTTATTATTTCTAGTAAAATAAAAGACTGGCTCTATTTCTATTATTATTTTGTTAATTTTTCACATATATTAAATTCTATACTTATATATTAAATATTAGCAATATAAATTAATATTAAAAATAAGAAAGTTAAAAAAGTTATTACTCCTACTTTTAAAAACACTTCTTCATAACTCTAATTTAGACTTTTTAATAATAATATATATGAGATGATTAAATGGGCTAATCACAAAAACAAACTATAAATAACATATTTACTTTTATTTTTTCTAAAAAATAAAATATGATTTTTATAGATTTGTTAAAACACTATTTAAAAATGGTAATAATAATAATAGTCATCTACTTCATTTAATTAAAGTACAAATTATTTTTGAGTTTCAAAATACGAGTCATGTAAATGTTTTAATCTTGAAAACTAAAATGATGACATGAATCAAGCCTTTTCTCCTTCTTAGGTAAACAAGCATTAATTTAATGGGTGTCTCCTAAAAACTTTACAAGATATTTACTAATTTGTCACTTCATCTTACAAATATTTTGCATGACATGACAATGTACATGTGATTGTCATTTGTTGATGCTTTACTATCTCAAAAATTTTGTGTAAGTTTCCAGATATTTTATTATTCATATTTTTGAATTGAAAATATAGTTATATCCCCAAAAAAATTATGCCCAACCAATAACAAAACAAAAATTAAGAAATAAAAATTCATTTAAAAAGAAAATAGTATCTAAACCTTTATCAATTAAATGTAGTCATAAAATTTAATGAGTTAAGTCATCTGGGAACATTAGTTCCTTACCTATATATAGGAAGGGACTAATAATTTGGATGCTAACTATGTAAACTCCAAAAATAAAGTTTAGCTAGGGAATGGTATTTTTAGTCATGTTAGCATATTGTTTGAATAAAATAATCTGATAGGAAGAAGCCATGTGGGTTGTTTCGTTGAGCTTCCTTAAACTTTCTTTATGATAGGTGCAAACCATGTTCGCGTGATTAATAATTTTTGATAGGTGCAAACCATGTTCACATGATCTATAAATGACAGTTCTAAAATGATCAATACAACTACAAATAACAACAAACATCTGGGTCAATATTTATTACTATGTAAATGATTGCATTTAAGGCAAATAGGTATGAGTTGGCTTTGTGTAATTAAGATTATCTATAATGCCATTAAATTGACAACCAATTCTTCTTCTAAATAGTCAATGTGACATATGTATTTTATAAATGAAAAATATAATATTGAAAACTACAAGGAGAACGCTAATTTTAATCCATACAAATCTACTTCTATTTAATGTAAGGGTAGGATTGATGAAAAAAAGAAGTAAAATAAGCTTCATATATACTATAATTACTACAAACTATAACTCAAGGAAGACAAAATTTTGGAAACTTAATTATATAAATGTCAAAATATATACTCATGCTAGCCCTTGTTTGTATATTGTTGTTTTATTTATGTGAAAAATTCAAAAGTAATTTAATTATTTTTTTAACGTTTTATTTAATTGATGTTATCTTATATTTTATGATTCAACATTATAAAATGAATTTTTTTTTTTTTTAAATAACTAAATTATTTTTTTATTTAATTCATATTACAATATTATTATTAAAACAAAAAAAAGAAGATAGAAATAGCTAAATTAGATAAATAAAAATATTAAATTATAAGTTTTTTTTAATATATTAGAGACATGTCATTAATTAATGATTAAATAACACAAATCAAAGTTTTATTTTAGTTGAGTGGGCTACTTGACGTCCATGTGGAAAACATATATTAGGAAGATGATGGTGTTGCACATGACCTAGCCAAAGTGGGTTATAATGTTGAAGGAATGAATGAGTGAGATGATGTCAGCCAAACCCCACCATCCACACAAATGATGGCAGAAAGAGAACACATTCTAGTGCAATGTAATGAAGTACAAAAGATGGCATATTGATGTGAATCCACATGAGCAGGAGAATCCAAGAGTGAAAAATCATAAAGCCAAGATTCGGAAGGATTTGGTCTATATGTTAATTTGGAAATCAATCATCATGAGCATTTATTGCTATGGTGAGAGGACAATTGACACATATTTAGTTAGAACAATAAATCTAACAAAGGTTGGAGTTGTATACAATAATAATAGAAATTCCCTTATGGTACAATCAATATGCAGCTAGCAATGGTTAACTTTGATGGGAAAAGTACAATTCACATGTTTTCAAGCCAAACAGTGATTGGAAAATGTCAAGTCTTGTGATTTTATGATGAGAATCAATTTCTTTTTAAGATTAATTGTTAACATTATACATTTAAATGACTCGCTCCTAATTCTACAATAAGGGGATGTCGTAGAACATTAAGGATTTAGTAATTGAACTTGGTGAATACATGGGTGTCAGTGACCGTATTAAACTGGATAAGGCTAAAGAATGTATCAGGAAGAGTGAGGTAGCATGGGTTTATCTACATGAAGATGGATTTGTGTCATTCATGGAGGACAATAAAAGATATGATGAACATGTATCCCTGCAATTCATTGATAACTAATATAATAGGAAAATGGACATTAATGGGGTGGTGTTAAAAATAATGGTGAAACTCATTGCAATAGTTGGTGGGTTGTCTCACAAGGGAAGGAGTTGGCAAAAGCAAGCTAGGGTTTCTAATGAAGCAAGTATGAGAAAAAATTTCCTCTCCAAGGAGGAGCCTATTTGCATGAGCGATGGCTTTTCTAGGGAAGACCTACCCAAACCTTAGGACATTGTGTGTTATGCCACCATGCACTACTTAACTTTTGAAGATTGATATCAAGTGTTATATTATTACCATTTTCCTATTCCAAACTAGTTTAGGAACTAGGACCTCATTTTTGTCTCGCACCTTATTTTGCATTCAATGGAGGATGTGTGTTTGATTTTAGGACAAAGAGATAAGGTAGATCCTATTATATCTGAAACTAGTCCTTCATGTTCAAACTTTACAAATTCCAACTTGCCCTCAACTTCTCTCTTCTGGTTAACTATATCACCACCATAACTCCCCCAGTCTATATGGACCCTAGCCCCTATTTGGCCTCAAAGAAGGTGGCCATTAAGCTCTTGACTAATAGGAAGAACATAAGAAATATTAACTCTAGTACACACACTGGGTAGAGTAATAAACTTGTGAGGAGGTCCAATAAAAGGCTTAAAATGGAAAAATTTAAGATACCCCCCAAGTAGGAGATGAGTTCAGATTCCACTAAAAGTGAAAGGAGGTACACCAAAAGAAAGAGGAAGATCATGCATTGTGGTCCATGGGGAAAGAAGGTTCCTAGCTAGTCTCACATTTTAGATACCTTGGAAGCTAACTTGTCCATGGATAGAAGTTTGGGGCAGGGTAAAAGAAAAAACTAGTGTCACCTTTTATAAAGAAACAAGATATCAGAATGCGGTAGTTCAACATTAATGAAAAAAAAAATGATATTTGTGTTTAGAATTTGAAGATGATGTAAACTAATGATATATTTAGTAATGTAGATACGCTCTGATACCACTTGATAGAGGGCCACACCACCCTTACCCACTCACAATCAAGAAAGCAACAATATAGAGACCAAGAAAAAAAAATGCTTCACAAATAATTTTATTATACTTGAAAAATCCTTACAACACCCACAAGATGATATCAAGCTTCTTCAACATAAGAGAAATCCTAAATAAGAGTCTTCACACCAAGAGCTTCACCAAGAATTCTACTTTAAGAGCTACACCTTTAGAGATTTCACACCTTGAATTCTTCACGCCTTCTAGCTTCTACTTCTCAAACTTCCCCTTGACCTTTCACCTTCTTCTCGAGCTTCTACTCCTCAAGCTTCTCCTTGAGCTTGATTAGAAATGCTCATATGCCTTGCTTAAATAGGCACTTCTAACCCAAGACATTACAAACACAACCAATGTGGGATAAAAGGTAAATACAAATACCTTTAAATAAATATTAAATTCCCACCCAAATACAACTAAGCACCCAACAAATACTAAATACATGATTTATCCAAAACCTTCTAGAATTTCCACCTACACACCTCGATAAATGGAATGACAACCATTTATTTTTAATTTTTTCTATTATGCCACCTATGCACCTTGAAAATAGAAATCCTCTTTTCCTTTCTTTTCTCCTTTTTCCCTTTTTTAATTTTTTTATTATTTCTCCTCTAATTTTTGTCACTTTCTCTCTCCTCAAATTTTTTTTTTTTTTTTTTTTTCATGAAAGATGCTCCTGCATCAGACTCCCCAGGTAGATAGAAAAGTGTGTCCCACACTTTGACGCAAAGAGAAATATCTACCACCATCTTCGTCTTCACCAAAGGCTTCCATCTCAACGGGGACAACAAAATCACCATGCAAATCTTCCACATCTGCATTACTCTATCAAACACTAGAATCTCAACCATCCAATCAACAAGCTCATGCCCAAGAACAAACTAAATGTAATGCTTCATTAGCAAACTCCCATTCACATCAACAACTAGTTCATCCATACTAGCAATAAAAAACTCCACATCAGCATCCACATGTACATTTCCATAAACACATGCCAAACTCTCAACACTAGCAACCTCATTGCTCACAACAAGATGCTCTGCAATACATAACTTACCTCCAACAAAAACTGGATCATCCATGACCAAGTGCTCTGCAACATACAAGTCACCACCAACATCAACTAGATCATCCACAACCGAGTGCTCCACAATCTCCTCAACCAATTGATCATGAAAACCAACATCTGTCCCAACATCAACAACATTAGGAATATCTTTAGCAACAACCTCTAGTTGCTCTACAGGTTCTGCATCAAGCTCCACAAATTGATCAGCAAAACCATCCTCTTCCACCTGGACCTTCTTAGCTTTAGCATCCAACCGAGCAAACATCTTAGAAAAATTCCTCTCCACTATATCATGGATTTTTGCAATCATCTTAGGGTCCAATCCTCTTGGAGCCATCTCCCAAGATCTTTGTAAACCCTCTGCAACAAATCCTTCCCATGCTCCTTGTGACAACCAAATTGTTTGCAAGTCAGATCGGAACCTGCCACCTTGCACGAGCAATCAGAAATCACATCACAAGTCTAGGACAATGGATTTGCAATCCACTAGCTCTGATAAACTTCACCCAACCAAGGTCCTGGTACAAACTGCCTCACACTTTGGCGATCTGCTTGTACACTCAGGAACTCCTGCTCTGATACCACTAATGTAGATACGCTTTGATACCACTTGATAGAGGGCCACACCACCCTTACCCACTCACAATCAAGAAAGCAACAATATAGAGACCAAGAAAAAAAAATGCTTCACAAATAATTTTATTATACTTGAAAAATCCTTACAACACCCACAAGATGATATCAAGCTTCTTCAACATAAGAGAAATCCTAAATAAGAGTCTTCACACCAAGAGCTTCACCAAGAATTCTACTTTAAGAGCTACACCTTTAGAGATTTCACACCTTGAAGTCTTCACGCCTTCTAGCTTCTACTTCTCAAACTTCCCCTTGACCTTTCACCTTCTTCTCGAACTTCTACTCCTCAAGCTTCTCCTTGAGCTTGATTAGAAATGCTCATATGCCTTGCTTAAATAGGCACTTCTAACCCAAGACATTACAAACACAACCAATGTGGGATAAAAGGTAAATACAACTACCTTTAAATAAATATTAAATTCCCACCCAAATACAACTAAGCACCCAACAAATACTAAATACATGATTTATCCAAAACCTTCTAGAATTTCCACCTACACACCTCGATAAATGGAATGACAACCATTTATTTTTTATTTTTTCTATTATGCCACCTATGAACCTTGAAAATAGAAATCCTCTTTTCCTTTCTTTTCTCCTTTTTCCCTTTTTTAATTTTTTTATTATTTCTCCTCTAATTTTCGTCACTTTCTCTCTCCTCCACAATTTTTTTTTTTTTTTTTTTTCATGAAAGATGCTCCTGCATCATTTAGAATTCAATGAATTTTATGCCTATAATTTTTATAAATTTTTTGAGTAAGAAATTATTGATTTCCTTTTATTTTGAAGTCCCTTTTTAAACTATAAGAAATATAGGGTGTAATTCTCTTCAAACAAGTATATGCAAATCATATTTTTTTGTTCTGATTTGAAAATAACTTATAGATGACATGTATAGCTAGAGAACAAAAATAATAATATTTTTTTTTTGATGTATATTTTATTTTCTATAAGTATTCAAGCTCAACCTTATTAGAATCCAATAGTTTTTCCTCATGTCAAAACTTCCCTATTAAATCTACACCTTCTTGAAAAGAAATTACATATTTGTAAAGAGGACTTTCTCCTCTAGAGATAAATATAATTTTTAAATTTTTTTTGATATGATTTACTATTTTTTTTTCCTCTTTTGAGGGATCATCTCCTGAAATGTTGAAATATCAACTTATAATATTTTGGAAATATAACATATTATAACTAGTCAAAACACTCAAAAAATATTATATGATGATATAGAATCTAAGATATATAAAAGGGTATTTTTAGTTTTTGAAAAAAATTGAGTTTTGATAGAGAAATGAGATTTGACCAAAATAGGTTTTGGCATCCTATATGGTGACACAAATCTATGCTTTTACTCGGGAAGATATTAGTTCCCCAAGAAAGGATGTAGCTTAGAGTGGGGGCAAACGGGTGTCATAGCTATTAGAAGGATTGGAGGAAAAACCAGTTGGATAGATTGGAAAATTTGATGCATGACTTGTTCGACAACAAAGAAGCCCTATACCAAGAGGTTAAGACCCTAGTGGATTTCTCCAATAAAGTCATGCTCTCAATGACCAACACCCTTTTTTGTTTAGAGGTAAGAAATTATGAGGACAAGAGAAAAGAGGGTGAGATCACTTGCTCGATCTATAGCTTCCTAACGTACAATTGGCTCAAGACTCTGCTAGAGAAACTTGTCAAGGAGGAGGCTGAGAAATCAGCCTTAGAGAATTCTAATAAAAAGAAGGGGGATGATCTAGAGGAAGGGAGTTAGCCCCTCGTGCTTTATTTTTCTTTATTTTTTAATGTTATATTTAACTATGAACTCTATGTCCTTGGTGGCAATTTTAGTTGGTATGGATAATCATATTATTAGCAACATTTATAATATCGACTGCTAGACCATTTCTTGGCATAGTATTAATGTTAAGGGTAGTAAAGTGGATACTAGTGTTTTGAAGATTAATACTAGGGTGGTAAACATTAAGATTTTTTTGATGTTCTGTATGAGTAGAAAAGGAATTGGCTAGATAGCAAGGGGTAATTTCTGACTAGTATCTAACCTGTTGTACCACAAGGTCAGCCCACCTTTTTTAGCCGCTATATAAAGACATCAAAAGAATTTATTTTACATATTATATAAACTAAAAATATAAATACCAATTATAATTCTATTAATTTTCACTACATAAATAAAGCTACATCATACTTAACAGGAGGAGCATACTTATGGCAAATGGCTTTAAGTATTTATATTAGTTGGTCTTTTAGATTTTTTTTTTTTTTTTTAAATGGTAAATGACCAAAGCCTAGATTAATTATTGTTATTTATTGTAATTAATTATGTTTATGCGTTAAGAAAATTTGAACCCAAGACCTTCCACATGAGAGGCTTACAAGTTATCGTTGTGTTGTTGGCTCTTGCCTAAGTATTTTAGATATTGTTACTTTATCATGTAAATTACTAATTAAAAATAATAATTAATATTTTTTAATAATTTAATTAATTAGTGTAATTGGATTTTATTATTGAAACATTGCAAAATCCAAAAACACTATCCAAGAATAATTAAATAGATTTAAGAAAAAATACCATGCTATTTTATTATTATTAAAACAAAGAAAAGTATATAAAAGTATATAGATAGTCAAATTATATAAAACATATTCATTTACAATAACAGTTTTATGAGTTCATTAGAGAGTGTTTAAGCTATTAAAATGATTAAAGATTACACATATTAAATTTGAATCTTGCATATTATATATATTAAATCTAATGATCATTAACCACAAACAATTTTCTTTCAAAAAAAATTGATCATAAATCTTGGTGGTGTGCAATGTTTAGTTGAATTATAATCTCTCTCTACATAGATAAAATATCATATTTTTTATAAATTATTTTTCCTAATGTATGTACTATGTTAAATTCAGATTTTCATACTTCTAACTCTTATTTTTCATTTGTCAAATTATGAAAGTTCTATTATTAGACAATAATATGTGTACATATATTGAAAAAAATCCTATAAAGTTTGAAATTAAAAATAATTAATTATTGTTAAAAAAATATTTAAATATTAAAGAGTTAATTAAAACTTATTAAAAATTTGTGATATAAAAAATTAGTGAGTTTAAATCGAAAGAAAATTACTCTTTAAAAAAAATCAAACAATTAAATAGACTTGAAAATATAAAAAATATGTAAGAAAAATTTGAAATGATATTATTATAATTAAATCTGTTTCTATTTATATTTGTACAATAAATAAAATTATTTCAATTATCTACTCATTTTAAAACTACATATACTTAGAGGCAAGAATCTACAACACAACGGTAATTTGTGAGCTTCTTATGTGGAAACTTTGGTCGTTTACCAATAATAATAATAAAACCCATATCCATAAAACATATTCATCATGCATGCATCCATTAGATCATACAACCACTTAAACATGTAGGAATTAGATCCATTAGAGATTAAATAACACATTTGACATAATGATTTTATATGGAAATCCAATTTGGAAAAAACCATTGGTAACATGCTACTAATTCTCACTCTTCTGAAGTGATGCCCTATGAAAGGCCAACCCTATTAAAGGTTACAATGCACACTTTAAATGTGACCTGGTTAAAGGATTTCAATCACCCGATTAGGAGTGAGCCTTGTTAGAAGACTTTAGATCATTCACTTAGAATGTCACTCGGTTAAAGGATTTATGAATGACTACTAGGTCAAACTTAATCCAAAGGATTTACCCTAGACTAATATAGTGAATAGAAAGTAATAGTAAGGCTTGATCTAATAAAAACTTATAACTCACTTTGTAGATTATGGATCTCTGTTTTAGTCCTCCATTCTACTTGACTTTCACATAGTTCAGCTTTGATAACTTGTCCACCCTTCAAGAATCCATACACTTAAGTCTTGTTACTTTGCATGCCAATTTTAGATCTCCATAGTTTTGCCACCATACGAAACAACACACTAGACTCATTGTCTTTCTTGGGTTCTCACGCATGCCATCTATTAGGGTAAGCGCAAGAAGTTGGGTCTCACTTTTGGGCAAAAAGTGGAAGTGTTTTTCCTATTTAAGAAATTTCTTGTCAATTGATGTCAAAATTTGAGATATTTAGAGATTGAATATAAAAAGACTTAAAAATAAAAAATTTAGCATTTGGAATCTAGTTGTTGAATATGTAATTTATTTTTGTACCCATATGATAGATTTTGTTTTTTGGTATGGGTCTTTAAAAAACACTTTTTTAAAGTGCCTGTTTCAGGACCATACCACACTCATGTATGAACACCATAATTTGACACAAATAAATGAATTTTCGTAAATCATTTCAAAGAGAGTTACTTAATACACCTAAGAATGATGAAAATATTTTTCTTTAACTTTTTATTGAATAATTTTTTTATCATTAATTATTAATTGGCTATAAAGGTAAATTTTAAAACCTCTCATGTACAAACACCATAGTTTGATCAAAATTTCACTTTTTTAAAAAGTTCTTTTTTTTTCCTCAAAATAATTGGATGTAGATTGATAACATATAAATTAATTTAAGAAAAATTATAACATAAAAAAGTTATTAAGGATTTAGTGAACTTTACTAGTTTACATTTAGGTACCACCTTTCATTAAAAATTAATGCAAAAATAGTATATAAATTCATAGCACTATAAAATTTATATTTCTAAAATTAGGATAGTGAGAGCTCTAATAAGTTTTTTGTTTTATGAAAAAAATTGATCAAGAAGACCCTCTAAAAATGATGGCAAGGTGTGAATTTGTCACTTCCATGCCCTAGAGAAATCTTGAGAGGTCAAGGTGTAGGTTTGGTCTCACCAAGCCTATCCTAAACCAAAATATGGGGTAGGAGAAAAAATCTCACCCAATGTTCTAAGAAACAAGCACCCATTATTTAAAATTCAAAAAATGGGTACCCATTTTGAAAACGTCAAATCAGCATATAAAATCCCCCTCCCCCCCCCCCCCCCCAAAAAAAAATAAAATAAAATAAAATTTAAATTTGAAGAAATGGGTACCCATTTCTAAAAAATAAAATATTTTTATGTTTTCAAAAATGGGTACCCATTTTTGAAGACAAAAAATGAGTACCCAATTTTTTAAACAATGGGTGCCCTTTTTTCAAATTTTGGATCGGGTTTCCAAGCCTAAAATGGGTACCCAGTTTTTAAAAATAGGTACCTATTTCTAAAAGAGCATGATCTCCATTATAGACTTCCACAAAATTGAGACCCAACTCCTTGCTTCTATCCATTATTTCATGCCTTGCATTTCCTTATAAAAAGAAATTAGATCTTTTTCCATTCATCCTCCATCATCCATTTTAGGGTTAGGTAGGATTAGGTAGGATTCAATGAATCTACCAATATTTTCATTTTATTCCCTTCTATAACCTTCTCCTTTAGTGCTCTATGAATTTCCCTCAAAATGGTTCATCTTGAATTTTGAGCGACCAGGTCATCAAGATTATCTTCTACATGGTTCACACAATCAACAAATTAGACTTGTTGGCTTAGATTCATCAAATTCAAAATCTTTTTCATAATTATGACACTTAACATTAACTTCCTTCTGATGCTCAACACATACTGGGTTGCTTGAAGTCCACTATCAAATCACTTGGCACAAACAAAAGTTTTTTGGGTTTTGACATCAACTAAACTTTACTCACCAAATATTGTATCACTCAGCATACACTACAATTTGACTTTTCTTGGCTCTAACTAATTTTTTGCTCAACTTGCACTAGTTTTTCTTGACACCTACTATCCACTCAATCAAGCTTGGCAAATTCAATTCTTCTCTTTTGTCCTTCTAGACTTTGTTAATGTATCCAACCTTTGCAACCTTATGTAGATAGTCAATGCATTATAATATCAATGTCTTGACTATTCTTTGTACTTCTTTTCTTTATCATAAGTCAACCTTTCCACTAGGTGCTATTGTTACCTCATTTGATCAAATCCACTATATTTCCAACAAGTAGCAGGTTTGACATCAGTTACAAAATAATGATTGAAACACACTCGCATACTTGTATGAATTTATTTTCAGCAATCTGCCTCTTTGGAATTGATGGGAAACCAAACTTAACCAGTATAATCAACAATAACACCAAAAAGAAAATAATTCCTTATATTGAAGTCTCTCCCTTTATCAACAACTTTCAACTTCTGTATAGGTTACAAAATTTTGTTATGATCAATAGACAATCAACTCATCCTTATGACTATCTTTGAAACACTTCTTATATTTCCCTCATAGTAGATATACCATCTTTCTTCTATCTTATATAATATCCTCTTTCTGGATTGTTGGATTTCTCCCTTTCTTTGTCTTTGTCCCTCTCTTTTTTGTCTCTCTCCCTCTTTGACAAGAATTCCAAAGAATTTCCATCTTAATATGTAGATGTGAACATTTATAGTTTCTCCCTCTGTCACCTAGCTTGTGACTCATTTATAGCTCCATCTCTTTGATTACTTTAGGAAGCTCCTAAAGTAAGATCTACTACATCAATGTGTAACATATGCCAATCATCTTGTTTTATGCAGGGCACTTCTCATGCTTCTTAAATAGAATTGGATAAGAGTATCACCCTTATTTTTCCTTTTAGACACTCATGACCATCCTTAGGTAATTTTTTTGTGAAGATATCAGCTATTTTCTCTTTTGTGTTAACATATTCCATCTTCACCTCTTTATCTTGAACTAAATAGGACACAAAAGAGCTAGGGTTTACTCTAGTCCACATCTTCTAAGGCATCTTTCACTATTTTAGGTTCATTCATGCTAAGAAAACATGTATCATTTCTCATATTTTCCTTGTCATTGGTCGAGCATATTTATCTCCAATGATTTGTGTTGTAAGGTGATGTCTCTTGACATACTTTGACAATGTTGGTTCTACTCTATTTTCCTCATTTTATCTCTCAACTTATGAATCACTATGTACATTTGTATCAAGTAGTTCAACATCTCTTTCATGTGCACTAATCTCATAATCAGAATGTGCCTCAACTTCATTCTGTAACTCAATACCTAACTGCAGCTCAATTCCTGAATGCAACTTGACATTCATAGTATGTGACTTGGTCATTACTAAAACGTTCTTTTGATTTGTAACTAATTTACAACATCTTCATTAGCATACATACCTTTATAAAAATATACAAATGATTTGTATTCCTATGGTTCCTTCATAAGTTCAGCCACATGTACTTTTGTATATTCATCAAATTTTACATTTGCACTTTCCACAACCTTGTTAATGTTAGTATTTAAACACTTATAAACTTTACTTATCATGGAATAGCCATGGAATATACATTCTTCACTTTTTTCATCAAATTTATCATTCCTAAAATCCTTGAGAATATAAAACTTGCTTCCAGATACCATAAAATATTATACATTGGGTGAGTATCCATATCATAGTTTAAAAGTTGTTGAATGAGTTCCTTTCTTGACTTGCACATGGTTCACAATATAGACAACTGTAGTTACAACTTATTTTTAGTATTTCAAAGAAAGATTATTCTCCATCATGAGTGTCCTAACATAGTCTATTATAGATATGTTCCTCCTTTCAAGAATTTTATTTTGTGGAGGGGTTCTAAGGGTAGATTTCTATTTTTTGATTCCTCTGTCATTAAAAAACATCTCAAACTCACTTGATGTAAATTCTCCTCCTTTGTCAGATCTCAAACATTTCATACTTTTACATGTTTCCTTCTCAACTCTTTTTGAGTACCACTTAAACATTTGAAAAGCATCAAATTTCTATTTCAAAAAAATAACCATCATCATTCTAGAATAATCATCAACAATAGCATAATGTACTTATGTCCTTTGTAGCTTTTCACATCAATTGGTCCACGCAAGTTAGTATGAACAATCTCTAACATTCCTTTAGAGGTACAAGTCTTACTTTCAAAACTTGACTTTGTCATTTTTCCTAACTAACATTTTTTACAAATTATATTGTCATGTTTCTTCAACTTAGGAAAACCTCTAACTCTTCTCATGTTACTGATATTAACCAAGTTACCAAAATTAACATGACATAATCTCTTATTCCATAGTCACACATCATCAAATGCTACAACTAAACAAGTAGCATCATCCATATCAAGATAAAATTGATTACCTCTAGTTTGATCACCTTTTCCAATTAGTTTTTCATCACTATCATAAATCTTAGCAATATTGTTCTCAAAATCAACATTACAACATGAACTATTAAGTTGTGACACACTCAACAAATTATAGCTAAGTCCTACATAATAAGCATTATTAGATAAAATCCTTTTTGTGAGTTTGATAGAACCTTTTCCTTCTATCAGATTTACCAAACCTTACAATATTTCCATCATAATAATTCAAGGTAATGAAATTACTTGTATCACTAGTCATGTGATGTGAACTCTAATTGTCAATGATCCATCTATCATTCTTGTTCACACAGGATACTAGTGTAGTTCCCTTATCCTCTTTAGAATCATCCTTCATTGCAACATACACCACTTCATCATCATGATCATTAGATCCATCTTTAGTTTCTTCTTCAGCAATGTAGCATGACTTCTTGCCTTTGTCTTTGTAATATTTGTTGTCTTCATCTCTTCTACTTTTGTACTTCTCTCCACCTTTTATAATTTTTCTTTTCTAGACATCTAGTAGCAATATGACCAACCTCATTTCAATTGAAACACATGATAGGTAACTTACTCTTTAATTTTTTGTTTCCTCTATTAAATCTCCTTGCTAGTAGTGCTTTAAGTTGTTCTACATCTTCCTCATCTATACCACTTACTAGAAACATATTTTACCTTTTTATTTATTTTTCTCATTAGGTTCCTTTAATGATAGCTTGGCTTAGAAAGAAGATCCAACATTGTTAGATTTGAAATTATGAAAATTAGATAGCTCAAAAGTGGTGAGCCTACATACCAAACTTTCAAGAGTTAGATCAGAACCTAATACGCATCTTAATTCTTGTATTGTAGAAAATCTAATGGCATAAATGGGCTTGCCAAACTTTTTCAAGGGCATGGATAGGTTGATTGAGACATTCCAAAAGGATTTTGATCCTTGGTCAACCCTTCTACCAATTTTGGTCAACCAAACCCATGTTTTGCAACTTAGAGCCATAGGAGCAAGATTTAACTTGACAACCTATCTATCCTCAACTAAGGACCTAATAGGTCCTATTATTTCTCTAGTGATGTGGCTAGAATCACTACAAGCCATAAATGTAATAAAGAAACTGTAGACTCAAACTAGACTATCTAGTTGCTCCAATTGCTACCCCAATAATCATGTTCTATGATCTACAATCACATGCATACAAAGATTATTGAGTATCTTTGTTCCTCTTTTTACACTTTTATGGTCATATATAGTTTGTTTTTAGTCTCAAAGAGCCTTTTTTATTTAGAAATGTTTGTTGGGCATCAAATATGCTATATATTGCATCAGATAATTATCTCTTGAATGTTGTAATTTGTTTGTGATATTCTCTCATAAATTATTTGTTTTTCAGCAATAGCTTTGACAAAAAACTTAGTAGTTGTATACACAATATTATTCACAACCAACATAAGGTTATATTCCATCACAAAAAACACAGTAGTAGCAATAGGTGAAGGTTTTTGTTTGATCATTATTAAGAGCTAAGAAGTTGTCAACTCTATTGAGTAGCATCTAATTTAGGGACAAGAATCATGTGTGGATCTCTCTTTGTTGTTTTGTAGTATTCTCAAAGTGCTCAGTATTACTAGCAACAACCTGCATAATAAGAATTGGTATGCCAATGCAACAAACCTATTGATTTGGTTTCACTATATTTTCAAATGTGCCATATATGTGTATCACTTAATATTAGTTTCTCTATATGTCCAGTTGTGTGATGTTTGTGTATCAATAATTAGTATATAAAAACATCCCAAAAAAATAAAAATAAATGTACCTTCTTTTTCTCAAGAACGTTTATAATTTATAACAATGAGTATTCTTTGGTAATAGGTATTGGCACTTAAGGTTTGACCATTCTTTCACTTATCATGTTATTGTAGAAACTTGTAGATCTTGTGGTGTTGCTATGATATTTAACTCAAAAGGTTCCAATCACTTTTAATACGACTGGCCTAGTAGGCACTACCTTGACTTATCAGGCAACCTTCCATATGTGTTATTTCTACTTGAAATATTCAATCTAAAACCTTTTCTCTTCATTTTTTGTTATCCATATTAGCCTTGGCTTTTAATGTCATTTCATCAAGTGAAAGGTTTATATCTATAGATAATTGTGGAGATGAAATATTTATTATATGAATGTAATTTTATTTTATAATGATCTAAAATCACCTCAAAAAGATAGTGCATAGAATTTAAAACCCAATATTGGTTCTTTTATTCAAATAAGATTAGACACGTGTTGAAATGCATGGTTGACCTTGTTCAGCATGCTTTGATTCCCTATATAATGCTCATATTCATATTTAATGTGGTTGTGCTAGCACCCCTATTATCCATGACTTGATAATACTCTATTATACTAAAATTAATGTCTACAAATTTGAATTGTTTTGTAGATATCTAAAAACCACGGGTGGAGCTTGATGGAAAACCATGTGCTACTATTATGAAAACTACTCTCATGGTTCTGTATAATAGTCTATTTAGTTAGGTTTACAATAGCCTTAATCTTATTTATGACTACCATATTTCTAATGCTCAATATACTTTCTTAGGAGATAAATAGGAAATAGAATTTATTTCGATACATTACACAATTAAACTATGTCTTGCTATCATGTAGTTGGATGTTGCATCATCCATAACTCTTGTAACTAATAATGAATTCAAGGATTTAGATTTCAAAAAAAAATTGAGTGAAACAGTAGGTTCATTGCTACAGTTTCATGTCGTTCCAATTTTCAATAAAAATCATGCAATGAGCACAAGAAAAGTACCATACAAGGTATTTATTTGTAAAATGAATTTAAATCACATTCTTTGTTTATGAGTATGACAAATTTTTATTTTCATTCATGTTGTAAGATTGTATCTATTTATTTATTCTAGATGTGAAGATGATAAATTAGTCTCTTTCACAATTTGGGATGATACTCGGTGCTAACAATGTTGAATCAAATGAAACTTAGAGATGATGATTCTAAAAATTGGGGACTTAGCTACACAACCATCCATCTTTTGCATGTTATTGAATAAAAGAATCTATGTTTGATGCATTATGTTTTACACTCTAGGCACTCAATTTTCATCCAATATTAATAGCAGACTATTCTTGATTTGATTTGTGTATTTGACCTTCATTTACACATCTTTGAACCTGAAAAAAATGAGTTTTTTGGGTTGTAGGTGAGATCAATTAAGGATTATATGGATATCCTATTGCATAATCATATGAGGGGCACGAACAAGCTTAGGCCTAGTTATTATTTATGATCATAGTATAGTCTATTAGTCTACCTTGCATAGTATAGATTACCTTACTCATAATTATATCAAATATTTTAAAGTAGCATAACTCCATATTTAGCTAAATCTCATGATGAGTATTCCATACATAAAAACTTCCTTTCGTAAAAACTCTCACCAAGAAAGCCACATGCTCTACTTCTACTACTATTACATATTGCCCATAATCCAAAGAACAAATATCTCAAGGCTACTTGTAAGCAACTTGGAGCATGTGAACCTTTTCATTCAGTAGTTGAGTGTAATATTATTTTCTAGGCATTAATAAGAATAGTCATGACTCACAAGTTGGGATTAGTATTAAGATTGTAAGCTAAAAAAAATAAAAGACAAGTGAATCATTGTTGTAGAAGACTTTCCAACCTCCTTAGGTCAATTTCAACAGTCATCACTACTATAGTGGACTTCCCACACATCTAAATTCTATATGAAAACCTTCATCTTAAACTTCATCTTTCCCACAAAAATAAAACTATCATGTCAAGGAATTTGGTGTTGTTTTGTTTTACATAAAGACCTAATTTATTTATTTGTGTGGAAAAGAAACTTTAAAATGCTAATTGTATCAACATGTCTAATTTGGTGTTGGGCATTTCTTGGTGTAATGATATGTATGCATCAAACCTAGAAATGAGAGTTTCTACATAGGAACAATATCATGATAGACCTTGTAATAATAGAAATTATATACTTCCAAATGTTTCAAGAATTGTAATAGCTAATTAAACTTTTATCCCCTTCTTAACTTGCCCATTATAGGATTATCATATGAGGTAACCGAGGGAACCTTCTAGAGCAAGCAATGGGGGTAGAGGTGCACTATAAAAGAATTCATAAATAACATTTCATTTTATCTCCTTTCAAATAATATTCTATAAAAAGTAAAAATTAAAGATTTTTTAAAGAATTATATGTATTTTAAAGATTTGATCAAAGAACATTGTAAAAGAATGGAACCAAATAAAATGGAGGGAGGAATTGATTTGAAATGGAAGAGCACTTGATCAATTTTTTTTTTTTTTTTTGATGTGTGGCTATCCAATCCACAAAATACAGTTAAATAGAAGGAAAATGGGCTATGAAGTGTGAGATTTGGTGTTGTGTATTTATCATCACACCAACAGATTTTATCCTTGTACATCTATTTTTAACTATCTTTGGAGAAAGATAATAACATTATCTGGTGAAATCAACTGCAACTATAGGATTATGTATGTTTCATTTCTTTAGTAAAAGGTATGGATATTTTAATCTATCCATTGATCATTTCTCAGTTAGATGTTGTTGCACCATCAATTTATTGGAAGATGCCTTCATTAATATTTCTTGTCTTGAAGCTGCCAAAGTTACCATCAACTATGAATAGTAAATTACTAACTAGTCAAGTTAATTTTTTCTCTTCTTCACAATAATATAATTTGATATATGCAATGAAATGTTGTCTCTATTGTGTAGGGTCTGAGTATTCCTATGTTCATTAATATTGACTTTAGTATTACTATCTTTAACTTCTTGACAAATTGTAATCATTGAATATTCATTTTGCAAAGTGCATTTCAGTTAGCTTTCTTCTTTTGGGCATGGGTAAGAAATAAAAATCATTATCTAAATATCCTCATATATCTACTTTTAATTGATTTTAAAACTTGGGTTTGTATAATTTTTCCTATTTGAGATCAATAAACTTATATTTATTTGTTATGATTGATGTAGTGTGAATATGATCTAAAATCCTACCTCCATGATCTGATGGTGCACATTGTTATCAGAATAACTTGTGGGTATGTTTACTTGAGGTGTTAAATTTCCCCAAATAGTCAATATGATGGTTTAGTAGTGTCCTAATATAGAAAAATTTGAAATATTTTGGATTAGAAAAAATGACCAAACATGATCATGAAACACACACAAAATTACAAAATTCTAGTCACTCTTTATAAAGATTTTCCTTTCAATATTACATTAATATCCATATCCACAACATTGCTAACTCAAATAACATTTTTTTCATTACGGTTGTAGTTCAAATACTTTGTAGCTATGTAAATCTCCCTCTCTATGCTCTTGTTATACAGGTATGCATTAGGATAGAAAGAAGTACATTTGATTTATCAATGGCTCGAGACGTTACAATTTTACTCACCTCTTATGGTAATGGCCCTTGTAGAGAATGCAAGGAAATATTGAGTTAGAGTTGTAAGTTTCCAAGCCTAACAATGACTTTATGAGGTATTGTCCCCTCTAGGTTATTGTGAGCTAAGTCAAGGAGCTCCAAATTATGACATCCCTCCAAACTAATAGGCATCTCCCCTGATAACTTGTTCTTACAGCTAAGATAAATGAGTCATAGATGTGGGTTGTAAATGGTGAAATTTCAAGTTAAGGGGAGATCAACATGAGATTTGAGTGAGTTGTTGCTAGATGCAAAAGCAATTATTCCTCTGCATGTAGAGTGGGACTACCAAAACCTAGTCCAACCCCATTACCTATCTAAGCTTTAGCCCCATCAAAGAGTATAGTCAAAATATGCTCTATACTAAACACAAGTTTATCCACCTTCCTTGCATGCATGTCAAATGTAGAAACATGAAACCAATGGCAATTGATGGGACCTTGTAGACCTGTATATATAATAATAAAAATACAAACATAGGTGTAGATTACCCGAAGCCCAACTGGAGACATTGGGAAGGTGTGAAAGGATTTGGTAAAATACTAAATCTTGTAATGAAAGGTAAAATGAAACCCCTCCTTTATCACAGTACAACTCTTCCCAAATTGTATGTATAGATACTAAACTTCATTAAATTACATCTATATATATTTGGTAAAAATTAAAATAAAATGAACTGACACAATCATCATACCCAATCCTATTACAAAATTTATAGAACATCTCCAATTCTTCTCTATGAAAAATAGGCTCTAGAGAAGAAAATCCCCACTATAAAGTCATCTTTGATGAAACTAATTTATTTAAAAACTTTGATCTAAATTTTGAGTAAGTCTCATTTACAATCAACATAGATTCATTCAATATTAATGATTAGGAGGATTTTCTTGCTCCTAATATATATGCTTTCCAAACATTTAAAAGATTGAACATCAAATGTTGCTTGTAGATTCTATAAAAATCTAAAATTTACACAAATGGTCAAATTCTTTCCACAAGTTATTAGGGTTTAAACTGAGAGAACATGTCTCCAATCAATTTAAAGGCAATTCTCTAAATAGATTTTTAATACTAGGAATCTCGTTGGAAGCGAAGCTCCTTTTCTATGAGGTACACAAAAATTAAATTCACTACTTGAATGATAAACATAAAGTGCAACAACAACAATCTTAACATTGTTTGATAATATAGTTTGCAAATCAATAGAAAAATAATTATAATGTGTGATATTTAAACAAATCACTAAGAAAATTTATGTTTGCATGATCTAAGTGCTTTATGGCTTCTTTTGATTAGGTTTATTAATAATAGATTAAAATGCAAATGCTCATGATATTAAATGTTTTAGTCAATAGTTCATTTGACTATTTGTGCTCCCTTGCTACTACTTAACATGTGCTAAGAAGCTCCATTGATACTTAACTAGCTTTTGGCAGTCTTCTTGTTCATTAGAATAGGTAAATTTTTTTTTGAGTTCCCTTTCTTCTTAAGATGTGCTAAGAAGCTCCATTTATATTGAATACCAAGATACAAATTAAAATACGAACCCTATTCACATAACTATAATGAGGAATGATCAATTTTTTTCTATCTTAGGACTACTACACTTATTAGAATCTAAATGTCGACCATGTGGCATTTTGCAAAGAACGAGAAGAGACATATACCAACTTCTCTCGTAGGCAAACAATGAATCACTTCCAGAAGGATTAACAATCCCAAAATCATTCCATGATCTCATTATTGATATGAAGGAAAATCCATATGATGTGAAGACATTTTCTTTGAAGTAGAAAGTAATGGTATGTTTTAAATTATGTTGTGTTATTTTTGGAGGTTTTCACATGCACTTTATTTGCTAGGTAATTGTTCTCTGATACCTCAATTTGTTACTATCTTGGGTCCTTTACTATTTTTTTTAAACACATCACCAATCATCACTCATTTTGAACCATCAATTAGAGGGTCCATTGGATCCCACCCCCTTTAGAATAATATGGGCCTAGTTGGGCACTATGATGTTGGAGTTCTAACCATAACTATGTAGGGTGTCTAGCCTTGGCTACTATAGAATTGTAGGGGTGAACCCTTCCTATTGCCCCCCTATAGTTCATGTGGGTGGACAATCATTCTGATCTAGTTGTGCATACATGCAGAGGACAAATACATGATAGGGTTGGGGGTCCTTACCATTCTATAGGCGGGTGTTGTGTCTGTGTATGAAATGGAAGGTTAGATGACACTACTATTCATAAAGGTGGACCAATTTATTTACATCCATCTACATGCATCATCTATTGTATTTTTTTTTAAACAAATTAGTTTGGTCAAAATTTTGACCAATATTGGCTAGCATTTCGACCAAGATTAGTCAAAATTTAGACCCATCCTGGTTGACATTTTGACCAATTCCTTGGTCATGAGTATGGTATCTTTGTCATTGTGGTGTCCATTTCAACCAAAGATTGTTCAAAATTTTGACCCATCTTGGTTGGCAATTCAACCAAGGTTGGTCAAAATTTTAACCAATTCTTTGGTTATGAGTATGGCATCCTTGTCATTGTAGTGTCCATTCCAACAAAAGATTGGTTGAAATTTTGATCAATCATGGCTGGCATTTCAACCAACATTGTGTTGGAAATATAGATGGAGTAACTGAGAGGGGGGGTGAATCAGTTACCACAAAAACAAATCCACAAATCCCTTAGATGTCCTATAAAACTAGTTACTATTGTCACTTGGTAGCCACATAGAAAAATGTTGTAACTC
Source organism: Cupressus sempervirens (assembly GCA_028749045.1). NCBI lineage: Eukaryota > Viridiplantae > Streptophyta > Pinopsida > Cupressales > Cupressaceae > Cupressus > Cupressus sempervirens. The sequence continues at coordinate 175,097,756 of CM053793.1, forward strand.
AATAGATGTATTGTGTGTTAGCTTATTACTAATCTTTAAGCATTTATAGATATTAACATGCATGCATAAAAGAAATAACATCAATACAAGAGACACCAAATTTAACATGGAAACCTAATATGGGAAAAACCACCAAGTAACTAGCTACTAATTTTCACTCCTTTGAAGTGAGCCATGTTAGGAGCCAACCTTGTTAAAGATTACAAAACACAATGTTAGGTGTGACCTTTTTAGAGGATTTAATGACCCTACTAGGAGTGGCCTTGGTAGAGGACTTTAGAAAAATTCAATAGAACTATGACCTTGTTAGAGAATTTACAAAATGGTTGTTAAACCAACTCTATTAAGAGATTTAGGAATCATTGCTACAATGGTGAGAAAGTAGCAATGAAGTGAGTTGAATGAGATGCAACTGAACTCTGTTGATATAGATCTCTATTTTGCTTCACTAGATCCTCTTTGATGGAATACATCTTTATTGATCCTCAAGGATATCTGAGCCTTCTTCAAAATCTGTTCACACTTTCCTCTTCACACAATCAACTCACTTGCCAATAATTGTTATATCAGTCAGTTACAATTACCAATAATTGTTATATCAGTCAGCTACAAACATTTCACAAAATAGTTAAACATTATTTCCCAAAATAATAAAATCCTTCATTAGCTAACCCTGCTCGGTAGACTCTGCTCTAGAAAATAATTTATAGTGTTAACTAACTAAAGCTCAGTGAATACTGCAAACTCTATAAAATCCTTTGGAGATCAAGTGAACTTGGTAAACACTAATTTTCCTTCATTGACCTTGTGGGCTCAGTAGAAACTAACTTTTGCCACAGAAACCTTCAACACTCGAGTGAGCTCAGTAGAAACTGTAATTTACTTTTCTAACCAATTGAGCTTGGTAGACTCTATCTGATAACTGATATGACATTTGTATAACATCAAAGACAACACACAATTGAACAATTGTATCCAACAATCTCCCTCTTTGGCATTGATGGCAACACAACATGTCATAGCAGTATGAAATTTGAGAACAAGTCTTTTCTAACAAAACATTTCTCCCTCTTAGATTTTATGCCACAAACTTCTCTAATATAGTAATCTCCCTCTGTGAAGGAATTACATAGCTTCTTTTCAAATAGAAAACTCCCCACAATAACATTCAAATTTTTAAAAGATATGACAATATATTCTCCCTCTTTGACAACACATGCCAAAGACAATATAATCCAAATGAGTAACAATGTACCTTGAGTACTGATTCATATGCAATTTTTCCATGACTATGCTGCATCAACTAATTGATCTTCAACTTGGTACCGATTGATGCATCACTAAAACTTTATTTTAGTGAGCTTCAAATAGGGGAATGACCCCTAAATTACCTCTTAGATAAAATAATGCATCCTTAGGTAATGGCTTGGTGAATATGTTAGCAATTTGTTCCTTCGTATGGACATATTCCAATTTGATCTCCTTATCTTGCACTACATCTCTAAAAAAATGATATTTTATTGTAATGTTCTTGGTTTAGGAATGTGTTACGAGATTTGTAGATATGTTAATTGCACTTGTATTGTCACAAAACATAACAACTAGTTCTTTGATTTACACCTTCATGCCTTCCAATAACTACTTAAACCAAACAATATTAGAATAGTTTATTGCTGCTACAACATACTCTACTTCTATTATAGATTGGGATGTACACATTTCCTTTTTACTTGTCCAAGAAATCAACTTCTTTTCAAGAAAGAATGCTCCTCCACTTGTACTCTTTCTATCATCAATGCGTCCTAACCAATCTGCATTAGTAAACACTTTCAAGCTTAGATTACCTCCAAATTTGTACCATAATCCATAATCTTTAGTGCCTTTCAAGTATCTCATGATCCTTTTGATTGCCATCATGTGATTTTCTCTTAGTTTTTCTAAAAAAATTGCTACAATACCAAATGCAATGGCAATATCAGGCCTTGTATGAAATACATACTACAATTTTCTAATCATTGATCTACATAAGGTTTGATCTACCTCTTTTGATTCATCATCCTTGGTAAGTTTTAGTCCAATACACATGGGAGTCCCAACTAGTTTACAATCTTCCATGCCAAACTTTTTGAGTATCTCCTTGATGTATTTAGACTGAGTGATGTAGATGCCATTCTTGCTTTGCTGAATTTGAAGACCAACAAAGAATTTAATCTCACCAAACATTGACATCTCAAATTCCTTGTTCATTTTCTCTAAAAATTCTTTGCATAGATCATCATTTCCTGTAAGAAAAGTGTCATCCACAAATATTTCTACCAAAAAAATCTTGTTATCTCGTCCTTCCTTGATATACAAGCTACTATTATGATTAGTTCTCTAAAAACCAATCTGAATAAGATAATTATGCAATCTTTCATACCATGCTCTAGGGGCTTGTTTCAAACTATATATTACTTTGTGTAATTTGTAGACCATGTCATTCTTATTTGGATCAACAAAAACTTCATGCTACTCAATGTAAACTTCTTCATCCAAAATACCATTGAGAAATGTAGATTTGACATCCAATTAATATACCTTAAATCTTTTGTGTGCAACATATGCAAGTAGGTTCGTGACAACTTCCACTCTTGAAATAGGAGCGAAAGTCTCTCCATAGTCTATTCCTTCTTCTTGAGAGTAGCTTTTAATACTAGTCTAGCTTTGTTTCTTGATACCTTACCATCTTCATTCAACTTATTTCTGAGTACCCACTCAGTTCCAATCATAGTTTTATCTTTAGGCCTGGGTACAAGAGTTCATGTTTTGTTCTTCTCTATTTTCTCTATCTCTTTATTCATAGCCTCAATCCAACTTTCAATGTCTAATGCATCTTTGACATTTCTAGGTTCAAAATTAGTAAATAGAAAAGTACCTTTTAGCTTACTTCTTGTAATAGTACCTTCAGATTTGTCTCCAATAATTTGATCTGGTGCATGATGTCTCTTGACATGCCTGGCCAATACAGGCTCCTTGCATTTTGACTGAGTTCCACTGTCTTCATTTTGAGTTTCAACTTCTGACTTTGGTTGATCTGTCTACTACTTGGGTCCTTCGAACTTAGTAGGCATTAGCTTGGTAGCATCTAAATGTGACTTGGGTTCCTGTAGCTTGGTTTGAACTTCTTGAAACTTGGTGGCTGAAGACTTGAGAGTGGAAGTTTCCTGACTGACAGATGTTTCCGGCACTGTATCAAGTTCAATGAAAACAAATCTCTTATAATCTTTTGGTTCCTTTTTGTTTCTTCTTTAGTCCTTTTAGCAAGCTCATCAACTTCCACATGTGCACTTTCTATAACTTTGTGAATAGACAAATTCAAACATCTATATGTCTTACTCTTGGAAGAATATCCCTAAAATATTCCTTCATCACCCTTCACATAAGGGGTTTTGAATGAGTCCTTCTTCAACTATACTCATTTCAAGGAATGAACTACAGTGTTGATAGCTTCCTTCCAGTATTTCATAGCAATGTTCTTTTCAATCATTAAAGTTCTTGCACAATCCATGATAGATCTGTTTCTCCTTCAGCTATTCCATTTTTCTCAGGAGTTCTGAGGGCTGATACCTATCTTTTGATTCCCCTTTCAATGCAAAAATTATTGAATTCATGTGAGATGAATTCACCAGCTTTGTCTGGCCTCAAGCATTTTAGTCTTTTCCCTTTTTCCTTCTCTACTCTAGCCAAATACCATTTGAACTTCTCAAATGCTTCTAATTTCTCTCTCAGATACATAATAGTCATCATTCTAGAGTAATCATCAACAAAAAGAATGAAGAACTTTTCTCCAGTATAGCTTTCAATTCCAATAGGTCCACACAAATTAGTATGCACAATTTTCAAAATTTCTTCAAACTAATAGTTCTAACTTTTAAAGCTAGTTTTTCCCATCTGACAATTCTTGCATAGACCAACATTAGGTTTCTCTATACTAGGAATGCCTCTTACTTTCCTGAATTTGCTTATTTTCACCAGGTTATCAAAATTCACATGACATAATGTTTTATGCCATAACCAATTTTCTTCAACTTGAGCAATAAAACATGAACATTCACCAAGCTCAAGATAGAGCAAGTTACCTTTTGTCTATATGCTTGATTCAATTAGCTTTCCTTTGTTATCCAGCAGTCTTGCTTTTCCATGCATGAATTCCACTTTGAATCCAATATTGATTAGCTATTCCACACTCAACAGATTGTGGTTTATTCCTTCAACCCAATAGGCATTATCACATACAAGTTCTTTGGTTAGTGAGATTCTTCCTCTTCCTTTTATGTAACAAGGTTCATTATTACCAAACCTCACAGTACCATCATCATAGTCATCAAAATATTCAAACTTTTTTTGTCACCAATCATATGATGTGAACAACCACTATCTATGATCCATGTATCATTTCTACTCACATGAGAGATAAGTGCCATCTTATCTTCTTCATCATTATCAGATTCATCTTTTATAGCAATGTAAACAATTTCATCTTCACTATTGTTAGAATCCTTAGAATCTTTAACCATGAAACGTGTTTTCTTACCTTTGTCCGTGAATGATTTAAAGTCTTTCTTGCCATTGCACTTGTGACCTTTCTTCTCATCCTTGTTTTGCTTGTTTAGGCACCTAGTAGCAATATGACCAATTTCCTCACATGAGAAATAGATTAGAGGAACCTTACCTTTGTATTTCCCTTTGCCTCTTGAATATTTCCTTGCTAGTAGAGCTTTAACAACCTCAAGATCAATGTCAAAACTCTATTCTAATTCTTCTTCACTTTTTTATTGAGAATCCTTTTTCTTCTTACTCTTTTCTTTGAGTGAAAGCTTGGCTTCAAATGCTGATTCAATATTCTTAGAAGTTGGAACATAGTTATCATAGTTATCTAGCTCAAATACAGTCAATCTTCCTACTATTGCCTCTACATTTATGTTATGATTTGCTTCACATCTTCTTTCTTGAATTGCAAAAACTCTAATTGCATAAATGGGAAGTAATGTTCTAAGAAATTTACTTACAATTGTTTCCTCCTTGATATCTCCTCTAGAAGCCTTGATTGCACTGACACTTGCTTTGACTCTTTCAACATACTTGGCAATGTTCTCATCCTCTATCATCCTCATTTGATCAAATTGTCCTCTTAGATTTTTTGCTTTGGTTCGACTCATATTATCATCACCTCCATAGATTTCCTTCAGCTTGCTCCAAATTTCAAAGGTAGTTTTGCAGCCCTTGATATTATCAAATTCTTCATAGCTTAGGGAAGATGCAATGTTTATCATCATGGCGTTATGAGTCTTCTTCTAAACAATATCATTGACTAATAGTGTACTAAAAAGAGTTACATATGCTTCATCAAGATATTTCAATCCTGTATCTCCAATGGAAGATGGAGTCTCATGAGACCTTGCCATGCTAAAAGGTTATTCCTATTAAGCCTTGGAATTTTCCTCTTGTAAGACATCTTGATTTTTAGCTTAGATCTTGAAAGTCCTTCCTACAAGTACCAAAAGATTTGATACCAATTGTTGGAAATATAGATGGAGTAACTGAGAGGGGGGGTAAATTAGTTACCACAAAAACAAATCCACAAATCCCTTAGATGTTTTATAAAACTAGTTACTATTGTCATTCGATAGCCACACAGAAAAATACTGTAACCTGATAGATGTACTATATGTAGCATATTATTGATCTTTAAGCATTCACAAATATTAACATGCATGCATAAAAGAAATAACATGAACACAAGAGACACTAGATTTAATGTGGAAACCAAATATGGGAAAAACCACCAAGTAACTAGCCACAGATTTTCACTCTTTTGAAGTGAGTTCTGTTAGGATCCAACCTTGTTAAAGGTTACAAAACAAATTGTTTGGTGTGACCTTGTTAGAGAATTTAATCACCTTGCTAGGAGTGGCCTTGGTAGAGGACTTTAGAACAATTCAATAGAACTGTCACCTTGTTAAAGGATTTACAAAATGGCTGTTAAACCAACTCTATTAAGAGATTTAGGAATCACTCGCACTTTCCTCTTTACACAATCGACTCACTTGGATATTCACTCATTACAATTTAGAATTCACAACTTGACCTTTTATTTATACCTTACAAATTGTCAAGTCGGCTCATTTATAAGCTACAATTACCAATAATCATTACAGCAATCTACTACAAACATTTCATGAAACAATTAAACATTATTTCCCAAAATAATAAAATCCTTCATTAGCTGACCCTGCTCAGTAGACACTACTCTAGAAAATGATTTCCCGTGTTAACCAACTAAAGCTCGGTGAACATTGCAAACTCTACAAAATCCTTTGGAGACCGAGTGACCTTGGTAAGCACTGAATTTCCTTTGTTGACATTGTGAGCTTAGTAGAAACTAACTTCTGCCATAGAAACATTCAATGCCCAAGTGAGCTCTGTAGAAACTATAATTCGCTTTGCTGACCAACTAAGCTCGGTAGTCTTTGTCTGTTAACTAATATGACATTTGTGTAACATCAAAGACAACACACAATTGAACAATTGTATCCAACACATTGGTCAAAATTTTGACCAATTCTTTGGTCATTAGCATGACTTCCTTGTCATCGTGGTGTCCATTTTAACAAATATTCCAATTAAAATTTTTACAAATCTTGGCTAGCATTACGACCAAGTTTGGTCAAAATTTTCACCAATGATCACCAATAATGGTCATACCAAATGTGGTACATTTTGACCAATTTGAGGTTTCGTTGAAATTTTGACAAGAAAATTTAAGATGCACCACTTGCTTGCAACTTTGACCAGTATGGTTCATATTTTTGACCAAGTTTCTTTGAAAAATGGATCAAAATTTACTAGTGAGAAATGTAAAACAACAACCACTACATATCATATTCTCTAGGAATGAACATCCCAAAATGAGGGGTAGCCTTAAACATCACGCACTAAGCTTTGACTTCTTAGGTGGATGTGGGCCCAATTCACCTACTTACCCTTTTACTCCTTCTATTTTATACACTTTTCCATTTCTCATCATTTTTGTCATTCCCCTTTTCTAACCACACTTAACTATTACTGTGTGACTTGTTTAGTAGCCATGGTCTATGCAATATTTTCATATCTAAAGAAATAGAAAAAGTTAAGGTAGAGGCTATAAAATGCAAGAACTTTGTAATCAATCATTATTCCAAAACTTCACAAGATTAGGGTTTATATTTTGAGATTATTGTACAATAAATCAAGAAATAGTTAGTGAATGCTCATACGTATTTCTTCCCTCCTAATTTATTTAGTACAACCTTACTCAACCTACCATGATGTGCAATGAAAATATTATTTTTCATCTTAAGAAAGAACCTAACATAAAACATCCTTTCTATGTTCATTGCAGGGAATGAGAATGGCTTCAAATAATATACTCAAGCTTTCATGGCTCATTACCAATAGCATGTCAAGGTGTCCATCATCTATAAACTTCAATTTCTGCAATGATTTCTTGTGTAAGCTTATAAGATGAAAGCATTTATCAAAATCAAATTCTTAAAAATATAATGAAAAATTACTAGTTTAGCTAAATCTCTCCACAATGCATTGAAAAAATAATTCTATGAGAAAAAAGTGGTTTAAGAAATATGAGAAAGAAGGAAGAACGAAAAATGAAATATTAGCCATTGAAACCACAAAAAGTCTTGCCCTACCTTAAAACATAGTTTGTGTACATATAACTAAGATTAAACCACATAATTACTTATATTTATACTTGTTGTTGTAAGACTATTACATAAATGATATATTGTGCCCTTGTATAGGAATGTTGTTTGCATTGCACTATGATAACATCCATTCTACAACTCTATATCAGTTTTCCCTTATTGGGGATCTATAATTATGTATCTTATTGCATCACATCTTATCCTAACATCATTCAAATCTATCTAATCAAAATATGTAGTTCGGCATTTTCAATATGGATATGTACTATTATAAAGATAAACTCCAAAATTACCACATAATCTATATACTTTTCATTGGTCTTACAAAACACTACATCCTAGCCACCATGTATCTATGTGTTTGTCACCTAAATTTTTGTTCTTCCATTTCTTAAAACCATATTGCCATCATTTTTTATAGTGAATGAACCTTATTCTCCAAATTGAATTCTTCTACTAAAGCCTACAATCCTAATTAGAGTTAGATCATCAATATTAGAAAACATTATGCCCAAAACATAGAGTCCCTTATTTCTACTTGGGTGAAATTCTAAATGAAATCCCTTGCCAAGATTGATGTTGTCTTGAATTAGAGGGTATAAAGCTTTTTGCTAGCTTCACTGCTCCCTTTATAAGCATAGCCTAGAAAAATATAGTAATGATACAAAATATTGGGATGTCTACACTACAAAGATTATTATTGGCTAATAAATTGTTGGATTTTCAATACCAAGAAGGTTGATCAATTATATGTAGGTTGATCAACCTTCTTCTAGTATCCCATTATAATAACTTCATTACTATCCTTAACATGAGATAGGAAGTGTACAATTTAAAATAACTAATAACTAGTATTAATGAATCTTAACAATTGAAGCATTGTCGATGGAATTTTTTTTGTCTTAACAACACTAGAGCATACATTGGGTTTAAATACTTATACCCAAATTAAATACTTCAAATACATTATTGAGGTCATACATTAGACTCCACATTCAGTTGTTAACATTAGAGTATACATGGCTTGAGATCTGGCCCACATTTGGATCATAAATCCAATGTAAGGATAATTTTAAGGGTGAGCCTCTAGACCATGAAATTAAATAATAAACTGATGCATTCTATCATTGATCAATTCCACTTTGTAGATAAATATCAGTCCTATAGAATCCTAGATGTTTTGGGCCAATATAAAATCAGATTTTTTCTTATCATTCCTTGAAACACATGCTTACTAATCCATGATATCTTCCTTAGCACTTGCATAATTTCTTTGTCCTTTTATCTAGATATCACTTTCATTCTGAAATTTACTTGGATACCTTTGATAGTCATTAACTAGTGCTATGATTATGTGCTTATAATCATTTTTTGTATTTACCCTATAATCATTGTCATCCATTTTTCATTCATTAAAATTTAACAACCTTTATCAATAATTTGAAAGTGATAAGCGATGTTCATGCTCTATGTATCTCCATGACTATCATTTTCACTATTATTATCTAGACATTAATAATTTCTTGGGCGTATTTACTTCTATCTATGCACATTCTAAATAATGACATTACATGAATTGAACTTGTTATTTTTATGATATTCTATCATAGTAGCAACCATTGTTGTGATTTATAATGGACATAATATAACTATATCATATCTTTACTATACTCATGGTATACTACTATCAGCTTCTTGGATTTCTCCCACCATAGTGCTTGTACAATTTCAAACATATAATAATGATATGCATGTCTTTTAATAGTATTGACATTGATTTTTCATGCATTCTGATTGTTGCTAAAGTTTTGACTGAGACAAAGATTCCTAATTGTGAAATAACAAAAGACTCAACATGAGATGGTTCTTAAGGACATATTTTATTTTGGAATTCCTTTATGTGATGGTTTTAATGAATTTTTTTAAACTTGGTCGAATTTCATTGGGGCAAGCCCAATCTAAGAGCTCACCATTGACATCTTTCTTTGTTTGTTGAGAGCATTACTTCCTTTGACCATATTTTGTGGACAATAAATAAGGGGTTGAATCTAATAGAATTTATATATAAGTATTTTCTTCATTTCAAAAGAAGTTCCTAAAATAGCACACATGACCTCCATCATTTGCATTGATGCAAGTCATTCATATTGTTTGCAATAATCCAAGTCATTACTAATGATGTTGAATTAGATCTTCTTGCTCAATGTCGGACCCCTCTCCTAGAATCACAAGTTTTTTGTTCCATTATTATTTGGTAATATTCAAGTGCACAAATTTGTATGATATACACCATATCTAATGAAATCACATACTACTATATGAACTTAGAGACTGATTCTTATGACTAAAAATAATAAATTATATAGCAAGATCTATATTCAAACTAGAACTTACCTATAATAAAATATGAGATCATGGAAGAAGAGGGATTATTTGTCTCTCTACATCCTACATAAATATAAATAAACCACAAATGATGCATATAAAATAATCCATGGATAATTAATAAAACTAAATTTTAGTTTTACCTACTGAAAATTGGTGGTAGCCTTATAGTACTCCATAGTGTTCTGTCAACAAAAAGTTCATTTTAAACCTGATTTGATTGATTCCAAATCCAAATAATATACATTTAGAGATATATATAATAAAAATAAATTTCTAGTTTGTATTAAAATGATATACCAAATACGACAAGGAACAATATGCATATAGGTGTTTTTTTTTAGATTCTCGTCACAATTTTGACTATAACTTTTTCATTTAAAGATGGATTGAAGAATTGCCATTGAAGAGACTACAACTTTTACTAACAACCTTGTTTCTAAGGAGATGGTTGAAAATATTAGTTTGAGAGAGTGAGACATCCTTAGCCATATATGATCAGTTGGTTGTAAGATGAACATACTTTGGAAGTGAGAGAGCAATGTCTTCTTAATTTTTAGATTGGACATTATGTTGATTAAGTGTTGTGTGATATTGTCAACATGATAAGTTGTCAGATATTACTCGGTAGACTTTGGTAGTATGATTGCAAGGTAGTGCATGATTGTGTCAAGAATGTGTTTAGTATTGAGAAGGGTGGTAGGAAATTTTCCCTAATTCCTTTCAAGAATGGAGAACTTAGTAGGAGGAACCAAAGGTTTGGAAGGTGACTTGAGTTGAAGGAATCTCAAGGGGTTAGAGATCAATGTGGGAAATAGACCTATGGTACACTAAGGAAATATGTGATAAATAAGAGGTTTATGTACTAAATCCTAAAAGATGTGCTTCTAGTTACTAAGAACATCCCTTTACACCTAAGGTTTGTGATGTAGAAGCATGTTAGGGTAGTTTGAGATCCTATATGTTGGAGTGGATTTTGATGTTGGGGTTGGTGGACTCAGTTGAAACAAGATGATGCTCAATCATTATTAGGGTAGTTTTTTATTGTAGTTTCATCCAAGTAACTCTATGAGTAAATAAATTCAATGATACATGTGGTTCTCATTTGATTATATGTTCAATGGAACTTGTCCTTAGTAATAATGTGTGAGCTTGATGGATGTGATTTCTAGGTGTACTTTATGTATACTTGGCATGCCCAATGGTCATTGTTGATGCTCAATGGTTTGCCTTAACCTAGCTAAACATTTTTGGTAGATTTAATTAGCCAATTTGGTGCATTTTATTTGTCTTACATGTGCTGATGACATGGATCAATCTTGGGATATTTGATGACCACTTTGGGGTCTTGGTTCTTTCTCCTATGTGCATTTAATGATTTTTGTTAGATGATTAAGGCATATCATATTTATTTTGGTTATAGACGATTCTATAAATGCAATAGGATGAATTATGGTTTTGCAAGTATAATTTTGGGGTTGGTTAGTGTTGTGCATATGCAATGGTGAGTAGTAGATATTTCAGAAGGAATCTAGAGTTAAGAACTTTATAGTAGATCTAGTAGCTAAGTGTGGGCTTACGAAATAAGAAGATTTCTTGGTGGCTTGTGAGCATGAGTTTAGATCTTTCTTAGGGTTTCTACCAGATTAATGTATTGTTAAATATCTAAGATAGCTAGAAGTTATTTGGATCTTGTGAGATCTTGTAGAACTATTATTATACTAGGAAGGTCTTACAACCCAAAACATTGCATGTAATTAGTTATTCAATGAATACAAAGTTGGATTTTCTAGCAGATATTATGTTGTGTGTTGTGTTTCCATTGTGTCATTATTTTTTTGGGGTTTGGTCACCTCCATTGGGGGGTCACTAGGCATTACACCAAGTCACTTTACTTTCAGAAATTTGTCTTCTCCACAAGTATTACCATTTTATCTACAACATATTTGGTTTACAATAAATGTCACAAGATCTCTATTAGAATGGATTTTGTTTTTATTATCCTCCTCAAGAAATATAGGAGTAACAAAAAAATCTCCATTTCTATTAATTAAATACAAACTAATATAGTGTTTTACATCATGATATGAGAGATGAAGTGTTAGCATAACTCTGCTATCAAAATTGTATATCTGGGATACTTAACCCTTCAAGTGGTGCACATGAATGTTAGTTTGAGTAATCATTGAGGCTTCCTAAAAATCACTATGGTCCACCCTTGTGTCATCCTAAGTAATTTTCCATACTTTTTGTCAAAAGCGATTTCATGTTCTTGAGAAAAGAAAGGCTCAAATTCTAAATGATACTCCATAATGCAATCCACCACAATAGAACAATACCGTACATGTTGTCTTTGATTGCCTTTAAGATAATTTACAAGGGATTTGAAGAAACAATTTACATATAGTAGCATTTTCTTATTTCTCGTCTTCAATTTATTCAACTTAGCTTCAAATTGTTGTTGGTTCTCCTCCTCATTTTCTTCTTCGTCCAATAGGGTACTTAATTGAGATTTCTTGTCTTCTTTGTTGGTGAGATTTTTTAACAAAGGAAGAGATCCCATTATTTTAATGTTAACAAATTATAATTTTTCTATATACAATCTCATGCAATACCTAAAGCTATCATGCCATGAACATGATCATGCTATATGATACTTGGAAATTTGACATGAGCTTATTAATTTGCAATCAACTATACTTAGTTAAAATAGACTAGATATATACTTACGCATCAAATTCTAGGGATTACATATATGCATAGTATTCACCAAATCTATTTTTTATCCTTAGAAATAAGATTGATAATTAACACCAACAATCTCCCACGGTGTCATTACTTTAAAACATATATAAAGAAGCATTTAAAGATAATTGTAGAAAGTTGGATAATGCTGTACATACATGGTATGGACTTAAAAAGAAAAGTCACAAATCAAGTCATAAAGAGATCCAAAGATGGCGATGATCAATTTAAGCTACTTAAGAGACGGCTAGTGAAATAACCTTTCAAGTGGAAGAAAGAAATAGTCAGAGTGGTAGTCAATGATAGATATGGACACAGGGATGATAGAGAGAATTGAAAAGAAGTAACACATTTTATACAAGTTATGGGGATAAAGTAATATGCATTTTATATATATAGAAATAGAGTTTATTGGAAAAGATGGTTAATATGAATGCTAACCTCTACCATGCTTACATGTAAGTATTGACTAAAATGAGACATTGTTACTCCAACTAATAATGGGCATACAAAAAAGAATTGTAGTCAGATCCATATTACTATCTATAGCTCTACATCAATAATATTATAGTGATGTCATTTAATATATATAACACTATCAATGTAACCCTTTCACCTCTCAAAGATGCAAGTGCTACTTTTATTAGCAAGCAATCATGACTATTATTTTTATGTCATCTTTTCTTACAAAATAGTAGTATATGTTGAAGTAATATCATCTCACCATGTTTTGTCTTTATTTTTAGAGGTTTCCATCAATGGGTATAGATTTAATTGGTGTGGAAGTGGATGGAGCATATTGCCTTTTAAACTTAAATAAATTTATGGACGGTAATATTAAAAACTTTGGAGAGAGTAGATTTGGTATGTAACACAATTATTTATAGGGGTCACAATTCAGTATAGTTATTGTATGCATTGTAGTTGTAGTTTATAGCTCTACTTTCATAGATGATATAATTAAATCACTTTTATGTGGTGGATGCGACAATGCAAATAAGAATAACATTGAGGTGAATAATTACAATGGTAGCATGTGATGTTGAAAGATACTATTATCTTAAGGAGATTCAATCTATTTTTTAGTAGAAAAAGTATACCTAAGAAGGGATTTTAGACACAAGCGAAGAAAGGTGAAGAGTGGAAAAGGAGACTATGTTAAAGATACTTGTTGATAGGCTATTTTATCTTGCCACCAATAGATACAATCTTCCAAAAGATGATAAATACAAATAAAATTAGCATTGAGATGAATTATGAAATGCCCATATTTTTAGTGAGAAAAGAGGTAGGCTCTAAAAAATCATATTCAAAAAACCCTATCAAATTTCAATGAAATATGAAATGTCAAATGCATGGTACAAAGAGTGAGTGACTTACAAATCTTGAAGCTACAAAGATTTATTTGACATGGTAACAATACAACTTGTAATAATGCCCATATTACAATAGACAAGAATACATGTGTAATCTTATAATACCCAAATTATGAAAAAAGGGCGCATAAGATCAATAGGTCAGTATGGAGATTTATTACCTATTTGAAGTGCATATCAAGATTTCTCTCCAATCTAATTGGATAAACTTACCTTCTTCTAGGGAATACTAGAACTAACCCCTACACTCCCTAGTTATAATTACCCTTTCAATATTAGGGCTTAGAATTGATCAACAAAATATTAGGTCTATGATCTATTGCACTAACAAATCTAAGCTTTGAGCAAGAAATTGACTACCACACATATTTTTGGGTATGCAATAGCCAAGAGGAGAGGAAATTGAAAGTAGTAGTGCCTAAACACAGACAACAAGATAAGAAATAGGGCCATAACTTGGTGGGATGGAAGTTAGTAACTAAAATGTTCATGAGGGGAAAAAAGAGAGTGATCGCATGGGTAAAAACTTGATCATGGCTAGGAGAAAAATATTATAGAATGGTTAGGAACAAATATAGAAAGAATTTATTTAATGAGGGTCCCCTAAATTGGGAATGATTGTGAATGTGGCTAGGGAATTGAAAAAAATTATATTGATGCTCATACATATAACTTGCTCAACTATTTGCATGATAAGCCTTCTTGCCAATGATGCCACAATGCTCACTGCTAATTCTAGAACAAGCAGTAGATCAATGAGTTTGTCAAGTAGCTTGAGAGATTGACTTTAGATGTGATTTGATGAAAAAGAAATGATCATGATCATATCAAATTTAATATTAATAATCATAGTACTTTTTTCTTTCTATTTTATGTAAAATAATTGAATATTAAAAATATCAATTAAATAAAAAAAATATTTAAGACAAAAATAAAATTTTGTCTTAAACTACTATTCTTTTTTTGCAAAAAGAGGGGTAAAAATTTATTAAGACAGAAAGGAATACAACAAGGAGAGCTCAACAAGGAGCTCGATCCTGAGCAACAAGATCATCAAATTCTTGCACCATCTCAAAGGACAGTTGCCCCCATCCCTAATATTCCAACCCGAATCATGACTAGAAGCCCATTTGGCTAAACAATCAACAGTTCTATTCCATTCATGAGGAATATACATGAACCTAATGAACTGAAAAGAGGAAGAGAAGAAAAGAATCTTCTTAACAACAGTGGCCAGCTACCAACTAACATCCTCAAGCTCTTGCGAAGAAAGCATGTTCACCACCACCTGGGAATCGAACTCACAAATAATCTTACTCCATCCCCGCAAGCAACACTGTTCCATAGCATATAAAATAGCCTGAGCTTCCATGAGATTGTTAGTATAATCACCCTTATGAACTGAGAAGAAAAATTTAACATCCTCAGAACTACAACGAGCCACTCCGCCAATACCAGCCAGACCAGGATTCCCACGGGAAGAACCATCAGTGTTAATTTTCAGAACTCCACAGGGAGGACGAGTCCAGTGCCCATCCCGGTTAACCTGACCCTTCCTCTGATGGTGAAGCTACCTAGACATAGAAGGAAACCTATGAGCTGCAACCCCATCCTGCAAATAAAAATTGAGGCAATTATAGATAGCAAGATCAACCGGATCCATACCCCCATCAAGCTCACACTTCACAAGAATAGTTTCCTGAAGAGAATGTGATATTTTCCACCAAAGATGCAAAACACCAAGCCGAACATCTTGGAATATGCGACGATTCCTCTCCAACCAGATATGCCAAAGCATGAAAGATGGGCCAGCAATCCAAACAACATGGACAGAAGAAGACTTGGAGGGAGCACTACCCAAGCGGGCCCAGAACTTAGGCAAAGAGGAAGCATGCCGAGAAGAGCAACCCCAAGCACTCCACCAAAGGTGCCATATCTGATTAGAATAGGAGCGATGGAAGAACAGATGGGAAACAGACTCCACGCCATTACCACACAAAACACAATAAGAGGGGCCCTGAAATCCATGTTTACAAAGATTATCCCGGGTAAGATAATGGTTGTGAGCCACTAGCCACATGAAAATATTGCACTTGGACCAAGAAACTTTATTCCAAACTTGCTTCCACCAAGGGACCTCAGCATCCCCAAATAATTGTCTAGTTATCTCCTGATACCTAGCAGAGACATGATATTTACCAAACAAGGTACCGCCCCAAGCCAAAACATCTGGACCAAGCAAAGAAGAACACTCTCTAGAGGCCAGAATTTGAGAAAGCTCATGACGATCCATGTCTGTACCTCCAGGGGGCCAATCAGAGGAATGCTTCCATCTATAACCAACAACAGGTCCCAATTGATAAGGAGTCTTGTAATGAGTCACTTTATCCCATCCAGCGGCAAGAAAAGAGTCACAAAGAGGCTGAAGATGAGGGTATATGGATAAAATAGAAGGGAATCCATCCCAAGCATCAGACCAAAACAAAGCCTGAGAACCTCCTTTACATATCCAGAATAGATCCCTCTTCACCAACATCGCACCTGTCTTCAAAGTATGCCAAACCATTGAACCACGACCTTCAAGAGGAAGTGCAGAAACAGAGCAAGGATCAACACCATGAAAATATTTATGAGTGATAATACGAGCCAAAATTTGATGTTGTCCAAAGCACCATCGCCAATAAAGTTTAGTAGCCAAAGCTTGACTACTCAATAGAGCAGATCGAAGACCAAGATCACCCTCCTTTTTAGGCCTACAAACAGTTGCCCAATTAACCAAGCTCCATTTAGTACTATGCAAATTACCACTCCAAAGGAATTGTCGAGAAAGAGCATCAAACTCCTTGAGAAAGTAAATAGGTGCAGCATGAACCATGCTTCTATAAGTAGGAAGAGCTTGGATAACAACTTGAAGAAGAGTAACTCGGGCAGTAGTAGAAATCCATCTATGAGTCCAATGATTTACCTTATCCTGAAGCTTGGTAATGAAATTTTTCCAGAAGAGACATGGCTGCGTGGAAACAACATAGGAATGCCAAGATAAGTCAAAGGAAGTGAACCTATCTAAAACTGTAGGATACCAACAATCCTGTGCTGAATAGAATCAGGAGTGTTAAAAAAGTAAATGAAAGATTTGTGCTCATTAACTTTCTGGCCTGAAGCTGCCAAATAAACGTCCAAAGCATGTCAAAAGGCTTCAGCTTCCTTGATCCTAGCAAGACTGGCAAGAGCAGAATCATCAACAAATTGAAGATGGGAAAGAGAAGGTAAGCCATTACCCCACCGCCAGCCTTGAATAGAATTCTAGGACACCTGATGTTTAATGAATCTGCCCAAGCCTTCAGCCATGATGATGAATAGATATGGGGAGAGAGGGTCACCCTGGTGGAGGCCTCTAGAAGCACCAAATAGTTGTGAAGGTTGACCATTAATAAGAATAGAAAAAGAGGCAGAAGTAACACAACTCATAATCCAACTCACCCAATCAGAGCTAAATCCAAAAGAAAGAAGAATACTCCTTAGGAAGCTCCATTTAACTCTATCGTAGGCCTTAGCCATATCCAGGTTAACAAACATGGCTCTCTCCCTTGAAGTAGCCATAGAGTGAATAGCCTCAGTAGCAATAACCACCCCATCCAAAATTTGTCTGCCAGCAACAAAACCAGCTTGTTCTTCTGAGATAATAATGGGAAGCCACCTTTTCAATCTCTCAGCAATCAGCTTAGTAATAACTTTGTAAACCACATTACATAAGGCAATTGGTCTAAAAAACTCCAATTGATTAGCACCCTCTCTCTTAGGAATAAGAGTCAAGAATGTAGAGTTCAAAGCTCGAAGCATCTGCTTGCTAGCATAGGATTCTTTAACCACCTCCAACAAATCATGATTACTGATGTCCCAAAATTCCTGAAAGAATTCAACTGGAAAGCCATCAGGACCAGGAGCCTTCCCCTTAGGCGTGCCAAAGACCACCTCCTCCAGCTCTTCCAAAGAGATAGGATGCATGAGATAATCATTCATTTCCTGAGTGATAAGGGAAGGAATATAGGACAAAATAATATTTTTTTCATTATCAGCAGGAGGAGAGTCCTCAAAGAAGAGGGTAGAGAAGTATGAAATAGCCTCCTGGAACAAAGCTGGCAAGGAATTCAGTTGGATACCTTGAGAATTAACCAAAGAAGAGATAGTGCTCTGATTCCGGTGAGATTGCACCATTTTATGGAAAAAGGCAGTGTTTCGATCACTTTCCTAGAGCCAATCAACTCGAGCCTTTTGCTTCCAAAAAATTTCCTCTCGAAGTTCCCATTCTTCTAGAGCTCTAGAAGCAAGGGATTCAGCCTGGCCAAGATCCTCTGAGAAACCTCGATCTCTAATCTCCCTTGTGATGACATCAAGATTTTCTTGAGCAAGCCTCTTCATAAAGTGAAGGGTTCCAAAGCATTCCCTATTCCATATCTTCAGCTGCCTTTTAACATATTGAAGCCTTTTAGAAAATGAGAACATTGCAGTACCATATGTAGGAGCACCATCTTTCCACCAACAAAAAACAAAATCATGAAGAGAGGAGTCACGAAGCCACATCAACTGGAACTTAAAAGGAGGATGCTTCATAACATAAGCCCCTATAGCGGAAAATTTGATTGGCCAATAATCTGAACCCCTCCAATCAAGGATTTCTGAAGAGATAGTAAGGGTGCCACTAAGCCAGAAGCAAGAAACAAGAAATCTATCCAGACGTTCTGAGATAGCAGCAACACCAGTCCTGCGATTATTCTAGGTAACTACTATTCTTAAATACATCTACTTACAAGTAATAGCTCCCTATTGTTCCCTACTCAAACTAGAGACTCCAGTTGCACACAATTCTTATTTTTAAATAGTATTGATGCCTATAGAACCCTTTCATACATTGATGTTACACATCACACAAATGTTTTCTTTTATAGAAATCTTCTGTCACTCCACGATCAATATAATAATCAATATGATAATAAAAGACTTGAGTTAAAACCTTTAACTCATAAAAATGTTTTATAGAAATCTTATGTCACTCCATGGTCGATATGATTCACAAAACTAAGGACAACAAAATACTTCACCGTTCCCTACTCAAAGTAGAGACTCTAGTTGCACACAATTCTTATTTTTAAATAGTATTGATGGCTATAGAGCCCTTTCATACATTGATGTTACACATCACACAAATGTTTTCTTTTATAGAAATCTTATGTCACTCCACGATCAATATGATAATCAATATGATAATAAAAGACTTGAGTTAAAACCTTTAACTCATAAAAACGTTTTATAGAAATCTTATGTCACTCCACGGTCGATATGATTCAAAAAAACTAAGGACAACGAAATACTTCACCGTGAACACAACCTTTTAATCATGTTAAGACCCTATATTTTGGATAACATAACCCGTTGTAAAATCATTTACAACCATTCAGAGACAACTAACGTATTGGCAGCCTAATAGTTTTAAATTCAACATAGACAGACAAATGGAGTTATGAATAGGATTCACGGACTGGTAGCTTGTAGAGTTCATGGTCGGTCATCATCTAGTCAATAATTATGCTAGATGATCTGTTGCTTTATCACTTGTATGATTCATGATCGTTCTTCATAGCCTTGGATAGAAAACTAAGCAATCTTATTTCAGCAGTTTGGAAGGAAAGATGCAGCAGCTCCACGTTATGATGGTTCCCTGGCTTTCAAAAAGCCACATCAAAGCCTACTTAGAGCTCGCCAAGAAACTAAGTGCTCATGGTCTCATGATTTTCTTCCTCTCCACTCCCCTCAATATCAAATGGATTGCGCAGCAGCTACGTCAACCCATTGTAGAAATCGATCTACTTGAGTTTTCACTACCGTCCGTAGATGGACTAGGAGGAACATTTGAGCTTCTCATCAAAGCAATGGACCAGTAGGAGAAACCATTCGAAGCCTTGTTGACAAGGGTTCCACCGTATAAAATCTTCTTTCCACCTTTGCACACTAGTTGATGTTTTACTTTATATATCATTGTGTCTTGTAAGTTGTCAATTAAAAATAATAATTATATCATTCTATTATTAATATATTAGTATCATTATAGTTTATGGATGGAACATTGTAATAATAAATTTCTTTCCTAAAAGTAATTAAATAGATTTAAGAAAAAAACCAATCTTATTATTGTTCTCTTTTTAAAACGAAGCGAAAGAGAGGAAGTTTAATATACAAGTCTATTTTTCTGAATTAGTTAGAGTATGTCATTAATTAATGATTAAAGATAACACATATTAAATTTTAATTTACATATTACATATATTAAAATTACAAATGTCAATTATAATTGTATCAACATTCACAATATAAATTATAAATTTTGATAATAAAGTTTGTTAGCATGGAACATTTAGTTGAATAGCAATCTCTCTAGATACATAGGCTGTTAGGTTTATTATAAATAAATTTAAATAATATATGTACTACACATTCAAAACACCTATTCTTACTTTTTCTTTCGTCAAAATATGAAACATTTCATACTAGACATAATATATTACACATGTATTAAATAATTACGATAAAACTGTTTAAACTTATAAATATTAATTAATTTTAAAATTGTTAGTTTGAATTTATTTAGAACTTTGTATACTTAAAATTTGATGAATTTTAATTAAAGGAAAATTAAGCTTAAGAAAATTAAACAATTAAATAGACTAAAAAAAACTTTTAAAAAAAAATTAAATTTGAAATAATAAAAATACAATACAATCTAAATATATATAGTTATGTTTATATTTGTATAAAACTTAAATTATTTCAATTGATATCCCTTCATTTTCAAACTAGATATATTTAATAGTAAAGAAATAATTATAATATTTATTATGAAATTCAAGTAAGATATATTTACAAATAAATATTTAATTTTTATTTTTTTTTTAAAGAGGGGTAAACGCTTTGACCTGGAGTTATGAACCAGTGAGGCCACAAATGGGGGAAAATAAATATTTAAATTTTGATCTATCTAATCTACTGAGTTTATTTGAAATGCAGACTTTTATTATGTAATCATCTTATAGACCTTTATATATTATTTCCTGTAAACACTACTTAATGCACTCTTGATGAAGAGGGAAAGTCAAGATATGGGACCATTCATATAACTATATTTTTTTTCACAAGGAAAACATTTTATGTCATAATTGCTTGACAGAATGGTTTTTCTTTCCTATTGTACAAAATTTTATAGTAGATTTTCTTTTTTGACAGACTAGATGGCACACCATTTCCATCATCTTGATATCAAACATTTATGACTAAATTCTAATGTGAAATATTTATTTCACACCACCTTGATAATATGATAAGCCAATCACTAGTGACATTGGATATTTTTTATCCTTGATGAAGGAGTTTCAATAGCTAAAATTCTTAGCTATGCATTCTTATTGGCAAATGTATTTATAAACATGGAAACATTAGATGAATTAAGAGAAATGCATTTCATTATGCTAAATGAATTTTTATATGAAACTAATTAGCTAACTACCAATATCAACAATTCAAGTTGATAGATATAAGTGTAAGGTGATTTAGTTATCCACAGGAATTAAATATTTGTAGGGCTTATATTTTATCAGTGGAGCTAAGAGGACATCCTTTTTTCCTCTTCTAAGAGCTACTTTGATATTTGGTTAGGATTTAAAGATAGTTTATTGTGTGATGGAATAGACATTATTAAAATCACCTCAAAACCATGTCAATTTAAAAAAATGAAAAGTTACACTAATCATCATTGACTAAATGTGCAAATGCATAATATATTTTTTATATTGAAAAGATATTGATTAAAAAGATAAAATTGCACTATTGAACTATAAAAGATCAAACTAGAAGCCAAGACTATATTAATACTATTTAAGTATAAAACGACAACAATTGAATTACAAGTCATTTAAGGCAACTACAAATTAATATAGAAAAGAAGATAGTAGACAATGAGGAATGTGAACCTTTCTTCATTGAGCAATAGCATATCTTGATTTTTAATTTGTTGGATCTAGAAATCAATATTTAAATTCTTCTCAGCTTTGACATGTACTTGAGAAAGAATTGAGGAAAAAATAATTAATGATAATAAGTCTGAGTAAAGCCCTAGGAAGGTTATCCTATAGTGAGCATCATCAAAATCATTGAAAATAACTTTGTGTTTGTATCACCATATATGAGACAAAATAACTAGAATAATATTCTTAGAATTTAATTGAGACCTTAGGAAGGAATTTGGGAGAAGGTACATAGATAAACCTTCTTTAATTTGAATAATTAAAAATATATGATGCTATTCATAACCAATATTTTTCAAAAGTTGTAATAAATAGGGGTACATAATTTCATTGTCAACTTCAGAGGCACACTAAGACTAACTAAAAATTAGATATACTCTGTATTTATTGGTTAAGTTGAATTCTTCCTTAGTGTAATGCCATGATAACAATGTCATAGTATTAAAATCCCAAAGATCCACAACATTACAGACTCTCTTTAAGAAGAGGGCATAAGAGTTTTTTGGAAGACATAAAGAAATTGGTTGATCTTAATAAATGATGTACTTGTTCCACCAATAGACAAGGTGGAAAAGATAAATCCATGTTGAAATGAATCATCTTTGAATTTTAAGTGTTTGCAAGCACATTGTCAGACTTTGCATATAGATTGAAAGGAAAAAGTGGCATTGATAGAAATAAAAGAGGCACGAAGAATTTTATACACCTATCCCACATGGTATCAATTACCTTTAACACTGGTATTATTTTTTCAAATCCTTATCATAATCTTCCATGCTTCATTCTCACAGACAACTCTTGACATTGAATGCAATGCATCCATAATCTAGATATAAATCCTCTATTACTATCTTAATCAGCCAAAGAAATGGTTAAATAATTTTAATTAGATTGGCATACTCCTTAATTGAATGGATCTAGAATGAAGAATAATAAACATGTGTAGCAAGGAAGATTTTATTCACAACTTGGATTTTTTTGAGGCAAGGATAAAAATTTATTTCCTCCAAAAATATATTACTTTTGATTCAATTTGTTGATTTTGGGCTCAAAAGAAAGTACAACACAAAAGAAGAGATCAAATAAAATTAAAGTAACAAAGCACAAACATTAACATAGAAGACAAATTTTTTTATAATGGTTCACTTGTAAATAGACTATGTCCACTCTTCAACCTAGGATTCTCTATTATTGATTTCTCACAACACAGTACATCTACCAATACTTGATCTATATAACCAAATCTAGAATTAGTCTTTGGAAAGTGCTTGTGGAAGATGAAAAAAGTTTTTAGTTACAATTAGAAATGTTAAGTGATATTCTCTTCAAGATAATAATTACATGTTAATGAACTGGGATTCTCCACCAACAACAACTATTATTGAATGATTGGGCTTCATACACCCAACAATTTCCCACTTGAAGAACAATCACCGAAAAATGAGAAAGAGAGCTCTCAAAGATATCCAAGGCCGTTAGATTCATTAATCACATAGATCAGGCTAGTTTTGAGAAACAATCGAGTGTACCTAGCTCTGTTCCCACACAATTTGAATGAGTTTTCTCTGAGCTTCATCAAGCTAAATAAAATCTAACAACCAAATATCTCCCTATATAACTTTTAAAGGTGTAAACATATCCATAAACCCATGATCAAGATTATCACATTGTGTACATTAAAAATTTATGTCTCTATTCATATAATGAGCTCTTGAAATACATATAATGTCTTTGTCATCATTACTTTTCCCCACAAAAAATAAGTTAGAAAATTCATCGTGATTTGTAGATACCTATTTCTTGCATTCAAGAACACTGACTATGAAGATTGAGATCTCTACTAGATTTCTTGGAATGATTGCAATATTTTTAGCATGCCCAAGTTCCTTCAAGGCATCTTCACTATTTTCACTAGGAAATGAGACCTCCCATCTATTTCATTCAAGTAAAATCTCCATATAGATTAGGGTATTTATTATATTATTTGGGACATAATCAACAAGTTC
Source organism: Cupressus sempervirens (assembly GCA_028749045.1). NCBI lineage: Eukaryota > Viridiplantae > Streptophyta > Pinopsida > Cupressales > Cupressaceae > Cupressus > Cupressus sempervirens. Next base: position 175,122,082 of record CM053793.1, read on the forward strand.
AACATGTTCATATTCCTTTAAGATTCATTCCTTATTCTCACTAGCAAATGCAAATGTGTAGTTTTTGGATCTAGAAACATTCTCCACAAAGATTGGAACCTCTACCTAAAAATTGAAATTAGCTTAGGTTTGAGAAGGGAATGCATGTGATACAGAGTATCATCTTCTTCTTCTTTTACCAAGTACCCATGAACCAATGCTTGTAACTTCACCAAATCTTTTAGGCCTCTCATAGCCCAATATCCTTGGGAAGTGATCTAAACCTTTACTGCTCCCTCTATAGTGGCCATAACTAAATCAATTACAACTATTGTAGTAGTAGCTACAACTACTCCACACATGTTCTACTCATTAGCCAAGTCACACATATAGTTTTTCTCTCTGTATATTGCCTTGTTCTCTCTATACTTTTTGGCTTTAAAGGCATCATACTTGGCAACAATTTCCTCCACTTCAAAAATAGCAATAGAATGACAAGTTATTTGTGTTAGACAACCCAATCAAATCTATAGTTTTAGTTGTTTGATTCCAATGCATCACCTTCCATGTGTTTTAATTTAAATAGATGTGTGCTATGTTGAATCTTAGTCAAGAGTGAGGCAGGCTAAATTTCTATGCTTTTTTTGCACTATATGAACTTATAAAATTGCTTTCATATCTACCTAGTATATCATGATTGAACACTTTGTATGGACATCATTCAACATGCCTGGTCTCATTTCCATAGAATTTATACAATATTGAGATCAATTCAAGCAAGATGTTGAGGCTTATTTTAAGAATACATTGTTTCTACCATTTTTATAGTGTTTTCTTAATGTTTCTAATCTATTCTATTTTACATTCTTTTCTTATAGGTCCAAACCCTACAATTTCTACTGATCTAGGAGTTTCTTAGTTTTTGAGAAAGGTTTACAAATGCAATAGTTTTGGAGTGTATGGATCATTTCTGCTTTTCATCAAAAATTTAACAATTTTTTAAGTTTGGCAATTGGTTTGATCCGTGGACCTAGAGAGTACAAGCACTAGTATTAAGCATTTCACACTCTATACTCATGCTATTATCATTTTTGAATTTGATATTAATTTGGATGCATTCATATAATTTCAAAAATGGAACAATTTGATCCATATTCTATGATAAATTATTTTGTTTTATAAATAATTTTTTAGTGAAATTATATGTGTGTGTGTGTGTGTATACATATATATATATATGTATATACATATACATATACATATATATGTATATACATATGTATATACATATGTATATGCATATATATGTATATGTATATGCATATATATGTATATGTATATGCATATATATGTATATGTATATGCATATATATGTATATATATATGCATATATATGTATATATACATACATACATACATATATATATATATATATATATATATATATATATGTATGTATGTATGTATGTATATATGTATATATATGTGTGTGTGTATATACATATATATATATGTATAGATACATATATATATACATATATATACATATACATATATATATGTATAGATACATATATATATATATATACACATATATATATATACATATACATACATATATATATACATATATATATATATATATACATATACATATATATACACATATATATATATATATATATATATATATATATATATATATATATATATGAAGAGGTTTATAATATATTTTTTATAATTTATATAAGAATGAAAGATTTTATTTTAAAAATTTAAACTATAAATTAATGTCAATTTTAAAAAAATCATTTAGTTATTATTTTATATTCTTGATACATTTTTAAAAAATAACAAGAAGTATTTGAGGAGAATAGTTTTTTATCAATTTATTGTCACAAAAAATTAATTATATGCTTTAGGAATACTCTATATCATATACAAAGTTACTCAATTTGTTGATACTTAAATTTTCATATTATGTACACTAAAATTATATATACCAATCACATTGTTACTTCATCTCAAGTTTTGTTTGCCTCAATCTTTTGGACCATAATCCATGATCCATCATTTTCTAGAAATTAAGAAAGCAATATTGACAGACTCTATACGTCTCATTTTCATGTGTTTAGAGTTAAAGATATTATAACCTAACATCTCATGTCATAATCATCTATACATTTACGAAAGAATTGAAAAAATATTTTATTATACTTATATTTACAATTAAATATTTACTCTTAGAACAATGTAAATTTTGATTTACTTACATTTTAGAAATATATCTATTTTCTCTAACCATATCCCTATTTGCTTTATAGTCTCACAACTGATTACTATTCATTGTATTGTTTATCTCTTTTTAAAATTGTGTTACCTCACTAAATGATTGAATTCAATATATGCAATATTTTCGACATCATAATAAATTGTTGACTTTAGCAATATTGTTTCTTTGAATTGACAATTATGAAATCAGCCATGAAGAACTTTATAAAGCAACAACTTGTAATAGTAAGTATTGTATGAGGATATGCAATGTCTTCATGTCGGGGAATGATGAGGTACAATTTTTTACCAAATTTGATGCCTCTTGTAGTTTGTTTTCTATTCCTTTTCCTCTTAATTATCGTTTTAGAGATTTAAAAATAATTAATTAAAAACGAGTATGCAATATATTCTAGTAATTAAATCAATACTAATTGTTTGCTTGATGATTTAGTAGAATAGCACTCTCTTCATGTAAAGGATGCATGACACTTGCAAAAGAGCCAATCTTTGAGATTTTTTTAACGTATTTGGTTTTTGGTTGGTTGTTGGACTTTGAAAACATGGCTAAAGTCCACCTCGTGTGTCATAACCCAACTTTCTTTGTCGAATAAATTGGCATTCTGATTGCCAAGTGGATCAGGGATTCTGATTATTGCAACCATTTTTAAATTAATAAAATATAACTTTCCTCATTTCACCTTTAACAGTTTTGCTAGGAATTGGGAAAACTGTGCTCGGTTACGGATCGCAAATAAATGATTCCAAATCAACTCAAAAATATTAATGTCCAACTGGAGTGAGCCAACATAGCATAGATTGCACGTTAAAATTGTACAGGCATTAGTCAATTTGTTTTACTGCCCATTTTCCACAATGCAATTACCATTATGGCATTCTGTTGCTTTTCGCAAGTCTCATCATGGTTTCCATGCAATTTATTGTGACTATCTTGCCTCATTTAATTTCTTCCTCAGCAAGCCAATTTATAGTGACAATTCGCATGTATATATTTGGTTCTTCATCAGATTTCGTTAGTGTACCAGAGATAAAATAATTACGACCCTCCAATTTTTTTGGCTTCAATCTATCTTGTCGATAGTCGCAATAAACATTTGTTATATCCCAACAGAATCATTCCTTGATACACCCATAAGAATGAGAATACAGAGGAAAAACAAAGAGAGGAGAAGCTCATGCCGATGGCCGCCATGGAATGTCTCTTTCTTTGCTGCACAGGCTACTAAACCACGAACAGTGTGGAATTATGCTTTGGCAAGGCCAGTTATGAGCTACAACAGTATAGTAAGAAAAGAATAAGTTTTTCTATTAGGGTTTAAAAATGCAAATGCCGTGCTCCTGAGAACCAGAGTTTGTGATCGAAGTTCCGTAAGGAGTACGCCTGTCACAATAGCTTCATTGGCAGGAAGTTCATAGATTGCTAGCAGAGTCTTTATTGTTGGGATAGTACCAGTCCTTCTATTTTACGTTCTCATGGTTTTTGTACCACATTCAGAATTGAATCTGACTCCAATCACTATAAAATGCTCTGATCGCTCGTTGCTGGCTCTTTCTTGCTTGCTTGGACCAGCGGCTAGAGATTGGGTAATAGTAGAGAGGTTTGGAGGATGAAGGGAGCATGTCAAGGTAAATAAGCCAGCATCAATCCGCAGGTTCCCTTTCTCATTAATAAAAATCATTAAATACTTGTTTGACCTTTTCATTTGTAGGTATAAATATGCAAGTGCTGTGGTTGCTTCTTGTTTTGTAACTGTTCTTGTATGCGAACTGTTTTTCCATAGCCGATATATGAAATATTGTCCATAGCCGTTGTGTGTGAAATGCTTACTATGGTCGATGTTGTCAAATGACATACAAGAGGGGATTAGGTTATGATCTTTGGTAGGTGTGCTTTTGTTCGAAACAGCAGTTTCTTTGAAGCTATGTCAATTAATTTTCTAAATCTTTATTAGATTGGTTAGGAATGACACCCTTGTCTCTTTAGGGGTCTTGGCAGCATGTTGTATTGGGTTCCTTTTAAATTTCTTGCATTGACTGTCTATGTTGATTAATGCCATCTATGACCAATATGGGAGTAGCATGTCAAATGCCTTGAAGCCGAGAGATAGATGAGATACCATGTAGTCATATTGGATTATTTATAACAGATTAATTTGAAACTTTTTTTATAGTTTTCAATAGTGTGGAATGGTTATGAATTAGATAGTAAATTTTATCAAACAATCTATTGACTAAGAGTCATCCCAATCAAGAAAGAAATTTGTATTTAGATCACCACAATGCAACATTTGAAATAGAGCACCAGAGTCCTCTATATAGGTTCATAGGGAACTGATAGACAAGCAAGTGGTACATAATTCGACAACCTTTGTTGAACTGTTCTAATCGTATTAAGTTGTTAAAGTTAGGACAAATATGAGAATGTTCATAGGTAGTTAAATTAACTACATCGTGAGGAATTAGGGTTGAGCATGGACACCCATACCCACCTTAAATTGTTGTTTTGATGTTTTCTCATAAATATTTTCACTATATTTATAAGAGAATCACTGTTAGATGGTTGCTTGTGCTCAGTTGTAAAGGAAATGCTATTGGAGGATATTGTAATACATTTCATGGTTGCTATGTTAGGTTGTTTCAATATAAATTTTGAATGCAAAGTTAATAGATAATTTGTTTATTAATGCAAATCCTCTTGATAACTAAGCATTGCCAACTTGATTGTTGTCTGTAACTATGGAAGATTTATAAAATAAAACTATTTAGAACATTGCAAGAAGAGTTCTATTTAATATTTATATATTATATTCGAGAGTTATGGAATCAATCAAAACTATGTGCAAGAAAACTCTATTTATGGATTACTAATCCATTGAGTCAATTATTTACAAGAATTCCATTGCTCTTTTTTAATGAGAGAGATGTTTGTATGATTGACAATAGGAAGTGATTTCCTTAAAATGTTACTTGAAGTTGAAGTATCTATTCATCTTAAACATTGAATACATGTAATTGAATTATGTACATTAGATGATGTATGATGTGTAGGTTTAATTCATTGGATAAATGTCATGGTCTCACATTTATTTATAGATTAACTACTGTTAACCTTTGAGTATGGTGTTCAATTCCATGATGGTTGATAAAGATGTAAAGTGTTTATATGATGGTCTAAATGGCATGTTGAGGATGTCACATTATGAATTGTTTATGATGCTTATCTTACATGTTTCACATGCATATATGATGGTTATGATGTGAATTAAAATTAAGGATAAATTCATTAATAAGGTAGATGGAAACTGGCCTAATATGTGATTTTGTGAGTGACTCTATAGTATAATGGCTAGAATAAGACTATTGTTATTACACAATTCCATTACCTTTCTTTTAGTTTTTCTTGTTTATTCTTCCTCTATGTCGGGCTAGGTTTCTTTCATGTCAGGAAAGATTCTAGGGAAGCTTAATGGCTTCATGGGAGGGTGGTAAAGCACTCCTACAATATTCTCGCCCTTGTGTTCTTAGACAAGTTTTGGAGCTCAAATCAACTTTTTTGTCATGGTTAGACTATCTGGTATACAGTATCTGGTATTGGTAATCTGGTAATGAAATTATGGTTTCTTTGAAACTTGAGTATATATGAATATGTATCATTTTAGTTAAAGTTAGTGATAGTTAATCATCTAGTGTTGACTAGTCAAAATTCAAAGGACTTTGACTCTTGTTGAATTTTTCACATTTTATGGAGACAGTTCATTTGGCATTGGTTTTCCAGGGGCCATCCTTACATATGGTATCAGAGCTCTTGCGTCCACACTTGGGCCTTGAGTTCACTATGCTCGACACCCGACTATAAGTTAACTAGTTTAGTTTATGTTGTATGAGTTGATTACATGGGTTCCATGTTCTGCCTATTAGCTATGATTACTCTTGACACAAAAGGATATGATGTTCCTTATGTATGTCATGATAGTGAGTTAAACATTTCATTCTTTTAAAGATTGTCAAAATGGAAAGTTTATGGAATGACTGGTAAATTGTGTTCCTCATGTGTTTGTGATTATATTGCTTTAAACAATGTGATGGTATTATATACGTATTGAAGTATTAAATTTGAACTTTTGAGATAGTCAAAGGATGGTTGACTTTTGCACTAGGCTATGAGAGCCTACCAAATGAAGATTTGGCTTGTGATAGCAATGAAAATTTCTTTCTATTATGTAAATGACATGTGCTGCACATGTAGTGCAAGAATTTATTTTTATTTTATGCTAGATTCATGAGGTTCATTGAGTAACCTAATATGATAAGTAGGAAGAACATGGATTTCATTTGCAAAAATATTACATGTTTCATTATGCATTTAAAAATGTGTAATTATCAAGATAAATTGCATGTGATGCATGTGAAGTTTGGTTATGTTCTTAGCGACCCTTCGATGCAAGGTGTCGTTAAACATCTACTCCCTCTTGGTGACTAGTGAGAGTCGTTGTGCTTTAAGTGAATTGGGTTTTCATTTTATTATGTTTAGTTTGTTGAACTTTGATGTGGTGAAGGACTAGCTTGAAATTTTATGTTCTTTATGACCACTCAGCCACCAATTTCTTATGTGACCTATTTATTGTGACTCTTGTTCACTTTTATTCTGGTTTTGTATCTCATTTTTGACTTTGACTTGAGAATTATGAATTTTTTTTCAAGAATTCTTTGATCTTGAGGTGTCTAGGTTGTTTGCCTTTTTTTTTTTTGATGATGCTAGTCCCATGACTTGGAAGTGATGTCATCTATGTTGTTTATTGTGGCACATTGATAGGATGTATAAGGGAGTAGATTGTGAAGAACATGTCATTCTTCATTTTGCATTATCTTATGTTATTTTTTTCTTTTTTTAAATAGAGAGATTGCCTTCTAGTGTGGTTGTCGAATGTGGACAAATAGGGAAGGATAGAAGTGCTTCTTTCATTTTTCCACTCTACCTGCTAGTGAAATAATGGTACTACAAAAAAAATTTGTATTTCCTTCATGGAAGGGTGTAATGTAGCAATTATGGGATAGATAGATGGATATCTTCATGTTTAGTTTCTCTATCTTCCAGTTCTGTAGAATGGATACATGCTATTCTTGCTTTCTCTATAGATAATTTTGGATTTTAAAAGTGCTTAGCCACCCTTTTTTTTTTCTCCAGAAATTGCATATGTGTACATGGTTATGCGTATTTGGTTTTACTATATAGTGTAGATGTGTAGTTTATTTTATATTCCTAGCTACATTCCATGTTTAGACTACTAGGCACATGGTTGCAATGTAGAAATGTTTCTCGGTCACACCAGATCCATCCGATCCATCTTGATTTGGGAAGCTAGGCTTATCGCGCCAGAGTCAGGGTATTCTTCGTGTCAGGAAGAATCTTGAGGCCAATATTTAGTTAGTGGATGGTGAGTTTAAAGTGCCTCAAACCATATTTTATGTGATGATTTAATGGCTTTAAGGTCATACATCACAACACGTGCTTATATGTTGGTTAAGCACACTTTCGTGACAAGATGGGATTGAGGGCCTAAGGTCACTAAATTGATAAAAATTGGATTTACTGATCCTTGCAAGTGAATGGTGAGCATACCTAGATGATTTAATTAATAGTACTAATCATATAGTAGATGACATTTCACTTTTATGATGTGCTTATTATTCCATGTTCGACATGTACGTCAATATTCTCTATGATGCCCATTGAGGTATGATGTTTTAAATTATACTTTGTGTATTTATTAAATCATACATTTTCATGGATGGATGACATGTAGGTCAACATCCCTGGGTACAACCATGTGTTACCTTAAATGAATAATTATTTCATAACTTGTGAACATGGTGAATGACATAATTGTTGACTATTCAAACTAGGGTTTTGTTTCATTATTTTATGTATTCTTGCAATTGATAATGTGGAAAATGTTTAGTAGGACATATTATGAAATATCATTTGACATGTAGGTCAGCTTACTCAGTATATTCATATATGGAATATTCATGTGATGATATGTTGTGCTCGACAATTTGGTCAATAATTGGGTTATGAAATGTAATGATTATTATACTTATTATTTTGACATGTAAGTTGGAAACTACAATGAAGTTCTAATTAATTATGTATTGCTTCTACTTGTTGATTCAACTATGTGTAGCTAACTCTTGCCTAACCTGAATTGACTTTTTGGCTTATGTGACAAGTGCATGGAAAAGCGGTGTTCCTATGAAAATGCAAAAAGGTATGTATAGATCCCTCTTTTATCTACATTGATAATATTTTTGTATTGGTGTTATGTTTATGTGATGATACACCATGCATGTGACTTCTACTTTATTGAAAGTGGTTGACTCATTTTATTTAATCAACCTAGTCAATGAATAACGATCAACGATTTGGTCATCTTGAGTTATTTGTTTCAGTCCTAGTCAATATGGTGTTCAATATATACTTAGCTATTATGCACCCAACTTAGACCCTTTCGTCGACATGTGTGTTTGAGATTTGGTAAAATTATCTATTGATGTAGAACTCGAGCCAATGTTAGTTGACACATTTGATTGTGTGACTTTCCACCATTGATCTTTCTGTTATATTGGTTAAATGTATGCGTTACTTTGGAGCTATATGATGCATTATGATGTAATTACAATGTATGTCATATTCTACAAGCCTATGTATGCATTTAGTTACTCAAATGTTGATAAGTACATTGGTGATTTTATGTGTGGATGCATTGCTTATGTTTCATAGACACTCACCTATTGATGTGGATGAGTACTCACTTAGTGAGCAGCACATGTTTTATGTAAGAAGTTGTAAATTTAAAGGAAAAATTTTGACTCCTAATATTTGAATTGATCTCCTTGAGAAAAATCACTATGAGCACATGTGTATAAAGTACCTACTAGCAAGGTCAAATCCATGTGTCCCAAGGTATGATAAGTAAGCATAGGTATGTGTGTGATATCATAAAATTTTAAGGTAATACATTACTTAGTTTTGGGATTTCTTGAGATAAGGAAGTATTTGATTTTATATTTCATTCAAAAATCGATTTGATTGATGATATATGATGGTTTGACATTTGGTGTTGTTCCTATAATGTAACAAAGGGAACGACACATCATAAGAAAGGGGGAATATTGTTGGAGAGAGGTAGTCTAACCTTGTAAAACTATAGAGATGTAATGGAATTCACATACTCATCTCGGTAATGCTCTTGAAATGATTACTTATGCATATGCTTCTATATAATGTGTGTTATTTTCTCTCAAATTATTACTTAAAAGATGTGTTAATATTGTCTTTAAAAAGATAGTTTCCATGAGAGTGTATGTGTTGATTTTATTAGAAGGCATTGAAATCAAATGCTGGTTTCATTTGAGCAAATGAACTTTTAACTTTATTTGAGTAGATGAAAGTAAATATTGTTGCTAGAAATTACATTATTGATCATTGGAGCTATGGAATTTTTGCAATTCTATGGATATGATTGTAAGTTTTATCATATCAACAGCGAGGACAATGCAACTTCTAAGGGGGAAAGGATGTCATAACCCAACTTTATTTGCTGAATAAATTGGCATTCTGATTGCCACGTGGATCACAGATTTTGATTCTTGTAACTATTTTAAAATTAATAAAATATAACTTACCTCATTTCACCTTAATAGTTTTGCTAGGAATTGGGGAAAGTATGCTCTGTTAGGGATCACCAATAAAATATTCCAAATCCAACTCAAAAATATTAATGTCTAATCGGAGTAGGCCAACATAGAACAAATTGCACATTAAAATTGTACAGGCATCAGTCAATTTGTTTTACCACCCATTTTCCACTATGCAATTACCGTTATGGCATTCTGTTGTTTCTTGCAGGTCTCATCATGGTTTCCATCCAATTTACTGTGACTATCTTGTCTCATTTAATTTCTTGGTCAACAAGCCAGTTTATAGTGACAATTCACATGTATATATTTGGTTCTTTATCATATTTCATTAGTGTACCAAAGATAAAATAATTAAGACCTTCCAATTTTTTTGGCCTTTGTCTATCTTTTCGATAGTCAAAATACACTATCTTGCTGATAGTCAAAATAAACTTCCACCTAATTTTTACCTTCTTGCAGAATAGCTACTCCCCTCTTGAGGATGAGGATGATATGGAAGAGTTGTCATGAACTTCCTCTCCTAGAATGTTTGAGGTCTTACAGACCTCCCTAGAAAATTCTATGTTCGGGAAACCCATCATAGACTTGGTAATTTAGATTTCCTTTGCTTGCAAGAAGTTAAGATTTCTTGTTTCATGCTTTCTGCTACATGTTGCATCATTTGGTAGGATGGTGTTATGTTTTCCCCTCAGCATGAACCTGGCCAAGGTGGTATAGTTACTCTCCTGTCACCTCACCTTCATTCTACTATTATTTTGCACAGTTCTAACCCCACGCATAGAATTATCTAGCTTTTGCTTTCCATTCACAATCATTCTTTTGGAGTCATTAATGTATATGCCTCCAATGATGCTATGGAAAGGTCCTAGATGTGGGTTTGGCTAGCTGAAAATTTGCCTCCTACTACTTGGGTCATGTGTGGGGACTTCAATATGGTTGAAGTGGTATTTGACAAAGATGGCATTCTGCCCCTTCAGTGGACAGCTGGGGAAAGAGAAGCCTGGTACATGCAAAATAAATTGGGCCTTTTTTATCCCAATACAAACCACCACCAAGGTAGTGGGGTCTGGCACACTTGGTCCAGCTTTCGAGCTAGCTCTCATTGCATTTTAAAATATACCGATCGTGCTATGATCTCTGCACAATCTTTTTTCTCTTTTTCTGAAGATCGAGATATGCCTATCATTCCCCTGATAGATGTGACTTTATCCAACCACTATCCCATCTATTTTGTCATTTCTTGGAAAATAGCTATCCCCAAGGTTGCCAAGTCTCAGTTCTTCCTCAACACATCTATGTTGTTGCATGCTTCCACCATCTCGCACATCCAACGTGTCTAGAATTTGGAGCCATGTCTGCCATCCTAGTGGGGATGGATTCAATGGTCAAATGATGCCATTACTAGAGCTGATTAGTTTCTATGCATCTATGGGCGCTAGTTGGAAATTTTTAGGAAACGCTCTTATAAAGCCAACACCCTCACCCTCAAAAAAGCCTTTGAGGATCTCACCTTCAACCCCTTTCATGTGGATTTGCAAATTCACCTTGTCAAGCTTCACCATGATAAGCAAATCACTAACAACTATGCTACCTGTGGATCTCAAATCAAGGCCCATCTCCACTAGTTGGAGGTTGGCTATAAAGCCTCGAAGGAGTTCTTTCAGGCTCTCCAGGCCTGTCATACCAATGTTGGGATTTAAAAGATCAAATAGGGAGCGACTGTTATCTCCAATCTCCCTGACATCCTACAAGCATTTGTTCATCATTATGAGAACATCTTTGCTTCACAGGGAAATTTGATTTCTTAGGAGGAAGTTCTCAGAAAATGTGTCTCTATTACTCCAAACTACCTTACAGTTAAGCAACATGCTTTCTGTGAGCAACTTCTTTCCCTAAGAGACCTTAAAGAGGCGGTTTACTCCATGGTTGATGACAAGTCTCTTGGGTGTGATGGCTTTCCCTGTGCATTTTACAAACACCTCTGGGAACAAATAGGTCCTAACTTGCACAAAATCTATCTCGAAGCATATCATACTAATCTCTTAGGAGTGATAATAAATAAAGAGAATATCAAATTCATACCTAAAGCTATTGATCCTAAGGACGTATGCAATTGGAGGCCCATTACCCTTCTGAATATGTCTTATAAGATCATTGCCAAGGAACTCTCTCTCAAAATCAGGCACATGTTTCCTTTAATTGTGTGGCCTGAGAAAAAAAACATCATTGTTGTCTAGGAAGGTATGGAATGGGCTCAAAAGTCCAAGCAGCAGGCTATCTTTTTAAAGATAGATTTTGCTAAAGCCTATGATCGCATTGAATGGCCCTTCATCTTGGTTATGCTTCAGGCTCTAGGTTTTGGTCCCAATTTTCTTCAATCCATGGAGATGCTCTTTGGTAATGCTAATGCTTGCATTACCATCAATAATTTGCAATCTGAAGCTTTTGGACTTTTTCTTTCAATCAGGCAAGGTTACCGTCTAGCTCTAGTGCTTTATGTCCTTGCTGCTGAAGGTTTTGGCTATTTGCTAGCTCAATCTATGTCTTCAGGGCTGGTTCATGGCATTTCCTTTCCTGAATCTTCCTCCCAATTAGTCAATGGTCATTTTGCTGATGATTCCTTTCTTACGCTTCTTGAGGATGAAGAAAACATAAAAAATGCTTTAAATTGTCTGGACACCTTTTGTCAAGCCTCTGGCTTTGTCATCCAATGGCATAAAATGCTCTGCTACTGCCAGTCTTTTTTCCAGCTCCACCTTGGCTCAACCAGTTCTAGTGAAAATGGGTTACTCACAGGGAAATCTTTCGCTTTCTTGGCATTCCCTTTGTCTTCTAGGCCTCTCCTGTGGAGCTTTGGAATGCTGTGCTTGCCAAGATTAACAAAAAGCTCGACTATTAGATCACCAAGCCACTTTCTCTTGCTAGTAAATTCTAGATTTGTTCTAAGATTCTGGATGCCACTCATGTGTACTATTCTTCACATTGGGAACCCTCCAAAGCTTCCCATCTCAAGTTGGAACATTTTCTCAGAGATTTTCTTTGGGCTTCTAGTTCTGACCATCATGGTTTTCACAAAGTTGTTTGGGATTTTTGTTGTCTCCCAAGGGAGTCTGGTGGTCTTGGTCTGCTTTCCACTAGGAAATAGGGCCTTGCTCTCTATGTAAAATGGATTATCTGAGCTATTTTTGGGGATGAAGCCTAGAAGATTCTGGTAAGGCAATGCATTTCTTTCAGCTTCCCTATTAACAGGCCTACATGGAAGGGGATTGGTTTTTAAACCCTTCTCATCATGTGTGAACCAGTGGCTATTTATGGTTGATTTTTTATTAAGAGTATTTGGAAAGCCTAGGAAGCTCTTAAGCCATGGCTTCATTGGGATAGAGACGAGGTTTGAAATGGGCTCTCCTTGAATCAACATAACATTTGGTGGTCTCCCCTATTTTTAATTCAAGGTACTCCTCTCACCAAGATTCAAGGTGCTAGTGCTCTGCGTTTTTTCAAACATGGCATCTGAACTCCTAAGGATCTCTTTTCAAGATTCACTGTGAGTTTTAGGTTATGGGAAGATATGCAAGTTCAGTACCGCCTTATCAGTACAGATCAACAGACTTTTGACCTTTTGCTATCTTCCATCCCTGTGCACCTAGTTCATAAGGTGGGGATTCAGTCTATTCGGCCTTGGTGGTATGATTGGAAGTGGTATCCTGCCACTCCATTTGCCAATTATAGGCCCAATATGGGGTACAAATGGCTCTCACCCCATCTTTCGATGGTTGACATGCTTAACCAGTGGTGACATTTGCAATCTTCACTTTCTCAATGGAGAAAACATTTTGACACCATTTGGAGTGCTATTATAGAACCCAAGATTTCCCACTTTGCTTGGTGCCTTGCCTTCCAAGGTCTTCCCTTGGGGACTCGGCTCAAGCACATTGGGGTTCCTAATCCTAGATGCCCCTTCTATGGTCAACTTGAGTCCTTTTTGCATATTTTTTGGTTTTGTAAGTGTGCTCAAAATTGTTGGCACTGGATTCATTATTTTTTCAAGCCTTTCAGGCCCGAAACATTTTCATGGCAGATGATCCTATTGGGTGATTCCCCCAGAATTCCTTAGAAATTCACTCAGATTTGGCATACCTTTAGGATGGAAATTTTGTTTTCTCTATGGAAAGATAGGAATGCTATTTTGTTCACTCATAGTTTTTTGGATGTTAACATTGCTATGTACACTAAGGCATGCATTTGTAATAATGTGATTATGCAGATCCAAGTGCAAGCTAATAAAGTTTCCCTAGAAGTTACTCACTTATAGGAATTTTTAAATCACTAGGGCTATGCTCCTTGCACGATTGCCAGAGTTCTTCCAGATGCCTTGGCTAATGCCTCTATGCCTCATATCTACCATTCTCACCACCAGTCCTTAGGCCACCACTTGCACACGCTGCACTCCCGAGCTTCTTGCCACCACTCTCCCAGTGGTGGTGATGGCAGATAGAGGTGATGTCCTAGTTCCCCACCCCACAGTGGTTTTGGCTAGTCCCGAGCTCCTCCCCCTAGGTCTTGGTAGGCGCATTCTAGGAAATTTTCTCGTCTAGCTTTGGCGATTTCTCCTCCATGGCCAAAGGTTAAGGATGTGGAGGCTCCCTCTGATCCTTCTGTTGTTGATGATGGATACACTATTCCCAGTCTACCCCATAATCCCACTGATATGTGGGGATTTCCTGATAAAGATGATCCTCCTCCCTCGGCTGGCACTACCTTGGTAGCTTGAGGTTGTTTATTCTATTTTTGTTGATGAATAGTTGCTATTTTTGGCTAAGGCCATGTCTTTAAGTCCGACTTCAGTTGTGTGGACTCTTTTGTGAGGTGATCTTGTATCCCCTACCCCTTTTTTGTGAATTGTATTCTGAGTATATTTTATTAATGGAAAATAACTATTCATCGAAAAAAAAGAAAAACATTTTTAATATCCCAATGAAATTATTCCTTGATACACCCATAAGAATAAGAATATAGAGGAGCTCGAAAAAAGGGAGAAAGAGGAGAAACTCATGTCGATGGCCGCCATGGAATATATCTTTCTTTGATGCACAGGCTACTAAACCACAAATAGTGTGGAATTATGCTTTGGCAAGGCTAGTTATGAGCTACAACAATATAGTAAGAAAAGAATAAGTTTTTCCATTAGGGTTGCAAATACAATGCCGTGCTCCTGAGAACTAGAGTTTGTGACCGAAGTTCCTTAAGGAGTATGCCTATCACTATAGCTTCATTGGCAAGAAGTTCACAAATTTTTAGTAGCGTCTTTACTTTTTTGATAGTACTAGTCCTTACATTTTATGCTCTCATGGTTTTTGTACCACATTCAGAATTGAATCTGACTCCAATCACTATAAAATGCTCTGATGGCTCACTACTGGCTCTTTCTTGCTTGCCTAGACTAGTGGTTGGAGATTGGGTAACAATAGAGAGGTTTGGACAATGAAGGGAGCACGTCAAACAAAATAAGCCAGCATCAATCTACAAGTGCACTTTCTCATTAATAAAAATCATTAAATACTTGTTTGACCTTTTAATTTGTAGGTGTAAATATTCAAGTGTTGTGGTTGCTTATTGTTTTGTTAGTGTTCTTGTATGCGAACTTTTTTTCCATAGCTAATATATGAAATATTTTCCATAGCTGTTGTGTGTGAAATGCTTACTATGGTCAATGTTTTCAAATGATATAGAAGAGGGGATTAGGTTATGATATTTGGTAGGATTTCCTTTGTTGGAAATGATAGTTTCTTTGAAGTTGTGTCAATTAATTTACTAAATCTTTATTAGATTGGTTAGGAATGACACCCTTGTCTCTTTAGTGGTCTTGGCACCATGTTGTATTGGGTTCCTTTTTAATTTCTTGCATTGATTGTCTATGTTGATTAATGTCATCCATGTCCAATATGGAAGTAGCATGTCAAATGCCTTGAAGCTGATGGATAGATGAGATACCATGTAGTCATATGGGACTATTTATAATAGATTAATTTGAACTTTTTTTATAGCTTTCAACGGTGTGGAATAGTTATGAATTAGATAGTAAATTTTATCAAACACTCTATTGTCTATGAGTCATCCCAATCAAGGAATAAATTTGTACTTAGATCACCACAATGCAAGATTTGAAATAGAGTATGAGAGTCCTTTGTATAGGTTCATAGGGAACTAATACACAAGCAAGTGGTACATAATTCAACAACCTATTTTGAACTATTCTAATCATTATTACGATAGAAATGAAGAATTGGCTTGTGATAGCAATGAAAATTTGGCTTGTGATAGCAATGAAAGTTTCTTTTTATTATGTAAATGATATATGGTGCACATGTGGTGCAAGAACCTATTTTTATTTTATGCTAGATTCATGAGGTTCATTGAGTAGCCTAGTATGATAAGTAGGAAGAACATGGATTTCACTCGCAAAAATATTACATGTTTGATTATGTAGTTAGAAATGTGTAATTATCAAGATAAATTGTGTTTGATACATGTAAAGTTTGGTTATGTTCTTAGCGACCCTTGGATGCAAGGTGTCATTAAACATCTACTCCCTCTTGGTGACTAGCGAGAGTCATTATGCTTTAAGTGAATTGGGTTTTCATTTTATTATATTTGGTTTATTGAACTTTGATTTAATGAAGGACTAGCTTGAAATTTTACGTTCTTTATGACCACTCAGCCACCAATTTCTTATGTGACCCATTTATTTTGATTCTTGTTCACTTTTATTCTAGTTTTGTATCTCCTTTTTTGACTTTGACTTGAGAATTATGAATATTGTTTTCAAGAATTCTTTGATCTTGAGGTGGCTCGGGTATGTGCGCTTTTTTTTTATAATGCTAGTCCCATGATTTGGAAGTGATGTCATCCATGATGTTCATTGTAACACATTGATAGGATGTATAAGGGAGTAGGTTTTGAAGAACATGCCATTCTTCCTTTTGCATTATCTTATGTTATTTTTTTTAAAATTTTGGAGAGCTTGCCTTCTAGTGTGAGTGTCGAATTTGGACAAACATGGAAAGATAGAAATGCTTCTTTCATTTTTCCACTCTACCTACTAGTGTAATAATGGTACTACAAAAATGATGTGTATTTCCTTCATGGAAGGGTGTAATGTAGCAATTATGGGATAGATAGATGGATATCTTCATGTTTGGTTTCTCTATCTACTAGTTCTTTAGAATGGATACATGTTGTTCTTGTTTCTTCTATAGGTAATTCTAGATTTTAAAAGTGCTTGGCCAAGCCATTTTGTTTTTCCAAATATTGCATATGTGTACATGGTTATGCTTATTTGATTTTACTACATATGTGTAGATGTGTAGTTTATTTTATATTCCTGGCTACATTTCATGTTTAGACTACTAGGCACATGGTTGCAATGTAGAAATGTTTCACAGTCGCACCAAATCCATCCGATCGATCTTGTTCTGGGAAGCTAGGCTTCTTGTGCCAAGGTCAGTTTATTCTTCGGGTCAACAAGAATCCCAAAGAAAGTATTCACTTTGTGGTTGCTGAGGTTAATGCACCTCAAACCATATTTTATGTAATGATTTAGTGGCATCAAGGTCATACATCACAACATGTGCTTATATGTTGGTTAAGCACACTCTGGTGACAAGACGAGCTTGAGGACCTAAGGTCACTAAATTTGTAAAAAATGGATTTATTGATCCTTGGAGGTGAATGGTGAGCATACCTAGATGATTTACTTAATGGTGCTGATCATATGGTAGATGACATTGCACTTGTATGATGTGCTTATTATTCCATGTCTGATGTGTAGGTCAATATTCTCTATGATGCCTATTGAGGTATGATGTTTTAAATTATACTTTGTGTATTTATTAAATCATACTTTTTTATGGATGGATGACGTGTAGGTCAACATCCCTAGGTACAACCATGTGTTACCTTAAATGAATAATTATTTCATAACTTGTGAACATGGTGAATGACATAGTTGTTGACTATTCAAACTAGGGTTTTGTTTTATTATTTTATGTATTCTTGCAATTGATAATGTGGAAAATGTTTAATAGGACATATTATGAAATATCATTTGACATGTAGGTCAGCTTACTCAGTATATTCATATATGGAATATTCATGTGATGATATGTTGTGCTTGTCAATTTGGTCAATAATTGGGTTATGAAATGTAATGATTATTATACTTATTATTTTGACATTTAAGTTGGAAACTACAATGAAGTTTCCTAATTAATTATGTATTGCTTCTACTTGTTGATTCAACTATGTGTAGCTAACTTTTGACTAACCTGAATTGACTTTTTGGCTTATGTGGCAAGTGCATGGAAATGCAGTGTTCCTATGAGAATGCAAACAGGTATGTATAGATCCCTCTTTTATCTACGTTGATAATATTTTTGTATTGGTGTTATGTTTATGTGATGATCCACCATGCATGTGACTTCTACTTTATAGAAAGTTGTTGACTCATTTTATTTACTCAACCTAGTCAATGAATGACAATCAACAATTTGGTCATCTTGAGTTATTTGTTTCACTCCTAGTCAATATGGTGTTCAACATATACTTAGCTATTATGCACCCAACTTAGACCCTTTGGTCGACATGTGTGTTTGGGATTTGGTAAAATTATCTATTGATGTAGAACTTGAGTCAATGTTAGTTGACGCATTTGATTGTGTGACTTTCCACCATTGATCTTTTTGTTATATTGGTTAAATGTATGTGTTACTTTGGAGCTATATGATGCATTATGATTTAATTACAATGTATGTCATATTCTACAAGCCTATGTATGCATTCAGTTGCTCAAATGTTGATAAGTACATTGATGATTTTATGTGTGGATGTCTTATATTTCATGATAATTTAAACAAAGAAAAATTAGATGTATCATAATTTCATTCCTTTCTTATTTTTTGTGGGCACTGGCCTATTGATGTTGATGAGTACTCACTTAGCAAGCACCACATGTTTGATGTAAGAAGTTGTAAATTTAAAAGGAAAAATGTTGACTCTTAATATTTGAATTGATCTCCTTGAGAAAGATCACTCTGAGTGCATTTGTATAAGCATTGTAGGAAGTGGATATGAAGTACCTACTAGCAAGGTCAAATCCATGTGTCCCAAGGTATGATAAGTAAGCAAAGGTATGTGTGTAATATCATAAAATTTTAAGGTAATACATTACTTAGTTTTGATATTTCTTGAGATAAAGAAGTATTTGGTTTTATATTTTATTGGAAAATTGATTTGATTTATGATATATGATGGACTGACATTTGGTGTTGCTTTTATAATGCAATAGAGGGAAGGGCACATCATAAAAAAGTGGGAATATTGTCAGAGAGAGGTAGTCTAACCTTGTAAAACTATAGAGATGTAATGGAATTCACACACTCATGTCGGAAATGCTCTTAAAATGATTACTTGTGAATATGCTTCTATATAATGTGTATTATTTTCTCTCAAATTATTACTTAAAATATGTGTTAATATTGTTTTTAAAAAGTTAGTTTCCATGAGAGTGTATGTGCTGATTTTATTAGAAGGCATTGAAATCAAATGTTGGTTTCATTTGAGGGATTGAACTTTTAACTTTATTTGAGTAGATGAAAGTAAATATTGTTGCTAGAAATTACATTATTGATTCATGCTGTTATGGAAGTTTTGAAATTCTATGGATATGATTGTAAGTTTTATCATATCAGCATCAAGGACGATGCATTTTCTAAGGGGAAAAGGATGTCATAACCCAATTTTCTTTGCCGAATAAATTGGCATTCTGATTGCCACATGGACCAAGGATTCTGATCCAATAAAATATTCCAGATCCAACTCAAAAACATTAATATCCAACTGGAGCGAGCCAATATAGCATAGATTGCACATTAAAATTGTACAAGCATCACTCAATTTGTTTTACCGCTCATTTTCCACAATGCAATTACCGTTATGGCATTCTGTTGCTTCTCCCAGGTCTCATCATGGTTTTCATGCAATTTACTACGACAATCTTCTCTCATTTAATTTCTTCCTCAAAAGGCCAATTTATAGTGACAATTCACATGTATATATTTGGTTTTTCATCAGATCTCATTAGTGTACAAGGGATTGAATAATTTAGACCCTCCAATTTTTTTGGTTTCAATCTATCTTGTTGATAGTCGCAACAATTTTTTTTTATATCCCAACGGAATCATTCCTTGATACACCCATAAGAAAAAGAATATAGATGAGCTTGACAACAAAAAAGAGAGGAGAAGCTCATGCCGATGGCTGCCATGGAATGTGTCTTTCTTTGCCGCACAGGGTACTAAACAACAAACAGTGTGGAATTATGCTTCGGCAAGGCCAGTTATGAGCTACAACAGTATAGTAAGAAAATAATATGTTTTTCTATTAGGGTTTGCAAATGCAAATGTCATGCTTAGGTGAGAACTAGAGTTTGTGACCAAAGTTCCTTAAGGAGTATGCCTATCACAATAGGCTTCATTACTAGGAAGTTCATAGATTACTAGAAGCATTTTTACTATTGGGATAGTACCAATCCTTCCATTTTATGCTCTCATGGTTTTTGTACCACATTCAGAATTGAATCTGACTCCAATCACTATAAAATGCTCTGATGGCTTGTTGTTGGCTCTTTCTTGCTTGCCTAGACCAGTGGTTGGAGATTGGGTAATAGTAGAGAGGTTTGGATGATGAAGGGAGCACGTCAAGGTCAATAAGCCAGCATCAATCCATAGGTACCCTTTCTCATTACCAAAAATCATTAAATACTTGTTTGACATTTTAATTTGTAGGTGTAAATATGCAAGTGTTGTGGTTGCCTATTGTTTTGTTACTATTCTTGTATGTGAACTATTTTACCATAGCCGATATATGAAATAATTTCCATAGCCGTTGTGTGTGAAATGCTTACTATGGTTGATGTTGTCAAATCATATAGAAGAGGGGATTAGGTTATGATCTTTGGTAGGAGTGCTTTTGTTGGAAACGATAGTTTCTTTGAAGCTGTGCCAATTAATTTTCTAAATCTTTATTAGATTGGTTAGGAATGACACCCTTGTCTCTTTAGGGGTCTTGGCACCATGTTGTATCGTGTTCCTTTTTAATTTCTTGCATTGGCTATCTGTGTTAATTAATGCCATCCATGACCAAAATGGGAGTAGCATGTAAAATGCCTTGAAGCTGATGGATAGATGAGATACCATGTACTCATATGGGATTACGTATAACAGATTAATTTGAACCTTTTTATAGTTTTCAATAGTGTGGAACGGTTATGAATTAGATAGTAAATTTTATCAAACACTCTATTGGCTAAGCATCATCCCAATCAAAGAAGAAATTTGTACTTAGATCACCAC
Source organism: Cupressus sempervirens (assembly GCA_028749045.1). NCBI lineage: Eukaryota > Viridiplantae > Streptophyta > Pinopsida > Cupressales > Cupressaceae > Cupressus > Cupressus sempervirens. Next base: position 175,143,462 of record CM053793.1, read on the forward strand.
AATACAACATTTGAAATAGAGTACTAGAGTCCTCTGTATAGGTTCATAGGGAACTAATAGACAAGCAAGTGGTACATAATTGAATAACCTATTTTGAACTGTTCTAATCATATTAAGTTGTTAAAGTTAGGACAAATATGAGAATGTTCACAGTTAGTCAAATTAACTACATCATGAGGAATTAGGGTTGAGCATGGACACCCAACCCCACTTTAAATTGACATTTTCACATTTTCTCAGAAATATTGTAACTATATTTATAAGAGAATCACTGTTAGATGGTTGCTTATGCTCAGTTGTAAAGGAAATGCTATTAGAGGATATTGTAATACATTTCATGGTTGCTATGTTAAGTTGTTTCAATATAAATTTCAAATGGATAGTTAATAGATAATTTGTTTAGTAATGCAAATCCTCTCAATAATTAAGCATTGCCAACTTGATTGTTATCTGTAACTATGGAAGATTTATAAAATAGAACTATATAGGACATTTCAAGAAGAGTTCTATTTAATATTTATATATTGTATTCAAGAGTTATGGAATCAATTGATACTATGTGCAAGAAAACTCTATTTATAGATTACTAATCCATTGAGTCAATTAGTTATGAGAATTCCATTGTTCTTTGTTTATTTGACAGATGCTTGTATCATTGACAATAGGAAGTGATGTCCTTAAAATGTTACTTGAAGTTGAAGTATCTATTCATCTCAAAAATTGAATACCTATAATTGAATCATGTACATTAGATGATGTATGATGTGTAGGTTTAAGTCATTGGATAAATGTCATGGTCTCACATGTATTGATAGATTAACTAGTGTTAACCTTTGAGTATGGTGTTCAATTCCATGATGGTTGATAAAGATGTAAAGTGTTTATATGATGGCCTAAATGGCATGTTGATGATGTCACATTATGAATTGTTTATGATGCTTACCTTACATGTTTGACATGCATATATGATGGTTGTGATAATAAGTTAGAGAGATACTAGCCTAATATGTGATTTTGTGAGTGACTCTGTAGTATAATAGCTAGAATAAGACTCTTGTTACTACACAATTCCATTACCTTTCTCTTAGTTTTTCTTGTTTAGTCTTCCTCTATGCCTGGCTAGGTATCTTTCATGTTAGGAAAGATTGCAGGGAAGCTTAACAACTTTGTGGTAGGGTGGTAAAGCACTCCTACAATATTCTTGCCCTTGCGTTCTTAGATAGGTTTATTGAGACTAATGATTGTTATCTGTAACTATGGAAGATTTATAAAATAAAACTATTTAGGACACTTCAAGAAGAGTTCTATTTAATATTTGTGAATTGTATTCGAGAGTTATGGAATCAATCAAAACTATGTGCAAGAAAACTCTATTTACAAATTACTAATCCATTGAGTCAATTAGTTATGAGAATTCCATTGTTCTTTGTTTATGCGAGAGATGTTTGTATGATTGACAATAGGAAGTGATGTCCTTCAAATGTTACTTGAAGTTGAATTATCTATTCATCTTAAACATTGAATACATATAATTGAATCATGTACATTAGATGATGTATGATGTGTAGGTTTAAGTCATTGGATAAATGTCATGGTCTCACGTTTATTTATAGATTAACTACTGTTAACCTTTGAGTATGGTGTTCAATTTCATGATGGTTGATAAAGACGTAAAGTGTTTATATGGTGGTCTAAATGGCATGTTGACGTTGTCACATTATGAATTTTTTATGATGCTTATCTTACATGTTTCACATGCATATATGATGGTTATGATGTGAATTGGAATTAAGGATAAATACATTAATAAGGTAGATGGATACTGGCCTAATATGTGATTTTGTGAGTGACTCTGTAGTATAATAGCTAGAATAAGACTCTTGTTACTAAACAATTCCATTACCTTTCTCTTAGTTTTTCTTGTTCTAGTCTTCGTCTATCTTGGGTTGGGTATTTTTCATGTTAGGAAAGATTCTAGGGAAGCTTAACAACTTCGTGGTAGGGTGGTAAAGCACTCCTACAATATTCTTGCCCTTGTGTTCTTAGATAGGTTTTGGAGCTGAAATCAACTTGGTCATCATGGTTAGACTATTTGGTATCTAGTATCTGGTATTGGTAATCTAGTAATGAAATTATGGTTTCTTTTAAACTTGAGTATATATCAATATGTATCATTTTAGTTAAAGTTAGTGATAGTTAATCATCTAGTGTTGACTAGTCAAAATTCAAAGGACTTTGACTCTTGTTGAATTTTTCACATCTTATGGAAACTGTTGATGTGGCATTGGTTTTGCAGGGGCAATCTTTACATCATGGTTTTGTCAATAAAAATGATCTTTGATTTTATGTATCATGAATATGATCTTATGATCTAGGAGGGACTAAACTTAGATAGTTTTTATAATTTTGTTAGTCTCTCTCCATCCCTTGCCATTTATTAACATAGAAATTAATCCTACCTTTATTAATATAGAATTGATGAAGTGATTAGGAAGGTTGTTTTCTCTATGTGACATTTGAATATTTGGCTTAGTTGTTGTATTGTTGGAGGTAGGGCTTGCTCCCTGTTGTCGTTCATGAATTTACTATTGCTTCTGCTCATTTTGAGTGAAGTGTAGCTTTTTTTTCATTTAAGGATTATACAAGTAAAATTTTGATTTTATTCTAATTATGTCATTTCAATTATTATTCATAAATTATATCAATCTCCACTCATTTCCATTTATCTATATTTATCTACAATTTAGTGCTTCATGTGAGTTATGCATTTGGAATAAAGTCTTATTTGATTTTATTATAATTATAATTCAATCCAAACTCTCTAGTGTGTTCATTTATGTGAGAAAGTGTTAAGATTGATAAACAAGTATTCAACATGTTATTAGTATCTATTTAAAGGAACTCTTTATGATGTTGCAAAAGTAGCATAGCCTTTTTCGTATTGCAAACAAAACAAAGTCCATGTCTTGCCATCAAAGACACATCTACTTAAATTAGTGTAATTTAAAATTTTGGTTTTCATATCATAAGGATGTGGAATTTTCTTTCTTATATATAATCTACTTTGTGTCGTATGTTTTATTTAATAGTATGATGAAAAATTATATATGGGAGCCAAATTAAGAGAATAATATGACATCGTGATTAAGTTCACTATGCTTTCTTTAGAGGTATGGTAATTTCTATTTAAGAGCATGTTGTTGTTCTAGTTGGAAAGTAAGAATTTAATGTTTAGATTGAGCAAAGTGTTTAATTAACTTATGTGGTATAAAGTTAGATCTATAGGATATTTATTGTTTTGTTCCTTTGGAATTGTTTTCTTAGACTTATAGGATTTTTAGATGCATCTCTGTTCCAGTCAATTCATTATTTTCACCCTTTTGGCATATTGTCTAGATACCCATTGATTACACTAATGACTAAATCCTACTTTTAAAGTGTTAAATAGTCAATGTTGACTTACTTTTCCAACATCAATTTTCCTTAGTGTATGATTCTCAACATTGACCCTAAATCTAGGGTCTATATAGTTCGTTGCTATGTGATTGCTATATAGCCACCATCACAATTTACGCATCTCATCGGGTAGCTTGTTTATAGGCCAACACCCATCAATTAATGCACCAAAAGGGTCAAGTTTGGAAATGTTTGAATGTAGAGATGTTGTATCCGTGGAAAACTCATATGTTTGCAAGGGTTTTTACTTTTCCTAGCATACAATGTAAGGGTCTACATGGACAAGACAAATTTATTATTTTGCTCGACATGGCACTCCACTTGGACCCTTGAAGTTAGATTGTGCACATATTTGCATCTCTTCCCTATAGCTTTTAATAATGACTTGATGTGAACTTTGCAAGTGTACTCTAAACTTCCTTAATGAACTACACTGTTGTTAATAATGAATTGGTGTGAAATTTGCACTTGCACTTCAGTTTTTTTCTACGAAATATGATTTTTAATAATACTTTGATGGAACACACTTCAATTTATCTAGTAATAAAATATACTAATAGATGATAATTTAATGTTGTATTAAATATTGTAGTTAAAGAAGTCTAACAAATATTATGTTATATACAATAAGACATTTGATAGACTAAGATATTCATTTCATTTCAACTATCTACCATTCAAATTTATGAAGAACATATACAACATAATTATTAAGTACAAAGACTATCTACCATTCCATCTAAAAATAACATAGGCCACAAAAACTTGTAGTACAATAATTAAAGATACAACAAAACCTATGTAGACAAAAATTGATGACAGATTGATTTAAAATCTGATACTTATCATCACACGAGAAAAATACAACATTGCTAATATAATATTTTCTAATTAGTCATAGAAATAGCTCTCTCAATGCTAATAAAATTGATTTAAAATCTGATACTTATCACACTTGAAGAATACAACATTGCTAATATAATATTTTCTAATTAGTCATAGAAATGGCTCTCTCAATGCTAATAAAATTAAAATGCTCGTCAAAGCTCTTCTATCCTTAAAAGGAGGCTTGGCAACCGATTGGCTACTACAAATATAGCTTACACTTACAGAGAATGGCGGATCATCGGCAGCTTCATGTGGTGCTGTTCCCTTGGCTTGCACACGGCCATATAACTCCCTTCCTAGAGCTCGCCAAGAGCCTCCTCACATATGGCCTCAGAATTTCCTTTGTCTCCACTCCGCTCAACATTGCACGGATCAGAAACCAAATATCGCCTGGAATTGAGGCGGTGGAGCTCCCATTGCCATCAGTTGACGGCCTGCCGGTAGGCATTGAATCAACGGCAGGTTTATCGGAGATGGGAAGAACAGACTTAGTACCGCTACTCTTCCAAGCCGTAGATCTTTGCGAGCAGCCCTTCGGAGAGCTACTGAAACTGCTTTCCCCAGATTTTGTCATACATGATGCGTTGATGTGCCGGATTCCTCGGGTTGCCGACAAAATGGGCGTTCCCAGTGTAAATTTCAGAGTGGTAAGCTTGGCCGCCATAAGTTTCATAGCAGGGAAGCTCAGGGACGGACTGCCCGAAATCCTGACGGCCGACGATCTCACTGTACCACCACTCGGATTTCCCTCATCGGTGGTCTGCCATCGACTCTTTGATGCGCAGAATGTGCTGCCGTTATATCAAAACAAGAAGAGTGGCCACACCCGGCTCATGGACCGCCTTTCCATTTCTATTGAGGAAAGCTGGGCAACGGCTTGCAATAGTTGCCTCGAGTTGGAAGGCAAATTTGTGGACTATTTTCAAACAAGTACCGGGAGAGTCATGTTTCCTGTGGGTATTTTTACCCCCATCCTTCTACCCCGGTCTCCTGCGGAGCCTTGTTTGGCCTGGCTGGACAAGCAGCCCGCTCGTTCTGTGGTTTTTGTGTCCTTCGGTAGTGAATGTGTTCTCACCGCCCAACAGCTCACTGCTCTTCTCTTGGGTTTGGAGGAAAGTGATATTCCATTCCTGTGCGTTCTTCTTGGCAGATTGGCGGCTGAGCTGCAGCAAGTCTTTGAAGATTGTACTCCTCATGGAAGAGGACTTCTGGTGACAGAGTGGGCGCCTCAAATGCACATCTTGAACCATCTTTCGACTGGAGCTTTTCTATCTCATTGTGGGTGGAATTCCGTGACAGAAGGGCTGAGATTTGGAGTGCCTTTTGTTGCTCTACCAATCCAGTACGAGCAGGGTTTAACTGCTCGGTTCATTTCTGAGGAGCTGAAGATGGGAGTGGAGGTGACAAGAAATGAGGAGGATGGATATTTCAGTAAGGATGACATAGCTAGGGCTGTACGAGCTGTGATGGTGGAGGAAGAAGGCGAACGGATTAGGTCTAATGTAGAGGAAGTTAGTAAGGTTCTGACCAGAAATGATGGCCAGGTCCACCAGACAAACATCCAAAACTTTGTCACTGCGCTTAAGGAGAAAGCCTCCAGCAAACGGTTGTGACACGTTTCTTTAGTTTAAACTTGTTTTCTATTTTATGATTTAGTCTACGTTTTAGCCAATAACTTCATGTTTTGTGCAGGCAGAATTGTAATAATAATTGTTTACTATGCTTAGTACTTGAGCATTTAATGTAATTTAGTGCTCAGTTGTTGAGCATTTAACGTAATTTCTATAAATATTTAGAAGACTCTAGATTAACTGTTCTTCATCTTCCTAAACTCTACAGAATTCTCTAGAGGCTGCATAGATCTATAAATACATCAGCCTTCACTCACATATGTATGGAACAATTGCAGGCTTTAGTGTGCATCTCTGCTATATCTAATATAGTTTCTACTGATCTGTGCTGCTCTGTTTTGCCCTGTTTTTGCTGCCATAGTATGTTTTATCTCACTCTTTGCTCATTTCAATAAGCAGCCGGCAGACAGATGAGGTTCCATTTATTTTTATTCTTCTATACCAGTATTTACGCTTGTATTATTAGTTCTATTAGTTCCTGCATACCGCAGAGGACTATTGGAATCAATGCTAATAACGATTTATTTGAACCAATCAGCTTTCAAGATTCTTTTCCAAGACTGTTTGAGTTGGTAATTTTTAGTGCTCTAAAATATTTAAATAATTCTTTATATTTGTATTTCTATTGGCTAAAGATAATGAAAAAAGGTATTTTAAAACTTTATTTAGCAAACAAAAATCATTTTATTATCTATGGTACAAAACCATTAAATTAGCTTAATTAAGAAGTTGTTCGCTACTTCATCTTGTCTAAACCTAATAAGAAAGCCTTCAAAAGACTTTTTAATAACTCCCAGTCTGTAGAACTTCACAATTTACAGGTCACTAACTATATTTCAGCTAGAGGAAGAATCTTAACCATAGGGAAGACACTTTCCCAGCAAATTTCTTCTGTGCACTTATATAAATATATGTTTTTGCCTATTCTCATCTCAATCAATCTGATCCGATCTACAATTTTTGCCAGAGATATAATTCACCAAGGAACAAAAAAAAGTCATTTTAGAAAGTTTTATAGTAGCTTTTGAAATTGCATGGTGGGGATTGCCGGCAGATGACCGTTGCTTGGCGTGGCTTCATTTGCAGAAAGCCCGTTCTGTTGTGGTGGCCTCCTTCGGCAGCGAATGCATTCTCACCAAACAAGATCTGGCTGCCTTGGCTCTGGGCTTAGAAGACAGCGGGCTTTCATTTCTGCTTATTCTTCTCCACCAGATGGCCGATGAGTTCCCCCACGGCTTTGTTGAGCGCACGCAAGGAAGGGGGCGCCCCAGTCGCACATTCTGGCCCATTCTTCTGCTGGAGCATTTCTCAGTCATTGCGGGTGGACATCGGTGAGTGAAGGATTGAGGTTTAGTGTACCCTTTGTAGGTCTTCCATTGCAGCACGATCAAGGCATAAATGCTAAGCTCATCGTCCACGAACTCAAGTTGGGGGTGGAGGTCAGGAGGAGGATGGTTCTTTTTCCGAGGAGGATGTCGGTAAAGCGATTCGGATATTAATGGTGGAAGAGGAAGGAAGACAGATCAGATCTCGCGTTCAAGAAATTGGTGGAGTATTGACCAGAAACAATTGCGAAATCTATCGCTCAAACGTCCAGAATTTCGTTTCTCTCATCAAACAAAAGGCGCCCTCCAAATAGGCATTTCACTAGTACCAGCACTGCAGTGATCAAATCGTGTGATAGCATAAGCATTTACGCTTGTATCAATTAGTTTGATACTACATGTTTTTAAGTTCTTAAAGGTATTCATTTCATCCGAACTATCATCGTTGTTGTTGTTCAGACATTTGTATTTTTTCACATATTAAATTACTAGTGTAAGTCTTGATTATACTTTTTAGGCTTTGTTCAGATATTTTTCAGTCTGATTGTTTTGTTTTCATATTGAACAAAAATTACAGGTTTAATGTGCTGTTCACGGCACGTCATTTTTACACTTTTGTATAGTAGTCGTTGTTTTAAATTGGACCACTTAACCCAACGTATCCATGTGTCTTCAGATTTAACGTTTTGTATTCCACAGATTGCGTTTCCATTCCCGTTAACTTTTTATCGTTGATTGGTTTCTATTCCTCGGGCCTTTTCGGTTTGTAGTCTCACATTCTTTGAATCAAACATTTTCTATATAATTATTCCAAATATTTTCATTTATAAAATATAAAAATTCAAAGTACTTATATTATAAAAGAATACTTTGAATGAATATATATAATTATAATATAAACAAGATTTCTTCAAACATAATATTGACATATTTAAATCTAACAAAAAATTTCTTTTGAATATCTAACAATAGTCATATATGCATAATATTTGATACATAATAGTCATATCTAAAGTCTATTATATAAGTATTACTAATATAGCCAAAATTTAATTATTTTATTCAAAAATTACATTTTCTTAATGATGCTAATCTATGATTTAATCTTTATATATTTAAAAAGATTCACAATAATTTTATAGATAGATATTTTAAAATTACAAATTACCTATCATGTTGTATATAAAAATTAACATAACCATAAATATTTAAAAACTAATAATACTTGCAAATTTTAATTTTTTAATTATAATAAAATTATTTTTTGTTTAATTTTAAATTATTCTATAAAATAATATTAATTATAAGATAAATTTATTTCATAATAAATATTATATTATTTCAATATTAAACTACTTTGTACTTCATTGATAAAAAAAAAAAAGATCAAATATAACATATATTATAGATTCTCCATAAACAAATAATATTTGTTCTAATTCTAAACAACCAAAGGAAGCAAAAAAAAAAAAAAAAAACAACATCTAGGAACTTATACCAAGCAAATGGTAAGGTGGAACATAAACAAAATGTAAAACTTAAATCCATGACATATAGATAGGTTGGGTTAAATGGCCCCATGCACTGGCGCAAGGATGCAAGTCAATGCTTTGAGTGTACTCATTAAGTGAGGTTGCATATTATTGTTCTATCATGTAAACTGGTAATCACACCTTAGTGCATAATGGGTATGTCGAAGATCTGTACGATGTGAATATAAAGCCTGAAACTCAAATTGGAGGAAGGTATTGTCTTATTGATGTAAGAGAGAACCAAAAAAAATTCCATAAGAAACAACAATTATAGATTGAAAGCAAGTAATGTATCTATTTATAAGAAGCAAAACATGACTAAAACCAAAATTTGGTAAATCTGGATGGTAAATACAATTGATTTTACATCTTCATATATAATTAGGTATTATTCTTTTAAAGTAAATCTTCATTAACTTTCCACTATATTAATAAAAATCAAATTATAAATCAAATGAAATATTAACTTCTACTACTTATTAATATATCATTATATTTCAATCATTTAATTAGATAAAATAAAAAATTAAATAAAATTTTAGGTAGATATAAAACCATTACACTTATATTTTAAAAGAAAAGGAAAAACACAAATGATAACAAGAAAGTGTTATATAATAATACAATTGCTAGTGTCAAAATTAGTAATCTATCTAGATAAAAATGTGACTATAACTATAGTATACATACTTGTTGATAAACCACATTTTCCATTACCATAACACCCACAAAGATCCTTATGGAAACAATAAGTTGGTGATGATGTAATCACCTATCAATTCAACTACATGCATCTTCCAATTATGTATCTCATCTTGTTAAGGATATTTGAGATCAAGAGTTGATGTAAATTACTAAGGAATAGATCATTAAAGTGTGTAACTAAAGCCTAAATCATTGGAATTCTATCACAAACCTCTCACATATCCATTTAATGTATTGGACATTCTTGTGCATATATAATTGACTTTGATAGGAATTACCATTACTAATTACTTAAGACATAGAGGAAATGACATAGAAACAAATTAGAATTCCAAATCATTCTATTCAATTTCAAAAGTTATGTGTAAGATTGATTTGATACAAATGTGTGTCATTTCCTCATTGTCAATGTTGTTCATCACATTGTCTATGCCTCCTTTTATATTAAGGATTATGTATGGGCCCATTTCAAATTTGTAATTTATTCATACTAAAATATGTACAATTATTTTGTAAAATATGAGATGTATTGAGTCTAGCTTTGTTTAGCTAAAAAGAGGAGGATTACAAAAACAATTCATAGAGGATACAATGAGGATCTAAGGTCACTATAAGACTCACATTTCTTACTTCTCATTTTCCTTCAAATTATGAAATACAATAGAGATGGTTTTGCAAATCATTATTTTATGTAGCTTTGTTATCAAAATTATAAATTTACTTTGCTTGCTTGTATGAATTTAGAAAACTCAAATAGAGATGGCAATTATAAAAGTAATAACAAGGATTTATTATCTCTACAAAGTATAAAGCATTTGTGAACTCCATCTTCACTATTCAAGCTTGTTTATCGATGTCCCTGTAGCATCATGATGTCATGGGCATTCGAGGAACATTGTTTAGAAAGAGAGATTCTTAAAAGAGTGAGGTTGATGGGCTTGTGATAGGATGTGGGGGTCAAGTGGGAGAGACCTGACATGAAGCCCAAACTAAGGCTTTTTGAGACCCCATAGACATTAATACCACAAGTTATTTTACAAAATGTATCATCATGTTTTCTCCAAAGGGTGACCTATTGGTGTTTGAAAACGTTACTGGTTTTCAATTATCCCAATGAGAACATGAGGAATCTAGGGGCAGCTAACTCCCATTATCAACACGTCATTTCAAACACCGAGCCAACTATAAGGCACGACCCTTCTTCTTCTTCAGGCTCTGCTAAACCTAGGTGGGTTAACCTTTAGATTCAAGTGATATAGAACCAATGTAAACAACATATCCCTGAACCTTATCAAGCAGATACAACCCTTATTATCTCCTAGTAACTCATGAAATAACATGGACCTACAGTAGCTAGATGCAGATCTATGACATTCACAAATTGAGTGAGGGTTTAAACTTTGATGCCCATTACACAACATGAACAACTGAAACAACTAAAATTATTTGAAAATTTTGACAGCAAAACAAGTATGCACAGAATATGTGTGACCCCATAAGTGATCAGTGCCTTATTCATTGGGCAATCTCAGATTTCAAGATTATGCATCTTTGAATATCAACATATAAGATATGTCAAGACATTCATGTTCAGTCTATTCACCTTATGAACCAGACAACAATGCCTAATATATTCTCGTACTTACCATATCCTTCCCATAGACAATGCAACCCTATCAAGATTTATAAGAATTTACATGAGTCCTTGACCCAACAGCAAATGAATCTGGATATACAATGTTAAAGGACTGCAAATATGTTTGAGCTCTTTGTTCTCAAGCATAAAACATTACACATCAATGAGGCAGCAGATAGAAATATATCAGAACTGAAACGTATATCATATTATATTCACTTCCTTGAAATGAAATACAAAAGAATGCATAAAGATGAAACTAAAACTACACAGATGAACTAGGATTATCTGTATACATAACTATGTTGTTCATACAAGAGATGCTGGGTATGTGTGGTCTCTATAGCCTGAGCAGAACTCCAAGGACTGGAAATGAAAACCAACCAACAACCCCTACAATGGAGAAAGAATAGAAAGATATAGACAAGAAAGAATTCCTGGATCTGTTCTACAGTCGACATCTGTCCACTTGAAATTCCCTCTTCTATTGCTAAAAACCTCTTTCTACCCTCTCTCTATCAACTGGCAGATCAAATCTTCATCATTATACCTCTCAAAGGCATCAAAATATTTGAAAATGTAATGATGAAAAGATGGAACTGATTCTTTATGCATTCACGGTAAGAAGTGAAAAACCAGTTACAATGTGATTTCAAGAAGCCAAGGAAACAACCTCAAATTGATTTTCTTCACTTTAAGATTGCAACTGACCGCTAAAACTGTCCTCTAACCAATCTTAATCATCAATGAAGAACTCAGCCTGTTCTATCGCCAATTCCCTGGATTTTACAAATTGACCTGTAACTCAAATTGATGAACACCTGTGTAAGAACCAACTTCATATTTGGAAAATTTGTTTCTTCCCGATTCCGACGATATATAATATCGCATATCTAGCCTCCCAGAAACCCATTTAATCTCGATCTGAAAAATGACTCCCTCGCCTAAAAAAAATGCTCAGATCTGCACACTTTGTTTTTAAACTTTTGAGAAATTTAAAATTACTTCTAAAGTCAAAACTTTAGAATATGCCCTTTTTCAATTTAAAAGAAAAACCTAAATGTGATTTGAAAATTGGGAAATAATAAAAAATTATTATTTTATTTGCCTTCATATTTCCCTCTCCTTCCATCCGGGTCAACCAGCTTCTACCACGTGGCACCTTTTGATTCACCCGGGCTATGTCGCTATGGTAACTAGCGAGCAATTTTCGATAGCAACATAGTGCTTACCGTCATATCTGTGCCACGTGGCGCGATCTGGTACTATCTTGAGACCTGCTCGCCACTCCACTTCTGTTGCTGCCACGTGTCATCCAATAATTCGCCAAATTGTTGCTCCATCATTGACCAGTCATCGCCTATCTCGCCATCACCACGGGACCCGCTGCCACGTGTCGTGAGGTCGCTATCTTGCTATGGTAACTAGCAAGCAACTCCACATGGCGAGTTACCCCCTGTCGTAGGATCATGCCACATGTCAAAATCGTGTTGTCCGGGTCAACATCAGCATGGTTGCATTTTCATTTAAAATTTATGTTTTGTATTCCGCCAGCTGACATCATTCCATGTGAACAGGGCCCCACCATTCAAGCCTGCGACTTTACAAGCCTTGCGTCTTTTAAGACACTTATGTTTTGTGTAAGATACTACTTAAAGATTTAAAACATTTCCCACACAACTTATGTGGGATTAAAAACATATGCTTTTCTTTTGACTGCATTTATTCCTTTTAACAGTTGCGGATCTCCTACTTTGACATGGTTTCTGCACCGCTTTAAATGTTCTTTGTCTTTATAACTGGCGATATCTGCCTGGCATTGACTGCCAACTTCTATTATTCAAGGCCATTCTTGCTTGGGCAGCGACTTCTTTTAACATCTTCGTGGATCCTTTTCTTTTTAATCGTGCTTTATGTTCCATTGAACTAGTCTAGGTCTTTTATCTTTTATCTGCACAAACTTTTGTTTTCATTCCTTCATTCTTGCGTGAGACTCAAAGCCTGCTTCCTATTTACCATAGCGTCTTCCTTCCCTGAAAATGTTTGCTGCTTTCCTTTATTAAAGCTGTGCTAGGACGTTTTTCATTTTTTTGCAAACTTTGCATGATGCGGCTTTTGATGCTCTGTGGTTTGACTGTGGATTGGTTGAGGCTTCTTTCCTTGCACATGGATGCCTTCTAATAGCGTATATTTTCTTCTTTCAATGCATGCAATGCCTACTCCACGTGTAACATTGAAGTTTTTTAAACTTAACATTGCTGATTCTTCTTTAATTCTTCATTGCTTATTTACTGTGGTGTCTTCATGTATGGTTGTGGCTTGTTTTGAAGCATGGATTGAAATGTGAATTGAATTGAATTGTGAATTTCCCACGGCTTTGCACGTTGAGCTCTTCCTCCTTTTGCAACGACCACCCTGCTCTCAAAACGTGGACCCCTTGTTGACTCATTCTCCTCTTTGAATCCGTTGGCTTGTTGATTCTTTTACCCTCTTCTGCAACTTTCTACAGGCTGGGCGATGGCTTTTCCTTGTGCAGGGGCTGCTTCCTTGCTATTTTGCATGAGTTTCTTTTTTTGATGCCTGCAACTGCCCTTGAGTTTGTCCTCTTTGGGCTGGTGTCTTCTTATAATGCGTATCTTTTAAGAAAACATGGGCTTTTCTTTTCAGTCTGTGCCCCTTTTTTAATATGCATTGAGCTCCCTCAAACATTCCACTAAACATGCCATTATAGCTTTTTTTATCATATGCCATCATATGCCTCATAGTTGCTCTTAATCTTGCATTGGCATTCCACTTAAATGATATCATCTTCTAATGTGTGGACTATTGCTTGTCTTTACCTTTGACTGGTAACAAGTCCCCTTTTCTTTATATAAGGACATATGAACATATCCATCCTATTCTTTGAAAAATCTGAAGCTTGGATTTCTAAAATAATCACATATTAAGAATAGGTCATCTTTTATCAGATAGCAACACCCTTATGATCTTGAATCAACCCTTCAACCTGGAGCATTTAGTCGGACCCCAAAGTGGGTCCGACTAAATTTTTTTCGTTTTTGAACAACTGAAATGCTGGAACGATCAAATGCACACCTTGAACTGATCAGAACCAAATTTGACCATTGACTAATCAAATAAAACTCAATTTATCATTTTCTTGCAAACTATCAAATTTGCACCAGGAGGTCCGTTGACTGCCCTTGAAAACTGACCAAACACCTGACCAAGAGCTGAAAAATGACACACTAAAATCTTTGCTCTGCATTCTTCAACCCTGTCAGATCTCGTCTCATGAAGACTCCCCAGTCAAAAGATATTGACCATCAAAGTTGCCTCTCTAGAATTACTTGCAAGAAAACACGTCAGAAAACAATAAACTGGGTCTGGAAATGGCTCGAAAAATCGGGCAAATGGGCACATAGGAAGATGAAAATTGGGATACTCATTCTCTGTCATGAGGACATTATGAATATGCGATTTGGACTCATGAAGAATCACAAAGTACAAATGGCTGACGTTCAAAGTGGGCTACTCAGAATTTTGCAACTAGGAACATTGACTGAAAGCGATTTTTGCAAATGGAAATGACCCAAAAAAGTATGCTAATGGATTAGTCATGTCTCCAAAATTGACACACTTGGAGCATTTTCAGAGGAAAATATAGGGATACAATCCATTCATCTTGACCAATCATAGATTAGGAGTTACAACACTACGAATAGGGCTATCAATCAATCTGCACTTTTAGACACCAGTAAAAAGTTAGAAATCCCATTTGGAATCACGTTTGAAAACTGCTCAAATGGATTCATCATAAGATGAAACTTGAAACATAACAATTTTTTGATGTCTACAATATAGTACAATAGGAATTTCTACATTTCAGTCAACTGGTTAGAAGTTATAATGCGTCAAACAGGGCCTCCTAGAAAAATGTGCAAAGTGCATAATCATGAAAACAAGAACTGACCAACTTTGAGGGATTCAAAACCTAATCAAATGAATTCAAAACAACTCAAAATCTGGAACATAGGTTTTCAGGTATGGATATTAGGTATTCTCAAAGTGGCGGGTTATGACACATTTCTGGATTCAAGATATTCAGGTGCAAACAAGGCTGCCTGTCGCTGTTTGATAGTTAGGGTAAAATGCAGATTAGGCAAATGCTCAAAGCAGGACTTCGCCAAACAGCTCGGAATGACATTTTATCTTCATGGAACAGGTAGATGGGCCTAACAAAGGTGTTAGAAACATTAAACACCTTGAGGGACTCACAGGTATAACCAGGTACACATGCATTTAAAAGCACTCAAACAGCTTGATTTGACTTGATTTCTCAAAATTTTGAAATGGGACTCAAAATGAAGCATGCAATTTTTCATCCCAACATGACCTAAGGTATGCAAGATGATTGGGTCATTTTTAACCTTTAGATGGTCAATTAAAGTAAACTTTCGATGGAATATGTTTTCAATCAATAGACTGATTCAAGGATGACCAATTGACTATTAAATACAATTCTTGTTGACTAAGGTTAATACCACAAGATATTTTACATAATTTATTGTCATGTTTCCTCCAAAGGGAAACCTGAGGTGTGCAAGATGATTGGGTCATGTTGACCATTAGATGGTCCATTAAAGTAAACAGTCCATAGAATTATTTGATTTCACTCAATAGACCAATTTAAGGATAATTAATGAACTATTAAATACAACTCTTTTCAATCTTGTTTATCGATGTCCCCTTAGCATCATGATGTTCTAGACATCCGAAGAACATTATTTAGAAAGAGAGATGCTTAAAAGATTGAGGTTAGTGTACTTGCAATAGGAGGTGGGGCTCAAGTAGAAGAGTTGTGACATGAAGCCCAAATTAAGGTCTTTTGAAACACATAGACATTAATACCACAAGTTATTTTATATAATTTATTGTCATGTTTTCTCTAAAGGACAAGCTAAGGTGTGTGAGATGATTGAATCATTTTTAAATGTTAGATGGTTCATTAAAGTAAACTTTCCATGGAATAATTTGTTTTCACTCAACAGACCGATTCAAGGACAATTAATCGATTGTTAAGTACAACTCCGATTGACTAAGCTTGTAGTTGAAAAGAAAAATGAAGATGAAAATTCTCATTTAAGCATTTTTTTGTCATTCTATTTGGTGAGAAAGTTTAACGCAGAGTACCATATTGATCTAGACTATTTTACTCTTATAGAATAAAGGTGATCGTCAATCCATTCACAATACCTTGGAGAGAATTTCATTTTCAAACTCCCTTGCCATTTCCTATCTAACCAAATTTCTCAGCAAAAACTAACTTCACTTGGTCTTCCATCCAACTTGACTCTTCTCACTTTGAACAATGCATCTGAATTTGTGTTGAATCTCAATCAGTGCAAGAGGATATAGATAAAGAAATATTGGATTAACAAAATGCAGGCATATAGAAAATAGTGCTTGCAGTGCATGCAATTCGAGTAGAGATGAAGTCTTGGTGAAGTTAAACAGTCAGAATCGAAAACCTAATGGTTGTAATAAATCGTAAATGTAAAGATATTTTACACCTGTATATTGCAAGAATAGTGTGTAAATATGGGCCTAAAAATTTACTAACTACTGTGAAAAATCTAACTATTGCAGTCACTGATTATTAATTTCCTATCGCAAACGATTATTAAACTACTGAAAACAAATTCTTAGCTAATATAAAAAAATAACACAACTACAACTTCACTTATAAAATATGAAATGGAATGCGCAACACAATGAACACAATATTTTCGGAAAAATTATCCCTGGAAAAACCCCTAAGGGAAAACTAGTTCTACAGATGAGGAATTATATTAAACTTTAGCAAATCAAGAGATACAAAATTCCTTGCCTCTCACTGGAAGAACTCCGACAACCTCCTAATTTATCCCACTGATATTCCCCACTGCTATTCACGCGCTAACACTATGCCCTTGCTAACACTGCAAGACTATTTGCTAACATTGCAAACATTTCTCCGAACTTCTTATTCTCCAAATGCCCCCTAGACCCCCTTTTATACTACTCTCATTGGTAAACCAATGGCCGAGATTGATTTACAATCGACGGTGGAGATATAAAACAACTTACCAACCCTAACAAAATTGGTTTCTAGTTGCTTCTAAAAGAAGTCAATTATTTAATAAATAATTGTCCCTGCTCTAACCAATTTATTAGCAAAAACAATTAGATACTAATAAATAGCATATGGACAAATAGTTGTCCAAGCTAACAAAACTAACACTCCCTCTTAGCGAGGAAGCTGCTCTGTAGGACACTTAACTTATCTCTGAAAAGATAAATTTTGCCTTCCCTAATGCCTTAGTCAGAATGTCTGCTACCTGCTCCTCTATAGGTATGTACTGTAGCTGAACAACTCCCCTTTGTACACAATCTCTGATGAAGTGATATCTGATATCTATATGTTTAGACCTATCATGAAACACTAGATTCTTAGACAACTTGATGCAACTCTGATTGGCACAATGTATCACAGTAGTCTCCACCTTCTGACCAAACAAGGCTACTAACAACTTCCGAAGCCATATAGCTTCACATGTCGCCATGCTAGCTGCTATGTATTCTGCTTCTGCTGAACTTAGAGCCACAGACTTCTGCTTCCTGCTGAACCAAGATACAAATCCTGATCCCAAGCTAAAACAACACCCTAAAGTGCTCCTTTTGTCTATTGTACTTCCTGCCCAATCTGCATCAGTATAGCCTATCAACCTGATACCTTCACCTCAAACATATCTGTCCCATACTCGATTGTACCATGCAAGTAACCTAGCACATGCTTAGCCACTATCCAACACATTCTCTTTGGTTCAACCATGAATTGACTAAGAGAGTTTACTGCAAATGCTATATCTGGCCTAGTATTGACCAAATACATAAGCGAACCAATCAATTGTCTATATAAAGTGGGATCTACATCCTTCTCCTTAGATGTATCTACCTTCCTCCAATTCATGATCATGGGTGTAAACATCTCTTTGCAATCCTCCATCCCAAATTTCTTCAAAATTTTAATGCAATATTTCCCTTGACCAAGGAAAATCTCCCCATCTATCTGCCACACTTCCATGCCTAGAAAGTAGTGCATCAGTCCTAAATCCTTCATCTCGAACTCTTCTGCAAGGTTCCTCTTGCAATCCACTATGAGCCCTAGTGAACCTGTAAGAAATAGGTCGTCCACATAAAGAACAAGAATGAGAATCTCACCCCCAACCACCAAGTAGTAGAGGTTAGCATCTTCTTCACTCTTCACAAAGCCCATTTTTTGCAAGTATGTATGAATGCATTCATACCACGCTTTAGGAGCCTACTTGAGTCTGTATAATGCTTTCTTCAATCTGCACACGTGGGTCTCTTTGTTGTGTGCTACAAAGCCTTCTGGTTGTTCTATGTATACCTCCTCCTTCAACTCACCATTAAGGAATGCTGTCTTGACATCCATTTGATGGATTTTCCATCCCATCTGTGCTGCAAGTGAGATTACAACTTGTATAGAAGTATACTTGGCGACTGGAGCAAATGTCTCCTTATAGTCTATTCCCTCATTCTGAGAGAACCCCTTCGCCACAAACTTCACCTTGTATTTCTCGATGCTACCGTCTGCACCATGCTTTATCTTATAGATCCAACGTGATCCAACTACATCCCTATCTGTTGGTCTAGGTACTACCTCCCATACATCATTCTAAATTATTGAATAATATTCCTCAACCATAGCATCTCACCATACCTGAATTTTTGCAGCTTCTTGATAGCTAGAAGGCTCACTATCTACCAACTGACTAACTAATGCCACATAGTGATTGAACTTGGCTAGTTGTCTTCGCTGTCTAGTACTCTTCCTAGGAGCTCCCACAAACTCCTAAGTATCCCTTTGTGTATTTGGAACTACTTGGTTTCCACTGCTAATTGTAGAGGATGAAATATCAACCTCTAAGTCTTCTAGATGCATTTCCTATTGCACCTGTTGCTCCATACTCTGTGAATCTTCAAAAATTGAGTCTACTCTCATACTGGTAACTGTACTTGAGCTTTGTTGCTCTTGACTTGGTCTTGGAGCTTCTGTTGGTTGCTCACTCTGATCATCTACTGGCAAATCTTTGGATCTCCTGAATGCCTTGTCCTCCATGAACTTGACATCTCGTCTGACAATAATTCTTTTAGTCCCTGGAATGAAAATCCTATATGCCTTTGAGGTCTCACTGTACCCAACAAAGTACCCCCTCTCTGCAGTCCGATCTAACTTTGTACGTGTATCTCCAAGAATATGACAATATGCCAAACTCTCGAACATCCTGAAGTGACTAACATCTGGCTTGTTCCCTGTGAAAGCCTCCTCTAGTGTCATCTTCCCTAGCACCTTGTGTGGAACTCTATTCTAGATGTAGATTGCTATATTACATGCCTTTGCCCATAAGTAAAAGGGCATGTCCTGGTCATGTATCATAGCTCTTGCTGCCTCTGATATAGAACGGTTCTTCCTCTCAGCAACTCCATTCTGCTGTGGATTGTAAGGAACAGTCCATTCTCTCTTGATTCCTTCTCTAGTGCATAACTCATGGAAGGCATTTCCTTTGTACTCGCCTCCATTGTCTGACTGAAGAACTTTTATCTTCTTTCCTATCGAGTTCTCCACAAGAGCTTTGAACTCTTGGAATTGACTGAAAACCTCATCCTTAGTCTTCAAGAAGTATATCTAGGTATTTCTAGAGAAATCATCAATAAAAGTAACATAGTACTCATATCCTCTGAGAGATTTCATTGACATCGGTCCACAAACATATGAATGTACTAGATCAAGAACACCCTTAGATCTGGTGTCACTCCTTGGAAAAGATGCTTTCGCAAACTTTCCCAACACACATCCCTTACATACATCATCATGCTCTGTGCTCACCTCTGGAACACCTGTCATGGTCTAATGAAGAAATCTAAGTGCTCCATGATGAATATGGCCCATCCTCCTATGCCATAGCTCTCCAAGATCTCTAGGATTATTGATGCTTATGAGTGCCTTAGGAATATCAAACTACAATCTATAAAGGTGATCACTCCTAACTCCAATAGTTATGGGTGATTTCCAATCCTTGTGCTTAATCAACACATTTGTCCCTCTAAAGAGTACATTATACCCCCTATCCTGAAGAACAGTTATAAAAATCAAATTCATACCTAAGCTTGGCACATATAACACATCATGAAGTGGAATTATCTTTCCATTCTCCCTCTGAACATGAACAGTCCCTTTCCCAACAGGGTTGAGTTTGGACAAGTTTCCCATAGAAATCTAGATGTTGGTGTCCTCCTCCTTGTAACTGGAGAAGTACTCTCTAACTCCTATCATATGAAATGATGCCCCACTATCTATATACCAAACACACTATGAGGTTGAGTTAACCATACAAGATATGAGTGTAAACTCATCTTCCATTCTACTGGAGAGTTCTTCCACACTTGCTGAAGCTGCCACCTGCTTCTTACCCTTCTTCCTCTCTGGGAAATCAATGACATAGTGGCCAAACTCATGACATCCAAAGCACTTGACCTTAGAAAGGTCCTTCTTCTTCTTTTCACTTTGTGAATTCGATCCTTTGCTAGATCCCTTCTTTGCTTTCCCTTTACCCGCTAGGGCAATGTTGTCTTGTTCCACCTCATTTTTCTGACTCTTGTTGGCCCCATTGACAAGACTTAGTCTAAACTCCTCCTGAGTGAAATTAGTTCATAGTCGATCCCAACTCGGTAAAGTATCTCGTCGACTGAGAACTTGAACAAAGACACTTCATTGTTTAGTAAACCCATTTAGGGCTATTCTCACTAGCTCGTCATCACTAGGGCTATCTCTAACAGCTGCTAACTCATCCTTGACAAGTCTGAGTCTAGTGAGGTAACTTGTGACGTCTTCTCCCTAATTCATTTGGGTATTCTTTAGCTTCTCTCTCAGAATCAACTTCCTATTGGTGGTAGCATTCTGGTATAGATTTAGAATGGCATCCCACATCTTCTTCGCTGTATCTAGCTCTGTGATATGTGGAACAATATGATCCTTGACACCATCAAGGATAATCCTCCTCACTTTGGCATTGTCCTTCCTATATGCTACAAGCTATGTTACATCTGTTGGTATAGGTACATCACTGGTAGCATAATCCTTGATACCATTCTCTTCCAACAATAAAGAAATTTTGGCCTTCCAGACACCAAAATTTGAGGCACCATCCAATCGATCCTGATCTCTCAAACCAGTTGAAGCCATCTCAAGGGTTTAAAGCAATAATAAATCTAAAGAGATGTAAATTTCTTTCCTAGGAGAAAACTCTTCTACCCTTAACAATGCTTTGATACCATGTGAAAAATCTAACTATTGCAGTCACTTATTATTAATCTTCTAGCATAAACAATTATTAAACTGTTGAAAACAAATTCTCAGCTAATATTTAAAAATAACACAACTGCAACTTCACTTATAAAATATGAAAAGAAATGCGCAACACAATGAACACAATATTTTCAGACAAATTGTCCCTAGAAAAACCCCTAAGGGAAAACCAGTTCTACAGATGAGGAATTATATTAAACGTCAGCAAATCAAGAGATATAGAATTCCTTGCCTCTCACTAGCAGAACTCTGACAACCTCCTAATTTATCCCACTGATATTCCCCACTGCTATTCCCGTGCTAACACTGTGCCCTTGCTAACACTGTACCCTTGCGAACACTGCAAGACTGTTTGTTAACACTACAACCATTTCTCCAAACTTCTTATTCTCCAAATGCCCCCATAGATCCCCTTTTATACTACTCTCATTGGTAAACCAACAGTTGAGATTGATTTACAATCGATGGTGGAGATATAAAACAACTTACCAACCCTAACAAAATTGGTTTCTAGTTGCTTCTAAAAGAAGTCAATTATTTAATAAATAATTGTCCTTGCTCTAACCAATTTGTTAGCAAAAACAATTAGATACTAAATAATAGCATATGGACAAACAACTGTCCAAGCTAACAAAACTAACAACTACTTCCTATATTCTCTATGTGCCTCTTCTTAGAAAAAATGATCTCATCTCATCAAAGGATTTGGGTGTTTAGCTCCGCAGTGGAGTTATATGTGATAATGGTATAGGCTCCATGAAATGAGTTGGCAGATAACCCTTATCTAGCATTCAGTAAACAGTCTTTGAACATGTACTTGTATTGCCACTAGAGTAAATATGTTCGACAGTAAATTTTTGATGTGGATAGCTATCCTCCTGCGAGTAGTTGAGGATTTCGGGTGTCCCGGTTAAACCATTTGTTGAGGATATGGTTTAGACATGTTTAATGACTGAGATTGATTTGATCATCATCTAACCTTCTCCCTTTCTTTTGACCATTGATTTTTAAAAATAGGGCCTTTGCTTCATATGAGAAATACCAACGACATAATTATCAATTAAAGATAATAGTTAAATTATTTTTTTAATATTTTATTTAATTAGTGTTATTAGATTTTATGGTGAGAACATTGCAAAATGCAAATACATTTTCTTAAAGTAATTAAATAGATTTAATAAAAACATCATATTACTATTCTCTTATTGAATCATATCAAAGATATTGAAATTCAATTTAGATTTAAAAATTAAATTTACAAGTTTATTTTCGTCAATTCATTAAAGAAATAATGGATATTAAACTTTCTTTTGCATACTATATAAACTACAATTACAAATACTTGTTATTACAAACATTCACAATATTAATATTTCTTTCAAAGCATCATAAAGTTTGCTGGCATAGAACATATAGTTGAATAATATTCTCTTTTTAGAAAGATGATTTATTATGTTTATTATAAATTGACTTAAATAATATATGTAGTCTGTTAAATTCATATTTTCACAATTCAAAATACCTAGTTTTATTTTTCTTATTTTTTAAAATATAAAAGATTTAATGATAGGCATAATATATGTGTATATGTATTAAATAAATTTTCTAAAAATTTTAAAATAAAAATTAAGTAATTATAGTTAAAAATGAATAAAAAGAATTATTTTTAGAATTGTTTGTTTGAATTTATTTATAACTCATTATTTTTAAAATATTGATGTATTTAAATAAAAGAAAAATGACGCTTCAAAAAATTAAACAAATAAACGCACTTGAAAACATAAATTGTTGAAGTTGATGAAAGATCAACCAAACAACTTCCAAGAATCACTTGCATACAAACACCTATCACAGAAAGAGAGAAGCAAAACCTATGGATGCTAGATTTCACAAATCCATAGAGCTGACATTCTTGATGAGCTAAAAGATAAATTGTTTTAATAAAAGAGTGAATGAATTAATATAATTACAAAGAGAAATCAATCTTATATAGGAGATCAAAAATCCCAAAAGATAAAACTTGGCTTACATTATAATAATTAATAAAAGAATCAATTATTATATAATTAAAGATTAACATAAGTAGAATAGAGTTAATAAGGAAACAAATCTTATTACTAACACTCCTCTAATGATATACTTAAAGAGTAGCAAAAACCCTAGATGCTACTAGTGAAAGTAAACTTGGGTCCCAACAACAAGGCTTGATGAGGTACCCAAGAATAACCAAATCTTTGTAAAGAGGAGAAACAGAAAAAACCCTTGTAATGCCCTACCAAGGAACTTGAAAGCATAATTATAAATGCTATTAAGTTTGGTGGGTAATTGTTTTTTAATATCCTTTGTCTTTTAAGCTTATTAATTAGTGATGTAAAGTCCTAATAGGTTCTATAATATCATGTTTAACACCATTAGTGTTCAAGCTTAAGAGTTAACTTTTATTATCCAATCAACTCGATAAGTATTCTTCATAAGTTCATTCATTACTTAATTAATTTCCTTACCAACATTTATCCTTACTACTTAAGTTAATCCCACTATTTATTTTATGTCTACTTAAGATTTGATACATTATGGACATTCTAATGACCATTTATAAATTAAGAACTAATGTCTTCTAACCCATATAATCAAATACATCTTTTTGACACATGAAATAGATTTAAATGATCAACCATACATGTCAACATAATCATCCTTTATTCACTAATTACTTGGATTGTTCATATGATAATGTTGTGTTGAGTATGTGGTTCATCATACATTTATCTAGATACAAGAAAATATACAATGTCATGCCATCATCATAACTTCATTTATCTTTTGAAATAATATAATATGTTCACATTTCCCTTTATTTCTCATAGAGATACCCTTTAACCTTTTACATATCTTTTCAATTCATGATACACATACATATGATCTTTTACTTTCTTCAAGAGTTTACATTGCAATGTTATATAGATTTCCTCTAAAGAGATGCAACACATAGATTTCAACAATTAATCTATAAAATCTTCTCAACAAGGATCCATATAACCCATCCATGAAAACTCAAAAAGTACCTTGAAAATATTTACAACCCAACCATGTGGAGCCATAAATGGTCCACTCCCCAGAGTTAGGAGTTAAGACCATGATACTCATAGGTTCTAAGTTAATCTAATGCTTACACTCCAAAATCAAAGTACACAAGTAACATAATGCCACACAATGGATAATGCCTCAAAATGAAATCACAAGGAAAATGGATAACGTAAAGGATCATTCACATGAGTTGAACACCATTATGTTGTACACAACACCTCCTCCTCAAGTTCTCCAATAAAATATGTACAAATAGTAGTGTTGTGATCATTTATGTGAGTTAGGGATTGATAGCCTACATTACATCTTTCTTAGTCTTGATTAATGTGAATTATCAAACCCCTATAACCCATTTATTTTATTAATATTTGTACTTGATTACAAAAACTCACATGTACAAAAAGCCTACAGAAGGTCCTAGTCTCAAGCACATAGAATTTTCTAGTAGCCACTTTTAGGCCTGAGCACCTATGGTGAGCCACTCAACTATGGCATGACCTACCCCACCCACAATCCAAAACTAAAATCATAGAAGAGTTTAGGGTACAACATTCCTAGGGTCTCATACCAATAGTTTAGACAAGACCCTAACTTATCAGCTAGGCATCACAATACATAAAAAATCATAAGGCAAATAAACTATAAGCACATGTCTTTACAATCATCAAGTGTATACACCACATAATAATTTTGCATGCATCCAGTGTCCTAAAGAATAATTAGGAGCGTGAAAATCTAAGCATGAGGTGAACTGGTTAAAAATTCCCTAAATTAAGCAAATATAGTTCCAAAACTTATGATAAAAATATATAGTATCTAAAAGAAAGCATAGTTAAGAAAACATGGAAGTTATCATAATAGAATGTTCCTTTTCTCTAACTATCAACAACCCTCTAGTTGCATGTAATATATCTCCAAAAAATAGTGGCTAAATACCATAGGGAAACATATATATATTTTCACAAAAATGAACTAAAAACCTTTAAATAACTATAGGAAATGAATACAAATATAATACATTGTGAGAAAATATAAATAAATATATTTTTATTAGATAAATAATGCAATTAATAATTTCAATCGATACCTCGAGTCCTATGAAGATTCAACATAAGCTAGAGCAAGGAGACAAATAGAGTTAAATAAATCCACATAACATGCATCATTCAAACTGCAAGAATTTTCCTAAGCACAAAATTCACCTAGGAACTAAGAACTCAAACATAAGCACAATCTGAGAGAGAGAGAGAGAGAGAGAGAGAGAGAGAGAGAGAGAGAGAGAGAGTATGATCAGAATGATGATATATTCAATATGCCATGATAAGAGTACACTAGGAGTGCTTGTATATAAAGGCCTTTGAGATACATCTAGAATGTCTTGTAATTAGCACCATGATTTTTCATACAACTAGGCACATGCCCACCAGATATGGGTTATCCTCCATTAAGCAAAAAAGTATTTGTGATGATGAGAGGATAAG
Source organism: Cupressus sempervirens (assembly GCA_028749045.1). Classification (NCBI taxonomy): domain Eukaryota; kingdom Viridiplantae; phylum Streptophyta; class Pinopsida; order Cupressales; family Cupressaceae; genus Cupressus; species Cupressus sempervirens. The sequence goes on from CM053793.1 coordinate 175,169,635, forward strand.
ACTACAAGGGTGTGACACGCAAATCAATGTTGTAAACACCATGTGCTAAAATAGAGGTGCGTACTCCTATGTTGTCTACATGACAACTCAAAAAGGTGCACAAACTCCTACATGTCTCAAAAATAAAAATAATAAAATAATGCATTAACTTAAGTAAACTTAAGTGTAAATAGTGAATACTTATTTACGCCAACACCCTCCGTTAAGTGCAACTTAGGAGAATTCCCTTAAGCTTACAAAGACTAGGATGACATGCAAAATGGGTCCTAGCTACTAGGTCATGTTAGGTACCTATGTGCATAATGAAAATGCAATCTCTCATAAAGTAGAGAAAGAGGGAAAACCTCATGGGAAAAACCCTCCTCCAAAAAGAGAGATAAATAGAGATGCATCGATGGATGGAGTAGTCAAGACCCCCCCATTACGACATACATCTAGTATATACACAACATAATAAGAGAAGGAAGAGAGATAGCATAGGCTCCCCCCCACCCAAAGAAGAATGCTGACAAGTGAAAGCTACTCCGATGAAGAAGCTGCTCCAAGAATGCAGAATAGTTTTCCTCCCTTTAGGAAGAAACAAAGGTAAAGGTATAATCCTAAAGATATATGGTGGTCCTAAAACTTGCTCAAGTATCCTTTTGTTGATGCTAAAGTTTACCCCTTCCAACTATGCTGAAAAGAATGAATGTAGATCTGGCAAGAATGTCTGTAGAATTTGTTCCATTGAACCATTTGTCTCCTCAACTGACAAGGAGACCTCCACTAATTTCTATTCATAAGGATCCATAATCACACCAACCTATATAGATTGATCATGTAGAGAATGGACATGAGGGTTAGAGTGAGCCCTAACAACAACTGTAGAAGGATCACCTTTATCAATGAGAAGTTGTAAGTACTCAAGTCTATCTCCCAAGTCAACTAAAGCTAGAGCTGGAAGACGAGATGTACCATGTTGTGATAGACCTTTCACTATGGCAATGTAAGCATGTGGACTGAATTGATGTGACCTCTCACTGCAACTATCGATAGAACCCCATGTGTCTAAACTTATTGAAGCACTATTGCTAGTGTCACTATCAGCTTCCACTATGTATGATGTGTGGAGAGGATTGGAGGATAAGCTAGGTGAACTTTCCTCAAAGTGAACATCCTTCTCCACAAAAATCTTTGGAGTCTTTGGATCCATCTGTTTATAAGATTTTGTATTGTCTTCATATCTGATGAAGGTACAAGGCCTAGGTATCGATGCCTTGCAACTCCTAGAAGATAGGTTTGCCCATGCTAGACAACCAAATGCTCTAAGGTGACTCACAACTAGTTTTTTGCCACACCATGCCTCAAAAGGAGTCTTTCCATCTAAGGCATTATGAGGAGACCTATTAAGTATGTGAGTAGCACTGCAAATGGCTTCAAATTCTAATGTAGGATCGAGAGACTTGGCCTCTATCATTCAACTTGCCATGGTCTTGAGAGTCCCAATCCTCATAGTTGCAACATTTGTCTTGTGTGGACTTTATGCTAGTGAATTTTGAAGATCAATCCCCTCAATTCTAAAAAAGCTCTTAAGTCTTCTGTCTACATATATGTTCTCATTGTCCACCCTTAGTACCTTGATGGCTTTCCTTGACTTGTGTTCAACATGAGTCTTAAAGTCTTGAAGCTTATGAACAACTTCACTCTTATGATGAAGGAAGTAGACCCAAGTGAATCTCAAAATGTCATCAACAAATGTGAGCATGTAGTGGCCTTCACTATCTGAAGTCACTGCAAAGAGTCCTACTAAAACCATGTGAACTAGCTGAAGAACAATTGGAGAACAAGAAGACTTCCCTTTATCATACTTCTCGTTGAGATTCATATCCATTAAACATGATGAAAATTCTCCCTTTGAAAAGTTGATGTTGGGTAGATCTTTGATCATATGTTTTGAGCAAAGTTTCTATAGAGAGTGGAAGTCAAGGTGACCAAACCGCTCATGCCATAAGTTGATTTTTGAAGTAGAGTGAGTCAATAAAGCTTGAAAAGGAGACTTAGGCACAAAGTGGGAGAAGGAATAAAGCCTATTGTCATCATTGAATTTCTCCACTGTGACCAATGAATCATCTTTAAGACTTTGCACCATCACTGAATCTGGAAGGAACTCAACTTTGTGACCATCTCCTAGGTGAGTGATTTGATAAACTGATAGGAGATTGGAGCTTAGATTTGGAATGTAGAGAACATCTTTGAATTCCCCATTTTCCATTTCCACATGTCCTTTCCCTTCAAATTCCATCTTAGTATCATCTCCCATGAAGATGTGTGGTACCTTTGACTGCTTCAACGAAGAAAAGTCTTCCTTTGGAGAACCCATCTGGTAAGAGGCACCAGAGTCAAGTATCCATTCTAAAGAAGAACTTGTGTTTGCCATAAGTGCTTTCCCTTTACCTTTTGAAGAGTTTGGAAAACTTAATCCTTGGAAGTACCTGGCACTTGAATCTTGTTCTTCCTGAGTAGATTTTCTAACTCATCGATTCTTTTTGTCTTGCAATGATGCTCATCATGAGTTGGATTTTTAGTATGCACAAAAGAGTTTGTCCTTCTTCTCATTACTTCCCTTCTTGTTTGAAGAAGAATTTCCTTGTTGAGAGGAGGATTGTTGTATCTCAAATTGTGATTTCTGCTTCCACTACTTTTTCTTGTTGTTGCTTTTTCCTCTTTGACTTGATTTGTGCTCATCACTAGCCACCAAGGCTTTGATCTTTGATGACTTGAGAAGTCCTAAATCCATCAAGTGAGATTGTTCAACAATGAAAATCTTTGTAAATGCATCAAAGAAATGCTTGTGGTAAGTAGATCCCATCGTAAACCTATGAGTATTAAAACTTGAAACAAAGTTAGTGTACTCAAAAGGTGGCCTCTTCAGGATGTGATGAATCAACCTATCATCCTTCATGGGATTTCCACAATCTTTAATAAGTGCCCTGTACTTATTGGCTTTGATAATGTAATCTTGAATTGTATCAAAATTCTTTGGATCCAAGAGAAGTAGATCATCCTCAATTTGAAATCTCTTTTCTTCATCCACCTTACCATACAACTGTTCAAGTTTATCCCAAGCTTCTTTGGATTCTGAACAATTTTTAATGTGAAAGAGAAGATCCCCATGTACACAACTCCTGATAACTCCTAAAGCATGTCGGTCTTGAGTTTGACAATTAATGAGTTCTTTATCATTAGTAGGTTTGGTAAGTGTACCATCAACATAAAGACTATATCCTTTTTCGATTAATCTACTCCATGTAATATCTTTTCATGTAGAATAGTTGTGTGAAGTTAGAGGAGGACATTTAAAACCCATGATGTAGAAATGAAAAGAGCATAATAGAGAGACACAAAAACATAGTACACACACCCCCTTTTCACTCAATCAAAACTACCCCCCCAAAAAAGATGCTTTTGGCACTTTATAAGTAGTGCATGTACAATGGGCCACTGGTCAAAATGACCAAAGTGGACTTTCTAATTTTCTTTTACAACTACCTTATAAGGCTTAAATCTATCCCTTAAGCACTGTAGCTCAGATTTACAACAATTCTAGAAAAGAATCAAAGCTTTAGAATGCCGAAAAAGGCCTAATATTGAAAGTGAGAAATTGGTCTACACAACCCTACAATTTGACTTTAGATCTAGAAAGTAGACACTTTAAAAAAAAATAAAAACTAAAAAAAGTGACTAGATGTTCCTGTATAGAGTGTTTAAAGTTGCAAAACATAGGATTATGTAGGTATAGTTGCCAAAAAATGCAATTTTTGCAAACTCTATTCACCAAAACTAGAAAAAAATACCGCTACTAGAAAATTCAAGAAATTCTACCCAATTTCAAAAAAATTGCACCTAAATCGGAGTCCTAATGTCTAAATTATGAGCTCGCAAAGTCAGGCTATCAAATTGAAAAGCAATCTAGAGAGGGGTCTGGAGAAAAAAAATGCTAATCTAAATTTGATGGTAAAATGGTCGTCGTTGTAGTTATAAAATGCCTAGTTTTGATGGTTAGATGGTTTTCAATTTTAATCTTAGGAAAAGATGACGTGGCAGGCTAAATTGGATGTCTGTACTGTATGGACATACAAAATTTGGCGTAGCAGGTGGGCCACACAATGGCATGTCATGGCACACTAAGTGGATGGGGTCTACCTATATGCATGGAAAATGTCCATGTGGTGCAAGTTGAATCACTATAGTGCTCGTTCGCATGGCAAGCTTTTATCTGACACATGGTAGAGCTTTTTATTGCCGCTGGCAGAGGTTTTTAAAAACCAGTCACTGGAAAATAGTTATCCATGCTAGAAAACTACTACCAATCTCACGAGAGAAAGTAGTCCAAGTAGGTAAGAAAGTAGCATGTTGGAATTATCAAATGTTTTCCATTTTTCTATGGATAGGAGCTAAAAATAAAAAGTGCATGGGGGCCGTAAACTTTGAACGCTAGAATATGTAGGAATGAGCAAAAAAAGAGATGCAAAAAAAAAAGTGCATCGCTAGGAAGCCAAGATAGTGGCTGAAACATGTAATTGGTCATCACCAAATGTAACTTGCACCTTGCAACCTACAGATCACTGGAAGCTATGGAGAGATGCACCGGGAACTTCAATCTGGTATCGAAATTTAAGGATAGCGGTGGGGTTTTAAAAGATTTTATCCCACATTGACCTTGCGAGGTATGTGGTGACTATTTAAAAAAAAGGTTCCCCATAGACTTAACCAAAGTAAGCAGTCCGTCGTTATTTGAAGAAATCTGTTAGTGTGGTTGGCTTTCTCGACTGAGTAGGTTGCTCAATACCGGTAGGGTGATGTGCCTCAAATTTTTCAAAGGCTACCACTGTGGATTTAATATTGGATTTTCCCACCGAATATGTACAGTACACCTCTTTTGTACACTCCAAACTACAAATTGAGGCCTTTAGGTTCTGATTTGCAAAAAAAAAATGGCTCATAGTCAGCTTTGGGCCAAGGTAGCCGAGTTTACAGTTGATTTTCACCGGTTCATCATTCTGGATGCAATGGCAAGGTTAGATCTGGCTCTAGACATTCCCAATTTTTGTAGTACTTTGAATTCAGGCTGAGGTGCTGAAAAAAATGTGGTATTGAATGACTATGTGATGAGAAAGTATCCAAGTTGCTATGATGCCATGTAAGAATTTTCCTAAGGGTAAAATTCACCCAAGAACTAAGAACTCAAACACAAGCACAACTGAAGACCAAGAGAGAAAGAGAGAGAGAGAGAGAGAGTATGATCAGAATGATGATACATTCAATATGCCATGATAAGAGTATAGTAGGAGTGCCTATATATAAAGGCCTCTGAGATACATCTAGAATGTCTTGTAATCAGCACCATGATGTGTCATACAACAGAGCACATGTGCACTAGATATGGGTTATCCTCCATTAAGCACGAAAGTATGTGCAATGATAAGAGGATAAGCTTACAAGGGTGTGACATGCAAATCAATGTTGTAGACACCATGTGCTAAAATAGAGTTGCATATTTCTATGTTTTCTACATGACAACTTGAAAAGGTGCATAAACTCCTAAGTGTCTCACAAATAAAAATAATAAAATAATGCATTAACCTAAGTAAACTTAAGTAAGTGTAAATAGTGAATACTTATTTACACCAACACAAACCCACTACAATTTCACAAACCTCCATGGCGAAAGAAGAATGAATTCCACAAAAATAAGTCCTTCTCTCATCTCTTTAAAATCTCCAATATAACTCTCTTTCCAAAAGGAAAGAAACTTACAAATCTTTAAAGAATTATACTCATAAACTCTCCCTCACATATCATTAATTTTTCTCCATAAAAATATTTGTAAATAGTACAACCAATCTTTCTTCTACCTTTCAACAATCACCCCCCTTCATATTTATATTTAACACCACTTATATATGTTTTTAAATATATTTCATACCCCTTTAGGGGAAAAGACACCACCATTTTAAATAAAAATGATTCAAAAACCAGAAATTGCCTTAGTTTATGTAATTAACTACCATTTTATAAGTTATTTAGGCATACTAGAGGTAAATTAAGGCCATTTCAGGGGTATGCAATGAATAAATGGTCTAAAAATGATTTAAATACCTCCTTTGGTGCTTTGTATCCCAATTTTTTAAACCAATCATTGTATTTACATTTTGATCTCATAGTCTTCCACATGGGTAACAAATATTACCCGTTTTTAATTTTTTATTATCTTGAATGCATGTTATAAGTCCCCTTCTAAATACTTATGTTTTTTATTTTATCCCTTTTAATTTCTTTATTTCTATATTATAATAACTTTCTCTTTATATCCAAGTGTATAAACAAATCACTCACAAACAATTGATAACATACACAAATACTTAAATTCATTAATTACATGTAATATTATATATAGGCATGTGTGTGTGTAGGTATATATGCATGCACCCATATATAATTATATAAATATACCAAACAAATTTCATTCACAATTTTTTATGAAAATACAAATATCAAGATGATGAGCACATAATTCTTAACAATAGAATCAATTAATCAAACCATAAAAAGAAATGACAAAAAAATAATTCTAGAACTAGGCGACTAACTTCTTATTAGATTTATAAGGATATAATTATTTCTAAATGGATCATGGTTTCATCTCCTTTTAACAACAACTAGTTCAAGGATTTTGAGGCACTCTTTGACTTGTGTAGTTAGGTGGAGTTAATGCCTTGTACCTACACACACCTATATATCACGAATTGAAAAGATACAACACACACACACACACACACACACAAACTATGATAGACAAGGAAGGAGGAGTGCAACATGTTGTAGATCTCTAGAAGAAGTGACTATGATTGCATCCCCTCATCTAGAAGACACACCAAGCAAAGTAGACAAACAGATAGATAAGCTATCATTGGTTAGTTGGGTTAGATTTAAAAATAATAATAATTGAAATATTATTATAATGTACCTACTAGAGAGGAGAATAATACCTGTAAAATAAATGTTAGAATCTATATAATAATAGAAATATAATTCACTATTTTACCTTATATCCTAACCCAACATTAAAGACATCTCCATATCATGATCAATAACCCTCTTGAGAATCCTTATATTCTCAATTACTTCTTCATCTTCTATGAAGTGCTCCCTTCAAGGGCATTCCTAGAAGTGTCATTCTCTATCTAGGGCTCTTGACACATATGTACATGTTAAAATCTATGGAATATTTTGTCCTTATAACCATATTAAGATCACTCTCTTCTCAAAGGGACTATCTTGATCTTAAGTTATTAACCATATTAAGACCACTCTCTTCCATCAAAAGGGACTCTTGATTTTAAACCATTAATTATTAAGTCATGTATGTTATCCATTTTGGATTCTATCTTTACATATACATATGTATATATGTATAAATTATCCAGAAGTATGATTTATTAATATAAATAAATTCATAAATATAATTAAACCAATATAATCCACATACATACATCTATTACCTTTATCTTTTATTGGTTCATGTAGCTCTATCATTATTTGACCCTTCAATGAATATTCCTTCTAGAGATTATCTCAACTCTATATTTAGTTTATAAAATTCTTCATTTTCTAATTATAAGCATAAAGTATGCTTGTTTATTTCTTCTTTTTTGAGAGTTGCAATCTTTTATAATACAAATCCTTTGAAAGTCAAAACACTTCATAGTTATAATCCTTTGAGAAAGTCATAAACACTTCATTACTAAAATACTTTAGAAAAGTCCTAATACTTTATAATTACAACATTTATGAAGATTCACAACTATTTATAATTATGACCCTTTCGAGAGTTCACTTCCTTTCAATATCATTATACCTTATTAGAAAGTGACTTCTTTATTTTCTTCATATTATTTTCCTCCTCTATTATTCCTTTTTTAACTCCTATAATTTTCTCCTCTTTTTTCTTCATCTCTCTAAAATAAATTCTTCTCCCTTTTATATCTTGATTTTAAGGAGTCATGTATAGCTATAAAATATATCTTGACTTTTCATTTGATTTAGTTAATTTACATTATTTTATATAATATTATTTATTTATGTACTTATTTGTGTTTATTATTATTTATTATTAAATTCTATTTAGAAAGTTAACATACTTTCTACAATATTGCCTCTTGCATTTAAGTTTATTTCACTATTTATTCATTGTTATTTTATTATTTTAAATTATTTAAAATGTCATACTAAATATTTTTTTTAATAATATGGATTAAATAATTATTATTTCCTATTCTTATAATTTAGTATTAGTTTTAATATAAATTTATTATCATTATCTATTTAATAATATTGTATTATCTAATTATTATTAAAATTCTAGCTTAAAATGAGGATATGATTGTCCATATGCTTTGGGTAAGGCCATCGTAATGGTTTCCACATTTTGGCCAAGTTTGACACTAAAGTGGATATTTTTAACTAAAACTTGATTTTTAAATGCATACGACGACAAAATCATAAAGAATTTGATCGTGATGTAAATTAGTGATTTTTTGCATTTTCTATCTAGTTTCTAATAATATCGTTTAGTTTTTTTAATAATTTCATTTGAAGTCCTTTTCTTTATCTCCTCTAACAAGTGATTTATATGAAATTTGATATTTTCAAAAAGTGATGGTTGTTTTGATCAACATATTTTTTAAAAAAATAGGATAGATACAAAATTCTTGTTGGTCTAGAATAGTAACATATCAATAATTAGCAAGTTTTTTTTTTTTTTGTTTGTTTGTTCAATTTCGTCAAAAATTATAGGTTTTATTTAGTGACAAAGTGACACTAATGAGAATTTAGATGTAGGTTGCTTTTGATCAATATAACTTGATTTGTATATGTCAAAATGCAATTTTTCTTGACTTGCTAGAAAGATAATACACATAGCTTTGATTATCATATTTAAAAAAAAACTTATTCCTTACTTTTATATTTTTTCTAATGCTTCAAATGGAGGTTTCTCAAATGATAATAAAAACCTATATTTAATAAAATTAAAAATAAAACATCACAATAAATATAATATATGCTAAAAATATATTCATTGGAAAGCTTATTGAAAGGAGAATACATTTCTAAATTTAGTTTTAGAGTTTAAAATTACTTGGCCCTTGTTTGAGCCATCAAAAGAAGAAAATTTAATAGAAATTGAGCATAGTTTGAGAAATTTTTATTTTTAGAGGCGTTGCAAAACGATGAGTTTGTTCTAAGTACATTTTTGGGTCTTCAAGTGAATAGGCTAAACATGAATCCACTTGGATAATTTTTTGCTATTAAGGGGGCTTTGTTCAAAGCCCCCTAGGTTGTTTCCTGAATGCTAAGATTGGCTAGGTGGAAAGGCCCAATGGGCTTCATGTGAAGCCCTCTATGTAGTCGACCGGCATTGGTCAAAGCTTCTTGGCCAACCCTTTTAAGGCCATGGGGCTTTGAATAAATCCCTTCAACTACATTGGATGCTAGGGGGCTTCCTGTGAAGCCCCTTGGCACACATTAGGGTGTTATGAGACTTTAGGGGAAGCCCTTGGCAACTATTATTGGTGCCAAGTGGCTTTGAATGAAGCCCCTTGACACTCATTTTGGGTGCTAGGGGATTCATTTTAATCCCTTTGTTGGCCCAGAATAATTTTTTTACAACTAATTAGTTGGGTATAAAAAATAATTGTCAACTCATTTTTTAATCAATACACAAAAATGTTACAAGGAATTTGTTGTTTTGAAGAAAAAGGAAGAAGATTAAAAAAAAATTGAAATATTTTGTTAATTTTTTGAAGACTAACTTGACAATTGAAAATATTTTGAAAATCGAAGATGGGATGACATCAAGGAAGGCAAAGTAAATCTACAAGAAATAGATCAACTGATGTAGAACAAAGGAATCATAAGAAAAATTGAGCAAATCATCACAAAAGAAGAGAAGGTATGTACATGTGTAAATTCATATGGACATGTATATTTATAATTTAATAATTAATTTTCTAAGTTTATTCATTTATATGCATGTAGGTCTTAACAAACAATCACAAGACAAGCAAATACATGTTGAAGAATATTTGAGTCATGACAACTAGGACATGACAATCCAGGACATAACAATCCAAGACATGAAAATTCAGGACATGAACCAATGGAACATAGAGAAGGCTTTGAATCAATTTCTCAAATTGTTATGGATGAACACATAAGACTAGCCACAAGTATAAAGAAAAATATTACTTATAGAAATTTAGATCATTTACATACAATGAATGTGGATAAATTGAAATCACTTGTTGATATTAAATCACTAAGACTTTTTGAAAGGTGAGGTATGAATAATATAGTAAAATATATAGGAAGTAAATTTGATGTTTTCAAAACACTTGAGAAAACTCAAGTACTTGCTCATGTTCTTTTATAGAAAAGCTTGGAAGTTTCATGAAAATTGCTAGGTGTAGAAACAACATCAAAAAAGAGAAAATTTTATAACATGCAAACTGATATTGTTGAAAATGTTAAGAAAGGTTTGAGCTCTAAGAAAAGTCAAAGTAAAGATAAGAGCACTACAAGAAGAGCTATGTTGCAATATATTTTGGTAGCAGTATACCCAAAAATAGACAAATATCTTCATTTCATCACATATTGGTTTTAGGAGAAAAACCATATCAAAATATATTAAGAAAAGAATAGTTTTGGATGATAGCACTGTAGTGCCTGCCCCTGGTTCACATTTTGTTATCATTGCTGAACTCTTTTAGAACTAATTTTATGTTGTTGGTTAGCAAAATTCTTGTGAGATTATCAGATATTGTGCTATGGATTCAATTTATTATGTGATGAGATTACTTAGACTCTATATTTCATGTATGTATAATGATTATTTTTAGTGTTCAAAATTATTGATGATGATTATTACATTTCTTTCAATTAATAATGATGATTAGTAAGATGATTTATTATCATATGTGTTTTCTTATAGATACTTACCCCATACTTGCATGTGTATGGTGTGCGTGTTTGCCTTTGTATGGTGTGTTTGATGTGGTTAAGGAAGGGAGTCGTAGTCACCTGCTAGTCGGGATCTACACGATGCACCACTTCCTACCATTGTCTGTTTAGTTTAGTATATATTGTGTTTGTACATGCATGGTTTTTATGCAGGTTGCAGGTACCGGGTATCGACTTTCCTGAATTGCCAGGATGAGCGCACCCTATCACATTATCTCAATGATAAGAGAGGGGAGATAAATTCTCAAGTCCAAATCCCAACCCTTTAAGCCATTTGTTCAAATTGAAAAATTAGGACAAGTATCTAAGTTGAGTACCCTCTGAATGCGTCAGATGATGTAATTTGTGATATAAACCCCTTGGTTTGATTTGTATGAATTTTTGCTATGATGAGTTTTTTGTATTTTTACCTTTGTCAGTCTTTGGAGTATTTTCTATTAATTAAGCCTAATTAAAAGATTTAATTAATGGTTTAATTTAATGAAAAATTAATATGGTATTTTAATATTTATTTTATTTAATTAATTTAAAAATTAATTAAATAAAATAATTAAATTTGAAAATAAAATAATTAAATTGGAAGATAAAAGTTATAATATTAAATTTGGAATGTGACAATATTTATAATATATTTGGAGCTCATTTTTAAATAAATGACTAAATAATAATATTATTAAAGTTAATAAATATTTTAGCAATAAAATTTTGGAAAATAAAATTTAAAAGTGGAAAATATATTCTAAATCTCATATGATTAAAATATAAATATATTAAGATTGAAAAGTGGAGGTATTAAAGTTAGTGCATGAGACTTAATAAATAAATAAACTAAATTAAAAAGAGTAAAGTAAATTGGAGTTATAAGCTTGCATGGGAATTAACATGTATCATCAACATGGGGGTTAGTGCATCAATTAAGCACAAGGTATCTACAATTTTATGACTCATCAAAAAGAATTGGAAAAGACCCATGCTTAATTGGTGACACCTTTTCAGCGGTTTCAATAAGCATTCCAAAGGTTTCTTGAGAGCTCTTGATATTCAGACATTCATAGAAGCTTAAATGAAAAGCTTAATAGAAGCTATAAGTTTAATAAAAGCTACAAGCTTAATGGAAACCACGAGCTACAAGCTAAAATAGAAGCTTCAAAGCTTACATGCATGAGAGAAGATTCATATGCTCATATATTTTCTACTTGCTTTTATACTCGTTCTAGCACTTCTAATCACTTGGAGGATTCGATCGGCTTGGATTTTTGGAAGAATTGCGAATGATGGAGAAGGAAGGGATTTTTTATGGACTTCTGAGGTGTGGCAAATTAGCATCAGTGTTCAGGTGCACTCGTGATATTCTCATATTCTCTTTGCACTCTTTCTCTTCCTGTCTTCATCATATCTGTTTTATGTGTCTGAATACTCTCTGTATTTGAAATTGGAATCTAGATATTTTATTTGGATGAGAAGAAAACAATGGAGAAATCTTAGATCCACTTAAGGAGAAACAATTAGATCTTAATTGGGTTTGGGTTCGAATTTATATTGTGAAATTAGAAAGACAAGATTTGGAATTAAAATAGAAATTTTATGGTGAAAATTCGAATGATTAGATGTAATCTGTCTATCAATTATATTTTTAGATACATATGAACAAACCCTGTTATGGTTAAATTTAGAGAACAATTATTTTAAAAGAAAATTCTTAATTCATCACAAATTGTCTTGTCGTTGCCACTTGGATAGACCCGAACTCAGTCATTCATAACTTTTTATCGTGATCTAATTTATTCGATCGCTCCAGTCAGAATTGGCACAACTTGACCTTCTCCCACATACTTAAATTTCAACCCGATCCAACGGTTCATTAGGGAGATATAGCCGTCGTACTGAGACTATTTTATTCAAAGACATATATTTTTTCATTTCTCATAACTAAAAGTTCTTTATGCTTAAACTTCACAAAAATAATATATATCAAAGCATGAAATGAATTAAAGATATTATTGTAATTTTCTCTTATTAGAATCTTATTAATATGCATTAGTTTTATATGGTTTATTATCTAATCTAATTAAATCAAATTTAATTAAGATTAGTTAATAGTAGAAGAAGTGTAATTAATTATTAGTCAATCTAAGTAAATGGATTTTTAAATGAGAGAAAATTAAAAGAAAAGAGATTTTAATATGGTTTATGTAGTGAACTTTTTATAATGTATATTGAATACTATCTAATATATACTAAACAATTTTAGAGTTGTTTCATGAAGATGGTAATGTTAAGAATTTGGAAATTATTCATTTTAAAATCTACAATGAGTCTTATTAGTTTGTGATAGGGATCTTTATATAGACAAAATATTATTAAAACAATTAGAAAATGGAGTCTAATGGTTTATTTCAATATTGATTAAATAATTGTAAGATGATAATTTATATTATGTTGAGTTAAATTTAAAAACTATGAATGATATTGGATTAAGACTGAATTATTATGTTATTGGTTAATACGTTTAAATATCTTAATGGAGTTAAGAATTAGCCAAATATTAACTAATGCGTTTATGGAAGGATTCTATAGATTGGGTATTTATAGTTTGAGGAGTTTATTATTTATTAATGTTTGTAAGGACTAGCAAACTATTAATAAATAATGGTATAAATAGTTTGATTAGATTTAATCTAGTGAAGATTATTTAATGATTAAAGTTTTGTAAATATATTAGTTTTCAGATTTGAAGTATAATTGATTTTTAATCAATTGATATTCATTGAGTTGATATTATAACTATGATATTAATAATTAAGTTGTGCAATAGAGTCTTATTTGAAAATATTAATGATAATACGAATTTGTCAAGGGAATGTTGGTATTCTTTGAAAGAAGACGAATGAAGTCATTATAGATTTATTCTCAATATAGCTTTCTAATAAATATTGACAAGTTATTATTATTGAATTATTAATATGAACATTTGAGTATTGAATTATAGTTGACTTTTTATCTTACAAAATTTTAGTTAGTTATTAGTCAACTGATATTATTTGAAACGTTGCTATGGTTATGCAATTATTAATTAAATCAATTAATGAGAGTTAATTAGATTTAATTAATAATTAAATTATGTAATAGAGATTTAATTGATATAATTCTTTTAATGAGATTTTAAAAGTATTGATATCAAGTTGATAGGTCTTAGTCTTATGACTTGAATTATGATTTTAGATATTTTAATGGTGAAGACTTAGTAACATATAATTAAATATTAGGTCATGAAATTGTGTACCTAAGTTAATTGGTGGATTTAATTAATCATTTTAATAAAGTTATAATCTTTCTATTCGAAGATTGATAATTGGTTCTTTTATAAATGAATAATGATCCTTTGAATATGTTGAAAAGTTGAATTAATGATAAGGAAGATTTATTCAATTAGTAACTTTGATCTTAGCAAATAAAGCAAATGATTTAATTAAAGGCCAATAAGTAAATATTTATCCTTAAGTTATTTTAGAATATAATTCTTAATAATGGAAGGATAATGCTATCGAGGAACAAATGGGTTGACTTGTAGGTCAAATGATGAAACTTAAGACACTTGAAAGTATTCTTGCAAACAGAAAACTGAAAATCCCTACACATTATTCAACTATGTGATTTTAATAATCCAAAACATGTGTCTGCATCGTGTATTCTATATGCTTCTTATTTTGGGTTTTGAGTTATCTAGTGTTGACTAGTCTTATGTTGTTACCAGAGGCTCGGGGGTTATGAGATGTGATGGTATGTTGATCTTATTTGGTCTCAATTTTTATAAGCCCAACTATGGTTATGTGATCGTATGCTCTATGAAATGTTTGTATTTATTCTTCAGCCTTCATGTGTGAAGCTGAGATGTATATATATCTGAGATGATTGAGCTAATCATTTTTGAGTTATCGATCAATTATCCTTGGATTACTTTCTAGTCGCCATGATGGGACTAAAATGTAGATTTATTTTTTGATGATGTCATGTTGTGACATGTTTGACTCAACCATTTTGGAGTCTTCGATCAATATGATTTTTGAGATATATTTTGGTTATTGAGAACCAATAGATACTTATAATTATTAGTGATGCCTTCAGTTGGCAATAGAGAACTGCTGTGGTCATGATTTTCTATGGATACATTTTTAGATGCTCATGGAGATTTGATGATTCTTATCTTGGAGATTTGATAATTCTTATTATGGATATTTGATGCTTTTATGCATATTTGGTTATTTTATTATGGATTATCTTTTATGATTTTGAGATTTATGATTTCGTGAACTTAGGGTAGGTAATCTACTTGTAGTGTTGGGAAGTGGCTTGCAATGAGAGCCGGGGCCCTAAGTGGCTGCCAGGGTAACTCATTGTAAGTTTGGTTAATAAGTGATAAAATTTACACGCTAAATAGGGATTAAATGAACCTAAAAAGATAATTATTTTGATGTTCTCACCCATGCCTTGAGTGCTTGTACAAGCTAGGATAGGAGTAGTGAGAACACATAGTTGCGATTGTGCATTCCATAGTATGCCTTGTCAATATGAGAGGATACTAGTGGCCGCATGAGATCAGTATGGACCCGTGGAGTCTAGCTAACTGCCAGGGTAACTTGTATGTGAAAAATGCGATGACACTTTTTCGCTTGTAGAGTAGGTTTCCTACATGTCTTTGTGTGCCTCTGAGAATTAGATGTCAGTTTTGTGTGATGGAACCTTTGAGTTAGTATACTTTTAGGATTCCTGGACTTATAGAGATTTGTGCTTCATGAATTGATATCCTATTTGGGACTTGAGATTATCTCCTCAGCACGGTGGGAGTGGACCACTTAGGTTCCACGCGGTCGGGTGGTAGTGTATTTTCACTCTTATCATTTGAGATCCGTCCGAGACACCGTAGCTAGAGTATCCTTGGTTGGTATTTATTCTTCATTATGTTCTTGGAGCATTATGATAGATAATATACTTTATGATCGATGTAATTACTGGTATGTTTCTTATATTGATGATTTTCTTTAATTTGCATATGTTAGTTGATAATTTATTATGCTTTACTTTGCATGTTAGTAGGATGTTTTAAGAGTGACATTCCTACTATATTAGTACCGATGATCTCTTCGGTGCTTTGAAATGTTACGCACGGAGGGATGACTAAGATCCATGATGGTCTAATGATGCTATTTACAGTTGGGAGGAACTGTGCATTTAGTTATTTATGTTTGTGATATATGGTTATCTTTTGTGATGGATGTTTATATCTTTTGTGATGATGTATTATGTATGATATGTGGTTTCATTTATGTTATTGCATCATGGATTAATATTAGATGATGATGATTTACTTTATTTACTTGGATGTTTATTCTTTTAAGTTTTTCATACCCTGTGATATGTACAGTGGATGATTGAGCTAAACTAAAATATAATTACAAAATGACACTTGTATATTGTTTAAGTACATTGGATGTATCATTTTTATTTCATAAGGATAGAATGTTAGATGAATAGTTAATTTAGATGTGATACAACGTTAAGGGATTTTTAAAGAATGTAGCTTGTTATGTATATATGTTATATTTATTTTTATTTGAATTGTTGCTATTGCTTTCGCAAATGTTATGAATGGTTTTATCTTTCATGTTTTAAAAAAAAAATTGTTTGGAGAAGTTAGTAAAATTATTTGGATCCCTTGGTGGGGCATTACATTTGGTATTAGAGCACGAGTTTCAACATTAGGAGCTCTAGATATTTTGGAATGCCACTAGTTGTTAACTAGTTGAACAAAACGAACACTTAAAACTATCATATGTATTTTTTTCAAACTGAAAACTTGAAACTAGGTGAATTGAAAACAAAACTTAAAACTATTTCTTGCATATTTTTCTTATTTCAACACTTAGCTTTCAAAACTGAAAATTCTACTGCAAACTTAAACATGGGCAAAACTGAAAATTGAAAGTTATTCTAGTTACAAAACATGTATCATTTTATCTATGTTTTAATGTAGTATACCTTTGTTATCTTTGCAAGCATTAAGTTGCTCTTGTTTAGAATGTATTAGGGGATCTATTTCAGTAGTTGTTAAAGGAATAATGTTAGATCGATATAGTTTTTGATTTACCATTAAACCAGAATCATATTACTCTAAGGGTGTTATAATATTCTCAGTGAAAACATGTTTCCCTACAGAGGGAAAGGGTTCAATAGGACCCACATAGTGAGTATCTTAGTTTTTTATTCCTGTAGGCTTTCAAGAGTAAGCCTAATCCCAGGGGGGGTGGATGTAGTGCCTGCCCCTGGTTCACATTTTGTTATTGTTGCTAAACTCTTTTAGAACTAGTTTTATGTTGTTGGTTAGCAACATTCTTTTGAGATTATTAGATATTGTGCTATGGATTCAGTTTATTATGTGGTGAGATTACTTAGACTCTATATTTCATGTATGTATGATGATTATTTTTAGTGTTCACAATTATTGATGATGATTATTACATTGCTTTCAATTATTAATGATGATTAGTAAGATGATTTATTATCATATGTGCTTTCTTATGGATACTTACCCCATACTTGCATGTGTATGGTGTGCGTGTTTGCCTTGCGTGTTTGCCTTTGTATGGCGTGTCTGATGTGGTTAAAGAAGGGAGTCGTAGTCACCTGCTAGTCGGAATCTACACGATGCACCACTTCCTACCATTATCTTTTTAGTTTAGTATATATTATGTTTGTACATGCATAATTTTTATGCAGGTTGCAGGTACCGGGTATCAGCTTCTCTAAATTGCCAGTATGAGCACACCCTATCACATTATCTCAATGATAAGAGAGGAGAGATAAATTCTCAAGTCTAAATCTCAACCCTTTAAGCCATTTGTTCTAATTGCAAAATTAGGACAAGTATCTAAGTTGAGTACCCTTTGAATGCGTCAGATGATGTAATTCGTGATATAAACCCCTTGGTTTGATTTGTATGTATTTTGGCTATGATGGGTTTTTCATATTTTTACCTTTGTGAGTCTTTAGAGTATTTTCTATTAATTAAGCGTAATTAGAAGATTTAATTAATAGTTTAATTTAATGAAAAATTAATATGGTATTTTAATATTTATTTTATTTAATTAATTGTAAAATTAATTAAATAAAATAATTAAATTTGAAAATAAAATAATTAAATTGGAAGATAAAAGTTATAATATTAAATTTGGAATGTGACAATATTTATAATATATTTGGAGTTCATTTTTAAATAAATGACTAAATAATATTATTATTAAAGCTAATAAATATTTTAGTAATAAAGTTTTAAAAAATGAAATTTAAAAGTGGAAAATATATTCTAAATCTCATATGATTAAAATATAAATATATTAAGATTGAAAAATGGAGATATTAAAGTTAGTGCATGAGATTTAATAAATAAATAAATAAAATTGGAAAGAGTAAAGTAAATTGGAGTTATAAACTTGTATGAGAATTAACATGTGTCATCAACATAGACGTTAGTGCATCAATTAAGCACAAGGTGTCTACAATTCTATTAATCATAAAAAAGAATTGGAAAAGACCTATGCTTAGTTGGTGACACCTTTTCAGCAGTTTCAAGAAGCATTCTAAAAGTTTTTTGAGAGCTCTTGATATTCAGGCATTCATAGAAGCTTAAATGAAAATCTTAATGGAAGCTACAAGCTTAATGAGAACTACAAGCTTAATGGAAGCCACAAGCTAAAATAGAAGCTTCAAAACTTATATGCATGAGAGAAGATTCATATGCTCATGTATTTTCTACTTGCTTCTATGCTCGTTCTAGCACTTCTAATTACTTGGAGGATTTGATCGGCTTTGATTCTTGAAAGAATTGCGAATGATAGAGAAGGAAGAGATTTTTTATAAACTTCTGAGTTATGGCAAATTAGCATCAGTGTCCAAGTGCACTTGTGATATTCTCATATTCTTTTTGCACTCTTTCTCTTCCTATCTTCATCATACCTGTTTTATGTGTTTGAATACTCTCTGTATTTGAAATTAGAATCTAGATATTTTATTTGGATGAGAAGAAAATAATAGAAAAATCCTAGATCCAATTAAAGAGAAATAATTAGATCTTAATCGGGTTTGAGTTTGAATTTATATTATGAAATTAGAAAGACAAGATTTGGAATTAAAATAAAAATTTTATGGTAAAAATTTGAATTATTAGATGTAATCTGTCTATCAATTATATTTTTAGATGCATATGAACAAACTCTTTTATGGTTAAATTTAGATAACAATTATTTTAATAAGAAATTTCTAATTCATCACAAATTGTCCTGTCGCTGCCCCTTGGATAGACTCG
Organism: Cupressus sempervirens; assembly: GCA_028749045.1. Lineage (NCBI taxonomy): Eukaryota > Viridiplantae > Streptophyta > Pinopsida > Cupressales > Cupressaceae > Cupressus > Cupressus sempervirens. Next base: position 175,189,052 of record CM053793.1, read on the forward strand.
AACTCAGTCATTCATGACTTTTTATCGTGATCGAATTTATTTGATCGCTCCGATTAGAAGTGGTGCAACTTGGACCTCTCCAACGTACTTAAATTTCAGCCCGATCCAACGGTTCATCAGGGAGATATGACAGTCGTATTGAGACTATTTTATTCAAAGATAGATATTTCTTCATTTCTCATAACTAAGAGTTCTTTATGCTTAAACTTCACAAAAATAATATATATCAAAGCATGAAATGAATTAAAGATATTATTGTAATCTTCTCTTATTAGAATCTTATTAATATGCATTAGTTTTATATGATTTATTATCTAATCTAATTAAATCAAATTTAATTAAGATTAGTTAATAGTAGAAGAAGTATAATTAATTATTAGTCAATTTAAGTAAATGGATTTTTAAACGAGAGAAAATTAAAAGGAAAAAGATTTTAATATGGTTTATATAGTGGACTTTTTATAATGTATATTGAATACTATTTAATATATATTAAACAATTTTAAAGTTGTTTAATGAAGATGATAATGTTAAGAATTTGGAGATTATTCATGTTAAAATCTACAATAAGTCTTATTAGTTTGTGATAGGGATCTTTATATAGACAAAATATTATTAGAACAATTAGAAAATGGAGTATAATGGTTTATTTTAATATTGATTAAATAATTGTAAGATGATAATTTATATTATGTTGATTTAAATTTAGAAACTATGAATGATATTGGATTAAGACTGAATTATTATGTTATTGGTTAATAAGTTTCAATACCTTAATGGAGTTAATAGTAAGCCAAATATTAACTAATGAGTTTATGGAAGGATTCTATAGATTGGCTATCTATAGTTTGAGGAGTTTATTATTTATTAATGTTTGTAAGGACTAGAAAACTATTAATAAATAATAGTGTAAATAGTTCGATTAGATTTAATCTAGTGAAGATTATTTAATGATTAAAGTTTTGTAAAGATATTAGTTTTCGGATTTGAAGTATAATTGATTTTTAATCAATTGATATTCATTGAGTTGATATTATGACTATGATATTAGTAATTAAGTTGTGCGATAGAGTCTTATTTGAAAAGATTAATGATAATACGAATTTGTCAAGGGAATGTTGGTATTCTTTGAAAGAAGACGATTGAGGTCATTATAGATTTATTCTCAATATAGCTTGCTAATAAATATTGACAAGTTATTATTATTGAATTATTAATATGAACATTTGAGTATTGAATTATAGTTGACTTTTATCTTACAGAATTCTAGTTAGTTATTATTTAACTGATATTATTTGGAACGTTGCTATGGTTATACAATTATTAATTAAATCAATTAATGAGAGTTAATTAGATTTAATTAATAATTAAGTTATGTAATAGAGATTTAATTGATATAATTCTTTTAATGAGATTTTAAAAGTATTGATATCAAGTTGATAGGTCTTAGTCTTATGACTTGAATTATGATTTTAGATATTTTTATAGTGAAGACTTAGTAACATATAATTAAATATTAGGTCATGGAATTGTGTACCTAAGTTAATTGGTGGATTTAATTGATCATTTTAATAAAGTTATAATCTTTCTATTCGAAGATTGATAATTGGTTCTTTTATAAATGAATAATGATCTTTTGATTATGTTGAAAAGTTGAATTAATGATAAGGAAGAGTTATTCAATTAGTAACTTTGATCTTAGAAAATATAGCGAATGATTTAATTAAATGCCAATAAGTAAATACTTATCCTTCAGTTATTTTAGAATGTAATTCTTAATAATGAAAGGATAATGCTATCGGGGAAAAAATTGGTTGATTTGTAGGTCAAATGATGAAACTTAAGACACTTGAAAGTATTCTCGCAAACAGAAAATTGAAAATTCCTACACATTATTCAACTATGTGATTTTAATAAATCAAAATGTGTGTCTGCATCGTGTATTCTATATGCTTTTTGTTTTGGGTTTTGGGTTATCTAGTGTTGACCAGTCTTAGGTTGTTACCAGAGGCTCGGGGGTTATGAGATGTGATGGTATGTTGATCTTATTTGGTCTCGATTTTTATAAGCCCAACCATGGTTATGTGATCATATGCTCTATAAAATGTTTGTATTTGTTCTTCAGCCTTCATGTGTGAAGCTGAGATGTATATATATCTGAGATTCTTGAGCTAATCATTTTTGAGTCATCGATCAGTTATCCTTGGATTACTTTCTAGTCGCCATGATGAGACTAAAATGTGAATTTATTTCTTGATGATGTCATGTTGTGACATGTTTGACTCAATCATTTTGGAGTCTTCGATCAATATGATTTTTGAGATATATTTTGGTTATTGAGAACCAATGGATACTTATGATAATCAGTGATAAATTCAGTTGCCAATAGAGAACTGTTGTGGTCATGATTTTTTATGGATGTTTTTTTAGATGCTTATAGAGATTTGATGATTCTTACCTTGGAGATTTGATGATTCTTATTATGGATATTTGATTCTTTTATGCATATTTGATGATTTTATTATGGATTATCTTTTATGATTTTGAGATTTATGATTTCATGAGCTTAGGGTAGGTAATCTACTTGTAGTGTCGAGAACTGGCTTGCAATGGGGGTCGGGGCCCTAAGTGGCTGCCAGGGTAAATCATTGTAAGTTTGGTTAATAAGTGATAACATTTACACACTAAATGGAGATTAAATGAACCTAAAAAGATAATTGTTTTGATTTTCTCGCCCATGCCTTGAGTGCTTGTATAGGCTAGGATGGGAGTAGTGAGAATGCATGGTTGCGACCGTGCATTTTGTAGTATGCCTCGTCAGTATGAGAGGATACCGGTGGCTACATGAGATCAATATGGACCTATGGAGTTTAGCTAACTGCCAGGGTAACTTTTACGTGATAAATGCGATGACACTTTCCCATTTGTAGAGTAAGTTTCCTACATGTCTTTGTGTGCCTCTGGGAATTAGATGTCAGTTTTGTGTAATGGAACCATTGAGTTAGTATACTTTTAGGATTCCCGGACTTATAAAGATTTGTGCTTCGTTAATTGATATCCTATTTGAGACTTGAGATTATCTCCTCAGCACGGTGGGAGTGGACCACTTAGGTTCCACGCGGTCGGGTGGCAGTGTATTTTCACTCTTATCATTTGAGATCCGTCTGAGACACCATGGCTGGAGTATCATTGGTTGGTATTTATTCTTCATTATGTTCTTGGAGCATTATGATAGATAATATACCTTATGATGGATGTATTTACTGGTATATTTCTTATATTGATGATTTTCTTTACTTTGCATATGTTAGTTGATGATTTATTATGCTTTACTTTGCATGTTAGTAGGATGTTTTAGGAGTGACATTCCTACTATGTTAATATTGATGATCTCTTCGGTGCTTTGGAATGTTACGCATGGAGGGATGGCTAGGATCTACTATGGTCTAATGATGCTATTTACGGTTGGGAGGAACCGTGCACTTAGTTATTTATGTTTGTGATATATGGTTATCTATTGTGATGGATGTTTATATCTTTTGTGATGATGTATCATGTATGATGTGTGGTTTCATTTATGTTATTGCATCATGGATTAATATTAGATGATGATGATGTACTTTATTTACTTGGATGTTTATTCTTTTAAGCTTTTCATACCCGGTGATATGTACAGTGGATGATTGAGCTAAACTAAAATATAATTACAAAAGGACACTTGTATATTGTTTAAGTACATTGGATGTATCATTGTTATTTCATAAGGATGGGATGTTAGATGAATAGTTAATTTAGATGTGATACAACGTTAAGAGATATTTAAAGAATGTAGCCTGTTATGTATATATGTTATATTTATTTTCATTTGAATTGTTGCTATTGCTTCCGCAAATGTTATGAATGGTTTTATCTTTCATGTTTAAAAAAAAAAATTGTTTGGCAAACTTAGTAAAATTCTTTGGATCTCTTGGTGGGGCATTACAAGCATTTTGAAAGAAAATTGGGAAATTATGTGTAGAGCTCCTTGTTGTGATATGATTGATGATAGAATAAAAAATTTGGTAATATCATTTTGGAATGATAATACTCATCCTTCATCACATACTAGAGATGTTCTTAGACATAGGGCTAGACCTAACCTTTATGAACACCATACAAAACATTTGTTGGACATAACACAACATGAAATGTATGTCTCATTTTGTAATTCAAATCCTGATATAAAGATTGGGTAGATATTATTTGAAAGAATGAGGCCATATTATTTTAGGAGAAACAAAGTGTTTGAAACTTCTTGTTATCATTATCATATTGAATTTCATCTCTACTATAAATTTTATTACAAATTTATAGAACAAACTTTTGGTTATGAAATTTCCCCTCCTAGTAGATGAAGTGAGTTCATCTCACCTATTTTATGTGAAAAACTAGATGATCCTATTGTTCAAATAAATTTCATTAGAGGAATATGTGATACGTGTTGTAATTTGGCTCTTTTACTTTGAATAATGAATATATTGATGTCACAAAAATGATAACTTGCAAGTTTTACAACTATGTAATGAATCAAACTAAATCTAGGAAAGGATTGAAAATATTAAAATATGTTGAAGAGGAGATGACTGCTACAACATTTGTGGAAAAATTTAAAAGTTTGATTCATTTGCCTACATCTAGTTAAACATAAAGGTGGATGTCACAAGTGGAGATTAGATATTGAGGACCAAGAGAGAATATTAAATGTTCTCCATGAGCATGTGGAACCAAATGGAACAACTTGATATCTATTTCATATTTGTAGAACTTGCTAAAGATATTTCATATTTCCAAGACTTGATATGTTTAATACTTCATATTTTTAGTATCACTTGCCTAGATATTTCATATTTAAAAGAATTGCTACATTTAATACTTCATATTTCTAGTATCACTTGCTTAGATATTTCATATGTCATATTTAATTTAATCTATTTCATACATACATGTCTATGTTCATTATATGTGTCTAAAGCCTATTGAACCATTTGGAACCACTCGACATATTTCATATTTGTAGAACTTGCTTAGATAATTCATATTTCTAGGATTTGGTACATTTAATACTTCATATTTCTAGATCATTTTCTTTGATATTTCATATTTTATAGTTAATTTAATCCATTTCATACATACATGTACACAAGTATGTTCATTATATGTGTCTAGACACATGTGTACATGTGTTCATTTCATACAAATATACACATGCTAGGACTTATATTGTAATATATTTCATTTCATTTCTTGTGTAACTTGATAGGACTTATATTGTAGGAGTTTATTTGTGTACTTATGTATTCATTCTAAATATGAAGTTTGGGAGTTTATTTGTGTAATTACATACATTCATTTTAAATATGAAGTTTAGGAGTTTAATTGTGTACTTACATGTTCATTTTAAATATGAAGTTTAGGAGTTTATTTGTGTACTTACATTTTCATTTTAAATATGAAGTTTAGGAGTTTGTTTTTGTACTTAATTATATTCAAGTTCTCAAGACTCAGGACAATAGTTTGTTGTAGCTCCACCTGAGGGGACCTTAGCAGTTAGTTGAGGTATTTCAATGGCAAAGTCCTATATTGAGTGTTATGTACTCTGGTGTGCATGACTTGATGGCATGTCATGGGGCACTCGAAATATAGACCTCTATGAAATTGTTTGTGAAACTATGTAAAGGCATCCCCTATGTATCTATGATGCATGAATATGCATGTAAAAGATCATCTAGAAGATACAACACCATCTCCATATGTCTATGCTCTCTAGTGAGGCCACATATATCTCTTACGGTAGGAATATATGCAACTCTATAGATCTCATCAGTGGGCAATGTAGTACTCGATAATTCCTCAAAAGAAGATCTCCACTAACTAGGTCTCCTCAAAAGATATCTTCCCAGAGTGTTAGATGTAATGCTCATAGCAGCAAAGGCAATGTTGTAATGTCCCCATCTTTTTAGCATCTCAGTAGAGCTCTTAGCCTTTACATTCTCTAAAGGCTAAGTGGAGAAACAAGGAGAAATAAGGAGAAATTCATTCAATTAATTTCTTATAAAGTCATTAAATAAATTAAAATTAAAAGGTGACTTTATATTTAATTAATTTAATTTTCTAGAAGCACAGTTAATTATTGTATTGCAAGGGAGAAGCTTCTAGAGAATGCATTTTCTAGAAATACAACTAATTATTGTATTGGAAAGGGGGAAGCTTCTAAAGTATGCAATTCAATAAAATTATATTTCCTTCTAGGGTATGTGTAGGATAATGGTGTGCCAAAAAGTGGCAATGTGAAACAAATAGAGTTTGAAAACATCTAAAAGCATTTCAAAATTGGCTTTGACTTTTTTCCACCCATCCTAATACTAAAGCTAAAAAGGTAAAACCAAGCCTTATCAGGTATCTGATTTCATATCAGATAACTGATATTATATTGGGTATTCGATATGAAATCAAATACCCAAAACATGTAACATTGATTTAAAGAAAAAAAAAAAACCTTGAGAGCTCTTTTCACATTGCATTTTTTTATTTGAGAGTTGACTCCTATTTGGGTATCTAATTTCGGAACAAGTATATGATAAGGGTAATTTATTTTTTAATGTTTTGAGTGAATATTATTATAAATTTGTTGTTTTTAATTAATTTTGTTAAAAATTAGGTTTTTTAATAGAAATTGTTAAAATTTAGGTTGTTTTTAATAGAAATTATGTTTTACAAATTAATAGGTATGGCTAATCCAAGTGATGATATTGAGGCATGAAACAATGTTTCTCATAACCCTCCACCAAATGATCTAGTGCCACCTCAAAACCATCCACCAAATGATCCCCTACCCCTTCAAAACCCTCCTCAAATTGAATATTTGATATTTAAAAATCTTGCCAAATTGTGTGTTTTGCGAACCACATATAATACTATACCCCAATTGGCTCCCATGTTATCCATGTTAAACACCATAGTGGATAATGTTGAAACACTTACCAATGAACAAAATGCTCCTCTTCAGTGGCATGACCAAATGCATGCCATGTTTAATGATGGTTTGGACTATGATGAGGTTGCAGCTCTAAATATAACTATAGATGATATGGTTAGCCTTTTTACAAACCTAAAAACTAGTAAACAAGTAGAATGCACAAAGCCCAAACTATTAATTGAATGGTGCACAAGTAAGGCTATGCATGCAAACTTTTGGGATCATTGGTGGATGGTTTTTGACATCCCTCGACACAAAAATTTAGAGGTGCGATTTTATTTCATTAAAAAATTATATACTGAATTTGTGTTGGGCCTCAAGGTGAACAATTGGAGCATGAAGCCCAACATGGGTGTAGGAGGAGGAGCTCCTCAGGATAGACCCTTTTCCCAACAAAAGAAAGCTAGCACTTTTTTCCCTCCTATTGATTTCTCACCCCCTCCTCGAGTGCAACATCCTGATATCATTGCAGAGGCCAGCTCTTAGAATATTAGAGCTATCCATAGATTGAGTATCCTATTGATATCCTAGGTTAGGTTAGTGTTGCCTCCCTATGTTGATTATGCTAGCACGAGTTCATCATTGTTGAGCTCATCACATGTTTGTGTGCCCCATACTTGCATATTGTGCAAGAATATTTATCTGGGTCCCATAGGTGATCTTTTTGAGTGTTAGTTTGTATTCGAGGATAATACACAAGATGCAAGTATAGAGGCTATAGACCCTGACATGAGAGAGGAGGGGCATGTAGAGGCATGGAGTCCTTCTATGTTAGTACATGTATACATTTTTTTGTTACAACATATGTGATTTAAAATTAATCTTTATAATAGAGTAATTTTAATTTTTAACCCATATTGACTTATACATGTATGTGATCTTCATTCATGTTTAGTTGATGACTTAGGAGGAGCTTAGATATGTTGATAATGTCACATTCTCAGCTATTTCATTTGGTCTTGAGACATCTATGGTACATTATGTTGTATTCTCATTGTTTTTTCTATTTGATATTTTCTCTTGTAGATATCACTAGTTAGTGGGTGGGCAGAGTGTAGGGGATGAGGCACAACCCATTGAGAAGGGAAAGGTAATTAGGTGCTTTTAAAGTGATTAAATTTTGATGCATTCTTGTAAAATTTTTGTGGTAATGAAATTTAATTACATTCTTTATTGTATAGGGTATGGCTACTAGTGATGAGTCTAGGAAGATTCCACATCATAGACCCTCTGGCATTTCCATTTGTAGTGAGACCCCATCATATGTATAAGTATCATTTATCTTTTATTTTCCTTATTTTTATAAAAAAATTCAAAACTGATTTTTGTGATATTAGGAACTACTATTTTGTATCTCATAGGAAATATCTAGTGCACAAGAGGTCGGACACCAGAGTTTTGTATCTTTGGTGACACAACCATTATATCTAAGGGAGGAATCGACACATGTAAGTTGTAGTTTGAATTTTTGATTATAAGTTATAAATTTAGCATGCTATAAATTATAATGTTATAGTTTAAGTTGTAGATTCATCTGACAAACATATTTGAACATACATAGGCCACAATCAACGAGGTTCAAGCATTACTGAGGACATATGAGAGGACTCTCGACTGGTGTAGGAGGTTGATGAGAGAGGTGTTTATGATAAAATTTTACTATAAATTTTCATTAGAAAAATATCATTATGAATTTGATTAATTCAATGTTAGATACATACAATCATATAAATTTAGTAGTCTAACTTTGGGTTTTCCTTTTTTGTTTATGTAGGAGGTATCTATCCATCTAGTGTAGCAAAGAGGTTGCATTTTGATCATCCACTAGTAGTCTAGGATAGTATAGTTTTCATAGAATGTGTCATGAGACATTTTGAGATGGCATATGCCACATTTTGTATAGAAACATTGATATTATACACATTCCAATGGCATGATCAGCCACATTTTGTGTATGGATCTATATATTTTGATATATATTTGCATAATTTGTCTATGTATACATGAACTTTGATATATATTTGCATATTTTGTCTATGGATACATTTATTTTGATATATATTTTTGCCATTTATTTACACAATGATATACATATTAATCTAGTATAATATTTTTCAATTTATCATAGATCATGTGTATTGCTCATGTTTATGGAATATCATTCATTTTGATCATGTTTTTTATATCAAATTAAAATGCAATAATTTATGAATAACATTTAAAAAACCTTTATTATCAAATTTTGATGCAATGTTTAATTTGAAATGCTATCATATATGTTTAATTTGAAATAATCTCTGTAATCCCTTATGATGTCACTATGGTTCACTCATCCAAATGCACATAGACCACCTTGGAAATGAGATACATTATTATAGGCCTCGACATGATAGTCCTATAGTATTTGGCATTTCATCAATAGCCCTCATGAGATCTGAGTTACAACCCTCAAAACATTGACCTTGAGATGCACTTGGAGCACCTTAAAGACTCTTCGGTATGGAGTGTGATGTACTACAAGGCTTGCTCACACTGACTAGTCCTTCTTAGGACTTCCATAGGTCAATTTCAAGATCTTTCTATCTTCTTCTTGCTTCTTCCACTTTGGATCCAACTAAGATCCACCTCCTTCACCCTAGTAAATTAACTTTACAAAGAAAAATGAGAACAAGTGCTATTATGAGACTTTACTACACATTTGGCTTACCAAACTCACATGACATTTTGGAAATACAGGAAAGATTCAAGGCTTCCATCAACATCATGACATTGATATGTATGAGTTTGGATCAACCAATAACTCTACAATAACTAAAAATCAACATCTCAAACAAATTTCAACTAGTTGCTACTGTTAGCACATTAAAATCATAGCCATAGAAAAGTCATTTCACACCTCACACTATTATCATGGCATGAGAGGATTCCAACATGTTGAGCATATGTCATTTGGCATTTTTCAAATCAATAACAAGTTCAAAATGAAGTTCTTACTGATTATTTTCCAGCCTCTATCATTAGTCAGTTTTGTTGTAAATGCATTTCAAGAATGCCAAAACTAGAAATTTAGCATGCGACAAATCTTACAAAGGCATAGTTAATCTTTCAAATATCTAAAAATATATAAAATTTCATGATTCAAATTGAAGCAATCCACCAAATAAAGTTCTTGGAACCAAATGCACTAATATGGCAAAGTGTTACTACTACAAACTAAGAAAATAGGGTTTTAATACTTGGAGATGTGTGTTGCTCACAAAAACCACATAAAAAGTTTATGAAAAATTAGGGATATGAATACCATTTTTCAAAAATAGAGATGTTTCCATCTCTTTTATGCCTCCACCATATACCAAACACTCAAAAGACAAAAAGGCCAAAAACCAAAGCTAGAAGCAGGTTTTGAACCTAGTTTTGTAAAATCTTGCATAACCTTCTTTTTAGTCCACAAAAACATCTCCAATTTCACCAAGAGTACTATAGGAACATTACCTACCACTTTCCATATTTTTTTTCACGTTTTCAATCACCCAACACACAATATGTTTCTGGTTATAGCCATATTTCCACTAGCCAAGACATTTTTCTTGCCTAGGGCATCACCATAAAAATGGTTGCCTTCATTTTCTTGAGACCTACTTTTGAAAAAATACTGTAAAGTGAGTAACCTCCCATTTCTCAGATTTTAAATCCATTTCTATGATGAGAATAGGAGGAAAATTCCAAGAAATCGAAATGCTGCAATTTTTTTACAAGAAACTAGTCTAAAACAAGAAATTTATGTACAGAACTTAGACAAACAAGAAAACCTTGATTGAAGGCTTATAAAATAAGAATAAATATTAAAATAAATACTCCAAGAAAAATATCCATGTTCTCAATCCACAAAAACACCAAAAACTTCTATTTACATAGTTGCTCCTATGCATTTCAATGCCCAAACTGTACACTGTATGATCCAAACACTTCCAACCCCTAAAACTGATCAATAGACTTATATAGGTGTTTCCAAACTTTTTTGGTCATGCTCAAACCCCTAAATAACTCTTTGCACTCATTTTCAACTTTGCAATAAAATGTTTCAAAAGTTGCAAAATTGCAATTTTGCAAATTTTGCAATTTTAAGCTATTTTTGCTATAACTTAAAAATTTTAATTAGAAACATTCACCAAACTTGGTAATGGGTCCTATTGGGTTGATTTAGACATTACTAGATGGTTTTTTTCCCTTGGTCAACTTTTCTACCACTTTGGTAAACCTAACCCTTGTTGAGCAACCTATAGGCATAACAACAACTTAGGAGAAAAAACCCACATAGCAACTAAGTTAACATTATCTAAGGACCTAATAGGTCTTATTAAATAACTAGTTATGTGGCTAGCATCACTACAAGAAAAAATGACAAGATAGAAGAACTAGGTACAAACTAGCCCACCTAGGTGCTCCTACACCAGGATGGCCATGAATAATGGAGCTTCTCCATGGCCAGAAAAGGGTGTTAGTAGGATTCACCTACCTATTTAGAGATAATGGAACTGATGATTTGATGCCAAGATTAGTGGTTTCAAAGTTACACTATGATGCAACTATGAATTGAGGTAGACTGCAAGTTTTGGCATCGAGCGAGATCATTGTACTAAATCCAAATGAAATGCGATCTCTTAAAAATGAGATAGGCTATTTTAAGATTTGGCATGACTATCATGTACCATTTTAAATTTCATTGATAGCCCTTATGAGCTTTAAGTTATGACCCTTGGAATAGCGACCACGACACACACTTAGAGCACCTTGGAGAGTCTTTGGTATGAGGTGGTTGTGAATGATGGATTCTTTCCATGGATAGAACAAGGGTGTCACCAAGGTTCACCTACCCATTTGTAGCTAATGGCACTGATGATTTAATGCCAAGATTAGTGGTTTCAAAGTTTCACTATGATGCACTTATGAATTGAGGCACACTACAAGTTTTGACATCGAGTGAGATCATTATGTCAAATCCTAACACAATGAGATCTCTCAAAAATAAGATAGGTTACTCTAGGTCTCAACATGACTATCATGTAGCATTCAAATTTTCATTGATAGCCCTCTCAAGCTCTAAGTTATGACCCTTAGAAGATCGATGTCAACACACTTAGAGTACCTTGGAAACTCTTTGATACAACATGGCCATTAATGATTGAGGCTCTTTGTGGCTAGAATAAGAGTGTCACTAGGGTTTATCTTCCCATCTAGAGTTAATGGCACTAATGATTCAATGCAAAGATCAGTGGTTTAAAAGTTATGCTATGATGCACCTATGAACTAAGGCACATTGCGAGTTTTGGCATTGAGCAAGATCATTGTGCCGAATCTAAATAGAATGTGATCTCTCAAAAATAAGATATATTATTTTAGGCCTCAATATGATTGTCCTATAGCATTTTACATTTCATTGATAGCCCTCACAAGTTTTGAGTTATGAACCTCAGAAGATCAACCTCGACACACACTTAGAGCACCTTGGAGACTCTTTGGTCTAGGGTGCCTGTGGACAATGGAGGCTCTTTGTGGCTAGAATAAGGGTTTTTCTAGGGTTCACCCACCCAACTAAAGATAATGGTGATAATGATTCATTTTCAAGATCAACAATTTCAAAGTTACGCTATGATGCACCTATGAACTGAGGCACGCTGCAAATTTTGGCATCGAGAAAGATCATTGTGCCAAATCCAAATAGATTTTGATCTCTTGAAAATGAGATAGGTTATTTTAGACCTAGACATGTCCATCTTGTAGCATTTGACATTTCATTAGTAGTGCTCACGAGCTCTGATTCATGACCCTTAAAAGATTGACCTTGACACGCGCTTAAAGTACCTTGGAGACTCTTCAATATATGGTGGCCAAAGATGATGGAGGTTCTCCATGGCTAGTAAAAGGGTGTCACTAGGGTTCACCCAACCATCTAGAGATAATGTTGTTAATGATTCAATGTCAAGATCAGTGGTTTCAAAGTTATGCTATGATGCACCTATGAATTGAGGCACACTACCAATTTTGTCATCAAGCAAGATCACTATGCTAAATTTAAATGGAATGTGATCTATCCAAAATGAGATTGGATATTTTAGGCCTTAGAATCACCATCCTATAGAAATCATTTTTTTATCAATATCCCTTATGAGCTTCAAGTTATGACCCTTAGAATATCAACCTTGACACGTACTTATAACACCTTGGAGAGTCTTTGGTATGGGGTGGCTGCAAACGATGGAGGCTCTCCACAACCAGAAAAAGGGTGTCACTAGTTAGTATTATGTAAAAAAAAAAAATTCTACCTCTCTCAAGTTTTTGGCATTGGACACAATGCAAGTTTGGTGTTAGTATGTATTAAAATCATCATTTTTTAGGTCCCTCCACATAAATTGCATTAACTAAAATCATCTTTGTTCCTTAAATTAAATCAACAAGTTTAAATTTACAATATCTCAAGTGTTTCATTATTATTATATCAATACACAACTACCAAAAATCGTAGTGTCAAAAATAGTAGTGTCAAAAAAGTAGTGTTAAAAAAAATAGTTTTTTCTTCATTCTACTTCTATTTAGTTTTTTATCTTCATTCACAACTACTCCTCATGGTGTACCTACATTCCAATATCATAAAAATTATTATTAACTTAATTTATTAATCAAGATAATTATCAGTTCACCAAATCATTATGAACAAAATAACATAAGAAGTAAATATACCTACTCTTGTGTTCCAGTAGGGTCCTCTCTCTATTTTAGGTCTCCAATAGGGCTTCATGATCAGCATTAGTAATAGTAAAATATTCTTTTACTTTTGGTCTTCCTTGATGCTTCAAAAATTTTACATTTGTTGCTATAATAAGGTGTGAATATATGACAATTGTTCTATGTTTCTAATAGTCTTCAAATGCAAGAATTTCATTCCTTCTAACCATGTATGTCCACAACCATGTTCCAGAAACAACCACTAAACTAGTATAATATGTGAATCCATCATCATTTGTGATTGGTTTTGCAAGATTTTGTTTACCTCTTACACAATGTGCTAACCAATAATCTGATTATTCATCATTCCCTGTAGTGTAACTAATGCAAAGACAAGTCCTGGCTGAAGAAGATCTGATAGATTTTTATGCTCAAGTGAACTATCCATGTCATCATTTATGATAGAGGTTATGATAGACAATGGAGTAAGATAATGTGGATCCCATGTGTCCACCTACTCACTCAACTCATAAAGATCCCAATCACACTAAAAATAACTAAGACAAAAGAAAGCTAGCTATCATGTTCAGATGGTCCATGTACTACAATCAATGCTCCAACATGAATGTATTTTTGATGAGTCTCTCAATGTAGCACAATCTAATTTATCACATATGGATGATTCCTTTATAAACCAAAAGAACTTGCATACTACTGAATCAAGAGTCTCCCTTGTGATAATGTTGAACTACATCAATCAACAATGATATGAGAATCAAGAAGCTCTACTCTTGAAATCCTCAATTGCTCCTTAACTAGATCTCTCTTCACACATGCCCCTACTCCATCCTGTTCCCCTTTCCCATGGCTGGACTCAAGAAAAATCTAAATATGAGACACCCCCCTCTCTGTGTGCATCTTACACAACCAATAAAACATGTGAGTATTCTTGAATTGACCTGTGCAATTATCTGACCAAATGATATATCTACTCATAACAATTGCATGCTATTGTAAGAAATCAAAATAATTATTGAAACAATGTTGCACAAACTCATGAGAGTGAGATCTATCATTACTCATATAAAAATGGTACTCTCTAATAATCTTTTGATTCTCTTTCACACTATCAAGGGCATGACTATATGTTATGTGGACAAAAATAAAAATCTGAATAGAGTTCTAATACTGAGATTGTGTCTCATTTTGAGGCTGCAATGTGTAGTTCTCAACAAAGTCAACACCTAATATAATAGTGCCAATAGCAAAAGTTTTCTTACACATTCTAAATTATTGATCCAACTACTAAGACCTATCACTATGTCTTGCATACTTCTAGAAAAGATTTATCTTGAAATATGAAATAAAACTAATCACATTGATTTCTTTTGCAACCAATTCACATCTAGAGCTGTCACGCCTACTCTTCAAGGTATATTTCACTATTTTCTATACTTTTTTTTTACTATTGTCTTCCCAAGATCTTGTTTGCACCCCTTATGAAAACATGTGACAAACTTAGATAAGCCACCACATTCTAAACACTTCTCATTTAAGAAAGCATTTCTATAAAAGAAACAACCATCAACCCTATGAAATAAAAATTGATCTGGCAAGTCTCTTAATAATTTTGGAAGATCACTAGCACCACAATTCTCCAACATTTCTTTACTATGCAAAGTAGAACAGATGGAGTGAAATAGTTCATGGTGCATAGAAAAATGCACATGATATTTGCAACATGTATTTTGAATTTAAGTGGCACACAATAAAATGGCTTCAAATATTCAAAAGCCCTTTATGATACATGCAATATTTAATGACTCTCTTTAAAAAAATTTAGCAACATAGTTTGACTTATTTCCAAATAACATTTAGGATGTGGCACATGGTCTCTGATGCCAATTCTCAACTTTAACACATCTTTAGCATTAGGTGATACTCTTGAGCTAGAAAGCCAAAATTGTGTAATTTCTTCCTCCAAATCATCGAATACCTTCTTATCAAAATGTGGAAGTCTACCACCAAAAGCTTATGTTTCATTTTGAAATGGATCATCAATTCTCTCTTGTCTACTAAGTCCTCTTCTAAAAGTAGTATGATTTAGGTTCAAGTCAATACAAGTTTGTCTTGTATATATACCCTTTCTCAAATGATGACTTACCAAAGAGGTTATAATAACCCTTCGAACATTTCTCCTATCCATCTCCCTACTATATTTTCCAATGCTATTGAGAGTACTCAAAATATTCTTCACAATAATGGCATTCCTTCCCAATTTTTTTTTATACAAATATTCAATTTGAAAAGAATAGGTATCATCTTTTGCATCTTTAATAAGTGTAAAAAAAGTTGACATTGCTCCACCACTGTCTTGTTGTCAAAAAACATCTTATATAGTCTTGAATCCCATAATCAAATGGTTCTTTTTTATTTTTTCCCTTCTAAGTTGGTAATAATCATTTCATCAATTTCAATTATCCATTTTGTGTTTTCTAGTGTGGAGTCTGATTAGTCCCTAAGTGAGAGATTGTTAGTTTGTGGTCATTAGATCATAATAATATCAAACTTACTATTTGGTGGACGTAGGCTAGGGATTGGGTGAACCACATTAAATCTTGGTGTCTTGTGCTTTTCTCTATGTGATCTATTATTTTCTAATATTTTTTTAATATTCATATGTAATTTTTATTTATGTATAAGGTTTAATCCTAAAAAGTGGTATTAGAGTGAGGTTGTTTTTAGTTATCCATTGTAGCAAAGTCTCATAGTTGGGTAGGAGTCTCACGGTTGAGTGGGAGCAATGGAAAAAAAGGGTAAGCTAAAGGTGGAGAAGTTTAATAGGAAAAACATTCACTTATGGAAGATGCAAGTTGAGGACTATCTTTATCAAAAGGATTTATGAAAGCCATTGGAGGGAAAATCCAAAAAATAAGAAACTATGTCAGATGAGGACTAGGAGATTTTAGATAGAAAAGAACTTGACAACATTTAATTATGCTTGGATCCATCACTGAAATTTAACATTAGAAAATCAAAGATGATGGAAGAGTTGATGGAAACCCTAGAAAAACTATACGAAAAGTCCTTTACTTCAGACAAGGTATTTCTTATGAAGCATTTATTTAATATAAAAATGGTAGAAGGTGAATCTGTTGCAGATCATTTAAATGAGTTTGATATTGTTGCTAGTTAGTTATTTTCTATTGGTATTGATTTTGGTAAAGAAATTAGGGATCTCTTGATTTTGTGTTCTTTGCTTGAAAGATAGAATGGCTTGGTAATGGCTATGATTAATTATATTTCTTGATCTAGTACCCTGAAATTTGATGATGTGAGTGATGTTATTTAGAGTGAGGAAACTCATAGGAAATCCTCAGGTGGATCTACATTAGAAAGTGCTTTTAATGAAAAAAAGTTGAGATAGAACAACTAAGAGAGGAAGTAATTTTGAAAATTATGGAAAATCAAGAGAAAAATCAAAAGGGAGGAGGTCTCAATAGACAGGACTGAATGACTACTGGTACTATGGAAAACTAGGGCATAAAAATAAAGATTATTGGAGTCGAAAGAAATATGAAGGATATAAACAAGATGGAGACAAGGAAGCAAATCTGGTAAGTAACAAATCCGAAGAGGATGCTTTGCTTCTATCTTTAGAAAGTGTTGATGATTCATGGATTTTAGATTCTAGTGCTTTATTTCATGCTACACCTTATAGAGGTTATTTTATTCATTATGTCGAAGGGAATTTTGGGCTTGTTTATTTGGGGGATAATAAATCTTGTTAGACTTTTGAAAAAGGGAAAAGTTAATATTAAGTTGTAGAATGGGAATCATTGGCTACTACATGAGGTAAGACATGTTCCAAGGTTGAGTAGGAATTTAATTTTAGAAGGGCAACTTTGAGATGAGGGTTGTATAGTTACTTTTAATAATAAAAATTGGAAGGTTTCAAAAGGATTACTTGTAGTAGGAAAAGGTGTGAAAGTAGACACTTTATATCTTTGTACAGGTCATATTGTTCCCTCTACTTTAATTGTTTTAGAGAAACATGAATGTTCAAGAACAATTGCTATAGTTGAGCAGGGAGAACAAGTAGCTATTGTAGATTTTGATACAATACTATGGCACAACAAACTTGGGCACATGAGTGAGAAAGGTATAAAAGTACTTCATTCAAATAAATATTTACCAGGTTTGAAATGTGTTAATATGGATTTTTATGAAAGTTGTGTGTATGGAAAACAAAATAGAGTGAGTTCTGCAAAGAATGGGATAGAAAATAAAAGAAAAAAATTAAAGCTTGTGCATACTGATGTATGAGGACTGGATCAAGTGTGTTCCCTTGGTGGCTCTCATTATTATGATACATTTACTGATGATGCAACTAGAAAAGTATGGATTTATTTCCTTAGATAGATATCTAATGTATTTCAAACTTTTAAGAAATGGAAATGCTTGGTTGAAAATGAGACTGGTAAGAAATTAAAATATCTCAGATTTGATAATGGTGTTGAGCATTGCAGTCATGAATTTAAAGATTATTGCTCCACTAATGGTATTCGTAAACAAAAAACTATTCCAAAGACTCCACAAGAAAATGGAGTGGCTGAATGGATGAACAAAACTATAATGGAGCGTGCAAGGAGCATGAGGTTGCATGTTGGGTTGCCCTTACACATGTGGGTAGATGCTATCAATAATACTATATATTTGACTAATAAAGGTCTCTCTACTTCTTTGGGTTGTGGTATTTTAGAGCAAGAATGGACTAGTAAGAAGGTGAGTTATTCTTTTCTTAAAACCTTTGGTTGTGAAGCATTATTTCTTGGAATTTTGAGAAACATAAAATTGTAAGAAGCAGGGATGTTACATTCAATGAGAATGTGTTGTACAAAGATATATTGTAGAAACATGAGAAGAAAGAAGATGATTATGTAGTGTTGGATGATAGTCAAAAAAAAAATGTTGTACTCACTCCTCATGATGTGCAACAACTGCAACAATAAATACCACATAGACTAGTCAATGTTAGATAGTCAACAAGGAAAATTAGACCTCCAAAGAGATTTTCTCCCTCTTTGTATTCTATTTTATTAATAGATGCCACAAAACCTGAATGTTATGATGAAGCTATGTAGGTGGATACTAAGATTCATCGAAAGTCTACAATGAAAGACAAAATGGACTCTTTCTTACAAAAGAAGACATGTAATTTATGCAAGTTTCCTGTAAGTAAAAGATCTTTACAGAATAAATGGGTCTATATGCTAAAAGAAGAGGATGGAGGTAAGAAAAGATTTAAAGCCAGGTTAGTGGTAAAAAGATTTACATAGAAAAAGGGCATTGATTTTGATGATATTTTCTCCTATTGTTAAAATGACTTCTATTTGTATTGTTTTAAGTATTGTGGCTACTAAATTTTTTTATTTGGAGTAGATTGATGTTAAAACAACTTGGATAGAAAAAGGGCATTGATTTTGAAGAGATATTTTCTCCTATTGTTAAAATGACTTCTATTCATATTGTTTTAAGTATTGTGGCTACTAATTTTTTTCATTTGGAGTAGCTTGATGTTAAAACAACCTTCCTTCATGGTGATTTGGATGAAGATATATATATGGCACAACCATAGGGCTTTGAGGTCAAAAGTAAGGAAAACTTAGTGTCCAATTTGAAGAAAATTTTATATGGCTTGGAGCAAGCACCTCGGCAATGGTATCTAAAATTTGATAATTTTATGCATGAGCATGGATACAATAAGTGTCATTTAGATCATTATGTTTATTTTAAGAGGTTGGATGATGACATGTACATTTTTTTATGTTTATATGTTGATGATATGCTTGTAGCTGGGTCTAATATGGATCACATTAAGGGGTTAAAATGCCAGTTATCACATGCATTTGCTATGTAGAATTTGGGGGCAGCAAAAAAAATCCTTGGTATGAAGATTTGCAGAGATAGGAAGTATAGAAAATTGACTCTATCTTAGGCTAATTACGTTGAGAAGGTGTTGCAATGTTTTTTTATGGAGAATGTTAAACCTATCAGCACACCTTTACCTAGTCATTTGAAGTTGGCTATAGTAAGTTAGATGTATGCTATGGTATGTATGAGGCTAGATATTGCACATGTAGTTGGAGTCATTAGTAGGTATATGAGTCATCCAACAATTGAGCATTGCAACAAAATAAAATAGGTTCTCAAATATTTGGGAGAAATATCCAGTAAGTGTTTACACTTTAAAGGCTCTACTATTGACTTACAGGGCCATGTTTTTTGAAAATGATTGAAAAGATCTTTGAATGAAGAATGATGGAATTGGTAAAGAATGCTATCAATCATTGTTTTTTCATTGATGTCAAACTTTCTAACTATAGGAATGACAATTTCTTAAGTGATCCAAATACTATCAATTGGTTGATTGACAAGGAGGGGTCAATCAACAAGATGTAACTAGAACACCTAGAGAAAGGTTGAAGTTATGATGTTGTAATGAAGTATAAGGATAGCTAAGCCATTGATGAAATAGTGTATTGATGACATACTCTAAGACATAAGGAATGGAAACACTAAGACACATCAAAGATGCAAGGTTTAACTAAGCCATTTGTAAACCTGGCTAAGTTAATTTGTGAGAGCCAAGCAAATTCTCAGTTGAAGCCAAGCAAGTTCAACTTCAGTGTGTGCCAAGCAATTCTTCAAGTGCCGAGAAAAATCATTTAGGTGTCGAGTAACAAAGGAAGTTAATAGGTGCCAAGTAATGTAGAAATCCTATAGGTGTCAAGTAATGTAATAATCCTTTAGGTGCTAAGTAACACAGAAATTCTATAGAAGTCGAGTAACACAAAAGGTGCCACTGAGCATCAATAGATCAATGATGTTGTGTTGCAGCATTATTTGTTAAGTCAAAAGATTCACCAGATCGGTAATGATAAGTTTGTTACATTGAATTTTGTGAATTAGTTGGATGATAAGGATGATGAGTAGATGTCATAGAATTTTATGTAAACCATGCAAACCAATTCAAGGTGAATACTGACGAAGTTTTTGGAAGAAACAATTAGGAGGGAAAACAATATCGTTTTCTCAGATCAATTCAAATTGATGAGAAAGAAGACTTGAGTGAGAAATGAAGAATATAAATTATTTATAAGAAGTCACATGTCAGAGATCAAAGAAGGGGAGAGTGAGTGATTTGGTCATAATTATGGTCGTGTGAAGAAGCCAAGAGAGGGCTAGTGTGAAGTGTCAAGAAGAGGACACAGTGAGGAGTAAGCACAGAGCATCAAGACTTTGAGTTGATCAAAGTGACCATAGAGTGCATTGGCATAGCTAGTGGTGGAAGACCTCAAGGAGATAGATTTTGAAGGGTGGAAAAGCTATTAGCACTACAAGGAAGAAAATGCAAGCAAAGAAAAGAACTGAAGAGTGATCTAAAATCTGCAAGGTTAGAGTTGCAATCTTTATTAGGTCAAAACCTTTCTAATACTTTTCTACCATTGTATTAGATATTGAAATCCTACATTGCTAAGCTAGCCTAATAGCTAGGTGGATAAGTCTCAGGAAAAGCATAGAAGATCTCCAAGAGAAGGATAAGAGATCCTCAAGAGAAGGATAAGAGATCCTTAGAGAGGGATAAAAGATTCTTTTGAGAAGGTGACTATAAATCCCATAGACTTGGGTGGGCCTAATAGCTCTATGTAAATCCTTTAACAAGGTGACATTCTAAGTTGAATGTTCTTTAGTCCTCTAACAGGGCACACTCTTAACAAGGTGTAGAAATTCTTTAACAGGGTCACATCTAACAGTGTGTAAAGTCTTTAATAGGGTAGGCCTTTAACAAGGAAAACTATCAAAAGTGGTTGAAATCAATTGCACAGTTATTTTGTGAGTGTCATCCCCACCCTAGTTTTACCTTCTTATTCTTGGAGGATTTCTAGTTTACCAAAATACTTTGTGTTATGTGGTGATGCATGTTTACTTTTCATGATTGTTTAATGTTCAATTGCATGCATGATAATTTCAATTATATACCATTAAGGATTTGACAAAAAAATTGTATTGGACATTATTGGACCTTGGATAAATGATTCACCCCCCCTCTCAGTTATTCTAAAAGAATTCTAACAATTGTAATCAGAGCTCACTGCTGATTTGTTTCAAGGTACTAGTAGCAAGAAGATCAAGATGTCCAAGTGAGAAGTTCCCAAGCTAAACAAAGACAACTTTTTTGCATGGCAAAGTCTGATGAAGTTTCACCTTGGATCAATAGGTGACTATGCACAGACCTCAATCACAGTTGATCGTGTAGACCCTGCAGGACCCCTCACTATAGAAGACATGAACAAGAAGAAGGAGCACAATTAAGTGATGTTAGAAATTGCTTCAGCACTAAGCTATGCCAAGTATGATGACATCAAAGGATGTGGTACTGCACATCAGATGTGGAAAACATTATCAAGCATCTATGGAGGAGATGATAATGTCAAGAGAGCCAAAAGAGAGAGCTTAAGAGGAAAGTTTGATGACATGAAAATGGAAGAAGGAGAGAATGTTACTCAATACGGTGCAAGGATGAAAGAAGTGGTAAGTGCCATAAGATGCCTAGAAGGAAAATTATCAAAATAAATAGTATGTAGAAAATACTTGAGAACTTTGCTTCCTATCTATGCTATAAGAGTATTTTTCATCCAAGAGCTAAGCTGTGTAAGAGGCAACACATTGTCATTTGAAGGAATAATTGGAAGACTCACTACCTTTGAGCTATCCAACTTTGACAACTACAAGATAGAAAAATTTGAATCTACATCCAAAGCCAAGACAACGATAAAAGACAACGAGGAGGTGCAAACAAAAAAAAAGAGTGGAAAAGGAAAGTATGTATCTAGTGATAGGAGCACTGATGAAGATGATGTAGACCAATTGGAGGCATTACTAGCAAGAAGATTTCATAGAGGAAGCGGAAAATTCAAAGCTAAGCTACCAATCATTTGTTTCAATTGTAATGAAGTTGGTCACATTGCAGCCAGATGCACACAAAAGAAAAATTACAAGGATGGAGGCAACCTCAAGAACAAGAAAGAGGACAACAAGGACTGCAGTGGTAAAGGCAAAAGATGCTACATTGTTGAAGAAGACTCTAATGAGAATGATGATGAAGTAGTCTATGTGGCTATGAAAGATGAATTAGATGAAGATGAAGCAACTACCCTGGTAACCTACATGAACAAGAATAACAATTGGATCATAGACAAAAAATGCTTGCATCACATGACTGGAGA
This sequence comes from Cupressus sempervirens, assembly GCA_028749045.1. Taxonomy (NCBI): domain Eukaryota; kingdom Viridiplantae; phylum Streptophyta; class Pinopsida; order Cupressales; family Cupressaceae; genus Cupressus; species Cupressus sempervirens. Next base: position 175,212,080 of record CM053793.1, read on the forward strand.
TAAAAGTAAGTTCATTACCTTTATTCAATATGACAGAAAAAGTGTTAGATTTGGTAACAATACACCATGTCAGATCAAAGGGAAAGGTAACATCAAGCTTACTGAAAAGATATCATGTGATAATGTATACTATGTTGAAGGCCTAAATTATAACTTGTTAAGTGTCTCACAGTTAGGCAACATAGGATGCAAGGTTGAATTTGAAAATGGAGTTGCCAAGATCTATGATTCTCAAGGAAGTTTAATCGGAAAAGTTGACCAGACTAGGAGTAATTTGTTCTACCTAGATATGGAAGATGCTTCTTGTCTCATTGTTCAAACTGATGATGTATGGTTATGGCACAAGAGGCTATGCCATGTAAATTTTGACAATCTGATAAGCATCAACAAAATGAAGAAATTCAAGGGTCTACCAAAGTTGAAGAAGCCTGATAACACCATGTGCAAACAATGCCAACTAGGGAAGATGACCAAGTCAACTTTCAAAAGCAAGGCTTATACTTCTAATGAAGTATTAGAGCTAGTTCATACTAACTTGTGTGGTCCTATTGAAGTGCAAAGCTATAAAGGTGATAGATACATAATGCTATTTGTAGATGACTATTCAAGGATGATGATAGTCATGTTCCTAAAAAAAAAATCAGATGCATTCCAAACGTTCAAATGGTACTTGGCCAGAGTTGAGGAAAAGACTAGGAAGAGCTTAAAATGTCTCAGATCTGATAGAGGAGGTGAATTCACATCAAGAGAATTTGAAGAATTCTACAATGAAAGAGGAATCAAAAGGTAGACATCAACACCTAGGACTCCACCTCAGAGTGGTATAGTAGAAAGAAGGAATAGATCAGTTATTGATTACGCTAGGACCTTAATGATGGAGAAAAATTTTGCACTCAAGTACTGAAGAGAAGTTATAAGTACTACACTCTACACACTCAATAGAGTTCAAGTCAAGAAAAGTACAAATGCAACACCTTTTGAATTATGATATGGGCATTCTCCTAATGTAAAACATTTCAAAATATTTGGATGCAAATGCTATATATATATATATATATATATATATATATATATATATAAAGAGTCTAGAAATGAAAATTTTGATGCAAAGAGTGAGGAAGGCACATTTCTTAGTTATTCTACTAGAAGCAAACCTTATAAGTGCTTTAATGTTAACATTAACAAAGTGGTAGAAAGTACAAATGTGAGATTTGATGAGTTTGAAGAAGTCCAAAGTGTTGAGAACACTTAGAAAGTAGAAGAATACAAGACCTTTTTATACTTTTATGAAGGCATACCTAATAATGGTGAAGTTGCAACTCAGAATGACAATTAGCAACAAAATCCAGTATCTACTGAGTCATAGATAGTGAATGCCAAGCAGTAGACACATTCAAAAGCTAAGCTATAGAATAAAGAGAATGTCAATTCAAATTTTGAGAACTGTCAACATGAAGGAAATGAAGAAATATCTAATGAAAATACACATGAAGATTCAAATTCTGAAAGAGACAACATGCAAACAAGGAAAGAACTAGTATTGGCAAAGTATGTAAGAAGACATCAACCTGTAGATCAAATTATTGGAAGCAAAGAGGTAGGACCAATGACAAGGAATAGACTTAGAAGTGAGACATGTTTTCTCAGCAAAATGGAACCAAAAATAGTAAGTGAAGCCATAAAAGATGATGACTGGTATAATGTTATGATAGAAGAAATAGAAAAAATTGAAAAGAACAAGACATGGACCTTAGTCTCAAGACCAACTGACAAGAATGTGAATGGAACCAAGTGGGTGTTTAGAAACAAGTTAGATGAGAATTGTGAAATCACAAGGAACAAGGCAAGACTAGTCTATAAAGGGTATACACAAAAAGAAGGACTAGACTATGGAGAGAGTTTTTCTCCAGTTACTAGAATGGAAGGATTAAGGACCTTACTAGCATATGCAACCTTCAAAGTATTTAAATTCTACCAAATGGATGTTAAGTCCACATTTTTGAATGGTATGCTTGAAAAGGAAGTCTACATAGAGAAACCATAAGGATTTGCTGATGAAAATAACAAAAACAAGGTATGCAAATTGCATAAGGCTCTATATGGATTAAAGCAAGCCCCTAGAGCTTGGTATGAGAGACTTCACAAGTATCTAGTGCAAATAGAATTTGAAAGAATTGATGATAACAACAACATATAAATCAAATCAAAAGAAGGTAAGGATATCCTTGTATCTGAAATCTTTGTGGATGACATAATTTTTGGAGGAAAGGAAGCACTTTGCAAAAATTTTGGTGACAAAATGAAACATGAGTTTGAGATGTCTATGTTTGGAGAAATCAAGTTCTTTGTTGGATTGCAAGTACATCAACTAAAACATGGTATATTCTTGACACAATCAAAGTACATCAAAGAGATACTCAAGACGTTTGGATTGGAAGACTCCAAACCTGTCATCACACCAATGGCAATAGGACATAAGCTATCCAAGAATGATGAATCAACTAAAGTCAATCAAACAATGTACAGATCCATGATTGGAAAACTACAATATGTTGTACATAGCAGACCAGACATAGCATTAGTAGTTGGAATAGTGGCTAGATTCTCTGCTAATCCTAGAGAAAATCATCTCATGGTAGGAAAAAGAATAATGAGGTATCTCAAAAGAACTAATGATTTTGACCTATACTACAAAAAGAATGAGAAGTTTGAGCTCAATGCATACATAGATGTAGATTGGGGAGGAAACATTGATGATAGGAAAAGCACAAGGGGAGGAGCATTATTCTTAGGTAAAAGGCTAGTTACTTTGACTAGCAAGAAACAAACATGTACATCTCAATCCACTGCAAAAGCAGAATATGTGGTAGCAGCAGTCAATTGCACAAACATTGTGTGGCTCAAACATCTATTGAAAGGAATGAAAGAAGATGTAACCAAACCTATGATACTATATTGTGATAATACAAGTGCTATAAACATATCCAAGAATCCAATAATGCATGCAAAAATCAAGCATATTGTAATCAAGTATCACCATCTCAGAGAATTGGTGGAAGAAAAACAAGTGAAGATGGAGTACATTCACACAAAGGAACAAATTGTAGATATCTTCACCAAACCATTGCCCAAGGATACTTATGAATATCTTATAGGCAAGTTGGGGGTACAACCCCTAACTCAAGCAGTCTAAAGCAACAAACAAGCTACCTTGTGTAATACTCCAAAATTGGCACATTGCCATGATAACAATTCTGGTCTATTTCTGATCATTCCTAAGTCCTATTTCACTAGGCAAATTCTGATTCTACTACTTGCTACTTGACTTAAATGTCAGATGTAGAAAACCCTAATTTACATTCATCATGCTTATTATTTAATTCCTATAGTATTTACTCATATTATTCACATTAAACCTATTGATTAATATTTAATTTAATTATTAAGTATTTATACTTTAATTAAATTAAATTATATCCTAAGGCTAATGTACTATGGAATTAAATTTATTTAATTTAATAAATATGCCTATTCTAATTAATTAAATAGAATTATATTTATTAAATGAAAAAGGTAATTATGAGAACATATCTCATTTTATTAAATTAAATATCTCACCAAAATCTCTCTTCAGTTCAAAAAAAGGAAATTCCTAGTTCATTGTTGATAAAAAAGGAATTAAATCAGTTAACTCCTTATTCTACTCAAATTAAATAAGTTAACTCCTTATTCTACTAAAAGGCCCCGCAGTTAACTCCCTTTAATTTGGAAATCTTCCTTTATGATTGAACTGCAATTTTAATCTTGACCGTTGATTGAAATCGATCTCAACCGTTGATAGATTTCAAGAAAGTCTATTTAAGAGACCCTCATCTCTTCATTTGGAGAGGATGAGTTTTGAGAATTTGCATCGAATTGCTGCTGGAATTCATACTCACATTTGCTCATATTTTACATGCATTTGCATCATTAGCTTAATTTCATTTAGTATAATATGCATATGATTAATCTAGTTTCCTTTACTTGTTCTTAGATTAGAATGCATTTCTCATTCTAGACTACTTTTCACAATCATATAGATTAATTTCATTTCTTAAATCCTTCGTTCTTAGAGGGTCTAGTTGCTTAACACCTCAAATCTGAGGATATCTAACAAGCAAAATCCCTTTAGATAGAAGGCAATAGGTCGCCTTGACGGCTGATTTTCGGATGAACAATCCAATGTTCATTTCGGGATGAATCTGCATACAATGACCATTTTGAACTGTCTATGTTAGCATACGCTGCATATTTACAAATACATTTCTGGCGCTCATTGTGGGGCCACAAAAATCAAATTTTTTGGCCTTTTTTTGCATTTTTAAAATTATTTTTTTGTTCTATGTCTGTACTATTCTGTACAGATTCGAGAATCTTCATGCGAAACTGTTCATTTTCACGCAAGGATCCAAAATCTTCACATGAAGATTCTCTCTGCATTGTGTGAGAAAGTTCATGAGAGTCCAAAACTTCGCGTGAAACCTGTTTCTTCATGCGAGCCATAAAACTTCTTTGCGCAAGCTCAAAACAATTTCGCACAACTCTGTCAAGAATTTTGCGCGAGACTCTACTGACAGAGGCTTTTTTTTGCACTAATTTTCATGTTTTCTAGTTTTTCTGCTAACTGCTCACTATTTCTAGTTTTTTTGTGTTTTCTAATTTTTTAGAATAACATAACAGCGATTTGCGGGACAATTCAAAAAGCATGATAAAGTTGCTAAAAATAGGTAAAACATCTACTAAGCGTGTTGCGAGGATTACTAGATAATTCTCTTTGATTGATAACACTTTATTTGGACCTAAAACGAACATCTCTCGTGTCAAGCCTGTGTGTGTTTCCTTCCATATTCTTATTTTACAACACATGCATATTTTGATACTAGGTTGTTATCTCCATTAGTTTTCATCTAGCAAGCTTAGTTACTAGTGATAGATCTAATTAGCTATCTTGGGTTATTAGACTCACTAATCCGTCAGCCCCTCATTTCACCCTGTGGTTGCAAGATCAGCACCACGTTAAAGGGGAGGGGTCTACAGGAAAGAAGTGTTAAATGCTCCACTAAGAAACCCTTTTGTGCTTTCTAGAACTCACTAGTTTTTGAGTTGTGGACTCGTGTTGGCTTGTGTGAGGGGTTAAATGTTCCACATCTTTGGACTCACCTCACATTAGTTAAAGCATTAAGTGTACCACCTTGTGCTCTTTGATTGCTTTCCGATAGATTTTCTTTCAGGAATTAACATCTGTACACACATAGTAATTAGACCCCATGAACACTATTTGTGGATCTTGAGAGAGTGGGTTTTTAGTGAAACTCTTCTCTACGAAAGATTCCTTGTAGGTGGGGAGGATACTTTGAGCATCTCACAGATAGATGAATCTTCAACTTGTTGATTGAGGCATCCTTTCTTTGGAGAGGTTGATAGATCACTGGGCGTTGATATCATAGATCTTTAAGAGATACTCTTAGTTTAGCGTGTTAGATTAATCTGTCTGCTTTGATTAGGTTAAAAGGGAAAAGGTGTCAAAACCTTGAATCTGGATGCTCAAGTCCCCTTGTGGTACACTATTGTGAGTTGGTCACCTTTAGAGAGGGTTAACCATAGTAGACAATCACTCTATAGGAAAAATTGCGTTGATGGAACTTCGAGTGGTAATAGCCATTTTTGACGTGGTAGTGAAAACCACTATATAAATGTCCTTGTAGAAGAAATCTACATGGGTGAGGTTCATTGTGGATTGTCAGATCTCCCTATCAACTCTTGAAGATTAAGTTCTCGGGCTATATTAAAACCTCGGTGCGCTACGATTAGAGGTCACCCCTGTGAGTCATAAAAGTTGCAGAGTCAAAACATTACTAAAAACCTTCGATAGGCCAACTTTTATTTTTTAGGAATGTGTGCAATGATTGCAAAACCTTTCAAAAACATACACAATTAGCTCTCTTAAGAATCAACATGTACTAAGTCACTTGATTGTTCATGCATAAGGTTGCTTTTTCCCTTGCTCATTGTTTTCAGACATGCTTGATATCACCTGCTTGCTGTTCTATGTGCTTATTTATCTGCTTGCTTACTAAAACGATCAAATTTGCCGCAATTAGTTGTAGTTGTAAAACTGGTCTGCCTTGTGCAAAATCATTTGGGTCTCGTGCGAAATCATCTGGTCCTTGTGCGAAACAATTTTGTTCTCACGTAAAATTAAACCTCTATCATTAGTCTTCGCGTGACCTTGTGAAGATTTTCATGCAAAATTAAAACACCGTTATTGACCTTCGGACGATTCCTAAAATTTATTTGCGTGGCCTGTAAAACTTCTTCGTGCGGCCTATAAAGGTTTCTCACATGAGACTTTGTGTCAGCATTACCAATTTGGATCTGTTTTAGCTATCTGCGGCCTGCACACTGTCTTTTTTAGCATCGATTTATCACTCTTTTTCTGCAAACAGTCTTAAAATAGTGACACTTCGCTTAGCTAAAGACTTGTATCTTGTACTTTGACTAGTCTCATCTCATAAGTTTTTTTTTGGTCCTCAACTTAATGCTTGTCATACTTTGTGTCACATTGGTCATAATCTCTGGCTATTCTAGCCTTTAAATCATACCATTTGTTCCTTAGTGTACAACATTCTTGCTATTATCTTGTCCTTTTTGAGACTTAGTCTTAGTGTAGTCCTTGTCTAGGTTCTAGTCCTTGTCTATGACTGTTGCAACTAGAAGGGGCAACGTGTTTTATCTCCATAACCTTAAACGTGGTCATGTTGGGGGTCATAATCATGCCAGAGGTCACTTACCTTTTGTTATGCAATCTGTATCCAGTTCGGCTAGTGAGGCATCTTCACGATCTCTCACCTGCAAACATTTTCCATAAATTTGCAAAAAATTAGGAATCCTTTGTGCCAAGAGGATACTGAGATAGGTAGAGATCCTACATTCCCAAACATGATGTATGATCCTTTCTTCGAAGAACCTTTTGAAACACAACATATAGAAATTGAATACATTCCTATAATGACTAATCGTGAACCTGAACATGGTAGTCATAGTCGACATCAAGAACCACATAGGAATGAAAAAGAGAAAGAGAAAGACTATGACATCGACGAGGAATAGGAAGAGGTGGAAATACTCCCTAAACACATAGCAAAATGTCAAAGAGACAAAAACTTCCAAAAGGTCATAGGAATCCTAATGAAAGAAGAGAAAGAAAAGTACTTTCTCAAACTTGCCCAAGAGGGAGCGAAATTACCTTCTCATTTCAATGTGAAAACCATTGTCACACCTGAAGAAGAAACTTAGACTTTCAAACTCCAAAAAAAAATTGAAAATTATGCAAGATCAATTGGCTCAGATGATGCACAAGAAAGAGAAACCAACAAAGACATACACATTGGACGCTCTTTGTTCATTTCCATTTGACAAAAGCATAAACATGCTGCTTTCCACGAGGCATAGAGCTACCCAAATATGATAAGTACTTTGGTACTACTGATCCCTAAGATCACTTGTGGGAATTTGGTTCTTTGTCTATGGAGTTTATACATGATCAAACCTACCTCATGTGTTCATTCCGGCATCTACTACCTCTCGCAGGTAGTCCTACTGAACTGCATCTAAGCTGTGAATGTCTATGATGGATTGCCCTGGATCCATCCGTACTGGCCAACCCTGCCTAACATCCTTCTGCAACCTAGCATAGGCGCAGTACTTGGCCAAAATATTTTGTGGTCGACCGTACTGCCACCACACTCATGAGATCACAAATCTCTCAATAATAGATGTCATCCTACCTGCCAGAGGTTAAGAATTGAACATCCATGGTAACTCTCTAGGGGCATCATCCTAGTCCTTTGTCTCTCGCTAGGGTCACCATACAATAGACACCAGGTCATCAAGATGTATCCTCCACTACTCTATCTTACCCAGGTGGACCTGGGTAATATGCCCTCGATATCTGCATATATAGGGCTCCATGGGCTCTCTGGCATCCTCAAAAATTGGCCTACATAAGGGAAGATGCTCCTAGGCCCAAATTTGCAACACGTATACCCCAACTGTCATGGTCTTCTTCTCATGGAAGATGACCTCATGCATCTCATGGAAAAGGTGAGCCAACATGCACTGACCCAACCTAAAGATCTCAGGTGCCTTTAGCATCCTGCGGAGCATGACTCCCCACCCACACTCCAAACCATGCTGTCCTCTGTCAGGACATAGGAAACAACTAAAAAATATAGCCAACACAGCTGCCAGCCTGTGTGTCAGTCTATAAGTGTACATAAGCTCATTCCATCTGATGGCCCTGCCCCTCAGTAGCTCTCTCCCGAACACAATAGATAATGCCTCTGTCCCTGCTCAGGGCATTGTATCATAGATGACTTGAGTACCATGAAAGGGGATCCTTAGTATCCTCCATATGTCCTCAGGGGTGATCGTCATCTCACCCATCGGCAAATGAAATATGTTCGTCTTCAAATGGAAATGCTCTACCAATGCAATGAGCAGGCCGTGATTCACCATCACAACTGAAATCTGGCACAAGGAAGACAAACCCAATTGGGCAATGTGTGCCTGATCAGAGTCATCGAGACTCTACAATAGCTCTCCATATGGTGGAAAATGAGACCTAAATGTGACGTTGCCAAAAACCCCCTACACGCACAACAAGAAACAACAAAAGAAACAATCAGTATTAAGTCGAAACGATGCAATGAAACAAATTAAAATGCAATTTTTGAGCGTGAAAATAAAAATTTTAAACATAACTATCATGGAATTTCATGCAAAATTCGTGAAATCTCACGCAAAATTCGATCAGTTTCGCATGAAATCATTCTTTTTTCACAGGAAGAATCATGCCATCACGCGAAGAAAAGATCTATCTATGTGAAAAAAGATCTATCTGCGTGAGAAAAGATCTATTCATGCAAGAAAAAAATCACCTCACGTGAAGAATCTAATTCTTCGCGCGAAACATAATGTCTCACGCACGAATATCCTCCCTACCGCGTGCGAAGAAATAGCGTACCCTATTGCTTCGTGCAAAAAAAGAAGATCTTTGCATGAAAGCTGATAGGTCTCGCACAAAGAGAGATTAGACCCCCTAAAAACATGCTAGAACGTGCAATAAATGACATCAAAATGCGTGAAATTGAAAGTACAAAGGAAGGGATTCGATGACTCACCAATGGTCCGTAGTTTGTTGGGTGGCTGTGATGTCTGGAGCACTCAAATCGATGATGTCTCATGCTAACTGCCATGTCTCTCTCAGAAGAAAAAAAGTACAAATGAATTGAAAATGACCCCTTGGGCCCTTATATAACTATTGACCCAATTTTTCAAAGTGCTCAAATTTGCGTAAAAATCACACCCCTAGCTAATTTGACCATTCTGAATCCATTTTTGAGACCGAATTCAGAATTTGACACATATAAGAGCCTCAAAAATGCATTTTAAAATTTTGGGGACTGACACGATTGTACGCTTGTGCAACCCAAATCTTTTTGATACTTTGTGATTCTTGGAATCCTTTTTTCTCCATATTTTCAAAATCCATTTTGAAATAGTCAAATCAAGTCAACTATGGCTAAATCTGGTCAACTTTTGGTCAAAATTAGTCTTTGCGACTTCGCAATCATTTCATAACAACTCTGAATTTTCTTTGGATTATTCTAATCTCTTCTCTTTTCTTCAGGTCATTTTGATCTCTTATACATTTTGCTACATCTCTGATTTCTTCTATATCTATTGATATATTGCTTCACATCTATTTCTGGTGTATCATCTTTCAATTTCACTCTTGAGGGGGCAAGATGATTACATCATTGAATACCTTTTGCTTGGGGCATCTGGTTCCCATCTTATGTCCTTATCACTTGGGACGTCTCATCACTTGGGGCATCTTGCTCCCTTCTATCTGGCATCTTTTCCATCTATCTTATCTTTTCATCAATTGATCAACCTTATAACAACTCTTCTCAAAGTTTGATGGAAAGGTATTGGGGATAGTCTAAACCCTAACTCCTGAGGATCAACCCTCATTCTAGGGATGATTCTATGACTCATGATTGGACCTTGTTATATTCTTTTTTAATCTTTTGGGTATCTAGGTCTTCTATCTATATCCTTGAAGGTTAAGCTCCATACTAGAGATAATCTTCTAAATGCTTTCAATTTCGAGTATCTAGGTCTTCTATCTAGATCCTTGAAGCTTAAGCTCTATTCTGGAGATAATCTTCTAAATGCTTTCAATTTCGGGTATCTAGGTGTTCTATCTAGATCCTTGAAGGTTAAGCTCCATTTTGGAGATGATCTTCTAAATGCTATCAATTTTAGGTATCTAGGTGTTCTATCTAGATTCTTGAAGGTTAGGCTCTATTTTGGAGATAATCTTCTAAATGCTATCACTCTCGGGTATCTAGGTGTTCTATCTGAATCCTTAAACGTTAAACTTCATTTTGAAGAAACCTTTTAAATGCTCATTAATTTCAGGTGTCTAGACATTCTGTTTGGATCCTTAAAGATTACGCTCCGTTCTGGAGATAGTCTTTTAAATGCTATCAATTTAAGGTATCTAGGCATTCTTCTTTGATTCCTTGGGATTAAGCTCTGTTCTAGAGATAATCCTTAAAAGCTTATCAATTGGTCTCCATGTCATCAATTTCAGAACCAATCTCATCTTTGCATCAAGCTTTTTGATTTTCTTTGAATTGAACGTGTTGTTTGCACATTCATTCAAAGAGGGGCAAAATGTAATACCCCAAAATTGGCTCATTGCTATGATACCAATTCTAGTCTATTTCTAATCAATCCTAAGTCCTATTTCACTAGGAAAATTCTTATTCTACTACTCGCTACTTGACTTAAATGTCAGATGCAGAAAACCCTAATCTGCATTCATCATGCTTATTATTTAATTCCTATAGTATTTACTGATGTTAGTCACATTAAACCTATTGATTAATAATTAATTTAATTATTAAGTATTTATAATTTAATTAAATTAAATTATATCCTAAGGCTTATGTACTATGGAATTAAATTTATTTAATTTAATAAATATGCCTATTCTAATTAATTAAATAGAATTATACTTATTAAATGAAAAAGGTAATTATGAGAACATATCTCATTTTATTAAATTAAATATCTCACCAAAATCTCTCTTCAGTTCAAAAAAGTGAAATTCCAAGTTCACAGTTGATCAAAAAGGAATTAAATTAGTTAACTCCTTATTCTACTCAAATTAAATCAGTTAACTCCTTATTCTACTCAAAGGGCCCGCAGTTAACTCCCTTTAATTTGGAAATCTTCCTTTATGACTGAACTTCACCTTTCATCTTGACCGTCGATTGAAATCGATCTCAACTGTTGATGGATTCCAAGAAAGTCTACTTAAGAGACCCTTGTCTCTTCATTTGGGGAGGATGAATTTTGGGAATTTGCATCGAATTGCTGTTGAAATTCATACTCACATTTGCTCATATTATACATACTTTTGCATCATTAGCTTAATTTCATTTAGTATAATATGCATATGATTAATCTAGTTTCCTTTACTTGTTCTTAGATTAAAATGCATTTCTCATTCTAGACTACTTTGCACAATCATATAGATTAATTTCATTTCTTAAATCCTTTGTTCTTAGAGGGTCTAGTTTCTTAACACCTCAAATCTTAGGATATCTAACAAGAAAAATCTCTTTAGATAGAAGGCAATAGGTCACCTTGCCGGCTGATTTTCAGATGAACAATGCAATGTTCATTCCCGGATGAATCCACATATAATGACCGTGTTGAAGTGTGTGTGTTAGCATAGGCCGCATATTCATGCATACACCTTGCATCAATAAGAGTAGATCATTGAAATATCAGAAGAATGATGCAGAGGATGAAAACATGAACAAAAATTTTAGATCAGTCACAAGCATGATGATAGAGGAAGAAAACATGAAATGCAAAGCTTATATTTAGCATGTTGAAGATGCTACATCTTTGGCATTTATGTTAAAGAGGGAGGTTTATGAGAAACTGATCAATAAAAGGTAAGAGGGAGATGTATGAGAATGTATGAGATCAGTAGTAGACCAAATAAAGAGAGATGAAAGAGGGAGATTCAAAAGAGATAAGAAACTGATCAGCAAGCAGCTATGAAGGATCAAGAATACAAAGTAAGGATGTAGCAGTCAAGAGGGAGAAGTTGAACAAAGGATTCAGTTTGTATCAGCAAAAGTGAGAGACATGGTACAAAAAGGAAGATATGTAATGACAACAAGTTTTCTATTTGGTATATAATTTTGGTGGTAACTAAGTTGATCAATTGATTAGTTTGGTTTGCCATCAATGTCAAAGAGGGAGATTGTTGGAAATGATTGAAAAGATCTTTGAATGAAGAATGATGGAAATGGTAAAGAATGTTTTCAATCATTATTTTTTCATTGATGTCAAACTTGCTAACTACAGGAATGACAATTGCTTAATTGATCCAAATACTATCAATTGGTTGATTCACAAGGAGGAGTTAATCAACAAGATGTAACTAGAGCACCTAGAGAAAGGTTGAAGTTATGATGTTGTAATGAAGTATAAGGATCAACTAAGCTATTGATGAAATAGTGTATTGATGACATACTCTAAGACATAGGGAATGGACACACTAAGGCACATCAAAGATGCAAGGCTTAACTAAGTCATTTGTAAACTTGACTAAGTTCATTTGTGAGAGCCAAGCAAATTCTTAGTTGAAGCCAAGCAAGTTCAACTTTAGTGTGTGCTGAGCAATTCTTCAGGTGCTGAGAAAGATCCTTCAGGTGTCGAGTAACACAAGAAGTTAATAGGTGCTGAGTAATGTAACAATCCTTCAGTTGTCGAGTAATGCAACAATCCTTCAAGTGCCAAGTAACATAGTAATCCTATAGAAGTTGAGTAACACAGAAGGTGCCGAGCATTAGTAAACCAATGATGCCGAGTTGCTACATTATTTGTTAAGTCAAAAGATTCACCAAATCAGTAAAGATAAGTTTGTTACATTGAATTTTGTGAATTAGTTGGATGATAAGGATGATGAGTAGATGTCACAAAATTTTATGTAAACCATGCAAACAAATTCAAGGCGAATACTGACAATGTTTCTAGAAGAAACAATTAGGAGGGAAAACAATATCATTTTCTCAGATGAATTCAAGTTGATGAGAGAGAAGACTTGAGCAAGAAATGAAGAATAGAACTTCTTTATAAGGAGTCACAGGTTAGAGATCAAAGGGGAGAGAGAGTGAGTTGGTCATAAGTATGGTCATGTGAAGAAGCCAAGAGAGGGCTAGTGTGAAGTGTCAAGAAGAGGACACAATGAGAAGTAAGCACAGAGAATCAAGACTCTGAGTTTATCAAAGTGACCATAGAGTGCACTGGCATAATGACTGAAAGAACTTAAGGAGACAGATCTTGAAGGGTGGACAAGCTGTTAGCACTGCAAGGAAGAAAAGCCAAGCAAAGAAAACAACTGAAGAGTGATATGAAATTTGTAAGGTTAGAGTTGCAATCTTTATTAGGTCAAAACCTTTCTAATACTTTCTTACCATTGTATTAGATATTTAAATCCTACATTGCTAGGTTAGCTTAACAACTAGGTGGATAAGCCTCAGGGAAAGGATAGAAGATCCCCAGGAGAAGGATAAGAGATCCTTAGAAGAAGGATATGAGATCCTTAGAGAGGGATAAAAGATTCTTTTGAGAAGGTGACTATAAATCCCATGGACTTGGGTGGGCCTAACAGCTCTATGTAAATCCTTTAACAGGGTGAAATTCTAAGTTGAATGTTCTTAAGTCGTCTAATAGTGCACACTCCTAATAGAGTGTAGAAATTCTTTAACAGGGTCACATCTGACAGTGTGTAAAGCCTTTAACAGGGAAGGCCTTTAACAGGGAAAATAATTAGAAGTGGTTGAAATTAATTGCACAGTTATTTTGTGGGTGTCATCCCCACCCTAGTTTTACCTTTTTATTCCGGTAGGGTTTCTAGGTTACCAAAATCCTTTGTGTTATGTGGTGATGCATGTTTACTTTTCATGATTGTTTAATGTTTAATTGCATTCATGATAATTTCAATTATATGCCATTAAGGATTTGACAAAAAATTGTATTGGACATTATTGTACCTTGGATAACTGATTCCCCCCCTCTCAGTTATTCTAAAAGATTTCTAATAATGTTGACTCAGATTTGGTAGGAGATATTGATACTAGGCAGAGTACTACAGGTTATGTCTTTACTATTGGTAGGGCAACGGTGAGTTGGGTTTCTAAGTTACAAAAGGTTAATGCTTTATCCACTATAGAGGTAGTGTATGTTGTTGCTACAGAGGTAGGCAAGGAGATGATATGGCTTCAATTCTTTTTGAAAGAATTGGAACACCCTTAGAGGGATAATTATTTGTTTATAGATTTCCGAAGTGCCATTCATCTTGTAAATAATTCAGCTCTACATTGAAAGACTAAACACATTCACTTATAGTACCATTTTATTCAGTCAATTTTGGATGATGGATAGTTAAAACTAGATCAGATACATATAGATGTCAATCCAGTGGATATGTTTATGAATGTAGAGTCAAGGCAGAAGTTAAATTCCTAGAAGCCCTATGTGGTAGCGATATTGCTACAAGATCAGTCTTCAAGTGGGAGGTTGTTGTCTAGTGTTGAGTCCGATCAGTCCCTGAGTGGGAGATTGTTAGTTTGTGGTGACTGATCAGGGAATTATTGTACATACTTCATAAAATGTTTGGCTAGTATTCGCTAATTTATGGCTGACATGTTGTAACTCTAAAGTGGAAAAAATACTTGTATAAAAGGGCTTAGGGTTAGGGATTGTTTTAGTGTGAGTGATGTAAAAATTTATTCTTAAGGCAATATTGAGTTGTAACTGATTACAAATTATAATTAGGTTGTAATCACTGGTTCATAAGAATATCAAATTTGTTGTTTGGTGTATGTAGCCCAGGGATTGGGTAAACCACATTAAATCTTGGTGTCTTATGTTCTTTTCTATGTGATCTATTATTTTTTGATATTGTTTATATTTGCATGGAATTTTTATTTCTATTTGAGGTTTAATCCTAACATTTTAGTTTTCTAGAACCTTCATGTTGATCATAATTAGGAGATATGTAACATTCCTATGCACTATCATTTTTGACATGGTCAATCATGCAATTTACATTATGATCTAATAAAATTTGATTCTCTAAATTTTTAATCATGGCATTATCATTATCAATTGGTACATTTTCATTCCCCAACTACACATATTTATTATCTAACTCTATGATTTAACCTTCGATCAATACATTGTCAACTTGACTCACATTTAATATACCTTGTCTCTTCCTTCGATGATTTACCTTGTCCCTTTCCCTATATGCTGCAATGTCTTCATTTGATACCTTCCTTTTGCATTTAGGCTTTCAATGACTACTACTTGCCATTTAGAAAACAATACCAAAGACCTAATGATACATTAGAACATTTTTTGATCCTATAGGCCCCAAAAAATCAGTTTTCTACAAATCTATGAAAATCACCCAAAAAAATTGGGATTGTCAGGTCTCCAGTGATAGCGAATACGTTGGAAAAAGAATTCCAATATTTTGGGCACTCGATCCCATATCGGGTATCTGATCCCAAATTAGATACCCAATTTGATATGGGGTACCCAAAACGGATGCCCAAATTTTGGAGGGAAGTCAAAATTTGGAATGTGTGGGCAATGTGAACAAATTTGATTATTATATGATTATTTATTATGCTTTACTAATATTAAATATAATATAATAATATATTATTACTATTATTATTATTATTATTATTATTATTATGACTTATAAATATAATATATTAATATATATATGATTATAATATTATATTATTATGATTTTTACTATTATTATTAAATATAACATAGTAATATATATTATTATTATTATTATAATGACCTATATATATATAGGGACCTATTTGGTTAGTTTGAATGCGTCGAAAGGGGTCATAGTTAACCTATGACCCCTTTTGATGCGTTACATGACAACATATATCACTAGAGTCCCCAAGGCCCCTAGGGATGTTGATAGGGGTCATAGGTTAACCTATGACCCCTTTCAAAGCATTTCATGACGACATATGTCCCTAGGGGCCCTAGCAATGTTGAAAGGGGTCATAAGTTAACCTATGACCCCTTTTGATGCATTCAATGACAACATATGTCCCTAGGGGCCCTAGGATCCCTACAGACCCATTTGGTTGGTTCAAATGCATCAAAAAGGGTCATAAGTTAACTTATGACTCCTTTTGATGCATTTAATGATAGCATATTTCCTAGGGACCTTAAAACAATGGGAACCCATTTGGTTGGTTATAATGCATTGAGAGGGGTCATAGGTTATCCTATGACCCCTTTCAATGTATTTGGTCCCATTATGTTGGTTCAAATGCATCAAAAGGGGCCATAGGTTAACCTATGATCCCTTTTGACATGGTTCATGACAACATATGTCGCTAGAAGCCCTAGAACCCTTAGGGACTAATTTGGTAGGTTCGAATGCATTGAAATGGATCATAGGTTAATGTATGACCCCTTTTGATACATTTCATGAACCCCTAGGGACCTATTTGGTTGGTTTGAATGTGTTAAAAGGGGTCATAGGTTAAACTATGAACCCTTTCAATACATTTCATCACAAAAAATGTCCCTAGGAGCCCTAGCACAACTAGGAACCTAGTTGGTAACATTTCATGACAACATATGTTCATAGGGGACCTATGACACCTAGGGACCTATTTGATTGGTTCCAATACATCGAAAGGGGTCATAGGTTAGTCATAGGTTAACCTATGACCCCTTTCGATGCATTTCATCACAATATATGTCCCTAGGGGCCCTGGGACCCCTAAAGACATATTTGGTTAGTTTGAATGCATTGAAAGAGGTTGTAAGTTAACCTATGACTCCTTTCGATTCATTTCATGAAATCATATGTCCCTATGGGCCCTGGGACTTCTAGGGACCCATTTGGTTAGTTGAAATGCATCGAAAGGAGTTGTAGGTTAACTTATGACCACTTTTGATGCATTTCATGACAACATATGTCCTTAGGGGTCCTAGGACCCCTAGGGACCTATTTGGTTTTTTCCAATTCATCAAAAGGGGTCATAGGTTAACCTATGACCCCTTTCAATCCATTTCATGAAAATAGATCTCCCTTGGGGCCCTAGGACCCCTAACAACATATTTGGTTAGTCTGAATGCATTGAAAGAGGTTGTAAGTTAACCTATGACTCCTTTTGATTCATTTCATGACAACATATGTCCCTAGGGACCCATTCGGTTGGTTCAAATGCAGCGAAAGGGGTGTAGGTTAACCTATGACCCCTTTTGACACATTTCATGACAATATCTATCTCTAGGGGCCCTAAGACCCCTAGGGATCCATTTGGTTGGTTCAAATGTGTTGAAAGAGGTCATTGGTTAACCTATGACCACTTTCGATGCATTTTATGACAACATATGTACTTGAGGGCCCTAAGACCACTAATGACCTATTTGGTTTGTTCTAATTTGTTGAAAAGTGCCATAGGTTAACGTATGACCCATTTTAATGCATTTCATGACAACATATGTCCTAGAGGTGCTAAGACCCCCAGGGACCCATTTGGTTGGTTCCAATGTGTCAAAATAACCTATGACCCTTTTTGTTGTATTTCATGACAAAATATGTCGCTAGTTACCCTAGGACCCCAGGAAACCTATTTGGTTGGTTCGAATGCATCAAAAGAGGTCATAGGTAAATCTATGACCCCTTTCAACACATTTCATGATCACACATGTCCCTAGGGGCCCTAAAACCACTATGGACATTGAAAGGGGTCATAAGTTAACATGTGATCCCTTTCAACACATTTCATGACAAAATATATCACTGGGGGCCCTAGGACACCTAGAGACCTATTTGGTTGGTTTGAATGTGTTAAAAGTGCTCATAGGTTAACTTATGACCCATTTCAATGCATTTCATGATAGCATATGTCTCTAGCATCCCTGTGACCCCTAGAGATCCATTTGGTTAGTTTGAATGGGTCCCTAGGGCCCTCAAGGACATATGTTGTCATGAAATGTGTCAAAAGGGGTCATAAGTTAAGGGATCATAGGTTAATGACCCCTTTCAATGCATTTCATGACAACATATGTCCATAGTGGCCCTATGACCCATAGGGATGTCAAAAGGGGTCATAGGTTAACTTATGACCCTTTTTAGTGCATTTTGTGGAAATATATGTCCCTAGGGGCTCTATGAATCCTAAAGACGTATTTGGTTGGTTCAAATGGATTGAAAGGGTTCATAGGTTAACCTATGACCCCTTTCAATTTATTTAATGACAACATATGTCTTTAGTGGCCTAAGACCAATATGGATCCATTTGGTTGGTTTGAATGGGTCAAAAGGAGTCATAGGTTAACCTATGACCACTTTTGACAATTTTCATGGCAGCATATGTCCCTATGGGCCTTAAGACCCCTAGTGACCCATTTGGTTGGTTCAAATGGGTTCCCAGGGCCCTTAGGGACATATGTTGTCATGAAATGAGCTGAAAGGGGTCATAGTTTAACCTATGACCCATTTCAACTCATTTTATGACAACATATGTCCCTAAAGGGGTCATAGGTTAACCTATGATACTGACCATTTTCAATACATTTCATGACAATGTATGCCCCGATGGGCTGTAGGACTCCTACGAACATGTTTGGTTGGCTCATGTGTTAAAAGGGGTCATAGGTTAACCTATTACCCCTTTCAATGCATTTTATGAAAACATATGTTCTTAGGGGCCCTAGAATCCTAAGGGACATAGAAAGTGTTCATAGGTTAACCTATGACGCCTTTCAATGCATTTCATGACAACATATGTCCCTAGGGACCCTATAACCCCTAGGGATCAATTTGGTTGGTTTGAATATTCCATGCATTTCATGACAAAATGTCTCTAAGGGCCCTAGGATCCCTAGGGAGTCATTTGGTTGGTTCAAATGCTTCAAAAGGGGTCATAGGTTAACCTATGACCCCTTTTGATGTAATTTGTGATAAAATATGTCTCTAAGGGCCCTAGGACCCCTAACAACCCATTTGGTTGGTTGCAATGCATTGAAAGGGGTCATAGGTTAACATATGACCCCTTTTGACACATTTCATGACAACATATCTTCGTAGGGGCCCTAGGACCCCTAGGGACCTATTTGGTTGGTTTGAATGCATTGAAATGCTTCATAGGTTAGCCTATGACCCATTTTGATGCATTTCATGACAACATATGTCTGTAAAGGCCCTAGGACCTTAGGGACCCATTTGGTTGGTTCAAATGCATAAAAAGTTTAACCTATGACCCCTTTTGATGCATTTCATGACAACATATGTCCCTAGAGGCCCTATGACCCCTAGGGACTAGTTTGGTTGGTTCAGGTGTCTCAAATAAGGTCATAGATTAACCTATGACTCTTATCGATGCCTTTCATGACAACATGTGTCCCTTGGTGCCCTAGGACCTCTAAAGACCCATTTGGTTGGTTCTAGTGCATAGAAAGGTGTCATAGAATAACCTATGACCCCTTTTGACCAATTTCATGACAAGATATGTCCCCAGGGGTCCTAGGACCCCTAGTGATCTATTTGGTTGGTTCTAGTGCATCGAAAGGGGTCATAGGTTAACCTATAATCCCTTTCGACACATTTCATAACAACATATGTCCCTAGGTGACCTTGGATCCCTAGGGACCTATTTGGCTAGTTCCAATGCATCAAATTGATGTATTTTATGAGAACATATGTCCTTAGGGACCCTAGGATCGCCAGGGATCCATATGGTTGGTCTGAATGCATTGGAAGGGGTCATAGATTAACCTATGAACCTTTTCGATGCATTTCATGACAATATTTTTCCTTATGGGCCCTACGACCCCTGGAGGCCCATTTGGTTGGTTCAAGTTCATCAAAAATGATCATAGGTTAACCTATGAACCCTTTTAATGCATTTCATAACATCATATATCCCTAGAGGCCCTAGGTCCCCTATGGACCTATTTGGTTGGTTCTAATGCATCAAATGTGGTCATAGGTTAACCTATGGCCCCTTTCAATGCATTTCATGGGGTAAAAAGCATAAGCTTTCATCACCCTTTTGTAAAGGAAAAGGCTAACAAAAGTATGTTTTTAGGGTAGTTGGATTGTAGCCTTCAATTCATGCATAGAATTAGAAGGAAAATACTCGCAATATTTAGAAACAACCACTAGTAGGCCCATGATCCCTGTGGGACTTTAGATACCCAAACTGATGCCACCTTCAATAGATGACCATTGCTTGGCATGGCTTGACTTGCAAAAACCCTATTCTATTCTAGTGGCCTCCTTTGGCAACGAATCCATTCTCACAAAACAAGATTTGGCTACCTTGGCACTGGGCTTAGAAGATAGTGGGCTTCCATTTTTGCTTATTCTTCTACACCAGATGACCGATGAGTTCCTCCACAGCTTTTTGGAGTGCACACAAGGAAGGGGGCTCTTGGTGATGGAGTGGGAACTCCAGTCACACATTTTGGCCCATTCTTCTATGAGAGCATTCCTCATTCATTGCAGGTGGACATTAGTGAGTGAAGGATTGAGGTTTGGGGTACCCTTTATAGGTCTTCAATTGCAGCATGATCAAGGCATAAATGCTAAGCTCATTGTCCACAAATTCAAGTTGGGGGTGGAGCTCAAGATGAAGTAGGATGGTTCTTTTTCCAAGGAGGATGTCGATAAAGCTCTTTAGACATTAACAGTGGAAGAGGAAGGGAGATAGATTAGATATCACGTTTAAGAAATTGGTGGAGTATTGACTAGAAATAATTACGAAATCTATTACTCAAATGTCCAAAATTTTGTATCTCTCATCAAACAGAAGGTGCCTTCCAAATAGGCATTTCACTAGTACTAGCACTATAGTGATCAAATTATGTGATAGCATAAACATTTACACTTGTATCAATTAGTTGGATACTACATGTTTTAAGTTCTTAATGATGTTCATTTCATCTGAACTATCATCATTGTTATTTTTTAGACATTTGTATTGTTTCACATATTAAATTACAACTGTAAATCTTGATTATACATTTTAGGCTTTGTTTAGATATTTTTCAGTCTGATTGTTCTTTAAAGTTTTGTTTTCATATTGAACAAAATTTACATGTTTAAGGTCCTGTTAAAGGCACGTCTTTTTTCCACCTGTGCATAGTAGTCATTGTTTTAGATTAGCTTGGTTTGGTGCCCTCTAGGGGGGACTAGTTAACCCAACTTATCCATGTGTCTTTAGACTCAACGTTTTGTATTCAACATATTGTGTTTGCATTTTGGTCAACTTTACATTGTTCATTGGTTTTTATTCCTCAGGGCCTTTTCAGTCTGTACTCTCAGATTCTTCGAGTCAAGCATTTTCTACATAATTATTCTTTATATTTTCATATATAAAATTTAAAGATTCTAAGTACTTATATTATTCTAGAAATAATATAAAATTAAATTTTGTAAATATTATAAAAGAATATTTTGAATGAATATATATAATTATAATATATCTTGGATATTGTATTATAAAAGAACAATTTGAAAAAGATTTATATAATTATAAGATAAACAAGACTTCTTTAGACCTAATATTGACATATTTAAATCTAACAAAATTTGCCTTTTGAATGCCTAACAATAGTTATATATGCATAATATTCGATAAATAACAGTCATATCTCAAGTCTGTTATGTAACTAATACAATGAAAACTTAATTATTTTTCTGAAAATAAACATTTTCTTAGTGATGCTAATCTTTGATTTAATCTTTAAATATTTAAAAAGATTTTCAATAATTGTATAAATAGATATTTTTAAAATTCCAAATTACGTGTCATATTAGATATAAAAATAAAACATAGCCAACAAATGTTTAAAAACTTATAATATTTTGTAAATTTTAATTTTTTGATTATAATAAAATTATTTCTTATTTAATTTTAAATTATTTTATGAAATAATAGTAATTATAAGATAGGCAAGAGCCTCTAACACATCGGTAAATTGAGAGCTTCTCATTGGGAGGACTTGATTAATACATATTAATAAATAATCTTAACAATAATAATAAATAATCTTAACAATAATAATGAACGGATGTGAATATAAAACTAAAAACTCAAATTAGAGGAAGGTATTGTTTTATTACCATAAGAAAGAAGTAAAATTTTTCCATAAGAAGCAACAATTATAGATTGACCTCAACTAATCTGTCTATTTATAAGAAGAAAAACATGACTAAAACCAAAACTTGATCAATGTGGATGGTAAATACAATTGATTTTGTATATCCATACATAATTATGCATTATTCTTTTAAACTAAATCTTCCTTAATTTTTCACCATACTAATAAAAATCAAATTATGAATCAAGTAAAATATTAAATTAAACTACTTATTAATATATTATTAAATTTGAATCATTTTATTATAAAAAATATAAAATTAAATAAAATTTTAGCTAGATACAAAACCATTACAATTACTTTTTAAAAAAATTTAAAAAATCACAAGCAAGTGTCATATAGTAATTTAAATACAAATGAGGCCTAATCAAAGAACTTGTCTAGAAAATCATTCATGTAATAACACAGTGTGACTATCTAATTATGGACATAATTAACTAAGACTTTTTTAAAATTTAAACCTTTTATTTTGAGAGAAACTGCTACATCTATTTTGTTGTTATGCAGGGTCATTTTCCTGCATGGATACAACTGCTCTTTTGCATAGAGATCTTCAATGATTTAAATGTCTTTCTAGTGCACTTTGAAGAGTGACTTGGATCTAAAAAAAGTAGAGACTAATGGAAGAATTTTAAAAAACTGGAGGAGCTTTGATATGGGTCCATTAGCCTCTAGTATATAAGATAGAAGGAATGGGTCTTGGCCATCAATACCTATAAGGTTATAATCTTGAGTATTCTAATACATCATTCATTAATCTCAATCTAGATCACACTACAATATACATTTCTTGTTCTATTTCATTTCAATACCCAATTCCAATCAAGACATGAGTCCATCTTGAGATCAAAATGTTCCATGGCGAGATATGTTGTTGAGGAATTGGATGATTGGTGTTGACAACTTATAAATTACCACACAATCAACAAGTTCACAAAAGTAAAGATAACCTTCCCAACTTCAAATATATCCACACCTATAATACACATGGAAGTCTCTTAGTGTAAATAGAGCTCACAAACCAATTGTGACATCATAAAAGTTCACATGGGCAGTGTGTGCTTAGTAACATCTTTTCAATTGCTTTGCATGGACTACCCAAGTGAACTTTCATGATGCATCAATATAATATGGAATGCTAGATTTAAATATAGAATATAATATTTAAATTTTAGTAAAGTAATATAATATTTACAATTTTGGTCCATTCTTTAATGATGACTTGTAAAAAGTGATTTGAAATATGAAAAGGGATATATGGACATAATGGCTATATAGTATAGCATTAGATTTCTTTGATCCTAACATAAAAAAATTCCTGGTGTTATGTTAGCCTACAATTAACAAATTACTACTTCTAGCCCAAAATAACCCTTGGCACTAACCAATCAAACTATTCAATTAGTCACAAATAGAGTTTTTGAAAAGATGTTACACATTGAATGCAACCATAAAGTTTGGGTTCTTTTCTCTAGGAAGTCACACATTATATATGGTAAAGTTTCAATTGTATCTTTTTGGAAAGAATGTGGTAAAAGTTCTAGTTTATTTTTAGACTCTAATTTTTATGATTGTGCATTGAACTATGATCTAAATCTATTTAGAATTCAGATGGAAACTTCGCTTGGAAAATAGTTCAGCTAGTGAAAGGGGAAAAGATTTTACTTTTTCATGTATGTTTCATTATACTATTGCTCTCCATTAAATTTTGTTTCTATTTTTGGAGACTTCTAGCTCTCTTAGTTCCAATGGATGTGTCATACCTCTAGGATTGAAATGTAAATAAATAAATTAGAGCCTAGGCAGTGAAAATTAAATAGAAAAATAATTACAACTGATAAGATATAATTAACACATTATATGTGAAGGATTTGATGAGAAAAAATGAATAGATCCAGTAGAACACCTACATGCAAGAACCTGGCACAAAGAAGAAAAAGACAAGAGAAGGAAAGGGTTTGACTTTGAAATATGCAAGAATATATTATTAGACTAAGAGAATAAGTAAAATTATACAATGGATCAATCCTTAAAGAAGGAGATTGAAAAACCTAAAAGAGAAACCCTACGAGATAAATGACATTTAATAATTAATATTTAATTATTAAATAAGAATGCATGTCCATAAATTGAGATCTTAGTAGTGAGTAAAGGTAATTTAATAATTGAAATTAAATTAATCCTTTGCTCTAACACCCTCCATTAAGATGAGAAACAATGTAGGTACAAAAAATGCAAGGAAAAGAAAGGAAACTATAATGTTGAAAGCATAAATGGGTCTTGAAAAAAAAGCTTGTTGGAGTATCCAACATAACCAAATGTGTAAAAAATAGAGAAATAAGGAAAACCACATAGGAGAAACCCTACTCCAAAAGGAGATAGAAGAATGCTAAAAACAAAAGAAGGAAGGAAGGACTCATCATTGAGACCTCCCAAGGACAACGTCCTTCACCCCAAGCATAGAGCATAGTTGAAGATACCACAGGGATGTAAAAGGTTTAGTAAATATGTTTGCAACATGTTCAATAATGGGAATATACTCCAAGATAAGAGAGCCATCCTAAATCAAATGCATGATGATGTGCATATGAAGCTCAATGTGCTTGGTCTGCTAATGCTCAACTGGGTTGTAGGAAATGTGCATAGCACTTTGATTGCCACACCAAAGAAAGGTGGAACTATCAGGCAGAAAGCTATGCACTAAGTGGTAGCTTGTGGAGTTCATAATCATTCTTGACAGCCTTGAATAGAAAACTAGAAACCTCATTTCAGTAGTATGAAAGGAGTGATGTACCAACTCCATGTTATGATGGTTCCTTGGCTTTTTAAAAGCCACATCAAAGCCTACTTAGAGCTCACCAATAAGTTGGTTGCTCATAGTCTTAAGATTTTCTTGCTCTCCACTCCCCTTAGTATCAAATGGATTAAGCAATAGCTACAACCCATGCCAGAGATCGGTCTACTGGAGCTTCCACTACCCTCCATAGATGGACTACCCACAAGCGTTGAGTCAACTGCAAATTTGAATTGAGGAGGAACATTTCAACTTCTCATTAAAGAAATGGATGAGTGGGAGAAACCATTCAAGGCCCCACTAAAAATAATTTCACTGGATTTTGTAATCCACGACATGATGCAATACTCAGCTTCTCCCATGCCTTCCAAACTAGGCATTCCCACCATATTTTTTGTCATCACATCCCCCGCATGTGCAAGCTTTTTTCTTGACCATGAAGCTCCCATGATATCAAATGAGCGCATCATAATCACAACTCTGATGATGCTATCACCCAATTTCTCCTTAGGGCACATCCACTTTGCACCATTTGATGCCTAAAAGAAGATTTATGTATTCATGAAGATGGAAGGGTAGACTAGCATGGCAGAGTGGTGGAGCATGTGTTTTCAGGGTAGCTAGATTGTAGCCTTCAATTCGTGTGTAGAATTAGAAGGCAAATACTTGCAATATTTAGAAACAACCACTGTTAGGCCTCTGCTCCCTATTGGGCTTCAAATGCCTAATCTAATGCCACCACCAAAAAATGATCATTGATTGGCATGGCTTCATTTGTAGAAAGCCTATTCTGTTTTGGTTGTTAATGGTTATTAATACCAACTCTAGCAGTTATTAACTCCAACTCCACCTAAACTGAAGCTATAAGTTATGTGCAAATAGACATGGCTAATGCAAAGTTGACAAATGCTAATTCACCATTTTTAACTTCCAATTTAGATTAGTCTTCTATGTATGTAGGGGAAGGAATTTTTTTATTCAATTCATTTAATTATGATAACTGTTGTAAATGAAAAAGCTCTAATTTTTTATTTCTCTGCTCTATTCAAATTATAAGTTCTTCTTTTTTATTTGCAAAGAAATATGTTTTTTCCTCTTTCCTACTAAGGCTATTAATTTCACATGGTATCAGAGCTTATTCATGTGAAAGGAAAAATATAATCTTCTCTATTGCAAGTATAGAAAATTAGAACTGAAAATGGAATCTCTAGCTTCTATTATTCTCACACCATACAACTACTTTGATTAGAACCCTAAAATTTTACTTCAACTCTGAAGTAAAGGTCTCTATCGAATAGTTAAGAATAAAGAGGTTGATCCCAATTCAGTCATAGAGAAATATAAATACTTCAACTGTATGGATGAAGCATTTGGTCTATTATGCTTGTCGATATCTTAAGAATTATTGTTCCATGTTGAGGCATGCACAACTCCTAGTGAAGTTTTGGATACCTTGAAAACCTTATTTGGAAAGCAAGAAAAAATGCGAGGTCATATCCTTGAAAGTGAGCTCATCTCATTAGATCCAAGGAATTTTTACAATATCCAAGATTGCTTCACAAAGTTCAAAGCTTTGTTGCTTCAACTAAAAGGATGTGGTATTGATAAGTCCAATGAAGAAAGTAAGTTCTTACCGTTCTATGAAAATTGGGTCTAGAATATGTAGTATTTGTTTCTTCTTTCCACACAATTAGACTCACAACAAGAGAAAATTAGAAGATGCCCACACTTAGTGCCTTTATTGAGTCTCTAATACATGAGCAGGATAAGCTTATTAAAACCGATACCTTGAAGAATTTCAAAGCTCATGCACTCATCATGCATACAACTAGAATGAATAACTCTAAATCCAATCAACAATCCAAAGGAAAATGGAAGAAGGATTTAGATCCAAGAAAGGAAGGTAATCCAAAATATTTAGATGGGTCTAAAAGTTTGAAAGAAAAGGACACAAAGGGCAAATCAAAGTGCACCTATTACAACCATGGGTATCATCTAGAATTATCATGCATGAAGAAGACCATTTATCTCATGGTACAGACACTTCAACAACATAATCTTGGAGGATTTATTCCTGAGAGTGCTAAGAACCAGAAAGAAAAAGCACCAGAAACCAAAGGTAATGCTCATGCCTTGATAGCTATTCATTCTTCCTCAAATGCATGGATCATAAATTTAGGAGCTTCACACCACATGGCAGCGACAAAAGATGCCCTTTCACCTTTGAAACCATATTTTAGTTCTCCTATTCTCATGGGAGATGAATCTCCTATAGAAGCAACTAGAATTGGGAAGGTAGAGCTTGGAATTGGAAGTTTTGAGAATGTCTTGCATATCCCAAAACTTTCTATAAATTTACTTTCTATGTATCAAATGACACATATTAGAACTGGGAGGATAATTGAATTCACATTAGATTTAGTCATGACCTATGACATGCAAGACAACTCCAAAATTGTTGTTGGTAAGGTGAATCATCAATCTCATTTGTACACTTTCTCTAATTTTGTTGCAAAATTAGATTCTACTTAACTTCTAATACATGCAAATGATGAAAGTAGAATTTGGCATGAAAGATTTGGACATTTGAATTTTAGATACATGCAACAACTTAGCAATCAGGGAATGGTAAAGGCTTGCCTACCATGGAATTCTCTAATGTAGTTTGCGAAGGTTGTGCTCTTGGAAAACATCTAGAAGAATAGTTTCCCAAGGGAATCTCATGAAGAGCCTCTTCTCCTCCAAAGCTTGTTCATAGTGATTTAATGGGTCCTTTTCCTAAGCCTTTCATGAGCAAAGATAGACATGTCCTTACATTCATTGATGATTACTCAAGGTACACATGGATATACTTTCTTAAATACAAGTGTGAAGTGTTTGAGAATCTCAAGCTTTTCAAAGCCCGTGCAGAAAAACAATCTGAAAAATTGGTTAAGATCCTTTCCATAGATAATGGGGGGAGTATGCCAACAATGATTTCCAAAATTGAAGCAGGAATATAGTTGTAGAACATAGTTTTGTATACTCCACAATAGAATGGGGTAGTTGAAAGGAAGAACCTATCATTAAAGGAGATGGCTAGTTGCATGTTGCATGCTAGGTCACTTCCCTCAAAACTATTGTTTGAAGCAATCAATTGTACTTCCTATATCTAAAACAGATATTTTCACAAATCTATTAAAGGAAAAACTCTTTTTGAAGCATGGAGAGGTATCCAACTAGTGGTCACTCATTTTTCATATTTTTGGATCTCATGCATGTTCTCACATTCCTACTGATAAAAGGAAGGCTTTGGAGCCTCAAAGAAAGGAATGTATCTTTGTTGGTTATCTAGATGGTGTAAATGGTTATAGATTGTTGGATCTTTCTACAGAACAACTCTTGATTGAGAGGAGAGTATATTTTGATGAAAGTTCCATGCTAGCATCTCAAATGCAACATGCTACCACTTCTGTGCTTCCTCCTTTCACAGATCTTGAAGATGATGGAGATACCACAAATCTAATTTTAGATTCATCTGAATTTGATGAACGTGAACATGAAGATGCATGTCTCAATTGGGATTCTAGTGATAATTTAGCATCTCCTATGAGGAGACAAAAACCACAGAGCTTGGCTGATATATATGTTGCTTCTCATGCATTTTCAGCTATTGATTCCATTATTCCCATGCATGCTTATCTTCTTCAAGTTTCAGATCCTCAAACTTATGTAGAAGCTATAGGGAATCCTCATTGGGAAGCTGCCATGGACAATGAGTACAATTCTCTTATTGCAAACCAAACTTGGGAGTTGGTTCCACTTCCAACCAATCATAAAATTGTCAAGTGCAAGTGGATCTATTGAACAAAGAAACTAGCAAATGGTCAAGTGAGTAGATAGAAAGCAAGGTTGGTAGCCAAAGTTTTTCAACAAGTTCAAGGCATTGATTATGATGAGTCTTTTTCTCTTGTGGCAAAAATGAATTCCATACGATTGGCTCTAGCTATTGCAGCATCAAAATAGTGGAAGATTCATCACATGGATGTGAAGAATGCTTTCCTTCATGGTGATCTAAAGG
Organism: Cupressus sempervirens; assembly: GCA_028749045.1. Classification (NCBI taxonomy): domain Eukaryota; kingdom Viridiplantae; phylum Streptophyta; class Pinopsida; order Cupressales; family Cupressaceae; genus Cupressus; species Cupressus sempervirens. Next base: position 175,241,302 of record CM053793.1, read on the forward strand.
AGGAGATCTACATGGAGCAGCCACAAGGGTAAGTACTTAATTCATCACTAGTATGTAAGCTCAAGAAATCACTCTATGTCCTCAAGCAGGCACCTCGTGCTTGGTATGCTAAAATGGATTCTTATCTTCTGTCTCAAAAATTTGTGAGATGTAAATCAAAAATTTGTGAGATGTAAATCTGATCCAAATGTTTATATGTTGAGAACATTTGACTCTTTGTTGCTCATAGTACTCTATGTAGATGATCTACTAATCACAAGTGATTCATGCTCAACAATTGCGGCAACCAAGGTAGCTTTGCATGATACCTTTGCTATGACAGACATGGGCCTTCTCAATTTCTTTCTTGATCTTGAAATCAATCAGAATGAATCACGTATCATAGTTGCTCAAGCCAAGTATGCAAGAGATCTCTTGGTTCAATTTCACATGAATGATTGTAAATCAGCACCCACACCTTTTCTATCCGGGGTCAAGTTGGAAGATCGAAAAGATACACCATTGGCTGATTGCACACTCTATCGCCAGATTGTGGGAAGCCGTCTATATCTCACTCATTGTCATCCAGATCTATCATATGCAGTGGGTGTTGTTTCAACACAAAGTTGACAAATGCTGATTCACTGTTTTTAACTGCCAGTTTAGATTAGTCTGCTGCATATGTAGGGGAAGCAATTTTGTCATTCAGTTCATATAATTATGATAACTGCTGTAAATGAAAAAAGTTGCAACCTTTGATTTCTCTGCTCTGTTCAATATTGTAAGTTCTGTTTTTCTATTTGCAGAGATATGTGTTTTTTCCTCTTTTCCTGCTAAGGCTGTGAATTTCACAGTGGTGGTCTCCTTCGGCAGCGAATGCATTCTCACGAAACAAGATCTGGCTGCCTTGGCGCTGGGCTTAGAAGACAGCACGCTTTCATTTCTGCTTATTCTTCTCCACCAGACGGCCGATGAGTTCCCCCACGGCTTTGTTGAGCGCACGCAAGGAAGGGGGCTCTTGGTGACGGAGTGGGCGCCCCAGTTGCACATATATTCTGGCCCATGCTTCTACGGGAGCGTTCCTCAGTCATTGCAGATGGACATCGGTGAGTGAAGGATTGAGGTTTGGGGTACCCTTTGTAGGTCGTCCATTGGAGCACGATCAAGGCATAAATGCTAAGCTCATTGTCCACGAACTCAAGTTGAGGGTGGAGGTCAGGAGGAAGGAGGAGGATGGTTCTCTTTCCAAGGAGGATGTCGGTAAAGCGATTCGGACATTAATGGTGGAAGAGGAAGGGAGACAGATCAGATCTCGCGTTCAAGAAATTGGTGGAGTATTGACCAGAAACAATTGCGAAATCTATCGCTCAAACGTCCAGAATTTCGTTTCTCTCATCAAACAAAAGGCGCCCTCCAAATAGGCATTTCACTAGTACCAGCACTGCAGTGATCAAATCGTGTGATAGCATAAACATTTACGCTTGTATCAATTAGTTGGATACTATATCTTTTAAGTTCTTGAAGGTATTCATTTCATCCGAAATATTATCGTTGTTGTTGTTCAGACATTTGTATTGTTTCACATATGAAATTACAAGTGTAAATCATGATTATACTTTCTAGGCTTTATTCAGATATTTTTCAGTGTGATTGTTCTTTGGAGTTTGGTTTTCGCATTGAACAAAAATTAGCAAGGTCGGCACGTCTTTTTTCCAGCTTTGTACAGTAGTCGTTGTTTTAGATATTGGCCCAGCTTAGTGCCCTCCAGTGGGGACCACTTAACCCAACGTATCCACGTGTCCTCAGTTTCAACTTTCTGTATTCAACAGATTCCATTTGCATTCCCTTCATTGGTTCTATTCCTTGTGACCTTTTCGGTGTGTAGTCTTACATTCACCAATTGAAACATTTTCGATATAATTATTTCACATATTTTTATATATAGAATATAAAAATTAAATAAAAGATAAATATAAAATTTAAAGTACTTATATTAATAATATAAAATTAATTTTTTTAGATATCTTAAATTTTATATTATAAAAGAATATCTTGAATGAATACATTTAATGATAATATATCTTAGAGTGTATTATAAAACAACAATTTGAAAAAGATGTATTTAATCATAATATAAGAAGAGACATCTTCAAAATTAATATTAACTTAATTAAATCTAACAAAAATGGTCTTTTGGGTTTCTAAAAGTAATCAATCAAAATTGGTCAATTCTGAAATACAATATTATATCTCATGATAAGGATAACAAAATGGAATAAATCAACTATTTGAACCCATTTGAAAATATACACATGAACATTTGAAATAAAATTAAATAAGCAATTATCCTTAAATATTGATTTTATATTTGAAAAGGGATCCATTACCATAAATGAAAATTTTATTCAAAAGTGTGATTCAAGGATATCCATTGTTTATTCCAAAATGAATATTTTATTCAAAGTAAAATTCAAGGATATTCATTCTATATTCCATAATGGATATTTATTTAAGGTGGAATTCAAAGATATTCATTGTTTACTCAAATTGGATTTAAATCATTTCTTTATTCAAATTGGATTTATAAATCATTATTTTATTAAAATTGCTCATTATTCTCTTCAAAATGGAGTCTTCATTTTGAATAAAACCTCCACTTATCAATTTTTAAATCAAAGAATATTTCCTTAAAATTATTTTTAACCCATTTTTACTTTCACCATGGTAAATTCTAAATTTTACACCAAGCCCTTCCAAAAATCTATAAATAGAAGGCATTCTAAGAGCTAATGAAAGAAACTCTAGAGCAAAGAAACCATGTCAGATTAGGCATTCTATCTTTCAATTCTATTTCTAGCATTCTTTCATTTCTAGCATTTAATTTCAATTCTAATTCATTTCTATCTTAACTTTGCTTAGTTTCTTAGCTTGGTTGTACTTCATGCTAGCTTAATTTCATTTCAATTCTAAATTTGAATCTTCCATTCATGGTAGCTTGAATCTCTTATTTTAGGGGTGTCATTGTCACTAATTTGCTCTTAATTCTGAGAACAATTAATTCCATTTACATACTCATTCCTTACCTAGAGAACAATATGGCAACTTGATTGGGTTTATGTGCTTTATTTTGACATATTTCATATACTAACCCTATGATCTAACGTCTTATTGAAGTATGTTTATTTTACAAATACGTGATCTAAATTTAAGATACACATTGTTAGCACCCACCATGGGGCAAGAGATGAAAGTTTGAAAAACCATTTGACATTGAGATGATTCTTCTTCTTCTTCTTAATAATAATAATAATCTCCATGGAGGGTTATTTTTTATATAAAAAATGATTTGTCATGGAAAATTAATGTAGCTTGGTCTTGATGTATCCAATTTATAACAAATTTTATCGCAATTCTATTTTAATAATCATTTTATGATTTTTCATAAAAATTAGAAAATGTAGAACAAATCAAAGAATTTTGATCTAAATTTTTTATTGAAGGTTCTTGATGATAGCTAGAGAGAATAGGAATTTTTAAAGATTTTTCTAATAAAATCCGTATTTTAAAATTCTATTTTTTTATTTTCCATATAAAAATTATTTGATGCCACAAATCACAGCATTTTGATAAGAATTTTTTTCCAAGTTTTGGATAATGGTTGGCAATGATAGTAAAAATTTTAGATTTTTCTAATCAAAACTCTATTTTTAATAATTTTAAAATAATTTTTCATTAAAAAATTCATTTGTCATGCATATCACAAAATTTTAAAAAAAATTCATTTGCCACGCAAATCACAAAATTTTTCTAAGACTTCAAGAGACTTCAATAATTTTTTTAGATATATATATATATATATATATATATATATATGTTGTACTTCATGCTAGCTTAATTTCATTTCAATTCTAAATTTGAATCTTCCATTCATGGTAGCTTGAATCTCTTATTTTAGGGGTGTCATTGTCACTAATTTGCTCTTAATTCTGAGAACAATTAATTCCATTTACATACTCATTCCTTACCTAGAGAACAATATGGCAACTTGATTGGGTTTATGTGCTTTATTTTGACATATTTCATATACTAACCCTATGATCTAACGTCTTATTGAAGTATGTTTATTTTACAAATACGTGATCTAAATTTAAGATACACATTGTTAGCACCCACCATGGGGCAAGAGATGAAAGTTTGAAAAACCATTTGACATTGAGATGATTCTTCTTCTTCTTCTTAATAATAATAATAATCTCCATGGAGGGTTATTTTTTATATAAAAAATGATTTGTCATGGAAAATTAATGTAGCTTGGTCTTGATGTATCCAATTTATAACAAATTTTATCGCAATTCTATTTTAATAATCATTTTATGATTTTTCATAAAAATTAGAAAATGTAGAACAAATCAAAGAATTTTGATCTAAATTTTTTATTGAAGGTTCTTGATGATAGCTAGAGAGAATAGGAATTTTTAAAGATTTTTCTAATAAAATCCGTATTTTAAAATTCTATTTTTTTATTTTCCATATAAAAATTATTTGATGCCACAAATCACAGCATTTTGATAAGAATTTTTTTCCAAGTTTTGGATAATGGTTGGCAATGATAGTAAAAATTTTAGATTTTTCTAATCAAAACTCTATTTTTAATAATTTTAAAATAATTTTTCATTAAAAAATTCATTTGTCATGCATATCACAAAATTTTAAAAAAAATTCATTTGCCACGCAAATCACAAAATTTTTCTAAGACTTCAAGAGACTTCAATAATTTTTTTAGATATATATATATATATATATATATATATATATATATATATATATATATATATATATATATCGGTAAGAGACCGAAGCCAAGATTAATTATTATGTATTATTACTAATTATTATTTTATTAAGCACAGATAGATTTGAACCCAAGACCTGTTTGATAAGAGGCTCACAATTTACCATTGTGTTGTAGGCTCTTGCCTAATATTTTTATTATTAATAAGTTTTTTTACAATTTTTTCATAAAATAAAAAAACTTAAATTATGACCCAAATCTCTGAATTTTGATCTAAAACTTTTGTTGTAGCTTTGCAATGATATCACGAGTCTTCAATAAAAATTTCAAATTTGAGCTAGAGCTATTGCAAAGCAAAAAAAACCCTAAAAAATGTGCCCAACCTTTGCTGGCTTCGAACAACATAAACCTAAACCTTTTTTTTTCTTTAAATTATGGCTGTTAAAGGTTCATAATTTATTTTAAGTAAGAAATTGATTTCTTTGACATAATTGGAACTAAGCCTATGCTCTCAACTCTTTGAGTTGATCAGAATGCCAAACCTTACAAAAGGGTCTATTGGAACCAATTTGGGATAGAAAAAACACATAAGCTAAATATGAGCCTCTTGTTCTACTAGCTTAAAGGCTAATAATTGCACATCTTGCTTGTTGCATTTGAGAAGTTGGAGTAGTAAGGATATGCTCTCACCCTTTTAAGGGTGATCAAACTCACCAAACTACTTTCAATTTTTATTTCTCCATGTTTTCTCATAGGTAGATTACTTGTCCATAAATGGGCATACCTCCCAAGACTTTCCTTAACAAGGCTAATGAGAGGGAATGCCTAAGGCTTGCATATTTGATGCAAGGAAATAGTGTTCCAAAGATAGCCTTCTTTGAGTAGTTTGGCAAGAGATTGTGCAATACCTTTGTTGTGCTAGTGGGAAGCTCTCTTTCTAGAGAGGTAAATTTGAACACTATTGGCTAGAGCACCACTAAAATCTTGTAGTCACTAGCTTGTTAAAGCCAGTAGATAAGAAGCCATTTTGCATTTTCTAGGCTTGTGGCTGGAATTTTGTTGTTTTTATATAATTTCAAAGTCTAAATATGATGCTAAATATATAAATGAACAATTCAAAGATTCAAACTTTCAACTAAAAGTGGGTGACAACTACAAAAGACCATCCTCTAATTAAAAATCTCAGTTAATATCTTCTAGTTGAAACAGACATTAAAGACCATCCTATGCAAAAATTGAACAAATATCAACTCATTTTGTTTCAAATGGTTTAATCTCAGTTTCAAAGTTGATTTTGAGTACATTGTTAAGAAAACTCAAAATGCTATCAAAGATCTAATCCAACATTGCAAGTTCTATTTATCCTATCACATAATCAATCTACCTATTTGGTTCTTAGCCTCAACATCAAGTTAAGCAATCCTTTTCAGGTTGAAACTTATCATGTTTTATTAGAAAAACTTACTTTTTTCATCATCATTTATCAATTCCATTTCAGCCTAACATACTTGCATTAACACAACACTTTCTTTGACATTGAGACATTTTACTTTGATTCCATCTATTACATACTAAGAAAGCATCAAACATTTAAACATTAGATGATGAAATTTTTTAATTCTTGGAGAACTAAATGATATGACAATCATGCTTGGAAAACTTAAGGCCTTGGAGGATGAAATAACAACCTTAAGAAGAAACTATTACTTCCAATCAAGTTCTCCTTCTACATCTAATTAGGATTCACAATCTTATTCAAATTGAAAAACTCCATAGTGTGCCTGTCCAATCTCCAAACAAGAGGGTACACTACAATCTCGTAATGAGAATCTTCTTTACAAGCAATTATATAAAAAAAAACCCAAGAATTCCTACAAAATAACCTTTGTAAATCCTTTGGGAGAACCATGCAAAGTAACCCTAAAAACACTTCTTGCAAAAGATCTCATTACCTTGTCTCAAATAAAATTCAATAAAGAAGATAGTAGTCTTCAGAAAGGTCAGATTAATGAAACTATTTCTACCACCTCTTCCAATGGTAATGTGTCTCCCACAACATCCAATCTAGGATACATGGCTCCATCCATTGAAGAACCTAGCACTTCTTATAACGATTATGTTTATCCTCAAGGGATACCTCCAAAAGAAACCCAAGCCAACAAAGATTGAGTTACAAGTTTTTTTACTACTTGTAAGACTAAAGATCACATATCTTCATGCATTGCTATGCCTATAAATTCCACTCCAAGTAGTTCTTGGTTTGAACTTCAAGAATCCATAATCCAAATCCAAGAAATCGATTTGCATACATGTTTACTTATTCCCTCATCTTTAGGTAAGTTAAATATTTCCTTAGTTGAGGATGCTTATTAGTATGCTTTCAGAGAAGAAGAGAAGTTGAAGAGAAATAATCAAGGTAGTTCCTAAGGAAAGAAGAAGAATGACTACTTGGAAAGGGCTAAATCAAGTGTTAAAGATGAACCAAAACCTATTGATCAGAAGAGAAGGACAAGTAGAGGTCAGTTTAAGGGTAAATATTTTAGATGTCATGAAGAGGGACATAGAACTTATGAATGTCCTAAGGATGGTGAAAGAAGAGTTGTTGTTGTGAATGAGGCTGAAAGCCATATCAGTGAACATGAGAAAGGAAATAATTTATTGACTCGACAAGTATTAGATAGTCAGAGGATGCTGAAATCTTATTAGAGGAATAATTTGTTCAAGAATCATTATAAGTCTAGCGGTAATGTCTATAATATGATTGTAGATAGTAGTAGTACTGAAAACCTTGTTTCTATGGAGATGGTTCAGAAACTTTTTACAAAGAGTGTGAGACATCCTTGCCCTAATAGTATTGGTTGGTTAAAAGATGAACATGCTTTAGAGGTGAGAGAGCAATGTCTTATTGATTTTGAGATTGGGTAGTATAAGGATCAAATGTCATGTGATATTGTAGACATGAGTAGTTGTCACATATTACTTGGTAGACCTTTGTAGTATGATTGTAGGGTTGTGCATGATTGTGTCAAGAATTTGATTATTATTAAGAAAGGTGATAGGAAGCATTCACTGATTCATTTGTAGAATGAAGAAATTAGTAGGAGGAACTTGAGTATTGGTAGCCGAGTTGAGTTGAAGGATTTTGAGAGGGTTAGAGATCAATGTATAAAGAAAGCCTATGGAGCATCGAGGCTAGATGTGAAAAAGAAGAAGTGGAACAAGGGAAAGAGTGTACAAGTTGAGGACATGGAGGGCATGTATGTGAAGAACCATTTTGGGATTTATATGCCAAATCCCAAAAGATTTTCTTCTAGCTTCTTAAAAAATCTTTTTGAACCTAGGGTGTCTAATGAAGGATCATCCTAGGCTTGTTGGCCATCTTGCACATTGGTGGGATTTGGCTTTGGAGTTAGGGGACTCAATCAATGAAGGGGGTTAGTTATGCCTGGTGGGGTTGTTGATACTCAACACTAGTTTTTTGATGCCCAGTCATGTCTGGGTTTCTATTTTGATCGAGTTGTTTGTGTTTAGTTTCTAGTGTGAACCAACTTGGCATTTAATTCTAGTTGTATTTAATTTTCGTTGTAAGATGACTTATGGCTTAAATGTGCATTTAATGTGATGGTTTATTTAATTTGTAACATACTAAGCTAACTTGTAGCTTATTTTGATATAAGTAGGGGGTCTTGTGGAGTCTTTTAGGCATAATCATTTGGCTTGGAGAAGAGGATGTTGTAGAGGAATGAACTTTGAGAAGGGCTAGTAGCTGAGGCTTGTAAAAAAAGGAGATTTATTAGTAGCCTTGTGAGCACAAGTTTAGATTTTCTTGTTGGTTTCTTCTAGAGTGTGGATCTAGACTAGCTAATGTTTGTATTAGATCTCGAGAGATCTTGTGGAACTATTACTTTCATTGTATTTGGCCCTAATTGGGAAGGCCTTATAGCCCAACACATTGAATATAATCAGTTATTTTATGAATAAAGAGTTCCATTTGGTATTATATTGTGTATCTTGTGTTGTGTTTCCATTGTGTGGTTATTTTTTGGGGGCTAGGAAATCTCCTTTGGGCATTCTCCTATCTTGTATTGCATCATTTTTGTTCACTTTAACCTTAGGAGTAATAGATTTAAATGTTGGAATCCTTAATCTAGGACAATCTTTAAGGGTTTCATCATTCCAAAATGAGAATTGAGTATTGCAAAATGAATTATTAACTCTAAAAGAATTTAGAGTTTTAACTATGGAAGAGATTATGCTTGTCTAAACCATCTCCATAAAAGGATAAACATTGTAAAATATTTGTTTATTTCTTTCCCACCAAATGGACCATATAACAGTGGTAGAAATACACAAATTCTAGATCTCTCTTACCTATCATCCTACTAAAGAGTTTTTCAAGATACTAAATATAATTATATATTTTTTCGAGTAAAAGAAAAACATTTATGTTATGTTTTTAAGAAAAAAAGGGAACATTTTTTTGTGCGCACGGGGTAGTATCTTAGAAACTAGATTTTGAGGAATATAATTTTTGTGTTTTTCATTTTGAATGCAAGACCCTCAAATGGGTCATCCAAGATTAGGTTCACTTGATTTTAGAAGAAATGTGTCCACTTATACCCTCCTTTTTGCACACCATATTGGTGCACTTACTCTCTATCTTCTCATCATAAAAAATATGGAAATTAGAAGAAGAAGGTTGTACTAACATATCAGTCAAGTTTGTTATTTGACATACACTTATTAAAATTGTAAGTATCTACCGAGCTTATTGTATAGTCAAAAGTGTTAATAAATCATTTCAGTTGTCATCGATTTCTACAGTTTCTACCAAGTCCTTTGGACAAATACTAGTGTATGTCAAGTAGTTACAAATATTGTGAAGATCAGTAATGTAAAATGAGCATCTTCGTGTATGTTGAGTTTGCCAGTGCAAATTGAGTTGTGCAAAGGTTATCGAGTTTATAGTTAATGTGATGTGAGTCTAGTGTTGACTGAGCTACTCAGTGTTAACTAAGTGACTCAATTTATACCGAGCTTGAGGTCATAGTGTTTAGCAAGCTATGTAGTGGTAAACAAGTGATTTAGTTTATATAATAAGTTTCATAGCATTCATCGAGTCACCAATGCAGACTGAGTTTAGGACTACTTGGAAGTGATTAGTATGGATTGAACATCTATATCAACCAAGTTCATGATAATGTCAAGCATTGACAGTGGATGTCAAGTATCAAAATCTCATTGAATTAGTCTTCAAAACCCAAGTATTTACATTTGAGACGACTTTGTAATATTTGTGTAAACTTGTATTGTGGCTGGCATTGTAATTGTATAATTCGATTAGTATATATGTAATGTATGGTATCAAATCCAATGTATGACTAGAATGCAAGAATCAATGTGATCATCAGAGAAGTGCAGAAAGTGAAAATTATGAACGCTACAACAATATAAGGAGCAACAAAGATTAATCTATCATAGCAAGGTGATTTGTAAACTTAAACGAATATCATTCAGCAAACCAAGTTGCAAATCAGAGATCAACTACCTGATAGGTGGATAAGTTAAATCCTTTAACAAGGTAGACCTACCAATCTTATGAAAATCTCTTTACCGAATGCATACTTAATTTTATGTTTGTAAATCTTTTAACAAGGTGGACCTAGTAGTCATTATTTCTCCTAATAGGGTAGATCATCATAAGTGATCAATGTAGGCCTTAATAGGAAAAATTTATACTACAATACTAAAGCTTGTGGGTATAATCTCCACCCTAGTTTTACTTTCTATTGGAAGGTTTATGAGTCACCAGATCTTTGTGTCAAAGTGTTATGTATTCTTTCATATTTTCAATTTCTCATGCATGTAGTTAGATCAATATTGGATTAATTATTGATTGGATTAAAGTTTTATAAGTTTTAGAAGTTACTGATTCACCCCTCCCCTCTCAGTAACTTAGCCTTTAAGAAAATTTCCAACAATTGGTATCAAAGCTTTGTGGTTCTCAAAAAAAAGTTTAATAGCTTGAGCAAAGATCAAAGGCCATGGAGATATTCAAACTTAAAAGTCTATTGATAATGAGAAGCTAGATTTGGAAATGGTTATTACCCAACTCAAGAAGGCAAAGGAGCAACTCTCTCAATCCTTGAAAAGAAGAAAAGATCTTGCAATTCCAATGAATGATCACCTCTATATTGAAGAAAGAATTGAAGACCTTCATTCAACAAGCAGCTCAAATGAAGCAAATGAAGCAATAAAAGAACTCCTAGAAAAGAATGGTTAACTACAAGAAGAAGTAAAAAAACTAAGAATAGAGCATGAAATTTAGTTAGTAAGATTTTGTGAAGTTATTGAAGAGAAAAACAAGATAAGAGAAGAGATAGAAGGAAAGAATAATGAAATCTAGCATCTATCCCTTTAACAAGTAGACTTCATTGATCAACTCCCCAATGCAAATGAAGAAATCATGAACCTAAAATCTAAAAATGAAAGATTGTGGAATGACCAAAACTCTAAAAGGAAAATGAATGAAAGAATGATGAAATTCTAAGAAAATATGAATTAGTTGAATTAGAAAAATCTCTATAGACAAAAAGGAAAACCAAAAATTGGATATACAAAAGAAGGAGAATCATCTTAGCAAGGAGCTAAAAAGAATCAAAGACCTACTTGCAATCACTATGGTATGATAGGCCATACTTCAAAAAAATATTAGAGCAATTGAAAAACAAAATTCAATCAAAAATGTTGCAATTGTAATCAACATGGTCATAGAGAAAATGAATGCAAAAAGAAACCAAGATTTGAAGGAAAATGTCACAAATGTAAGAAGCATGGGCACAAATCATCAGAATGCAAAACCAAGACATTAAATCTAGTAGAACAAGTTGTAAAAGCTATATTTGGTTTGGACTCAACACCTAGTGTAGATGTCATTATTGTAGAGAATTTGGACATATTGGAATAAATTGTGTAAAGCATCATTTGAGGAAACGAGATACTGCTAAAAGATGTTTCATTTGTATAGAACTTGGTCATCTTGCCAAGAATTTCATGAATACTGGTAGAATTGAAGATGAAAAGAATGCAAAGGATGATAACATCCAAAAATAGATGAGATAGCAATGGGTTCCAAAGTCTCTCGAGAATGCAAGTCCAACCAACGATGAACAAGTTAGTCAAGAATTGGGTGGCTCCACAATTTCTACTTCATTTCTCAAAGGAAAACTAGGACTAGGTTACCAAAGAGGACATCTAGACAAGTTCGAGTTGAAAAGGAAAAAGATCCATATCCATATCCAAGATACAAAGGAATTACTAAGTAAAAGTGTACCAGTTACTACCGAGTTACTTTCCTTATTGAGTGAGCCTAGGTCACAAATTACCAAGCAAGGTTGGGAGTAACTAAATTTCATATAGTTACCAAATAATGGAAGCCTCTACTGAGTAATTAATGAAAGAAAGTGGATGATAGTATGCCAATTTGATCTACCATTTGTATTGAGCATTTTAGAAAAAATTGATGAAAGGAATGAAATTGAAGTCATTTTCACCATGAAATTTCAAGAGCTATTGTGTAGTGTGCTCTTCAAGATCTTCTTAGTGATTTGATGAATTGTTACCAAAAGATTTTGAATTCTCTCAAACCCTACCAAGTAAAGATGATATCTAGTAGTACAAGGAAAATCAAGGATTAGACATGCTAGTCTATGGTGTGGAATGGAAAGCTCTAGATTTCATGCTTACTCCTGCCATTGCTAAAACCCTAGATCCAAGTGAAGCATAGTTGTAAATCATTCCAAAGGTACTATTGATTAATGACATTCATTCTCAATTTAAATGCACAATTAAAGATATTGGTACTTTGGAAATGGATGAATCCCTAGACCAACTATGTGTAAATAGTGTTTTGAAACCCGAACATCAACACCTTGACACAAAAGAGTTAACTCATATTCTTCACATGCCCCATGAATTCCAAGTGAATTGGATTAGGTTTATTCTTAGTTGGGTTCATAATGTATAATTATGGTTGGAACAACCAATTTTAATCACAAAAAAGATGATTCATAGAATTACTGGTCTCGTAATGTTGGCAAAGGCTAAAATGACAAAAACCCTAGGTCGGGCTAAATTAGAAAGAAAAATCCTAGTAGAATGGGATGGTAGAGGCATGAATGTAAGTAGTGTCACTAATATAGAATTAAATTTTAGTATAAATATCATTGCAGACAAGATCTACAATTCAAGCTAGTTGAATAGTGTGCCATGTGAAGCAGTTGAAATTGCATACAAGGTAGTGAAGAATAATCTTTCTCTTGACCTTGTTGAGCTACTATTGATACAATTCAACAAAAACATGGAGAGCATCAAGAGGTTAAAGAACAACCCATGTAAGTTGGGCTCTCTGTTGACTTGTTTATTCTTTTATGTTCAAAAATTCTTCCCTTCAAAAGGTTTAGTTGTATAGAAAAAAGATGTGCCAATTCCCTACTAGATTAATGAGTACATTGCTGAGATGGGAGACAACTAGAATAGTATCATGGATAACTTTTTTGATGCATTTAAAGAGAAAATGAATAGTAGATTCAAGATCCCAAGGAAATTAGTTGAAGATTACAAGGATTATGCATGTTTCATGGTAGATAGTGATAAGGTATACATTTAGGCAGTCAGATGTAGAATTGCATGGATGAATGTAAGAATTTTGCTAAGGGCAGAATTCACCCAATAACTAAGAACTCAAACACAAGCACAACTGTAAACCAAAAATGGAGAGAGTATGATCAGAATAACAATGTATTCAATAACTTGATACAAAGAGTACACTAGGAGTGCTTGAATGTAAAGTACGTATTTACACTAACAGCCCCCCTTAAGTGCAACTGAGGGGAATGCCCTTAAGCTTACAAAATAGGATGAAGATGCATGAATGGGTCTCGGCTACTAGGCCATGTAAGGTACCCATGTACATAATGATATGCAATCTCCCATAAAGTAGGGAAAGGGGGAAAACCTCATGGGAAAAACCCTCCCCCAAAAAGAGAGATGAAAGAGGATACATTGATGGATGGAGTAATCAAGACCCCCCCATTAAGACATACATCCAGTATATACAAAAGAGAATAAGAGAAGGAAGAGAAACAGAATAGGCTCCCCCCCCAAAAGAAGAATGCCAATTAGTGAAAGCTGCTTTGAGGAAGAAGCTGGTCCAAGAATGCAGAATAGTGTTCCTCCCCTTAGGAAGAAACAAAGGTAAAGGTACAATCTTGAAGATGCATGCTGGCCCTAAAACCTACTCAAGTATCCCTGTACTGATGTTGAAGTTCACCCCTTCAAACTGTGCTGAAAAAAATGAGTGCAGATCTGTCAAGGATGTCTGTTGAACCTGTTCCACTGAACCATATGTCTCCTCTACTGACAAAGAGACCTCCACTAATTGTTGTTCAAAAGGATCCACAATCACACCAACCTTGAAATATTGGTCATGCAGAGAATGGACATGAGGGTCAGAGTGAGCCCTCACAAAAATTGTAGAAGAATCATCATCAATGAGAGCATGTGTGTCCTCAAGTCTATCTCCCAAGTCAAGTGAAGCTTGAGCTGGAACAATAGATGTACCAAGATGTGATGGACCTTTCACTGTGGCAATATAGCACATGGACTATATTGATGTGACCTCTCACTGCAACTATCGATAGAACCCCACATGTCTAAACCTATTGAAGCTCTATCACTTGTATCACTATCAGTTTCCACTATGTATGATGTGCGGAGAGAAGTTTATGATAAACTCGAAGAATTTTCCTCAAAGTGAACATCCTTCTTCACAAAAATCTCATGAGTCTCTAGATCCATGAGTTTGTAAGCCTTCATATTATCTTCATAATCGATAAAGGTACAAGGCCTAGGTGTCGGTGCCTTACAACTCCTGGAAGATAGGTTTGCCCATGCTGGACAACCGAAGACTCTAAGGTGACTCACAACTAGTTTTCTACCGTACCATGCCTCAAAGGGAGTCTTTCCATCTAAGGCTAGATGAAGAGACCTATTAAGTATGTGAGTAGCATTGCTAATGGCTTCAACTTCAAGTGTAGGATCGAGAGACTTGGCCTTTATCATGAAACTTTCCATGGTCTTGAGAGTCCTAATCCTCATTGCTGCAACATCTATCTTGTGTGGACTGAATGCTAGTGAGTTTTGAAGATCAATCCTCTAGATTTTGCAAAAGTTCTTAACTCTTCTGTCAACATAGCAGTTCTTATTGTCCAGTCTTAATACCTTGATGGCTTTCCTTGACTTGTGTTCAGCATGAGCCTTGAATTTTTGAAGTTTATGAACTACTTCATTCTTATGATGAAGAAAAAAGACCCAAGTGAATCTTGAAAAGTCATCAACAAATGTGAGTATGTAGCGGCCTTGGTTGACTAAGTCACTGAAAATGGTCCTACTAATACCATGTGAACATGCTGAAGAATAATTGGTGCTCAAGAAGACTTCCCTTTATCATACTTCTCCTTGAGATTTATATCCAGTGAACAAGATGAACACTCCCCCTTAGAAAAGTTGATATTGGGTAGACCTTTGACCATGTGTTTTGAGCAAAGTTGCTGAAGAGAGCGAAAGTCAAGGTGACCAAACCGCTCATGCCATACGTTGTTGTTTGAATGAGAGTTAGTTAACAAGGCTTGAGAAGAACTCTTAGGCACAAAGTGGGAGAAGGAGTAAAGCCTCCTATTATCATTGACTTTCCTCACTGCTACCAATGAATCATCTTTTAGACAGTGCACCATCACTAAATCAGGAAGGAACTCAACCTCATGACCATTTCCAAGGTGAGTGATTTGGTAAACTGATAGTAGATTGGAGCTTAGATTTGGAACATAGAGAACATCTTTGAATTCCCAATCTTCCATTTCTACATGTCCTTTCCCTTCAACTTCCATCTTAGCATCATCTCCCATGAAAATGTGTGGCACTTGTGACTACTTCAATGAAGAAAAGTCTTTCTTTGAAGAACCCATATGGTAAGAGGCACCTGAGTCAAGTATCCATTCTGAAGAAGAACTTGTGTTGGCCATAAGTGCTTGACCTTTAACCTTTGAAGAGTTAGGAGTAGAATCCTTGGAAGTACCTGGCACTTGAATCTTATTCTTCTTGAGTAGATTTTCTAACTCATCGATTCTTTTTGTCTTGCAATGATGCTCATCATGATTTGGCTTTTTGCAATATGCACAAAAGAGTTTGTCCTTCTTTTCATTAGTTCCTTTCTTGTTTGATTGTTACACCAAGTGAGATTGTTCAACAATCAACATGTCTAAAAATGCATCAAAGGAAGGTTTCTGGTAAACAGATCCCATGGTCAACTTGTGAGTATTAAAACTCAAAAAAAAGTTAGCGTACTTAGAAGGGAGCCGCTTTAGGATGTGATGAATCAACCTATCATCCTTAATGGGATTTCCACAATCTTTAAGAAGTGCCCTATACTCATTAACTTTGATGATATAATCCTAAATTGTGTCATAATTTTTAGGATCTAAGAGAAGTAGATCATCTTCAATCTGAAATCCCTTTTCTTCATCCACTTTACCATACAACTATTCAAGTTTATCCCAAGCTTCTTTAGATTCTGAACAATTTTTAATGTGGATGAGAAGATCGCTATGTACACAACTTTTGATAACACCTAAAGAATTTTGGTCTTGAATTTGCTAATTAATGAGTTTTTTAGCATCAGTAGGTTTGGTAATAGTACCATCAACATAAAGACTATATGCTTTTTCCATTAATCTACTCCATGCAATATCTTTCCATGTAGAATAGTTGCATGAAGTTAAAGGAGGACATTTAAAACCCATGATGCAGAAATGAAAGAGCACAAAAGAGAGACACAAAAATAGAATACACACCCTCCCTTTTCACTCAATCAAAAGAACCCCCCAAAAGAGATGTTTGGCACTTTATAAGTAGTGCATTTACAATGGGCCACTTGTCAAAATGAACAAAGTGGACTTTCTGATTTGACTTTTACAACTACCTTATAAGGCTGAAATCTGTCACTTAAGCACTATAGCTTAGTTTTTCAAGAATTTTGAAAAATAATCAAAGCTTTACAATGCCAAAGAAGGCCTAATTTTGAAAGTGAGAAATTGGTCCACACAACCCTAGAACCTAACTTTAGATTTGGAAAGTAGACAAAAAAATATGCACTTTCAAAACAAATGAAACCTGAAAAGGTGACCAGATGTGCCCATACGAAGCTTTTGAAGTTGCAAAAGGCAGGATTATGTAGGTACAGTCACCAAAAAATGCAAACTTGGCAAAATTAGTGCACCAAAACTAGAAAAAAACACCACCACTTGAAAATTCAGGAAATTCTACCTGATTTCAAAAAAAATTGAACCTAAATCGGACTTTGGATGTCCAAGTTAGGAGCTCACAAAGTTAGACTACCAATCTAAAAAGCAATCTAGAGAGGGGTCTGGACGAGAAACTGCAAGTTTAATTTTGATAGTCAAATGAACATCAAAGCAATTCAAGAATGCCCTAGAATGGCATCCAAATGAGCACCAAATTTAATTCAGGCAAAAGATGACATTAGTAAAAAAAATAGTTGATCTATTTATCCTATCACATAATCAATCTACCTATTTGGTTCTTAGCCTCAACATCAAGTTAAGCAATCCTTTTCAGGTTGAAACTTATCATGTTTTATTAGAAAAACTTACTTTTTTCATCATCATTTATCAATTCCATTTCAGCCTAACATACTTGCATTAACACAACACTTTCTTTGACATTGAGACATTTTACTTTGATTCCATCTATTACATACTAAGAAAGCATCAAACATTTAAACATTAGATGATGAAATTTTTTAATTCTTGGAGAACTAAATGATATGACAATCATGCTTGGAAAACTTAAGGCCTTGGAGGATGAAATAACAACCTTAAGAAGAAACTATTACTTCCAATCAAGTTCTCCTTCTACATCTAATTAGGATTCACAATCTTATTCAAATTGAAAAACTCCATAGTGTGCCTGTCCAATCTCCAAACAAGAGGGTACACTACAATCTCGTAATGAGAATCTTCTTTACAAGCAATTATATAAAAAAAAACCCAAGAATTCCTACAAAATAACCTTTGTAAATCCTTTGGGAGAACCATGCAAAGTAACCCTAAAAACACTTCTTGCAAAAGATCTCATTACCTTGTCTCAAATAAAATTCAATAAAGAAGATAGTAGTCTTCAGAAAGGTCAGATTAATGAAACTATTTCTACCACCTCTTCCAATGGTAATGTGTCTCCCACAACATCCAATCTAGGATACATGGCTCCATCCATTGAAGAACCTAGCACTTCTTATAACGATTATGTTTATCCTCAAGGGATACCTCCAAAAGAAACCCAAGCCAACAAAGATTGAGTTACAAGTTTTTTTACTACTTGTAAGACTAAAGATCACATATCTTCATGCATTGCTATGCCTATAAATTCCACTCCAAGTAGTTCTTGGTTTGAACTTCAAGAATCCATAATCCAAATCCAAGAAATCGATTTGCATACATGTTTACTTATTCCCTCATCTTTAGGTAAGTTAAATATTTCCTTAGTTGAGGATGCTTATTAGTATGCTTTCAGAGAAGAAGAGAAGTTGAAGAGAAATAATCAAGGTAGTTCCTAAGGAAAGAAGAAGAATGACTACTTGGAAAGGGCTAAATCAAGTGTTAAAGATGAACCAAAACCTATTGATCAGAAGAGAAGGACAAGTAGAGGTCAGTTTAAGGGTAAATATTTTAGATGTCATGAAGAGGGACATAGAACTTATGAATGTCCTAAGGATGGTGAAAGAAGAGTTGTTGTTGTGAATGAGGCTGAAAGCCATATCAGTGAACATGAGAAAGGAAATAATTTATTGACTCGACAAGTATTAGATAGTCAGAGGATGCTGAAATCTTATTAGAGGAATAATTTGTTCAAGAATCATTATAAGTCTAGCGGTAATGTCTATAATATGATTGTAGATAGTAGTAGTACTGAAAACCTTGTTTCTATGGAGATGGTTCAGAAACTTTTTACAAAGAGTGTGAGACATCCTTGCCCTAATAGTATTGGTTGGTTAAAAGATGAACATGCTTTAGAGGTGAGAGAGCAATGTCTTATTGATTTTGAGATTGGGTAGTATAAGGATCAAATGTCATGTGATATTGTAGACATGAGTAGTTGTCACATATTACTTGGTAGACCTTTGTAGTATGATTGTAGGGTTGTGCATGATTGTGTCAAGAATTTGATTATTATTAAGAAAGGTGATAGGAAGCATTCACTGATTCATTTGTAGAATGAAGAAATTAGTAGGAGGAACTTGAGTATTGGTAGCCGAGTTGAGTTGAAGGATTTTGAGAGGGTTAGAGATCAATGTATAAAGAAAGCCTATGGAGCATCGAGGCTAGATGTGAAAAAGAAGAAGTGGAACAAGGGAAAGAGTGTACAAGTTGAGGACATGGAGGGCATGTATGTGAAGAACCATTTTGGGATTTATATGCCAAATCCCAAAAGATTTTCTTCTAGCTTCTTAAAAAATCTTTTTGAACCTAGGGTGTCTAATGAAGGATCATCCTAGGCTTGTTGGCCATCTTGCACATTGGTGGGATTTGGCTTTGGAGTTAGGGGACTCAATCAATGAAGGGGGTTAGTTATGCCTGGTGGGGTTGTTGATACTCAACACTAGTTTTTTGATGCCCAGTCATGTCTGGGTTTCTATTTTGATCGAGTTGTTTGTGTTTAGTTTCTAGTGTGAACCAACTTGGCATTTAATTCTAGTTGTATTTAATTTTCGTTGTAAGATGACTTATGGCTTAAATGTGCATTTAATGTGATGGTTTATTTAATTTGTAACATACTAAGCTAACTTGTAGCTTATTTTGATATAAGTAGGGGGTCTTGTGGAGTCTTTTAGGCATAATCATTTGGCTTGGAGAAGAGGATGTTGTAGAGGAATGAACTTTGAGAAGGGCTAGTAGCTGAGGCTTGTAAAAAAAGGAGATTTATTAGTAGCCTTGTGAGCACAAGTTTAGATTTTCTTGTTGGTTTCTTCTAGAGTGTGGATCTAGACTAGCTAATGTTTGTATTAGATCTCGAGAGATCTTGTGGAACTATTACTTTCATTGTATTTGGCCCTAATTGGGAAGGCCTTATAGCCCAACACATTGAATATAATCAGTTATTTTATGAATAAAGAGTTCCATTTGGTATTATATTGTGTATCTTGTGTTGTGTTTCCATTGTGTGGTTATTTTTTGGGGGCTAGGAAATCTCCTTTGGGCATTCTCCTATCTTGTATTGCATCATTTTTGTTCACTTTAACCTTAGGAGTAATAGATTTAAATGTTGGAATCCTTAATCTAGGACAATCTTTAAGGGTTTCATCATTCCAAAATGAGAATTGAGTATTGCAAAATGAATTATTAACTCTAAAAGAATTTAGAGTTTTAACTATGGAAGAGATTATGCTTGTCTAAACCATCTCCATAAAAGGATAAACATTGTAAAATATTTGTTTATTTCTTTCCCACCAAATGGACCATATAACAGTGGTAGAAATACACAAATTCTAGATCTCTCTTACCTATCATCCTACTAAAGAGTTTTTCAAGATACTAAATATAATTATATATTTTTTCGAGTAAAAGAAAAACATTTATGTTATGTTTTTAAGAAAAAAAGGGAACATTTTTTTGTGCGCACGGGGTAGTATCTTAGAAACTAGATTTTGAGGAATATAATTTTTGTGTTTTTCATTTTGAATGCAAGACCCTCAAATGGGTCATCCAAGATTAGGTTCACTTGATTTTAGAAGAAATGTGTCCACTTATACCCTCCTTTTTGCACACCATATTGGTGCACTTACTCTCTATCTTCTCATCATAAAAAATATGGAAATTAGAAGAAGAAGGTTGTACTAACATATCAGTCAAGTTTGTTATTTGACATACACTTATTAAAATTGTAAGTATCTACCGAGCTTATTGTATAGTCAAAAGTGTTAATAAATCATTTCAGTTGTCATCGATTTCTACAGTTTCTACCAAGTCCTTTGGACAAATACTAGTGTATGTCAAGTAGTTACAAATATTGTGAAGATCAGTAATGTAAAATGAGCATCTTCGTGTATGTTGAGTTTGCCAGTGCAAATTGAGTTGTGCAAAGGTTATCGAGTTTATAGTTAATGTGATGTGAGTCTAGTGTTGACTGAGCTACTCAGTGTTAACTAAGTGACTCAATTTATACCGAGCTTGAGGTCATAGTGTTTAGCAAGCTATGTAGTGGTAAACAAGTGATTTAGTTTATATAATAAGTTTCATAGCATTCATCGAGTCACCAATGCAGACTGAGTTTAGGACTACTTGGAAGTGATTAGTATGGATTGAACATCTATATCAACCAAGTTCATGATAATGTCAAGCATTGACAGTGGATGTCAAGTATCAAAATCTCATTGAATTAGTCTTCAAAACCCAAGTATTTACATTTGAGACGACTTTGTAATATTTGTGTAAACTTGTATTGTGGCTGGCATTGTAATTGTATAATTCGATTAGTATATATGTAATGTATGGTATCAAATCCAATGTATGACTAGAATGCAAGAATCAATGTGATCATCAGAGAAGTGCAGAAAGTGAAAATTATGAACGCTACAACAATATAAGGAGCAACAAAGATTAATCTATCATAGCAAGGTGATTTGTAAACTTAAACGAATATCATTCAGCAAACCAAGTTGCAAATCAGAGATCAACTACCTGATAGGTGGATAAGTTAAATCCTTTAACAAGGTAGACCTACCAATCTTATGAAAATCTCTTTACCGAATGCATACTTAATTTTATGTTTGTAAATCTTTTAACAAGGTGGACCTAGTAGTCATTATTTCTCCTAATAGGGTAGATCATCATAAGTGATCAATGTAGGCCTTAATAGGAAAAATTTATACTACAATACTAAAGCTTGTGGGTATAATCTCCACCCTAGTTTTACTTTCTATTGGAAGGTTTATGAGTCACCAGATCTTTGTGTCAAAGTGTTATGTATTCTTTCATATTTTCAATTTCTCATGCATGTAGTTAGATCAATATTGGATTAATTATTGATTGGATTAAAGTTTTATAAGTTTTAGAAGTTACTGATTCACCCCTCCCCTCTCAGTAACTTAGCCTTTAAGAAAATTTCCAACAATTGGTATCAAAGCTTTGTGGTTCTCAAAAAAAAGTTTAATAGCTTGAGCAAAGATCAAAGGCCATGGAGATATTCAAACTTAAAAGTCTATTGATAATGAGAAGCTAGATTTGGAAATGGTTATTACCCAACTCAAGAAGGCAAAGGAGCAACTCTCTCAATCCTTGAAAAGAAGAAAAGATCTTGCAATTCCAATGAATGATCACCTCTATATTGAAGAAAGAATTGAAGACCTTCATTCAACAAGCAGCTCAAATGAAGCAAATGAAGCAATAAAAGAACTCCTAGAAAAGAATGGTTAACTACAAGAAGAAGTAAAAAAACTAAGAATAGAGCATGAAATTTAGTTAGTAAGATTTTGTGAAGTTATTGAAGAGAAAAACAAGATAAGAGAAGAGATAGAAGGAAAGAATAATGAAATCTAGCATCTATCCCTTTAACAAGTAGACTTCATTGATCAACTCCCCAATGCAAATGAAGAAATCATGAACCTAAAATCTAAAAATGAAAGATTGTGGAATGACCAAAACTCTAAAAGGAAAATGAATGAAAGAATGATGAAATTCTAAGAAAATATGAATTAGTTGAATTAGAAAAATCTCTATAGACAAAAAGGAAAACCAAAAATTGGATATACAAAAGAAGGAGAATCATCTTAGCAAGGAGCTAAAAAGAATCAAAGACCTACTTGCAATCACTATGGTATGATAGGCCATACTTCAAAAAAATATTAGAGCAATTGAAAAACAAAATTCAATCAAAAATGTTGCAATTGTAATCAACATGGTCATAGAGAAAATGAATGCAAAAAGAAACCAAGATTTGAAGGAAAATGTCACAAATGTAAGAAGCATGGGCACAAATCATCAGAATGCAAAACCAAGACATTAAATCTAGTAGAACAAGTTGTAAAAGCTATATTTGGTTTGGACTCAACACCTAGTGTAGATGTCATTATTGTAGAGAATTTGGACATATTGGAATAAATTGTGTAAAGCATCATTTGAGGAAACGAGATACTGCTAAAAGATGTTTCATTTGTATAGAACTTGGTCATCTTGCCAAGAATTTCATGAATACTGGTAGAATTGAAGATGAAAAGAATGCAAAGGATGATAACATCCAAAAATAGATGAGATAGCAATGGGTTCCAAAGTCTCTCGAGAATGCAAGTCCAACCAACGATGAACAAGTTAGTCAAGAATTGGGTGGCTCCACAATTTCTACTTCATTTCTCAAAGGAAAACTAGGACTAGGTTACCAAAGAGGACATCTAGACAAGTTCGAGTTGAAAAGGAAAAAGATCCATATCCATATCCAAGATACAAAGGAATTACTAAGTAAAAGTGTACCAGTTACTACCGAGTTACTTTCCTTATCGAGTGAGCCTAGGTCACAAATTACCAAGCAAGGTTGGGAGTAACTAAATTTCATATAGTTACCAAATAATGGAAGCCTCTACTGAGTAATTAATGAAAGAAAGTGGATGATAGTATGCCAATTTGATCTACCATTTGTATTGAGCATTTTAGAAAAAATTGATGAAAGGAATGAAATTGAAGTCATTTTCACCATGAAATTTCAAGAGCTATTGTGTAGTGTGCTCTTCAAGATCTTCTTAGTGATTTGATGAATTGTTACCAAAAGATTTTGAATTCTCTCAAACCCTACCAAGTAAAGATGATATCTAGTAGTACAAGGAAAATCAAGGATTAGACATGCTAGTCTATGGTGTGGAATGGAAAGCTCTAGATTTCATGCTTACTCCTGCCATTGCTAAAACCCTAGATCCAAGTGAAGCATAGTTGTAAATCATTCCAAAGGTACTATTGATTAATGACATTCATTCTCAATTTAAATGCACAATTAAAGATATTGGTACTTTGGAAATGGATGAATCCCTAGACCAACTATGTGTAAATAGTGTTTTGAAACCCGAACATCAACACCTTGACACAAAAGAGTTAACTCATATTCTTCACATGCCCCATGAATTCCAAGTGAATTGGATTAGGTTTATTCTTAGTTGGGTTCATAATGTATAATTATGGTTGGAACAACCAATTTTAATCACAAAAAAGATGATTCATAGAATTACTGGTCTCGTAATGTTGGCAAAGGCTAAAATGACAAAAACCCTAGGTCGGGCTAAATTAGAAAGAAAAATCCTAGTAGAATGGGATGGTAGAGGCATGAATGTAAGTAGTGTCACTAATATAGAATTAAATTTTAGTATAAATATCATTGCAGACAAGATCTACAATTCAAGCTAGTTGAATAGTGTGCCATGTGAAGCAGTTGAAATTGCATACAAGGTAGTGAAGAATAATCTTTCTCTTGACCTTGTTGAGCTACTATTGATACAATTCAACAAAAACATGGAGAGCATCAAGAGGTTAAAGAACAACCCATGTAAGTTGGGCTCTCTGTTGACTTGTTTATTCTTTTATGTTCAAAAATTCTTCCCTTCAAAAGGTTTAGTTGTATAGAAAAAAGATGTGCCAATTCCCTACTAGATTAATGAGTACATTGCTGAGATGGGAGACAACTAGAATAGTATCATGGATAACTTTTTTGATGCATTTAAAGAGAAAATGAATAGTAGATTCAAGATCCCAAGGAAATTAGTTGAAGATTACAAGGATTATGCATGTTTCATGGTAGATAGTGATAAGGTATACATTTAGGCAGTCAGATGTAGAATTGCATGGATGAATGTAAGAATTTTGCTAAGGGCAGAATTCACCCAATAACTAAGAACTCAAACACAAGCACAACTGTAAACCAAAAATGGAGAGAGTATGATCAGAATAACAATGTATTCAATAACTTGATACAAAGAGTACACTAGGAGTGCTTGAATGTAAAGTACGTATTTACACTAACAGCCCCCCTTAAGTGCAACTGAGGGGAATGCCCTTAAGCTTACAAAATAGGATGAAGATGCATGAATGGGTCTCGGCTACTAGGCCATGTAAGGTACCCATGTACATAATGATATGCAATCTCCCATAAAGTAGGGAAAGGGGGAAAACCTCATGGGAAAAACCCTCCCCCAAAAAGAGAGATGAAAGAGGATACATTGATGGATGGAGTAATCAAGACCCCCCCATTAAGACATACATCCAGTATATACAAAAGAGAATAAGAGAAGGAAGAGAAACAGAATAGGCTCCCCCCCCAAAAGAAGAATGCCAATTAGTGAAAGCTGCTTTGAGGAAGAAGCTGGTCCAAGAATGCAGAATAGTGTTCCTCCCCTTAGGAAGAAACAAAGGTAAAGGTACAATCTTGAAGATGCATGCTGGCCCTAAAACCTACTCAAGTATCCCTGTACTGATGTTGAAGTTCACCCCTTCAAACTGTGCTGAAAAAAATGAGTGCAGATCTGTCAAGGATGTCTGTTGAACCTGTTCCACTGAACCATATGTCTCCTCTACTGACAAAGAGACCTCCACTAATTGTTGTTCAAAAGGATCCACAATCACACCAACCTTGAAATATTGGTCATGCAGAGAATGGACATGAGGGTCAGAGTGAGCCCTCACAAAAATTGTAGAAGAATCATCATCAATGAGAGCATGTGTGTCCTCAAGTCTATCTCCCAAGTCAAGTGAAGCTTGAGCTGGAACAATAGATGTACCAAGATGTGATGGACCTTTCACTGTGGCAATATAGCACATGGACTATATTGATGTGACCTCTCACTGCAACTATCGATAGAACCCCACATGTCTAAACCTATTGAAGCTCTATCACTTGTATCACTATCAGTTTCCACTATGTATGATGTGCGGAGAGAAGTTTATGATAAACTCGAAGAATTTTCCTCAAAGTGAACATCCTTCTTCACAAAAATCTCATGAGTCTCTAGATCCATGAGTTTGTAAGCCTTCATATTATCTTCATAATCGATAAAGGTACAAGGCCTAGGTGTCGGTGCCTTACAACTCCTGGAAGATAGGTTTGCCCATGCTGGACAACCGAAGACTCTAAGGTGACTCACAACTAGTTTTCTACCGTACCATGCCTCAAAGGGAGTCTTTCCATCTAAGGCTAGATGAAGAGACCTATTAAGTATGTGAGTAGCATTGCTAATGGCTTCAACTTCAAGTGTAGGATCGAGAGACTTGGCCTTTATCATGAAACTTTCCATGGTCTTGAGAGTCCTAATCCTCATTGCTGCAACATCTATCTTGTGTGGACTGAATGCTAGTGAGTTTTGAAGATCAATCCTCTAGATTTTGCAAAAGTTCTTAACTCTTCTGTCAACATAGCAGTTCTTATTGTCCAGTCTTAATACCTTGATGGCTTTCCTTGACTTGTGTTCAGCATGAGCCTTGAATTTTTGAAGTTTATGAACTACTTCATTCTTATGATGAAGAAAAAAGACCCAAGTGAATCTTGAAAAGTCATCAACAAATGTGAGTATGTAGCGGCCTTGGTTGACTAAGTCACTGAAAATGGTCCTACTAATACCATGTGAACATGCTGAAGAATAATTGGTGCTCAAGAAGACTTCCCTTTATCATACTTCTCCTTGAGATTTATATCCAGTGAACAAGATGAACACTCCCCCTTAGAAAAGTTGATATTGGGTAGACCTTTGACCATGTGTTTTGAGCAAAGTTGCTGAAGAGAGCGAAAGTCAAGGTGACCAAACCGCTCATGCCATACGTTGTTGTTTGAATGAGAGTTAGTTAACAAGGCTTGAGAAGAACTCTTAGGCACAAAGTGGGAGAAGGAGTAAAGCCTCCTATTATCATTGACTTTCCTCACTGCTACCAATGAATCATCTTTTAGACAGTGCACCATCACTAAATCAGGAAGGAACTCAACCTCATGACCATTTCCAAGGTGAGTGATTTGGTAAACTGATAGTAGATTGGAGCTTAGATTTGGAACATAGAGAACATCTTTGAATTCCCAATCTTCCATTTCTACATGTCCTTTCCCTTCAACTTCCATCTTAGCATCATCTCCCATGAAAATGTGTGGCACTTGTGACTACTTCAATGAAGAAAAGTCTTTCTTTGAAGAACCCATATGGTAAGAGGCACCTGAGTCAAGTATCCATTCTGAAGAAGAACTTGTGTTGGCCATAAGTGCTTGACCTTTAACCTTTGAAGAGTTAGGAGTAGAATCCTTGGAAGTACCTGGCACTTGAATCTTATTCTTCTTGAGTAGATTTTCTAACTCATCGATTCTTTTTGTCTTGCAATGATGCTCATCATGATTTGGCTTTTTGCAATATGCACAAAAGAGTTTGTCCTTCTTTTCATTAGTTCCTTTCTTGTTTGATTGTTACACCAAGTGAGATTGTTCAACAATCAACATGTCTAAAAATGCATCAAAGGAAGGTTTCTGGTAAACAGATCCCATGGTCAACTTGTGAGTATTAAAACTCAAAAAAAAGTTAGCGTACTTAGAAGGGAGCCGCTTTAGGATGTGATGAATCAACCTATCATCCTTAATGGGATTTCCACAATCTTTAAGAAGTGCCCTATACTCATTAACTTTGATGATATAATCCTAAATTGTGTCATAATTTTTAGGATCTAAGAGAAGTAGATCATCTTCAATCTGAAATCCCTTTTCTTCATCCACTTTACCATACAACTATTCAAGTTTATCCCAAGCTTCTTTAGATTCTGAACAATTTTTAATGTGGATGAGAAGATCGCTATGTACACAACTTTTGATAACACCTAAAGAATTTTGGTCTTGAATTTGCTAATTAATGAGTTTTTTAGCATCAGTAGGTTTGGTAATAGTACCATCAACATAAAGACTATATGCTTTTTCCATTAATCTACTCCATGCAATATCTTTCCATGTAGAATAGTTGCATGAAGTTAAAGGAGGACATTTAAAACCCATGATGCAGAAATGAAAGAGCACAAAAGAGAGACACAAAAATAGAATACACACCCTCCCTTTTCACTCAATCAAAAGAACCCCCCAAAAGAGATGTTTGGCACTTTATAAGTAGTGCATTTACAATGGGCCACTTGTCAAAATGAACAAAGTGGACTTTCTGATTTGACTTTTACAACTACCTTATAAGGCTGAAATCTGTCACTTAAGCACTATAGCTTAGTTTTTCAAGAATTTTGAAAAATAATCAAAGCTTTACAATGCCAAAGAAGGCCTAATTTTGAAAGTGAGAAATTGGTCCACACAACCCTAGAACCTAACTTTAGATTTGGAAAGTAGACAAAAAAATATGCACTTTCAAAACAAATGAAACCTGAAAAGGTGACCAGATGTGCCCATACGAAGCTTTTGAAGTTGCAAAAGGCAGGATTATGTAGGTACAGTCACCAAAAAATGCAAACTTGGAAAAATTAGTGCACCAAAACTAGAAAAAAACACCACCACTTGAAAATTCAGGAAATTCTACCTGATTTCAAAAAAAATTGAACCTAAATCGGACTTTGGATGTCCAAGTTAGGAGCTCACAAAGTTAGACTACCAATCTAAAAAGCAATCTAGAGAGGGGTCTGGACGAGAAACTGCAAGTTTAATTTTGATAGTCAAATGAACATCAAAGCAATTCAAGAATGCCCTAGAATGGCATCCAAATGAGCACCAAATTTAATTCAGGCAAAAGATGACATTAGTAAAAAAAATAGTTGATCTGGTGACATATGAGCTGACTGGTCATGTCCATACTGTACGAAATGTATGAAAAATATAGATGTGGTAGTCCAACTATGTTCAACATGGTACGTGGCAGTTCTGTATTCTTAGCTGGCTATCGCTAACATGTGCAGGGTTTGACTAATCCTTGAGTGCCCCACGTGTCAAGCAAAAGGTGAAACACGACGTGTAACAAGCTGAGTCGCCAGTCATGACTGGGCTGCCAAAAAAACCTATCGCTACTGGGAACAAAGTAGCTAGGTAGGAACTATCACCAAGACTTCTACGCATAAACTTAAGGTAGAAAAGTATTATGCACAGTGGTCATTAAACTCTCAGATCGCTTGAACTCACCGAGAAATGTCTGTCGGCAGGTACTGGGAATGTAGCAGCAGTGACAAAAAACTCTGTTGATCCCAAAAAATGAAACATGACATTGAAGATCCTGATCACTGTGGAAGGTTTAAATCTGCAATTGCTGGAGTATAACAATGGGGCTAGAACTGCAGATCAGGCCAGAAAATGCTTCACGTCGTCGGGGTTAAGTGCAACAATCATCGAGAAATTGTTATCTGTTGCAGGGTTTTAAACTTGGCCAGAATTTGCTGTTAGAAGTCTGCAACCACGAGCCGACGAAAAAGTTTGGGAGTGCCCTGGGATTCTCTGCGATCGGCCAGGGGAGAATGAACAGCAATCGGTCGGGGGAGAATGTGTGCCAAGATTGTTTTGTCCCACATGCAGTGGGAGATGAGTCTATCGACTCTTTAAATAAAGAAAGCTACGATAACACAAATAAAGTGTCAAGACGATGATGTTGCAGGTGATGGCCTTTGAGTGTGTTTGGCCAATATGATGTCAGATTTAATGCATAGTATGACATGCTAAAAAAAAACCTGCAAAATAATAAACCCTCCAACCAAAATGGTAGATCCGGGGTGTCACTGTCCAGGTCTACTAAGAAATTTTCTCTGCTGGGTAAAAAATTCTGAAAATTTTGACAGAAAATAAATAGCAGAGAAAAATAAAATGTGCAAATCTAAATTAAATCAAATGAATCTGCGAAAAATGATCATACCCATACCGCAAATTTGGGCCTCTGGGTTCCTATTTACAAAAAAAATTTGCCTCATAGTTGACTATGGGCCAAGGTAGGCGTGCTTATAGTCAATTTTTACCGGTTGAGCATTTCAAACACAATGGCGAGGTCAGATCTGACGTTGAACGCTCCTAATTTTTGTAGCACTCCAAATTTAGGCTGAGGTGATGAAGCAACAAGAGGTCTCCAATGACTTGTGAAAAGAAAGTCTCCAAGCTTTGATACCATGTAAGAATTTTCCTAAAGGCAGAATTCACTCAAGAACTAAGAACTCAAAAACAAGCACAACTATAGACCAAAAATGGAGAGAGTATGACCAGAATAACAATGTATTCAATAACTTGATACAAAGAGTACACTAGGAGTGCTTGAATATAAAGGCCTCAAGAGAGCTTCTAGAATGCATAGAAGTTAGCACCATGAAGTGTCATACAACCAAGCACATTTCCACTAGATATGGGTTATCCTCCATTAAGTACAGAAGTAAGTGCATATGTGAGGATCAGTCTACAAGGGTGGGACATGCAAATCAGTGTTGTGGACACCATGTACTCAAATAGAGTTGGATACTCCTGTGTTGTCAACATGACAACTCACAAGGTGTGCAAACTCCTAAGTGTCTCACAAATAAAAATAATAAAATAATGCAATATAATTAAATAATGCATTAACCTAAGTAAATTTAAGTAAGTCTAAATAGTAAAGTACATATTTACACTAACAGTGAAACCTCTTGCATATGAGGTTAATATAGATGACACTAAGGATATTATTGAGGAACTTGTAAATGAACTAGGTGATCCCAAGGATGCATATTTTGGTACATATGATGAAGACAAGGATAGGATAGAATTGGGGATCAAGCTCCCTTAGAAGATAAACAAAGGAAAGAAAGGAATTGCTAAGTTGAAAACTAGTTCCACTCTTTTGTTGACTTAGGGAAAGATGACGATGAAGAAGCTAAGGATGAGGAAGAATTAGAGGAAGAGGAACTAGTGAAGAAGTGTTGTAATATCTTATTGGAAAGAATGCTTTTGAGAGGGGGGGGGGGGGGGGGGTTGAATCAAAAGTACTAGTTTTTGACCTGTTTTAAATCCTTAATAACATATCTTTGAAATGAACATGCATGCATACAAATATTAAGCAATCATGAAAAAAAAAAAAGCATCACCACATAACACTTGAGATTTTGGTAACCCAGAAACCCTACAGAAATAAGAAGGTAAAACTGGAGTGGGGATGATACCCAAAAAATCACTGCAGTAATAATGTATGACCACTTCTGATGGTCTTCCCTATTAAAGGCCTGCCCTGTTAAAGGCTTTACACTGTATCAATAGTGACCTAGTTAAAGGATTTGAAAAAACTTTACATGAAGTGTTACCCTATCAAAGGATTTAATCACCTGTTTAAGGATCTACAAGATAGTTGTTAAGCTAACCTATCATCATATGATTTCCTTTCTAAAAGAATTGCTAGAGAGTATTAGGTATGATAAACCTGATAGTTTACAATCCTTGATTGCTAAATACAGATACTTGATCTACTTTCTTTTGATCTTGATCCTCTAAGATCTGATACTCATTTTATCACCTGCTTTTTTCTTGATTAACTGAATATTTAACTACTGATCTCTTCTTCTAAGTCTTCTTACTCTTTGCTCTGAACTTCACTTGTGTTTTCATTTTCTCCTTCATCCATCTATATAACTATATTGAGATTTCATCTTCCATATAAAGACAATTAAAGACTTAGGGTTAGACATGGATCTACGATCCATATTAAATCTCTAATTCTAGCTCATTCCTTACACTTTTATCATTGGTTGCATGCCTTCTCCATTTTCCTTATTGGTTGCATGTAGATTATGTTTGAGTTTGTGAAGTTACAAACTCATATGCTGATTCTGAGTTACTCAACACTTACTAATTCTTAATGCTTGAAACCTTTTGTAACTCGGCACTTTTATATGCTCAGCATCCTTTATAACTCAGCACCTGAATATTGCTTGGTACTTGGATCATGCTCGACACTTGTAGTCACTTGGCACTTGATCTTCACTCGAAACCTGAAGGCTGCTCGGCACCTGAAGATCACTCGACATCCAGAGACTTTCCTGACTCAGCACACACTATGGCTCTGCATGCATAGTGTACTCGACTTTAATGTAGAAAGTGGTTAAGTATGTTGGCACTCAAATGTCAAAACCATTTTTAGACTAACAATCTCCCCCTTTGACATGAGTGTCAAAAACACTTAACTAAGCATTGTTTATCTGATGTTATGAGTACTCAAAATATTGTAATTTACAATATATACCTCAAAAATTATTATAACTCCCCCTGAGTTGATCATCCTGATGTCTTGTGCTGTTATGATATCTTCACAATATTATCTCCAATATTATCTCCCCGTTAACATTATATCCCCCCCTTTGAATATTATCTCCCCCTTTTTTATACTAATGTCAAAGGTCCTAAATAGAAATGCCATGTTTGGCCAAATTTTTTTTATTTACCTCAAGGAGTATTTGGAGAGCTGCATCCCAGTTATTTAAGGCAATATCCAATGACTTTTGTTGGATTGCAAGCTCTGCTACTAGATCAACAAGTCTGTCATGTGTAGAAAGATTTGTATCCTTCTTCAGGACTATTTCTACTTTTGTTTGCTCCTTGTGTAATATTTCTAAGTGAGGGGTGATGGAGGCTTGAATTTGCATTAGCTTTTCTTTGATAGTAGCCTCTTTTGTTGATAATGTAGCTAATTCCCTTTGAGTGTAAAGTGTTTATGAAAATTGCTTTTCACTCTGTGCAGGATTTGAGGGTAATTGCATGCTGGAGACCTTCAATTTACTCTCAAGGTTCAAAATTTTTGGATTTATTTCTTGTGTGAACCTGGAAAAATCACACATTTTCTATAAAGGGAAAATATGTTCCCTAATACACTCTTTACATTTTCCAATTTTGTAGTTAGGTCAACTTGTCCCAAAATTATGTTATTAGCTATTCTCTAGTTGACTTTGCCTACAAACTTATTTTCTGACCATTCCATTAGTTTTACTTTAGTATCATGGTCTTCATTATTCACTTGGTCAACTATATCAGATAGTTGCTCAAGTATTGGCCTATTTACATTTGGAGGTTGAAGACTAAAAGAATCCATGAATATATCTTTTATCTCATTCATTGCCTTCTTGTATTTTTAGTCTTTCCTCATTGACTCTTGTCTCCTTCTTTTATCCAATGCATTATGTATTTCATTCATCATTTCTTCATTTAGAGTGCTTGAATCATAATAGGGTATTTTAATTTCTTCATCAAGCTCAGTAATACCATAATGAATGGTCCTGGCTACCCTAGTAGAACTTGAACTTGGTTTGGTGGGAGTTCCTATTTTTGGTAATTCAACCAGATTTTTTATTTTAGACTCCTCTTTATTTTGTGTTTCTTCTTTGTCCTCTACTTCTTGTTTGGCTTCTTCTTGTGTTACTACTATTAGAGGTGTACTTTTTTTCTGATCTATTATCCCTGTGACTACCTCTGTTGTTGCACTCGACTCCTGATGAGTTTGAGTGACTAATCTTGGTGGTGACAGAGGTGGTAGGAATGTAAGCCCAGTAGTTTGAATGATTTGAGGTGGACCTTATGGTAACACCTTGGCTTATGTGAGTTTATCTACTGACTTTTGAAGATTATCCACACTGACCAATATAGGACTTGTACACAATTGTGCTTGTTGAGTTGTTTGGTCGAGGATCTTAGTAATATCTGCTATAGTTAATGGATTGATGTTTTGACATGTAGTGTCAAAAACATCCTTATTCTTTATGATTTTTGTAGGTGTGGTTGTAGAGTGAGGCAGACTAGGAGGTGAAAGTTGTGTGTCTTGTACACTTTGTTGTTTATCAGTTCCTTTGTCTTTATCTTTTCCTTCCTCCTCTCTTTCTTTCTTGTTTCTTCTTCTTCAACCTTTTTCTCTTCTTCTATTTTCTCTTCTTTCCTTTTCCTTCTTTCTTCAAGTTTAGCAGTAGCTTCTTCTTTGTATACCTCTTCAAGAACATCTTCAGTTGTCTTGTATAAGTTTTTCCAGACTCTTGTAGTTCTTTGCACAACTTCTTCAATTTTGTTTTGCGGGATGGTGAATGCCCTATATTTAGGTGTAAACCTTTTATTATGCCTTTTGAATTCTTGAGTTACCTATTCCTTAGTTAAATTAGGCAATAGGTTTGCTAGGGTTGATTCCCTCATTTCTTTTTCCATCATTAGACAAAAATGCCATCTGTCATCTATGGTCTTAGACAATTCCTTTGGCAATTGTCCATCTAGTTCAAGAGGTGTATACTTGAACTGTGCCATAAATGCATAGACTGATTCTTCTATGCTATTTTGTTCATCTTTACTGAACTTATTGAAATCAATCTCTTTCATTTCACTTAAGTCTCCATTCCTAATCTTCTCACATAATATATCAATTGAAGATTTGGGAGGATGACTTATCCTTTCAGTCTAATCTTCTTCATCAGTGTCAAGCTGGGCCACATATCTTTTTCTTTTCTTTGGCTCTTCCTGTGCCTTTTTGACTATCATCTTCTTTGTGGCTTCCTCTTTGGCCTTTTAGGTAGAGGCCCTTGTTGTGGCTCTGGTGGTTGGCTTCTTGGGAGTTTGTATGGTAGCTTTCTTTGGTGAAGGCTAAGAAGCAGGAGGTGTCTTTGTCTTCCTTTTGATGACTCTGTCTTTGGTGGGTGCTTCCTTGGTTTTTGCTTCCTCGACACTCTCATCTTTCTCTTCATCTTGATTTTGAGGCAATTCTTGCTCGGGCTCACCTTCTTCTTCTCTTTCACTACTCTCTTCTACTTTGCTTGTTGCACTTGATTCTCCAACACCAAATTTAATCTTTATCTTCTTTACTAGCTTTTCCTTCTTCTTGACTACTGTAGCTATCTTGAGTTCTGTAAAAAATCTTATTTTGATAGTGTCATATGTCCCAAATGCCTTTGCAGATTTATCCATTTCTTCAGCAAGTAATGTTGTGATGGCTGCAAAAGTTTGGTCAACATCAAGCTCATATCCTAATGGTCTAAGCCATCTTGTTCTTGGAAGGACTACTTGAATGTAAGTGTAATCAATATCAACAAGAAAACATATGTCATTTATATGCTTTTCTACCAGAGAAATTGGTATCCTCATTCTTTTCTTCATTGCGTTCTTGAAATCATCGAAACAGATAAACATTTGATTGTCAAAGCTATCTCCCATTTGTGCAATGAAATAATTAATTTGATCAACAATGGTTTTATCCTAGCTCCAGTTAATTTTACCAAATGAAGGGAATTCCTTTATGACATAGAAGAATATACAAACCAACACTGTGCTCCCTTGGACTTTCTAATAGCTCCAAGATTTTCATTGATTTGTTGCAATAAGAGCTTTGCAAGGTCATATGTGTGGTCTTTCTGTACAAGTTTATGTGCCACATCCACTGCTATGCAAGGTACACTATTTAATTTGCTAGATTGGTAGAACTTGTGTGATATGATCCTTATAGCAAAGTCTAGAAGGGGATCAGTGATCGTATCTATAGTCATGCCTCTATTGTTCAATTTCGCACTTGTGTTCTTCTCAATTGTTTCCCTCTTTTCACTTCTCAATGTCTTTGGCCGATCTAGGGTTGGAAAACTTGTAACCCTATGAACCATTATCTTAGTAATCTTGACTAGTCCTTGTTCTAACCAGAATGATCCATTTTGGATTCTGCTGAGTATTATGCATATCCATTCATTTTTTAATACGATTGGAAAGACTAGGGCTTTGGTCAAACCCTTCTTATCTACAACAGAAAACTCATTTTTCAGGATTCCATTTTCACATATTTTTTCATAGGCATTAGAAATTTCCAAATCTCCTATGGCTCCTATTTTACAATTATAGCACTTTCGCACATCTTGAACCATAACAACTTTTTCAGGGATGGTAGATAGGGCACCGGCGGGATCATTTTTGTATGCAACCTCTGGTATCAGTCTAAACTCTAGTTGTTTAACCTCATTGCTAACAAGTTGAATTTCATGGCTCATTTTCCCTTAGGTCAATTTCAAACTAGACACCATTTTTATCTGAACTAGGGTTTAACGATGAAAGCAATTTTTTTAGACTATAAAACTCGGCACTTGAAGGAAATACTTGAAGATCAATGAAAGTGCATTGTAAGAGGTTGTAATCTACTTAAAGTGCTAGATTCTCTGCTATAAAGTAGCTCTGTGCTCTTTATCTTCTTTGCTTCTTGTTCCCGATGGGGAAAAAATGATTGAAATTGTGATAATATACCCTATTTCCATCGCATTAAATGCTCAACTACAAACTCAACTTCTAAAGGATTTTAACATTACTCGGCTTGCACTACATTTCCACTTCACTCGACTTCCATACGAGTTACCCAACTCGGCATCAGTCATCAAATTGATCGCTTGTTAGGAACTCGACATCCACTATTTAGAATTTTGTCTTAGCATCTTATCTCATGTAAATTTATACTTTGCAGTGCTTCTTCATGGTTTAGGGCTGATGTGTGATACTTCCTTTGTATAAGCCCTATAGGCTTATCTTGTGATAAGTTAGATGAGAAATGATCACTTGACCTCATGGCAGAAGTGACCCTTTCATAGGATGTACTTGATTCATTCTTTTTCTACCATGTTTTCTTCATGTTTGTTCTTAGGTGTTCCACATCAATCTTTTATTTGCCCTTGATTGATTCAATTTTTGGTGCTTTTGACCTTGTAGGATAGTTCTTACTGACATGTCTAGTTTTCAGGCAACTAAAACATGTGGTTTGGCTTAGCCACTTGCTGTAATTTCCTCTAAAATGTGTTCTAATGCAATTCTGGGGTATATGTCCATATTCCTGACAATAATGATAGTTATACCTAGTGTTGTAGTCCCAATGGTACTAACTTTCATTTCCTTTTGTTTTTGTTGGTTGATTTGATGTCCACATAGGCTTTGATCTACATTCAAATGCTCTGTGTCCATACTTCTTACAATTATGACAATGTCCATCAAATCTTTGTGTCCTTGTGACTCTGGATCTACAATCTTGTATCATATGTCCTTGCATGTTGCACTTCTGATAGTAACTCTTATTTTTGGGTGGGTTTGTCTGATTAATTCTTCTACTCTTGCAAACATTAGCAGTATTGCCCCTTTTTATTACAGTAATGACAAGTAGGTTTAGAATCCTTACCTTTGTCACTTCTTTTCTCAACACTCTTTGATGATTCACCAACTTTAGTACTATTGTATCCAAGTCCTGATGTATCATGGGCTAATCTCAAAAATTTCATCAACTGTTCAAAGTACTTGATGGCTTCACTTGATTTGTTGAGATTCTCTGCTACCTCTTTTTCTCTGTTCAATTCATTCTATAGTTGTTCATTCTGCATCTTCAAAGTAGAGATCTAAATATCTTTCATATTGAGTTCATGATGAAGGTTCATCATTTGTGCTAGTGTATCCATCTACATGTTTGAGATCCTTGTTAATTAAGTACATTTTTCTTCCAGTCTATTTGCAAGATTCCTTTTGTCATCTTCAATCATAACTTTGTCCTCAACTGCTCTTTTCTTTTGTTCAGTGATTTCACATAACATTATGACTTGTGATTCATGTTCCATCTTGAGAGATCTTATCTCATCTACTTGAACTTTGTTTTTCTCCATTAGTTCTGCTATTGCTGCATCAAATTCTTTAGTGTCTCCATTGGCAAACACTTGTGTGGTATCAATTTCCTTGTAGTGTATATCATTTTCAGCTATGGCTATCTCCTTTCTTCTTTTCAAAGATTTTCTTAATTCCACTCTAGCTTCTTCTACTTTTTGTAGAGTGAGATGCACATCTATCACCTAGTTCTCAATGATCTTTCCAAGTTTGAAAACTTCCATCCTTAGATCTTTTTCCTCCAAGCTATTAGTCTCCTTTTTGAGAGAAAGAAGCTCTGATACCAATTGATGTAATATCTTATTGGAAAGAATGCTTCTGAGAGGGGGGAGTGAATCGAAAGTACTAGCTTTTCACCTATTTTAAATCCTTAATAACATATCTTTGAAATGAACATGCATGCATACAAATATTAAGCAATCATGAAAAACAAATAAGCATCACCACATAACACTTGAGATTTTGGTAACCCATAAACCCTCTAGGAATAAGAAGGTAAAACTAGGGTGGGGATGATACCCACAAAATCACTACAGTAATAATGTATGACATCTTCTGATGGTCTGCCTTGTTAAAGGCCTGCCCTGTTAAAGGCTTTACACTATATCAATAGTGACCTGGTTAAAGGATTTGAAAACACTTTACATGAAGTGTTACCGTGTCAAAGGATTTACGATGCAGAAGCATCCAGAGGTATAAGGGCAATCCCATGTCACCCAAAAAAATGTACTTAGACTTAGTTTCTATTTCATGTCTTTACATTTTTGGATACCCATTTGGGTCAACTAAAGGTTCCAACTCTCACAGTTCCACTATCAGTGTGTTTGAAAATCTTGAAAAAATAGGAGCATGCAATTTGGCCATCATTTTGGTCACCTAGAAGGTGTGCATTGGCCAGATGAATGTAATTGTGATTTAGAGCATTCCAGAAAAAGAATCAAGTCAAAAGGCCCCATGGTTTGAAAGTTATTGCAGTTTTTTGGGTTTTGGAGACCTCCTAAGAATGCTTTGAAGTCAGGTTAGGGGCATTAAATGACCTCAAAAAGTGTCAAAAATGGGGTAGGAGCAAAGCTCGTCCATGGGGCTATAGAGAACTTTGAGAGCTTTCTGAAAATGTAAACGGTTCGTTAATCGGAGCTACAGTTCAAAAGTTATGCCTCCCAGAAGTTCGGTTACCATTTCTGGATTCTTCTAGATTTGCACTGACTTCTAACACAGCTTCTAGAACCTTCTATTTTGTCGGTGGATGCCTACTAGCACTTTCTAGAATTTAATCCTAGTCCTTAACCCTCCGGGGTCTATTTAAGGAGATTTCTGGCATTGTAAAAAGTAGTTCGGAGTAGAGTTTGAGAGGAGGTACTAAAACAAGAAATTATCTCCAGATTTATGCTATTGTAAGCCTGTAGGGCATGTTTCAAAGTTTATTTTCTCTGAACTGTTTGTACTAGCTTATTTTCTCAGTTAATATAATTTTTCCTTTCTATTGGTTCCATTCTATTCTTGGGTTGTGTCCCCATCAATTTAATCACCTGTTTAAGGATCTAAAAGATAGTTGCTAAGCTAACCTATCATCATAGGATTTCCTTTCTAATACAATTGCTAGAGAGTATTAGGTAGGATAAACCCAATAGTTTACAATCCTTGACTGCTGAATATAGGCACTTGATTTGCTTTCTTTTGATCTTGATCTTCTGAGATCTGATACTCATTTTATCACCTGCTTTGTTCTTGATTAATTGAATATTTAACTACGAGTCTCTTCTTCTAAGTCTTCTTACTCTTTGCTCTGAACTTCACTTGTGTTTTCAGTTTCTTCTTCATCCATCTATATAACTAAAATGAGATTTTGTCTTCCATATAAAGACATTCAAAGACTTGGGGTTAGACATGGATCTATGATCCATATTAAATCTCTGATTCCAGCTCATTCCTTACACGTTTATCATTGGTTGCATGCCTTCTCCTTTTTCCTTATTGGTTGCATGTAGATTACATAGGAAATATAAATGATTTGATCTTATCATTTAAATCCTTCGAGTTTCATCTCATGTCGACCATGAAAACTATTTACATTTGAGTTTGTGAAGTTACAAAATCATATGTTGATTCTAAGTTACTCGGAACTTACTAGTTCCTGATGCTCGACACCTTTAATAACTCAACACTTTTATATGCTCGACATCCTTTATAACTCGACACTTGAAGATTGCTCGATACTTGGATCATGCTCAACACCTGTAGTCACTCTGCACTTGATCTTCACTCAGCACTTGAAGGCTGCTTGGGACCTGAAGATCACTCGACATCCAAAGACTTTCCTAACTTGGCACACACTATGGCTCGACATGCATAGTGTACTCAGCTTTAATGTAGAAAGTGGTTAAGTGTGTTGGGACTCAAATGTCAAAACAATTTTTAGACCAACAAGAAGAAGGGCAAGGTAATCATTACCAAGCCTGCCAAGCCATCCTCTGCTATATTTACAAGAAGATCCTCAAAGAAGAAAGCTAATCAGGAAGGAGGAGATATAATATTAAGAAAACCTCCACCCACCTTCCAAGATAGACTGGAAGAATTATAGGAAGGAGTAGGTATAATTTTTTTGAAAGCATTAAAGTATGAAATTAGGATTGATGAAGAAAAAAAGTATATTAAAGAGTTGATGATGGACAAAATGGGTAAGTGGAAATACTCACTAGACCAACTTACCTCTTAGCTTCCTAATATTTTGATGAATAAGATTAAGCCAATATGGGAATTTGCCATGAAAACTGTAAAACACATCTATGGACAAACCCTAAAGAAGAATGAGTAGAAATTAACTCTAAAATTGAACACTTATCTAATTTTGCTGTAAGATATTGAGCATGTTGTAAGAAATGCAACAAATACATGGAAGAATATCTATTTTCTTCATAAACTAAGTGATTTTGTTGTTGAATTGAAAGATGATGATGATGATAAAGAGGAGAAAGATGAAGAGGAAAATGTTGAAGAGATAACACATTTTGATAACATTGATGATGAAGAGGAATAGGAGCGACAAGCTACCGAGTAAGAAACATAGGATGATGAGACAACTGACCTAGTCAAGATTGCTGCAATAGTTATTGCCTCACTCCCTCACTCTGCAAGAAAAATAGTGACAACAACTAGCACATAGATAGCATCAGAAGGATTTATTGTGAC
Source organism: Cupressus sempervirens (assembly GCA_028749045.1). NCBI lineage: Eukaryota > Viridiplantae > Streptophyta > Pinopsida > Cupressales > Cupressaceae > Cupressus > Cupressus sempervirens. The sequence goes on from CM053793.1 coordinate 175,281,953, forward strand.
TACCAATAATAACACAAACATCTAACCAATCTTTGCACCAGCTCAGCTCAGCACATCACTAACTAAAGTGAGCTCCACTTCATCTACTAAGTTGCAGAATATTCCCTCTTCTACCATATTAGCTACAATAGTGTTGGATACAACAATTTTGTATACATCAATTTTGGCTAGTGTAGGTATTTCTACACATATTTCTACAATAAGTACAACATCTAGGGATAACTTTAAGAAACCCCTCCCAAAAAAAAATGCCTAAAATGCTGGTGAATCCAATAGTTTGTGGGAAAGAAAATTTTAATGTTGACGGCAAGTTTTTAATTCCATGTAGGGAAATAAAATATTATATGTTGGCAATTTTTTACTTTCCCTAGCAAAAATCATTTTAAATGTGGCAAATTAATGTTTTTTCCTTGCTGATAGATAAATAAATGATGTCATAGGCAAATTATTTTTTTTGTAGGAAAATGAATAATAATGGTCTTGGCTAATCTTTAGTGGTAAACTAAAAAATTGTTCAATCTAAAAGTTAAATTTGCACATGTATTGGCTAGTGACTGTACTGACTATTGAGTAGTCACTTGAAGTTTCAACTTGTGTATTGTCTTAGGTCTATTATTAATAATGTTGTAATGTCATTACATCAATGTCACTATTACCAAGTTGGCTACCATCACTTTCATAGCGTTAATAGTAAATATGATAATTTTATTGACCATTGATTAATTAGAGATCAATGACAAAAGATATATTTTGGGGCCGCTCACTTGAAAAGACACGTGGAAAGGTATTCATGGAAATAATTACTCAATGTTAGGCACTATTGACTATCTAACATTAATGCCAATACATTTTGACATTTTGCGCACTTGAAAATTAATAGGAATACGAAAAAAGAAGATATGAAAGATTGAAAATTCTAAAAAATTTAATGCAAATACCATTAAATAGCCTCTTCAAATCCTCTTTCATTATCATTTCTCATATTCTTCAATCTAAATTTAGTTTATAGTTGTCATTTGCAGAGTTTCTTGAATCTTAGTCATGGATACACCAGTTCGCCTGAAATGCACTACAATGGCTCTGGAAAAGCCCTTTATGGGTAGGATTTTTGACAATGTCCTTGCCATGGTTTGCAAGCTAGATTCCCAAAGTCCTTTTATCCACCATGCTATATTCATGGTCCTTGGTCATAAATTCTTGAGAAATGATAAGAGGTACTGTGTGTCCATGGATATTACCTCCTACTTCCTCGCTTCTCTTTTTAACCTTGGAGGTAGTCAAATAGACATTCTAATGGTTCTATGTAATATTTTTAAGGAAATTATTTAGAAAATGATGTCAAAATTCTTGTATTGGCCAAATAGGTACTAGGGCCAGGCATTGCCACCCCTTTTGTAGATGTAGTAGACAAGTGCTAGGAGGAAGGCATAGGGTGCATTATACATAAGTATCTTTTCTTGCTTAATATGATGAATGAATGAATGGATTTTCTATGAAAATGGTTATTGTTGGATGATGCTAGTGAGATCAACTTCACATGGTTGGATGAGTTCAATGACATCATCTTCTCTAATAGATTCCTTATGAAGGGACTTGAAGACCTTTCTGATTGAAAGATTCAAACCCTCAACCCCTTAGCCTATTGATGCTTCTAGCCTCCCTGGTTCTCTAGTTCACTATTCTGTCTTTCCTGAATACTATTTCCTTAACCATTTCCCTTTGGGCGAAAAAATGTTTTAAATTTTTCACATATCTATATTTTTCTTTGGATTGAGTCTTGCCCTTTTTTTTGTAAATTACAAAATAGTAAAACCAAGCTAAGTTAATTAGCTATTTTGAATATCTATGTTATGAACTAGTATTATGTATATTGTACAGTGTAAAATATTATCAATGAAAATACTAGTTTTTTGGTTTCTCAAATCATTGTTCTTGTTAGTCTATGACTTTGTTTTTGGCATCTCAATTCTCAATGCAATGCTGAAATGTCAGTCTGCAACTTTGTTAAAAATAATTAACTATTAATAGTTATAAAGTTAGAACTTAGAACTCAAAAACAAAAAATAAGGTTTCAACAATCCTAATTCCCTTTATGCTTTCATATAATATATTTGATTAATGATTTAATGTAAAAAATTATTCAATAAAAGATTATCCAATTAAAAATTTTCTAATTTCAAAAACTATTTTTGTTTAATCAATTATTTGATTGGTTAAAACCAATGGAGCAATAAGATATTAAGAGTGCATTTCAGGGAAAACTAAAGATTATACCCTTAACAAACTTAAACATAATTTTGATAATTTATGTGTCAAATTTTTATTTCATACTTATCTTGTAATCTATTCCTAACATTTTTCATAATGAAATCTTTTAAATGATGAATAATAGTTTATAAACAATTATTACAATTTTCAATAGATGTTTAATAATTTATAGATAATTAAACTATATTACATTTTAATTTTGAAACTAAATAATAAATATGAATAAAAATATAGCATTTGCAATTATATTTTTAAATTATAATTATTTTATTTACATTAAACTATTGTCATTATTATTTCATATCTTGTACCAATTTTATTTTATAAAATTTAATATATCATCATTGAATTTTTCATATCATCTTTACAACAAAAAGTTTATAATAGAAAAGAAAATCCTTTATTTATATTATATTAAAACTATTATAATAATTATTATAAATTATATATATATATATATATATATAATATTTTATATAAATAATTAAATTAACATCATGACTTTGACATGCTCAAGCTTAAAAGTAAAATAATAATTAATAATAATTTCTTTAACAATATTTATTTCAACATTTTTCTCTATATTAAATAATATGCCATGTAAATTTTTTTTAATGATCGCAGCTCTATTTCAGGACAAATTTTATAAGATTGAAGATAAGGTCTATTTCTACCCAAAATTGGGACACGTATACTCGAAGATTCTACCTGAAATTCTGAAGGTTGCATAAAAGAAAGATCAATAAATTTTTAGCTGATTTGGGTAATGTTTTCCCATATGCTTAGATTCATCTAGAATCAGGACACATGTCTGCTTATTGGAAGACTCAATTATTATTATTAATAATTATGTTTATAAATAATTATCACAATTATCAATATATGTTAATAATTTATAGATAATTAGACTATATTACATATTAATTTTAAAACTAAATAATTAATATGAATAAAAATATAACATTTGTAATTATATTTTTAAATTTTAATTATTTTATTTAAATTAAACTATTTTCATTAGAATTTGTTATTAGTACTTGATGGTAGGCTTAGGGCTAAGAGCTAAATATTTAATTTTCAATGTGATTTATTAGCATTAATATTTTGAAAAAAATGTAAGTGCATTGGTTTATATTTTATATTTTAATAATGTATTTTTTATAAATTATAATATGTTTTTTGTCATTCAATTAAAAATAATATTAATTATATTATATAATCATTTAAGATTTATTATTATTATAAAATATTAATATTTTTATATTATAATAATTTATAATATAATAGAACATATAATATAATATAATATAATTATAATCATATGATATATGTAATAGAACATATATATCAACAATTATATTTATGAATAAAATTTAAATTTAAATTAACATCATTACAGAAAATATAATTATATAACATTTTTATTATTTAAAATATTTTATATATTCTAATAAATTTATTAAATTTAAATTAGATTTATATAAAAACTAAAAGTAATTACTAATGACACTTATTTCATATCTTGCACCAATTTTATTTTATAAAATTTAATATATCTTCATTGATTTTTTCATATCATCTTTATAATAAAAGGTTTATGATAGAAAAGAAAATCATTTCTATGATGGAACATAAAATCTCCTTTATTTATATTATATTATAACTATTATCATAATTATTATAAATTATATTTTCAATATGTAATTTTTATATATAAATAATCAAATTAACCCAAAATTGGGGCACATGTACTCCAATATTCTATTTCAAATCTTGACCATTAACTGAAAGAAAGATTAATAGCTCGAGATAAATTTCAGGCTGATTTGGGGAATGTCTTCCCATGTGCCTAGATTCATCTGAAATCATGACATATGTCCATTCATTACTAAGCTTACTTAAGTTTAAAGTGTTAGGACTCAATTAATTTATTAATAAATATGTTTAATCTTTCAAAAAAATTATTACTTAATCCTATCTCGGAAATGTTGTGATTATTAGGTAAAAGAGAGATCAATGCCAATGGTAATGATTCAGGATGGAATTCAAGTAAATTTGGGGTCCTTTATCGTTGTTGTCAAGAAACATCTAGAATCATGACATGTGTCCTTGACAAGTGTCACAATTTTAGATGACTCTTGACAACAATGATAACATTTCACAAATTGACCTGAAAATTATATCAACAATTAAGTTCAATTTTTATTAAATTATTTATTTAAAATGAAAAAAATTATTCAAATGCATATTAATGTAATAAATTTTTACTTTTTATTTATTTGTTGTTATCTACATTACTACATTATTGAGTCTTGACTCTTTATGTTATTTACATGGACATTGTACATGCTATTAGTAAAGTACCTAAAACCATTAATTATTTAATACTTTCATTTTAACTTTTAACTATTAACCTTCTATGTTTTTAGAGTATCAAGTTGGAAGTTCTCTAAGTCGAGTCTGATATGATAGAGTTTTTTGTTAGAGTAATTAGTTGTTCGCACTTATTAATTAAGTCACTTTGATTTAATTAATTAAGTTGCCTATTACTCTAGTTCTTAAGCTTGCTTTTAGGTGCATATAATTAATATTTTATATTAATTATAATGCGCAAACCTAGTTAGGATTTCATGATTCCTTTTATAAGGATTCACCTCTTTGTATTTTTTTCAAGCATTCATTCAATCAATCTAAGAATATAGTTTTTCTCTCATCTTGTTGAGTTCTTCTAGGCTCCACTTTTTCCTTCTTTTTCAGTTTCTCTTCAACAGGTTATTTGCATGCAGGTGATCTTGGCAATTTGTGAAGTTGGTTTTCAAAACTTCTACATGGTATCAGAGCCTCCGTGCTACTTCTCTATTGAATGATTTTTGAAGCTGTGATTCAGAGTTAGAAACCCTAGGTTTTTTGAAGTTTTTTCTTCAATCGGGAGGAAGAGAAATTTTTTAGAGCATTTTGGGCTTAAATAAACACTGCCATTAGATCCAAAAGGCCGTTTACAATCAGGATTCATATAAAGCTTGTTGATTTTGGAGACAGAGCTCTAGAAGGCAACTTTTTTTTTGGTTTCAGCCCTTTCGTACGGACTATATGGACGATTTTATCAAAAATTAAAAATTAAAAATTTTTGCAGGGTGTCCCGCCTAGTGGCCACTGCTGCGCCACCACCGCACGGCTCGCATAGAGCACCGACAAACTGCCGCGATGCTACCCTACAGTCTCCGTCACTCCGCCGCCACCTAGGCACTATCGACCCACCTCCTCCACTACGGTGACATCGGTGGAAGCTGCCCCTATGACCACCACCACCGACGGTGATCTCCAGTCTGCCACCTCTTGCATAGTTCACTTGCATGGACACTACACCAGTCTGCTGCTGACATGTGGTACGGGTGCCACGTTGGCATTTGCCACGTGGACACTGCCACGTCCCCAACACATGTTAGGATGCTACCACGTGGATGCCACGTGGCCCTTTTTTTGGTTTGATGGGTCGCAGGTTGTCAATTTGTTTGCCAAAAAATGCAGACATCAGCATGATGTCAGTACTACATCATCAACCCTGCAGGCACTCTCTAGCTCCTTTTTGAGCTACTCACATTTTTTTGGCCATATCTTGAGCATACGGAGGTCTTTTTCCGATCCGAAAGAAGCACTGGAAAGCTAGTTCCAAGACAGAGACAGTGGTGTAGGAGTTTTTTGGTTTTGATGTAGTTTAGCTTTATATTTTTGTAGTTGAAGTCCAAATTTTTGTTTTTGAGTCTAGCAAGTGTTTCTTGTGCATCCCATCTCCATTTTTTTAAAACGTGATTTTTTTTAAAGCTGGTTCTATCTACTTTTCAAAAATGATGTAATCTCTTCTAGATTCTGCCCCATGCTCTTTTTATCATATTTTTGACATTTTTTCTCTATGATGGATATCTTGGGTATTCTAGGTCCGGGGATCATTTTCTCAGCATGGGATCTCTTCTTTTGGGCTATATTATCTTTTGTATTAGCTTTTTTCCTATTTTGATCATTGTTGATATTCATTGTAAGCTTCTTTATGCAAATGCACTGAGATAAAGTGCCACTCTTGTGTTTCAAAATACTTTTCATCATTGTGGTTTCTTGTACTCACACTATTTTATAAAGTGCCTGGGGGGGGAATAGTTGTTTGCCAGTTTTGTGTCCTCTTCCTCTTTTTTCCTCATGTAGTTTTGGTGACACTTTCCTTTATAGGTGTCTGTACCTCACTCTCGATGTGTTTGGTTCCTATGTTGTAGGGGATTTTTGGCTCACCTTTAAAGTTGCCTGTCACCTTACCCCATCTACATTAAGGGGGGGTTATATTGTTGGTTCTTCTCCTTCAGTGGTTTTCTTCATGATCTTCTCTTTGTTCCTATCTTCTGGAACATTCTTTGCTTTCTCTTTTTGGAGAGGGGTTTTTCCCACTGTGTTTTCTCCTTTGTCTCCGATTTATAGAGATTTCCTTTTTGTGATTAGGTACCTGATCAGGCCTTGTTGCTGGGACCCATCTTTTTTTGCTTTCTTAGTTGTGCTAGCTTAGCTTACCTCCTGAGCTTCACTTAAGGGGGGATGTTAGAGTAATTAGTTGTTCACACTTATTAATTAAATCACTTTAATTTAATTAATTAAGCTACCTATTACTCTAGTTCTTAAGCTTGCTTTTAGGTGCATCTAATTAATATTTTATATTAATTATAATGCGCAAACCTAGTTAGGGTTTCATGATTCCTTTTATAAGGATTCACCTCTTTTTATTTTTTTCAAGCATTCATTCAATCAATCTGAGAATACAGTTTTTCTCTCATCTTGTTGAGTTCTTCCAGGCTCTACTTTTTCTTTCTTTTTCAGTTTCTCTTCAATAGGTTATTTGCATGCAGATGATTTTGGCAATCTGTGAAGTTGGCTTTCGCAACTTCTACATTTTCAAATTTTAAATTTCCAAAGATTTTCATAATTCTATTTTGTGTTCTAAAGACTGAAAGTTTGAAACTTGAATATTATATGACAAGACAAATTATCCAATCTTGATTCTAGGTATTTAATTTTTTAAATTTTTTTTCATTGCGATTTGCAACAATAGAAATCTTGATTTTAATTGTCTTAAGTTTACACTTTAAAATCATTTTAAAAATGGCCTTTAGAAGAATTTTGTGCAATAAACAGTAGCAGGCATTGGCTAAACAAAGTCAAAAGCCTACAGTATGAGTGCAAGCATAAAGGAAAAGAAACACATTATAGAACTCAAGCAAGTGCTACAAACTCCAAGTTTCACCAATGAATGTCATGATATTTTTTATCCTATTATCCATGGAGATTCTAGAATCATGGGAATTAGAAATTCATTGTTTAAAAAGTGGAAAGATCCACAGAAGGGGAGAAATTATTACAAATATAACAATGGTATTCATGCACATACAAATAAACTAGCTACTCTCGTTACTGGATTAGCGAACCTTGTTGTATTCGTAGTATTCCCTTGCCTTGAAATTGTAATGCTATGCACTTACAGTTATGATGAAAATAGAAAGGCAATTGTAAACCAAAACACTTAGGAGGAAAGCTTTTCCATAATTGACAATGAATTTTTCACTCTGTTAGACCTATGGCTAGAAATTGAACTAGAATGGTTTAACAAGAACATTGACTACAATAAACTAGCATAGGCTTATGACAAATTGGAAAGAGTTTTTCAAGATTCACTTATTAAGGGTTTAATAAACTCAAAGTCCTCTACTAGTGTTACACTAGACATAGACCATAAGCCTCCTTATCAATATAATATTTTTGTGTCCTGGGTTCAGAATACTATTTCTTTGTTATCATTTTGTTTAGGATTGGATAGTAAGAAGGAAGTGGAGGCTAGTGTTCTTGAAATGATTTATAATATCCATTGTCAAGGTCACTCAGTTGAGAAGGTAGATGTAAGATATAATTTTGTTAAGCACACTGTTGAATCTATGCAACAATAATAGGCAAGACAAAGATATTTAGGTTCACAAGTTACTTGTGCTACCTTATTTTAGCAAAGCATTGCTCAATATTTGAGGCAGAGAACAACAACCTTGATATTGAGGTCTATAAGTCTGATGAGAAAACCTAGAAGAAATCAGAGATGCCAAGTCTAGTATATGACTGGACACATAAGATGGGGATGACTACTACAAATAAAAACTACAACCATTTTTGTAAACTTCTTTTTGGCACCTATTTACCAAAAAATCACAAGCATTTTGATTCCTCGATTGCTTGTGTCTTGTAAAGATTGCATTCAACTAGGAAGTCAGACTCAATTGGCTAACTCGTTCTTCATGGAAGAGTACACTGTCTTAAGGTTTTATGGTTCAGTGGTTGAACCTTGTAAACTTGCAATGCATGTTACATGAAGGATTTTTTCACTAGAATATGTACGATAGATGGAGAGCACATATGAACTTTTCAATAGAAAATGAAAGAAAATCATATTTCCTTCATTTCCTCTCACAATTGGAGGCCTCACATTTGAAAGGCTTTCAAAGTGGTAAATGAATTGGTAACTTCTTTTGGCTTTGATTTTGTCAATCACTAGAATTATGATCCACTGAACATAATAAAAATCAAACTTATTGGCAATGGGAACTTTGGGAACAAATATCAACATCAAGAGATTCCATTGATAGAAAGGTTAAAAAAAAAGGATTCATGCGACGAGGTTAAGAAAGAGATGGAGAAACATGCAACAAAGTATAATATTTCAATGTAAAAATTGTCATCCTAAATTATGACATTGCACATATAAGAGTCACACAATTCAAAGCCTCTAACATACTTAAATTTCTATGAGAAAGCATCTCAACCTTCTAAGAGGTCTATTTCGAAAGAAATTAAAGAGGCATGCATAGATGAATTGTGGTGTCAAACCAAGATGACTGATTTTTAGAAAATTTGGAAAACTTTGGGTGAACCAAGGACATCAACAAGCTTTGAGGAAATTGAGGAGGATGAACTTTTCAGCGATTATTAGAATAAAGAGCATCCAGTTGTACTATATGATTTTGACAATGACAGTGATAATGAAAGAAAGAAGGACCTCAAGTCTGATGTCGACATTTGAGGTATTCAGGATTCTAGGTCAACCAAGAGCAAAGATATTGTTAAACTTCAAATGAGTAATTCTATTAAACAAATGTATAGTAAAGGGGCAACTATGATTAAAAAAAAATATGGGTTATGCAAGTACAGGTCCTATTGGTGCAAGTGGTGAAGGGATTTGGAATCCAGATTTAGTATTATACCTGCTTAAAACAACATGTAAATCAATCATTGGACTCTCTAAGATTGAAGATGATTCATCTAGAAAGGGAAAAAAAAAATATGGATAAAAATATAACATTTGTAATTATATTTTTTAATTTTAATTATTTTATTTAAATTGAACTATTGTCATTAGAATTTGTTATTAGTACTTGATGGTAGGCTTAGGGCTAAGGGCTAAATATTTCATTTTCAATGAGATTCATTCGTTAATTTTTTTATTAATGTAAGTACACTGGTTTATATTTTATATTTTAATAATGTATTTCTTATAAATTATAATATGTTTTTTCTCATTCAATTAAAAATAATATTAATTATATTATATAATCATTCAAATTTTTTTATTATTATAAAAATATTATTATTTTTATATTATAATTATTTATTATATAATAGAACATATAATATAATATTCATATAACCATATGCTATATGTAATAGAACATATATATCAATGATTATATTTATGAATAAAATTTAAATTTAAATTAACATCATTACAAAAAAATATAATTATATAACATTTTTATAAATTAAAATATTTTATATATTCTAATAAATTTATTAAATTTAAATTAGATTTGTATAAAAACTAAAAGTAATTACTAATGACACTTATTTCATATCTTGCACCAATTTTATTTTATAAAATTCAATATATCTTAATTGATTTTTTCATATCATCTTTACAATAAAATGTTTATGATAGAAAAGAAAATCATTTCTATGATGGAAAAGAAAATCTCCTTTATTTATATTATATTATAACTATTATCATAGTTATTATAAATTATATTTTCAATATGTAAAATTTTGTATTTAAATAATTAAATTAACCCAAAATTGGGGCACATGTACTCCAAGATTCTACTTGAAATCTCGACCGTTAACTAAAAGAAAGACTAACAGTTGGAGATAAATTTCAGGCCAATTTGGGGAATGTCTTCCCATGTGCCTAAATTCATCGAAAATCATGACATATGTTCGGTCATTGCAAAGCTTACTTAAGTTTAAAGTGTTAGGACTCGATTAATTTATTAATAATTATGTTTAATTTTTCAAAAAAATTAAGACTTAATCCTGACTCGACGATGCCATGATTATTAAGTGAAAGGGAGATTAATGCCAATGGTAACAACTCAAGATGAATTTTGAGTAAATTTTTGGTCCTTTATCTTGTTGTCAAGAAAAATTTAGAATCATGACATGTGTCCTTGACAAGTGTCATAATTGACATGTGTCACAATTATAGATGACTCTTGACAACAGTGATAACATTTCACAAATCAACCTAAAAATTATATCAACAATTAAGTTCAATTTTTATTAAATTATTTATTTAAAATGAAAAAAAATATTCGAATGCATATTAATGTAATAGATTTTTACTTTAAAAAAAAAAATTGTTATCTACATTACTACATTATTGAGTCTTGACTCTTTATGTCTTTACATGTACATTGTACATGCTATTAGTAATGTACCTAAAACCATTAAATTATTTAATAGTTTCATTTTAACTTTTAACTATTAACCTTCTATGTTTTAGAGTATCAAGTTGAAAGTTCTCTGAGTCGAGTCTGATATAATAGGGTTTTCAAATTTCAAATTTCCAAAGACTTGTAGAATTCTATTTTGTGTTCTAAAGACTAAAAGTCTAAAACTTGAATATTAGATGACAACACAAATTATCCAATTTTGATTCTAGGTATTTAATTTTTAAATTTTTTTCATTGCAATTTGTAGCAATAGAAATCTTGATTTTAATTGTCTTAGGTTTACACTTTACAATTATTTTAAACATGGCCTATAGAATAATTTTTTGTTATAAGTAGTAGCAGGCATTGGCAAAAAAAAGTCAAAAGCCTATAGTATGAGTGCAAGCATAAAAGAAAAGAAACACATTATAGAACTCAAGCAAGTGCTACGAATCCCAAGTTTTGCCAATGAATGTCATGATATTTTTTATCCTATTATCCATGGAGATTCTAGAATCATGGGAATTAGAAATTTGTTGTTTAATAAGTTGAAAGATCCACAAAAGGGGAGAAATTATTACAAATATAACAACGGTATTCATGCACATACAAATAAACTAGCTACTCTAGTTACTATATTAGCAAACCTTGTTGTACTCGTAGTATTCACTTGCCTTGAAATTGTAATGCTATGCAGTTAGAGTTATTATGAAAATAAAAAGGAAATCGTAAACCAAAATACTTAGGAGGAAATTTTATCCATAATTGACAATGAATTTTTCACTCTATTAGACCTATGGCTAGGGTTTAAACTAGAATGGTTTAACAAGCACATTGACTTCAATAAACTAGCATAGGCTTATGACAATTTGGAAAGATTTTTTCAAGATTCACTTATTAAGGGTTTAGTAAACTCAAAGTCCTCTACTAGTGTTACACTAGACATAGACCATAAGCCTCCTTATCAATATGATATTTTTGTCCCATGGGTTCAGAATACTATTTCTTTGTTATCATTTTGTGTGGGATTGGATAGTAACAAGGAACTGGGGGATATTGTTCTTGAAATGATTTATAATATCCATTGTCAAGGTTAGTCAGTTGAGAAGGTAGATGTAACATATAATTTTGTTTAGCACACTGTTGATCTATGCAATAACAATTACTAATGATTAAACAAATTACAACAATATGCAAGACAAAGGCATTTAGGTTCACAAGTTACTTGTGCTACCTTCTTTTAGCAAAGTATTGCCCAATATTTGAGGCAGAGAACAACAAGCTTGATATTGACATCTATAAGTCTGATGAGAAAATCCAAAAGAAATCAGAGACACCAAGTCTAGTATATGACTTGACACATAAGATGGGGATGACTACTACAAATAAAAACTACAACCATTTTTGTAGACTTCTTTTTGGTACCTATTTACCAAAATATCATAAGAACTTTGATGCCTAGATTTCCTATGTCTTGTAAATATTGCATTCAGTTGGGAAGTCAAACTCAATTAGCTGACTCTTTCTTCATGGAAGATTACACTGTCTTAAGGTTTTACAGTTCAGTGGTTGAACCTTGCAAACTTGCAATGTATGTTACATGAAAGATTTTTTTACTAGAATATGTATGATAGATGGAGAGCACAGATGAACTTTTCAATAGAGAATGAAAGAAAATGATATTTCCTTGATTGCCTTTCACAATTGGAGGCCTCACATTTGAAAGGCTTTCAAAGTGGTAAATGAACTGGTAACTTCTTTTGGCTTTAATTTTGTCAATCACTAGAATTATGATCCACTAAACATAATAAAAATGAGACTTATTGAAAATGAGAACTTTGTGAACAAATATCATCATCAGGAGATTCCATTGATAGAAAAATTTAAAAACAAGGATTCATGCGATGAGGTTAAGAAAGAGATGGAGAAACATGCACCAAAGAATAATATTTCAATGTAAAAATTGTCATCCTAAATTATGGCATTGCACATATAAAAGTCGCACAAATCAGAGCCTTTGACATACTTAAATTTCTATGAGAAAGAATCTCAACCTTCTAAGAGGTCTATGTCGAAAGAAATTAAAGAGGCATGCACAGATGAATTGTGGTGTCAAACCAAGATGACTGATTTTTGGAAAATTACGCAAATGTTGGGTGAACCAAAGACATCAATAGGCTTTGAGGAAATTGAGGAGGATGAACTTTTCAGTGATTATTAGAATAAAGAGCATCCAATTGTACTATATGATTTTGGCAATGACAGTGATAATGAAAGACAAAAGGAACTCAAGTCTATTAGATTGTGGTGACTGATTAGGAAAGTATTGTACATACTTCATAAATAGTGGGGTTCAATTTTTTTTTGGGAAGTAGCCAACATGGTAGCCGACATATTATGGCCGACATATGGCCGACATGTTATAACCCTAAAGCGGTTTAATACTTGTATAAAAAGGGCTTAGGGTTGGGTATTTTCCATATGTGGTGATACAAAATTGGTTCTTACGGTGGTATTGAGCTGTAAGGGATTACGGATTGTAATCAGGTTGTAATCACTGGATTGTAATAATATCGGACTTGCTATTTGGTGGACGTAGCCCAAGGATTGGGTGAACCACGTTAAATCTTGGTGCCTTGTGTTCATTTATGTGTGTTTTATTATTTTTTGTTATTGGTTATATTTGCATGTAGTTTTTATTTCTGTCTGTGGTTTATCCTAACAAGTGGTATCAGAGCAAGGTTGTCTTTTAGTTATCCTCTGCAGGAAAGTCTCACGGTTAAGTGGGAGTCTCACAGTTGAGTGGGAGCGAGGGAAGATGAGGGTAAGTTGAGGGTTGACAGGTTTAATGGGAAATACTTCCAGTTATGGAAGATGCAAATGGAAGACTATTTATATCAGAAGAATTTATGGAAGCTGTTGGAAGGAAAAGCCAAGAATCAGGGAACTATGTCAGAGGCTGAATGGGATCTTTTGGACAGAAAGGCACTCAGAAGCATTCGGTTATGCTTGGGACCATCGGTGGTATTTAATATTACAAAAGCAAAGACGACAGAAGATTTGATGAAAACCCTAGCGACACTGTATGAAAAGCCCTCCGCTTCAAATAAGGTATTTCTCATGAAGCGTTTATTTAATATGAAAATGGTAGAAGGTGGATCTGTTGCAGATCATTTAAATGAGTTTAATACTATTACTATTCAATTATCTTCTGTGGGTATCAATTTTGATGAAGAAATTAGGGCTCTCTTGATTTTATGTTCTTTGCCTGAAAGCTGGAATGGTTTGGTAATGGCGGTGAGTAATTCTGTTCTTGGATCTAGTACCCTTAAATATGATGATGTGATCGGTGTTATTTTAAGTGAGGAAACTCATAGAAAATCCTCAGGTGGATCTACATCAGGAGGTGCTTTAAATGCACAAAGCAGGGGCAGAACGACTGAAAGAGGAAGTAACTCTAGAAATCGTGGAAAATCAAGAGGAAAGTCAAAGGGGAGGAGGTCTCAATCGAGAGGACCAAATGATTGCTGGTACTATGGGAAACCGGGGCACAAAAAGAAAGATTGCTGGACTCGAAAGAAAAATGAAGGAGATCAATCAGATGGAGACAAAGAGGCAAATGTGGTAAGTAACAAATCCAAAGAGGATGCTTTGCTTCTATCTTTAGAGAGTGTTGATGATTCATGGGTTTTAGATTCTAGTGCTTCTTTTCATGCTACACCTCATAGAGGTTATTTCATTGATTATGTCCAAGGGGATTTTGGGCTTGTTTATTTGGGGGATAATGAACCTTGTCAGATTGTTGGAAAGGAAAAATTAAGATTAAGTTGCAGAATGGGAATCATTGGCTACTACATGAGGTAAGACATGTTCCAAAACTAAGTAGAAATTTAATTTCAGTAGGGCAACTCGGTGATGAGGGTTGTGTAGTTACTTTTAATGATAAAAATTGGAAGGTTTCAAAAGGTTCCCTTGTAGTAGCAAAAGGTGTGAAAGTAGGCACCTTATATCTCTGTATAGGTCATATTGTTCCTTCTACTTTGATTGTTTCAAAGAAAAATGAATATTCAGGAACAATTACTGCAGTTGAGCAGGGAGAACAAATAGCTGCTGTAGATTCTGATATAGCGTTGTGGCACAATAGACTTGGGCACATGAGTGAGAAAGGTATGAAAGTACTTCATTCAAGGAAAGTTTTACCAGGTCTAAAATGTGTGAATATGGATTTCTGTGAAAGTTGTGGGTATGGAAAACAAAAGAGAGTGAGTTTTGTAAAGACAGGGAAGGAAAACAAAAAGGAGAAATTAGAGCTTGTGCATATAGATGTATGGGGACCGGCTCGGGTATCTTCCCTTGGTGGCTCTCATTATTATGTTACATTTATTGATGACGCAACTAGAAAAGTATGGGTTTATTTCCTTAGACAAAAATCTGATGTATTTCAAACTTTTAAGAAATGGAAATGCTTGGTTGAAAATGAGACTGGTAAGAAATTAAAATGTCTTAGATCTGAGAATGGTGGTGAGTATTGCAGTCATGAATTTCAAGATTATTGCTCCACTAATGGTATTCATAGACAAAAAACTGTTCCAAGGACTCCACAGGAAAATGGAGTGGCTGAACGCATGAAATGAACAGGACTATAATGGAGCGTGCAAGGAGCATGAGGTTGCATGTTGGGTTGCCCTTACACATGTGGGCGGAGGTTGTCAATACTGCAGTATATTTGATTAATAGAGGTCCCTCTACTCCTTTGGGCTGTGGTATTCCAGAGAAAGCATGGACTAGTAAGAAGGTGAGTTATTCTTTTCTCAAGACCTTCGGTTGTGAAGCTTTTTCTCATATAGACTCTGAAAATAGAACCAAGCTAGAAGCTAAATCAAAGAAATGTGTCTTTGTTGGATATGGCATTAATGAATTTGGCTATAGGCTTTGGGATTTTGAAAATCATAAAATTATAAGAAGATGGGATGTCATATTCAATGAAAAAGTGTTGTACAAAGATCTGTTGCAGCAACATGAGAAGAAAGAAGATGATTATGTAGTGCTGGATGATACTCCAAAAGCTGATGTTCCATCCATTCCTCATGATGTGCAACAACTGCAGCAACAAATACCACACACACCAGTGAATGTTAGACGGTCAACAAGGCCAATTAGACCTCCACAAAGGTTTTCTCCCTCTTTGTATTCTATTTTACTTACTGATTTTGGTGAACCTGAAAGTTATGATGAAGCTATGTAGGTGGATACTAAGATTCAGTGGGAGTGTGCAATGAAAGATGAAATGGACTCTTTGCTGAAAAATAAGACCTGGGATTTGTGCAAGTTGCCTGCAGGTAAAAAGGCTTTACAGAATAAATGGGTTTACAGGTTGAAAGAAGAGGAAGGAGGTAAGAAAATATTTAAGGCTAGGTTAGTTGTAAATGGATTTTCACAGAAAAAGGGAATTGATTTTGATGAGATATTTTCTCCTGTTGTTAAAATGACTTCTATTCGTACTGGTTTAAGTCTTGTGGCTACTGAAGATTTGCATTTAGAGTAGATGGATGTTAAAACAACCTTTCTTCATGGTGATTTGGATGAAGAAATATATATGGCTCAGCCACAGGGTTTTGAGGTCAAAGGTAAGGAGAACTTAGTGTGCAAATTGAAGAAAAGTTTATATGGCTTGAAGCAAGCACCTCGGCAATGGTATCTGAAATTTGACAATTTTATGCATGAGCATGGATATAATAGGTGTCATTTAGATTACTGTGTTTATTTTAAGAGGTTGGATGATGATAGCTACATTATTTTATGTTTATATGTTGATGATATGCTTATAGCTGGGTCTAACATGGATCATATTAAGGGGCTGAAATGCCAATTAGCACATGCATTTGCTATGAAGGATTTGGGGGCAGCAAAACAAATCCTTGGTATGAAGATTTGCAGAGATAGGAAGAACAGAACATTGACGCTATCTCAAGCTGATTATGTTGAGAAGGTGTTGCAACGTTTCTCTATGGAGAATGCTAAAGCTTTCAGCACACCTTTACCTGGTCATTTGAAATTGACTAAGGAGATGTGTCCCAAGACACAGGACAAGGAGGCTAAGATGTCCAAGGTACCCTATGCTTCATCTGTAGGAAATTTTGATGTATGCTATGGTATGCACTAGGCTAGATATTGCACATGCAGTGGGAGTCGTTAGCAAGTATATGAGTCATCCAGGATTTGAGCATTGGAATGCTGTCAAGTGGATTCTCAGATATTTGAGAGGAACGTCTAATAAGTGTTTACACTTTGGGGGCTCTACTACTGATTTACAGGGCTATGTTGACTCAGATTTGGCTGGGCATATTGATACTAGGTGGAGTACTGCAGGTTATGTCTTTACTATTCGTGGGGCAGCCGTGAGCTGGGTTTCTAGGCTACAGAAGATTAATGCTCTCTCCACTATAGAGGCAGAGTATGTTGCTACTACAGAGGCAACCAAAGAGATGATATGGCTTCAGTTCTTCTTGGAAGAATTGGGACATCCTCAGAAGGATAATTATTTGTTCACAGATAGTCAGAGTGTCATTCATCTTGCTAAGAATTCAGCTCTGCATTCTAAGACCAAACACATACAGTTGCGGTACCATTTCATTCGATCAGTTTTGGAGGATGGAAAGTTAAAGCTGGAGAATATACATACCAATGAAAATCCAGCAGATATGTTGACAAAGGTTGTAACAAGGGAGAAGATGAACTCCTCTTCAGCTTCAGTTGGTCTTTTCGACTAAATGTGAATAAAAGAACAGCAGAGTCCAGGGTGGTTTGATCCAGTGGGAGCCCCATGCGGTAGTTGTATTGCTACAGGATCAATCTCCAAGTGGGAGATTGTTAGATTGTGGTGACTGATCAGGAAAGTACTATACATACTTCATAAAAAAAAAAATTTGGGAAGTAGCCGACATGGTAGCTGACATATTATGGCCGACATATGGCCGACATGTTATAACCCTAAAGTGGTTTAATACTTGTATAAAAAGGGCTTAGGGTTGGGTATTTTCTATATGTGGTGATACTAAAGTGGTTCTTATGGCGGTATTGAGCTGTAAGGGATTACGGATTGTAATCAGGTTGTAATCACTAGATTGTAATAAGATCGGACTTGCTGTTTGGTGGACGTAGCCCAGGGATTGGGTGAACCACGTTAAATCTTGGTGCCTTGTGTTCATTTATGTGTGTTCTATTATTTTCTGTTATTGGTTATATTTGCATGTAGTTTTTATTTCTGTCCGTGGTTTATCCTAACAAAGTCTTATGTCGACATTCAAGTTATTCAGGATTCTAGGTCAACCAGGAACAAAGATATTGTTAAACTTCAAATGAGTGCTTCTATTAAACAAATGTATAGTAAAGGGTTAACTATGATAAAAAAAAATGGGTTATGCAGGTATAGGGTCCATTGGTGCAAGCGATGAAGGGATTTGGAATCTAGATTCAGTACTAGACCCACTTAAAATAGGATGTAAATCAATCATTCAAATCTCTAAGATTGATCCCAACACATTACTTGTTAAATCTTCAAATCAAGTTGTAATTGATCCCACTGGCACTGGCACTGGCACTAGCATGGATGAACCTTGTGCAAAAAGGAAAAAATTTATGACAATTACACCGTAACCAATGTTAGCAGTTACTTCACCAATGTATTTAGTAGTAGCTTCTATATAAAACCCAGAAAGCAGTCCTAAAATGCTAGGATTTGGAATGAGCCATCTTCAGTCTATTGTCTATTGCCAATCTTCAAAATATAATTGTAGGTGGAGTAAGTTTAACTGGAGTTGGAGGAGCATACAATGGTACAACTGATAATTCACCTTTCAAAACACTCAATTGTATCAGTAAACCCAGTTTTTAGTTTGAATGAGTTTGTATCAAAGTTTGAATAGATAAGAGAAAGAAATATACAAATTATGAAGACTTTGAAAAGTGATGCAGTTGTTGAATGTTAGGGATCTACTAACAGAATATTTCCAACATATGATCCAAACAATGAAATGAAAGACTTCATGGCTATTATGCCCCTGGGTAGAGATAATAATCCACTAGAAAATGTAATAAATCATAACAATATACAAGTTAACAATCTTCAAATGAATTTTTCAAAAGTGAAAAATATTGGCAAAATCAATATATTTAAAGAAAGCAACAAAATGGTCTACTCTATGCTTTTGAAAGCAGAGAGGGAAAACAAAAGGCTTACAAAGAAAATCAAAAAATTAAAGGTAGACCTTGATAATATGAAGGCCAAGGAGAAAGTAGTAAACAATAGGTTCAAAGAATTGCAAAATAGGATAAAGAATTATTCTCCTACAGAGGCAATTGTTGAGCAAGAAAAGATGGATGAACAGGTGTAAAATTTGACTAAAGAGTTGGATGAGTGCCAGAAAAGAATTCAACATGAAAAAGCCTCTACTACACAGTTGTTTAAGTCTGTAGAGAGTACTACATAGGTCAACAATAAATTGAAAACTAACCTAGACTCTATTGTGAAGGAAAATAATAATTTTAAAATTGAATTGGAGAATGAAAAGAAGAAAAAGGAGTCTAAGGCAAAGATGATTTACAATTTGCAAATGGAATTGAGGAATGAGAAGAAAAAAGAGGAGTCTAGTGCAAACACAATCCACAATTTGAATAAGCAATTGGAGAAAATGAAAAAAATGAGGAGTCAATTGCCAAAAAAATATTTGACTTGAAGAAGGAATTGGAGAATGTGAAAAAAGTGGAGTCTAGTGCTACTACAAGCACTAACATAATCTAGCATATGAAGAATTAGCTACAAAGAAAATCCTCGATTTGACAAAGGAATTGGAGAACATGAAAAAAGAGGAGTCTACTCAAAGACTCCATGATTTGAAGAAGGAATTGGACAATGCAAAGAAAAAGGAGGAGTCCATTGCAATGAAAATCCATGATTTGGAAAGGGAACACGAGGATGAGAAGAAAAAAGAGGTAACTAGTACAAATATAATCCAAGATTTGAAGAAGAGATTGGAGGATGAGAGGAAGAGAGCAAATAATTGGCAAGGATAATTAAAGGAAATATATAAAAAGAGTGAAAAAGAGATGTCTAAAATAAAGAAAAAGATGGAGAATGTAATTCTAGAAAATAGAATGACTTCTTCCAAAGACCATCATATGAAGGATACTATAATAAACATAGTTAAGCTTATTAGAAAAGAAAATTGGGACAAAATAATGGGAAAAAATGATAGTTTGTTTGAATGGATTGATTTAAATAGCAATCTCAGACTTCTCTTTAAAAATGTTAAAAATAATGTTTAGGGTATGAGATGAATCTTCACCAATTTATTGAAAAATCTTGCTAACCAAATTTTAAATAAAGTACAAAGATCCAATGATAGGGATTTGGCAAACCATTGAATAAAAAACTACTTCGATTCCTCTATAATGACCATTGATGTCTATCATAGTTGTGAACAAGTAATAGAAATAGATGAGGCTCTCAAATCTGCTTCCAAAAACTTGATAAAAATGAATCGCATCATACTAAACTTGTTAAATGTTGGATTACCAAATCTAGCTAACTCAAATGATAGATTCATTAGAAAAGGAGTTCACATGAAAAGTTGCAAGACAACATGAATTCTGATTTAAGCAACTTGCATGTGGAAAGCACTCCAAAAAGAATTGCAAGTTGCATCAAACCACTATCAACAATGAATGAAGTTCTAGATAAATTCCTCAATTCTTATAAAACTATCTCTCTGAAGTATTCATTGTTGATGAGGTTACAACTATTTAGCTACAACCTCAAACAAATGGAGCTTCCAAATGATGCAAAATGGAGTGCCCTAAAGAAATTCATTCGAGCTGGGTCATCTTCTCAAACTATTACTATTTCTATTAGTGATAGTCATAGATGACAACACTAAGAAGTAAAAACTTAGTAAGTGATAGTACTATAATCATTTTGTTACTTGTTGCTTTTTAATTTCAAATTTTTGATTTAATTTCAACTTTGTTTAATGTTAATTGTTATAGGAATCAAGAGCCAACATATCAGGATAGTTGGGTAGCTAGGCACTGGCATACTATTAATACACATAGTAGATGGAAAAAATTTCCCTAGTACTTGAAAAAATTGTACAATCGGCAATGTGGCAAATTGGAAATGTGATTGTACACACATAATATATTATGTAGTAATAATCTAATTATATATACAATTACAAATTGGGTTATAGCTATTGTTGCTCCCTTATATCTACAAAAGGGAATTCAAGGTCATTTCAAATTGGCATCGAGTCATTTGTAAAGGGTTGTAATTGTTTGTAATTGTTAAATGTATTATGTTATAGGCTGATTTATAGTTATAAATTATAACATTTTTTTTAAAATAGAGCTTATTTTGTTAAATGCACTATGTTAAAATTTCTTAAATAAACTAGAAAGCCCCTAAAATAGATTATTTCCCCTTTTCACAATGAAAATCTCAACATGTTAAAAAAAATACAATCAATGAAAATCTCAACATGTAAGTTTGTAACATCAACATGTTCAAAAAAAAATTTAGGCATCTATAAAAGGACAGTGAATGAAGGCTATAAATTGACTTCTAAAAAAATAATTAATTAGCAGATAGAGTCTTAGATCAAAGCTACTACTACTAGCCTACTACTTGACTCACGCAAAGGTTAGAACTTGAGGTTGAGAAGCTACTATAGTTGTCACTCTGCTTGGACTAACTCAACATCACTATCATCAGAATCCTCCTTATTTAGTGCATATAACATTTCATTGTTGATTGTGTTTTCTTCAAACTCACTATTAGCATCAGTACATATGCCAAAGTCAACATCATCTTCATTGCTTCCAATATCAAGACATGGACCACTGCCGCTGCCATTGCGACTAATTCTACCACTACCACTGCCATTGCCACTACCACTACCATTGCCACTTGGGTCTGAAATGCTGGTAATCCCTCTTCTTTAACATTTGTTTCTCCAAATATTGAGAGCCCTATCATAAGGGAAACTATCTACCTTATACCTTGAATTATGTAACCTCAAACAATTATCCAAAATTTTGTCTAATTTGTTTCTAACCTTTGACTTCAGGAAGCCCAAAGTACTAAAAACTCTCTCATCCTCCACTAAACCCAATATCATTGTCAAACATAAATTTTTAAGCTTGAAATATTCTTGTATTGACTCTCTCAAATAATTTCTCTCACCAAGGTTATAACAAAGCTTTGTTACCACTCTGTCATGTCCCCATTTTGGAATCTAATAAATAAGTATTATATATGAATAGTATAATATTAATAATCACTAATTCATATAAAATATTACTATATTATAATTATATTGAGAGACAAATATAATTTTATATATATTATATAATCATAAATATTAATTATACATACTTACACACACACACACACACACACACACACACACACACACACACACACACAAACATATGAATATTATTTGTAATTAGATATTTATATGTCATAAATAATTAATAAATATATATTTGAATAAAAATAGTATATGACATTATATCCTTGTTATAATAAAATAATATTTAATTAAAAAGACTCATATATTATTATAATCTTATATATAATTAATATTCATATATAATCATATATAATTAATATTATTTTATATATAATAAATAGTTATTAATATAATAAACCTTATTAATATATAATATAATTATTAATATACTATAACTATTATTATGAAAAGAGGCAACCCTTTGAAAAAAAATAAAAAAAAATATTAAAAAAAAAATTATATATATATCACACAATCAAAAGGATTAGATAGAAAAATAGGAAATATTATCAAATTATATAAATAAAATATCAAATATGAAGATGCCCCAAAAATGGGACATTACAAGTGGTATTAGAGTAAATCATCCTACCATCCTGTGGATTAAAAAATTATTAAATAGAATGAACAACTTATATTAGAATGTGTGTAAAAGGAAGATACATCAGACACTTATAGATCTATAGAATTCATGAAGAATATGTGCAGACATTACATGAAGAAAATGTATAGATTGAAAGATTGGGAATTGCAAAAATAAAAGAGAAAATATACATACAGAAAATAAAAGACAATGCCCAACATCCAGCTTGGAAAAGTGATAAACAAAGGAACATAAATGACATGAGTTATCTAACATCCACATGAATACTGGAAAGACCTGAGGGCATCAGACAAGTAGTGAAGGGTGTAGAGAAAGCATAAATAGGGAAAAAGGCCCTCCTAATATATATCTAACATATCATCATCATCAATAATGTAGAACAAAGAAACCAAAAATTTTTGTAACCAAATAACATCCATAATGGGATAAGATAGCATTGAATGATATAAGGGTTACCAAGAATTCAAACTCCTACTAGCGTGGATGAGAGACTTAGTCAACAATGAAGTACATACATGGGGTATTGAATATCACACTCACCTAATAACTAAAGCGGCCAGTGAAGGAGAGAAAAGGGTATCGAGTAGAGATAATAGAATAAATATACTTCTATACAAGGAAACATCTGAAGCAAGAGCCACAACAGAAAATACAATCTCATTCAAATGTTAGAAGACAAATTGGGAATAAGCTTCAAATCTTCCTAAAGTGGTTTGGAAGCTTATTTCCTATTCAACTTATTTCTGCACATGGAGGACTTAGCAATCTGGTAGATACGTTAACATTGTATATTCTAAATATTTTGTTGAGAACTGATAGAGGATTAGATTAAAAAATGAAGTTACAAAATGTATACATTGTTTCCCACCATATTGTATGAAGATCTATGCCTAGTTACAAATAGGCTACTTGAGGTCTCTGCACAAAGGAAAGACTGAATTGTGACATTAGGGTTGAAAGTTTGAAACATTGAGTGCATGCATGGAAAGAACCATTTATTCATGTCAAAATATGAAAGAGATGAAAATTATTGGTATCTAATAGTCAAAGAATATTATATGATTTCTTTTGCTTGAAGAGCTTTTTAATTGTATTTCAAACTAGATTAATTATCGATATTATTAGCAGCTTTGAAAGATAGAGCCATCATATGATTAATGATGCAACTAGGATAGACATCCAAATTTTGAATGATTTGGACAGCATAATATTTCTTGAGGTTTTGTGTGGAGTTCAATTCATAACTCATCAATTTACTTCCTTACAATCAAATCTTATATTAGGGCAATCATATGTCTACCATATCACAAGGTGGGTACAATAGAAGATATGAGGAAAAATCCTTATTTGAGGTTGGAATTCTTATAGATAAATATATTCCTTAGCCAAATACTAGAACCTATAGTTAATTTAATGCAAAAGAAATATATTGGGAGTATAATAGCTAAAGAATCATCAAACAAGATTTGGACTAAAGACATGTTTTAGGTTGGGGCATATACAAGAATAATTAAAGTGGAAAAAGGTGGCATACATTTTCATTACATTATCACATAGCTAGTGGTGAAAATAAAATATTTAAGTGGAATGTTAACCCATTGGATCGGTGCCTTGAAAGCCACATACAATGGGACCCATCGCTTACCAAGCAAGGGTTAAAAGAGGTAAATTTGAAAGAGGTTCAATATAGCGCATGAAAGATGGAAGATAAAAATAAAGATTATACAAGAAGAAGACCTTAAGTAGATATGAAGATTACTTCATACTCATAAATTTAAACTTCAACCATAAAGGTAATGAGGTAAATTATATGATTTCTTCATATATTATGAAATAATTGTTGTTGTCTTTGTTATTATTGACACATTTGGATATTTTGATGAATATTGAATAGTTTAAATATTTACTATCAATAATTCTAATCAAATAAGGAAATGACATTGATTCTTAAGTTGATAATAATCAAAGAATGTTGTTAAATAAAATAAAATAATCTAAGATCATCATCTCAAAGTTGAGATAAGGCCTGTGGTGGAATGGGTTGGGTGACATCACTTGGGGTACCGGATAAAGCCCACGGGTACTAGGTAAGGCCTATGGTAATGGGATATCCCAGGGTACATTATACAAGGGCACCTTCTTGGAAATAATGATCAGAGAGAGGTAATGATAATGAGGGTGAATGGTGAGGCCCACTGGTTGGGTAATAAGGCACCCTATTATGGTTTCTCCTCCCATATTCAAAAAATGATGAGTTAATAAATGGATTGAGACTTTAAACACTTTGTCAAGGGATTTATTTATATATAATGTGTACTAATGATTTTTTGGTTGCAGTTTCACAATTAAGGAAATGCATAATGTGTGTCTTATGTGTTTGCTCCATGTCTTCATCTATCTACATCATGTCTACTTCATGTTTTCATGATCTGTCTACATCGTGTATGCTTCGTGTTTTCATTCAATGTATATTTCATAAATCTTTTTGGCCTTTTGAATGCAAGCACATTTTGTGTCTATGACAAAGCTTGTGTATGAACAATTTTTCTTAAGGGCAAGCAAATTTGAGAGGGGAGGACTGTGATGTCCCCATTCTGAAATCTAATAAATAAGTATTATAGATGAGGAGTATAATATTAATAATCACTAATTCATATAAAATATTACTATATTATAATTATATTGAGAGACAAATATAAATTGTTATATATTATATAATAATAAATATTAATTATACATATATATACATATACATATACATATACATATACATATGAATATTATTTTTAATTAGATATTAATATGTCATAAATAATTAATACATATATATTTGTATAACAATAGTATATGTCATTATATCCTTGTTATATATTAAAATAATATTTGATTAAAAAGATTCATCTATTATTATAATCTTATATATAATTAATATTAATATATAATCATATATAATAAATATTAATTTATGTATAATAAATAGTTATTAATATAATAAACCTTATTAATATATAATATAATTATTAATATACTATAACTATTATTATGAAAAGAGTTGACCCTTTGAAAACACACACACACACACACACACACACACACACACACACACACACACACACACACACACAGATTGAATATCACACAATCAAAAGGATCAAATAGAAAAATAGGAAATATTATCAAGTTATATAAATGTAATATAAAATTTGAAGATGCTCGAAAAATGGGACATTACACACACTCTCTTCATTTGGGTTCTCCATAAGATCATATCATTCCCTCATTATGTTTGTAAAAGAATATGATTGATCTCTCAGTCAAGATTAATCTAAAATTCCATTTATAGTTAGTCCATTGATTACATTAGGTTTCCAAAAATCTTGAATCAAAGTCATCATCCTTCTTCGGAAATAAATTGGATAGTTTAGAGACCAATATTTTGGAAAAACAATTGACATTACTCCAAGTAGTTCCTTTGGAGGGAATTTGAATCTAATTTCTGATGAAAGACTGTAACAAACTTGTTTGATAGAGTCAAGCATAGAGTATTTGATCTTGTTGAAGTCTTCACTTGTAACACATGAAAACACCTTCTCTAGTGTTAATTTAAGTTTTTTTTCTACTTTGTTGGGGTTGGAGTCAAATTTGAGATGAGCATAGTACTGCATTGGTATGTCAACTCCACATACCCTGGCATAAACCTCATTATTTGCACCAATATGTAAAAAGTTCTTAGGATTGTTCAAATCTATGATTTCTATCCACTTTGAAAACTTTGATTCATCTAATGGTAGTAATCAATATAGAGTATCTAGGATATGACATGTCATTTTACGTAGCATATTATATTCTACAATGTACATAGCTCTTTTTTGAACCTTTTCTATAATTTTTCTCATGTCTTATAGCATGGGGAGAATAACTAAGGGAATATGTCTTGCATAGAGTGGATTAGTCCAAATAATGATGGATATTCAAAGATTACTCAATGTGCTGTTCAATCCAAAGAGATCCATCTAGTATCATTATCTTTAAGAAGCTTCTTCTCTTTAGTAAGTCCTTGAGCAAAGCATTGAGATTCTTGGACTCATTTCGGACTTCAACAAAAGTATTGGTAAATCTCTTTGATCAAAAATTCTACTTTACTTACACAACCAAAATCATTGACAATTCCAAAATCTAGATTCATTCGATGGGCCATGCAATAAATGAGAATAGCATAGGGTGCCAAATCATTCTTGATCTTTTGCAAAGACTTCCTTTATGACCTTGCATAACTAAAGCTCCATCTACTCCAAAACACACCAAATTTTTAGCAATCTCCATTTTATCCAAACCTCCACATTCAATTAGAGTACTCTTTAATAAATCATATAAATGTTTACCTATCACACTACAATTCAATTTAGCAACAGATAGTAGAAAGGGTAGACGACAAAGATTTTTTACAGTATAAACATGCATGCACACCCACAAAGTATTATCAATTGTTGTAACTTCATCTAGAGACAATGCAATGAAATTTCAGTGTTTCATCTTTTCCTTCATATCTTCTTTTTCAACCTATGCAAGACATCTAGCCCATTCCCACCCGCTATTCACTAACTAATGACTGTTTAGATAGTTTCAAAGTTTGAAAAAGTGCAAAAAGGTAGTAATTGAAGGGTAGTCCATCATAGGACATCCTCTACTCAAAATATAGAAGACCACAATTAATTGAACTTCTTTTCCCATAT
This sequence comes from Cupressus sempervirens, assembly GCA_028749045.1. Taxonomy (NCBI): domain Eukaryota; kingdom Viridiplantae; phylum Streptophyta; class Pinopsida; order Cupressales; family Cupressaceae; genus Cupressus; species Cupressus sempervirens. The sequence continues at coordinate 175,309,689 of CM053793.1, forward strand.
TTTTCACTTCCATTGCTTTCCTAATGAAATCTTCGATGGAACCTTTTATTGTAAAATGTTTCTCCCATATTTGTTGGTGTAACTCATATATTTCAGCATTCTTGATATGTAGATAGTTGTTATTTATTTTCCAAGTTAGCACAAATTTTTCAGCTCCATCTATAGTTTCCTTTTTGTAAACTTTACCGACATGCTTTGTAATGGTATCAAGTTTAAGCTGCAAACTCTTGTATTCCATTGTTATCTCTGTGAAAATCTTAAAATCTGCATTCTTCAGGAGGCTCACCATCAATTGAATTGGCCATTGGTTAAATAAACTAGTACTTTTCCACCCATTCTAACTAAAAATTCCTTTTAGAGAAATCCTAATGAGATCAATCATTTTTTTATTCCAATTTTCTTTTCCCCTTTTGTGCATGAACATGATTTATGGAATCACTTTTAGTTTTCTTATCTGATTGGTCTGGGACTAAATCCAACTCTATAATATTAGTTTTTGACTCCCTACACAGGGGAGGTTCCTCCAAATCGTGCTCATGTTCATCCTTGACTGAGATATCAGGTTCACCAACTTGAAAATCAATACGGCCTAAGTCTCCAACTTGTGATGAATCTCCTTTTTCAATAATCACTAGAGATCTAAATTGTGAATCTTGTAGGTTGCCAACATTTCCACCACCAAAATATGCCACTACACTTCTGCATTTTGGTAATGGTGGCTTCTCTTGGATTTCATGGATCCTATTGAAACTTTTGTTACCCCTCTTGTTTGACATTGTAAACCGATAAAGGCTGCAAAAAATAAATCAACTTAGTTGTTGAACAAAAGACTAAAATAGTGATGACGCAAAGACTATGAACAATTACTGAAGACTACTTAGACTACATATAATAATATTATTATGATTCATTCTCCAAAAAATAGTACTACTACTATGGTACTACAATGTATGCTACTACCCAATATAATTTTCAAACCTATAGGTCATCTTAGCATGTGAGATGTCCAGTCACTGGTGGACATTGGATAGTAAAACTAAAAAATAACCACTACCACTGTACCAGTACAGTAGTACCACTATCCACATAAAAATAATTTAAAAATCACTTGCCTTTTATGAAAACTAGGGTCCATGAGTCAATGGGCAATGCACTCAACACTCTGAAACTTCAGCTATAATAAGAAATGTCAGTCTCTAGATCAAAAAAGAGAAAATTGTGTAAAATAATAATATCTTGTAGTCCAATCTAGGTTGCCAAACTATACAAGATTAACAAGAGAGAATGTCAAATGTAGGTGAAGCGCACCTTCCTATGCAAGCCCATAGTAGGAAACAGTTGGTTAAATGAGGCTAGTGGTTGGCACATGTTGGGAAAATCATAGGCGACTCCCAACCCAAGCAAAAATTATTTGGCTGTAGTAGTGGCAAAATAATGTGGGGCAATAAGAAAAAAACATGCAAAGGTTGGAAAAATGTTTAAAATAAATATATCCAAAATGTATATTGCATTGGCAATTGGACCAATATTTTTTACTAATTATGTGATAACTAATGGGCAACTACCATAGGTGTTGAACCCAAATCTAATAAATATCTAGTCATGTGGTTGGCCTACATTGCATGCGTTATTTGCTAAATGATGATTGACCCATGAGATGGGATCACTAGAAGGTGAATATTCACCACTAAAGTAATCTCTTACAACATCAATTTTTGTGGCTAGTCCTATTATGTCTACTATTGTTTACATTCCTAGTAAGCAAGAAATAAGTGTAGAGGTAGTTGAGAACAAGTCTGAACTGAGCACAAAATTTTTGGGCCAAAGAAAAGAAAAGGAGGAAATAGACCTCTATGAGGAGATAGTAATCCCAAATTCAAACATATCCAAACTCAATCCAAATCAAATGCAAGAATTTGGTGAAATTCTCCAAAAGAAAGCCAAGCAACATAAGCTAAGAGAGGAAAAGGACAAAAAGTTCAAAATCATTGAGGATGCCAAGATTATTTTGCTAGAGGCTACAAGTATAGAGGTTAATTCATCTCAATAAATTTTATTTCAACTAGCAAGGGAAGGCCAGAAGTTGAATGAAGATATGGATGGATAGGACAAGTTACTATAGAAGGCAAAGAAGAAATTTGAAAATGAAGTGTTAGAGCACATTGCTCAACAAATTGTTACCAAGTAGAACTCTCTACCATGTTAAGTTCTCTATAAACTTCTTCTACAAATGTAACATCACTTTTTGGTAAGCTATTTTGTCTTTCAAATTTCACTAAGGAAATAAAGGAAAAATTGTCCAAGATTGATGAGGATCTCAAGTCAAGTTCTTAGCAGTTGGATCTTGACCCCAATTCAAGCTCTGCTCATTTCAATAAGATTAAATTTTTGATAGATTTATAGGAAAAATTTCTTAGAGAAGAGGCCAAAATCAGATCTACACTAGTAGATATTTAGAACATGATTCGTCCCAAAATGGATGCAGTATAGAAGCATATTGCATATTCCAAAACCCTCATCCATGACAACAACTTCTCCATAGTAAACCACACGATTGAGTTGCCAACAAAAATGTAGATTGTGCTAAACACATGTAAGGTCTTGTAGGAAAATTGGGACAAAAATTTGGCTATAATACTCAAGGTACATTCAGACATTTTGTCTTATTTTGGCATTAATATGTAAATATATGGAATAAATGTTTGGCATTATTGTCAGAAAGGGAGAGAAGGCATAGAAGATATATGGAGAGAAGATATGGAAAAGATATTGAAATGATGAGTTATGGGGGAGAAAAATGTAATAATTGGTACATAAGCTAAAAAGGAATTCCGGGAGATAAATGTTAAGATACATGCAAATAATGATTCAAAGAAGAATGTATTCAGATGTACAGTATACCGTATAGAAGCCTTACAATTTATAGAAATATATCTTACAAAATTAATTTTGAAAAATCTCAAAAATAGTATATTTTACTGAGCTAAGAATCACATGGTGATGGACAAAGGTATTTAGGAACTTTTTGAATTTAATTTTGGGCAATAAGTGTTTTTGTCGCTAATACCAAAGGGGGAGATTGTTGACGTATTAGTCAAGTTTGTTATTAGTGACATACACTTATTTAGATTGTAAGTATCTATCAAGTTTATTGTATAGTTAATAGTGTTAACCAAGCATTTCAGTTGTCACCAAGTTCTATAGTTGCTACTAACTCCTTTAGATTAGAAATCTCAACATACAAGTGATTAAATCTACCAATAAAATCAGTAACTTTCTCTTTAACATTCTTCTTACAAAGAATTAAATCAATTAAAGAAACTTGTGGACCAATATTATTGTAAAACTCTTGAATAAAAGTATTAGGAAGAGTTTGAAAAAAAATCAATAGAATAAGGAGGCACAAAGTGATACTATTGCAAGGCTTTATCCCTAAAGGTGTGTGGAAACAATTTAGCCATAAGCCTATAGTCATGAGAAAAATCACTACATATAGTTTGGAAAGTTCTAACATGAATATCAGGATTTCCCTTACCATTATAAGCCTCAAGATGAGGTACCTCAAACTATTGTAGAATAACAACACAAAGGATATCTAAGGAAACAAGATTCACCGCATCACACGTAAGATTATTGTACTTAGATTGGGTTAAATGAGCAAGTTGTTGTTGTAAAGAAGAAATTGTTTCAACCAATGTATTAATAGTAGGATCAGAAGAAACACTAGTAGCCATAGGTATACTTAATTGATTAGGAAAGGTATTAGAAGAGGATGGAATATGTAAGGATATTAGTGGAGTATTATAAGGAGTAGGTAAAAGGTTCAAATAAGTAAAAGGAAAAACATTATACAAAGGAAATGATGAAGGAAAACAAAAAAATTATAAATTCTTAATGCTCACAACCTAAAAATCAACATAGAAAAGGATGGTTTAAGGGTTGGTGTTTGATGAGAGCTTTCCTTGCTTAATCCATTAGTTAAGGAATTAACCACAAATGAAAAATGTAAATGTAAAGGATTGTAATGGTCAAGATAAATGTTAGAATTCACCTTTCCCAAGTGTATATAATGTAGATCTTGAATTAGGAATGTAGGATATGTCCACAATTTACAATGGATCTATCATAACTCCATCATGATGTCATGGATATGGATAAACATCAATGAAGAGGACCAATGCTTAAATATCGATCTCCTTCCTTGATGACCAACAATATGCTACGTCTTAAAGAGAAATGACCACAAAGGATTCTCCGATGCTAGATAGTATTATTATTGCTTGAATTCTTGAACTCCTTGAGTGGAAAACCTAAAATATTTACTAAAGAGTAAGATCTTGAGTGCATGAATGAGCTTGAGATGTGAATTATGAAAATAAAGCCTCCAAGTCTCCTTATATATAATTTTTTGAGTGGGAAATATTATAGGTTACCTAGATAATGAACATAAACTAATTAAACCCCTAAGGACTTTCAAGCCTTGAGATCCAGAACTCCAAGGGACTAGATTGGCCTAGGTCAACCTAGTCTAAGACTATGTTTAGTTGGGAAGACTAGGTCAACCTCGGTCAACCTGAGTCAATATGGTCTAGGAGGATAGGTCTAAGGTGTCACAAAAATCCAAGATAGATTCCAAAGAGATAAGGTGGAGAGAGAGAGAGAGAGAGAGAGAGAGAGAGAGAGAGAGAGAGAGAGAGAGAGAGAGAGAGAGAGAGCATGATGATATCCATGGTATGAAGAGGGAATCCTAAAGAGGAGGGAGATAATTCATCTCAAAAGGCATGTGTTTCCCTTTTATGATGGTACACTACTACTACTTGCTGACTAACCTAGCCTGCTACTGGCCACTAATATGGTTATATGTTAGCCAATTTTACCCCACTATGTATACCAGACTCTTCCTTTTTCCTTTTCCCTTTCTTCCTTTTTCAATTTCTTCCTTCTTCATTGAAAAATATCACTCCAGAGACATAGATCAAAATATGATATCATCAACAAAAATTTCAGGTAGTAAAATACCTTTTCCTTTCTCCATCTTCATGTATAGATTTTTGTTATCATTAGTCCTCTCAAATCCAATCTTCAGAAGATAATTATAGAGCCTTTCATACCATGCTCTTGGTGCTTTATTTAAACCATATAAAGCTTTGTGTAGTCTACATACCATGTTTTCTTTTTCAGCATCAACAAATCCTTTTGATTGTTCTATATAAACCTCTTCCTCTTATATACCATTCATTAATGTAGACTTAACATCTATTTGATAAACTTTGAAATGTTTGTATGCATAGTAAGGAAGAAGAGTTCTTACCCCTTTTGGTCTTGCAATTGGAGTGAATGTTTCTCCATAGTCTATCCCTTCTTCTCTTGCACATTCTTTACAAACTAATCATGCCTTATTCCTTGTGACTTCACCATTTTCATCTAACTTGTTTCTATATACCCACTTGGTACCAAACACATTTTTATCTTCTTATCTAGGAACTATAGTCCATGTCTTATTTTTCTCAATTTGCTCAATCGTTTCTTTGATCGATTTACTCTAGTCCACATCTTCTAAGGCATCATTCATTGTTTTAGGTTCTTACATGCTCAACAAACATATGTCATGGGTGAACCCACAATAATGGGTTCCACATTAGTGGGACGAAGGAACAACTAAAATATTGTAAAAAATCAAAATCGAAACTTTCATATTTTTGCTACGAACACTTAAAATATGTTTGCAGCAAACTTATTTTAAAGTATGTTTGTAGCAAACATAAAAAATGAATTTAATGGATATTCGTTGCGAACATACTAATTAATCATGTTCACTATGAACACATTGAAAATGGAAATAGGGAATAAAAAATTGATTTTTTCGCATTACTATTCATTTTTATGGTGTTGACACAAGGGTTGGAGTGAATGTATGATACTAGTGAGCGCTTGCCTATAATTTTCATTTAGATTCTCATCATCATACTATTTAGGTATGTGTATATATTAGTATTTTAATGTTTTTTACATTTTTAGTGTTTTCAAAGCATATGTTAATGTTTTTGAAGCATATATTAATGCTTTTTAAATTTATAATGTTTTCAAAGAATATTTTAATATTAATTTAATATTTTTATTATTTATTTATGTTAAACTTAATTATATTAATTTAGAAAACATTATAAAAACATTATTAAAAACATTATAAAACAAATTTAGAAAACATTAGAAAAAATATTATAAAAATAATATAAAATTTATAATAATATAAAATTTAGAAAAAAAATTAGAAATTTGATAATAATATAAATTTTGGAAAACAAATTTAGAGAAACATTAGAAAAAAATTAGAAAAACATTAGAAAATTTATAAAAATAAAAATTTATACAACAAATTTTGAAAAATCATTAGAAAAAATTAGAAAATTTATAATAATATAAATTTTAGAATTTTTTTTCAGAAAAACATTAGAAAATTTATAATAATATAAACTTTAGAAAACAAATTTAGAAAAGCATTGGAAAAAAAATTAGAAAAATATTTTAAAAATATTAGAAAATTTATAATAATATAACATTAGAAAATAAATTTAGAAAAACCTTACAAAAAACATTACAAAAATATTAGAAAAAACATTACATTTAAATATTAGAAAAACATTAGAATATATATCTTTAAAAAAGTTTAGAATTTAGTATTAGAAAACTGCAATAAAATAAATTCAGATTTAAACATTAGAAAATATTAGAAAAAAACATTAGAAAATATTTTTAAAAATTAGTCTTTAAAATTAGAAAACATTAGAAAAATATTTTAAAATATTAAAAAAAAATAGTGTAGAAAATAAAATTTAGAAAAATATTTTCAATATTCATATAAATTTATTATTGTTAATGTACATGTTATTTTTTTTTAAATAAATCTTAATCTTTTATGTTTACATATATGTTTTTATTCATGTTTTTGTATATGTTATTCATCTTAATGCCTTAGTCATGTTTTCTTTATTCATGTTTATGGATATGTTATTCATCTTTATGCCTTAATCTAAAATATGTAATTAACTATAATTAATGACATACATCTTAAGGGGAGATCCTAAATTATATGTAAGAATGCAGATTAAAATATACATATTTTTTTTCATAGATATATATATGTATATATGTTCATGTCAAATGTAGACATGTATGTTTTCAATATTCATGTTTATGTATATGTCAAATTCATCTTAATGTCTTAATATAAGTGTAATTAAATGACATGTCTTAAGGGTCCATATCCTAAATTATACATAAGAATGTAGATTAAAATGTATTTTTTGTTTTGTACATAGATGTATGTATACTTGTTCATGGTTAAAAGTAGACATGTACATGTTTTGAGTATTCACTTTTTTATATGTACATATGTTATTGATCTTAATGTCTTATAACTACATGTAATTAACTATATTCAATGACATGTTTTAAGGGGAGATCCTAAATTATACATAAGAATGTAGATTAATGTATATTTTATTTCATAAATGTACATGTAAATATGTTCATGTTAAATGTAGACAAATGCATGTTTTCAATATTCATGTTTATGTATATGTTATTATTTTTAATGCCTTAATCTAAGTATATAATTAACTATATTCAATGACATGTCTTAAGGGGAGATCCTAAATTATACATATATAAGAATGTAGATTAATTTGCATAGGTAAGAATATAACATACATACATATATAAGAACAAATAAAGAACATATGACCTAAAGAATACATGTTACAACATTTAATTAATAAAAGTTAATTATAAGAACATAACTTGATTCTATAAAACATAAAGAATGTACATCATATAAGAACATGTAAAGATTACATATGTATAAATACATAACAATATTAGCTTTATCATAAGAAAATGTAAACAATGTCTAGATATAACCCTAAAACTAACTATAACCAATCTAAAAGATAACTCTAACCATGTAACCCTTTAACCCTAACTCAAACTGTAACCCCAATTTCTAACCCTAACTTGAAAACTATAACCCTAAGTTCTAATGCTAACCCTAATTTCAAACTCCTACACATTTACACTATCTTAAGACGAATTATATATACATGTCCACACTAACTTAGCTCGAAAACAAAGAGAGGTACCTAGCTCTACTTCTATTAAATATGTTAATAAAGAGAAGGAAGATATTCTACAAGAAGTTCATGCATTCACAACATTGTCTATCCGTTTTAATTCTTTTGTATCTACCTGGAACTTAGTCATCACCATCATGCTGATAGCTCTAAATGATCTAATTGTAAAGTCACCAGTGTTATGTTGCCCCTAGAAAAATAATAGTCAAAATGGAGTATGCATATGACTTGTATTTGATATACTTGATCATTCACCAAAGACCATAATTCATAATTCCTTACTGTAAGTTTCTTCAATCCTCAACTAGATTCAATAAACATGCTTTGATACCAAATGAGAGAGTTGATCTCTAGTTGCTTAGATTTGAAGGACAAGAAGCAATCGTGAATGTTAAGTTCTAATCTTGTTTCTTATTATTTAATTTTCTAAGGTTCAACTACATCATCCTCTCCCACATAGTAATGGATATTTCAAAGTCAATTTATCTTGGGACATTTACAAATTTGTATATTGTCAAATGTTCTCTTATTGCTCAAGGGTTAGAGTGAATTAATTTATCTATCCAAATCAATGAAGTACAAAGGAAAAATGTGATATTTAATTTTTAGTTTGAGCATAACATTCAATTTATTTCTCTTCTTTGTCATTGGTCGGTATGGAATTTTTAGTCTAGCCCAATTTAGCTAAGGTTGCAAATGAGGGATCCCATCTTAGGTGAAGATATCATATTAACATGAATAGTCCTATGATTTCCACCAGCTCAATATCTTGTTAATGGTACAATTCCCATGGGTATACTCTAGCCCAACAAGCATTTGAGTACTAAGTCATAGATATGAACTCTAACAATGTCAACTTGAAGCTTTAAATATGCAAGCACATTGAATTTCTTAGGGAATAAGGACCAAAATCATAAAAGACTAGAGGTTTTTTGAACCTTAGTACAAACATTAATAAAAAATTATTTTTCCATCATATTAGACCTTGGAAAACATATCTTGTGATAAAAGATGGAGATTCTTGTGAATGATTTTAAAACTATTTTGGATAAAAGCTTGAAAATATGGGATTAAAAAAGGTGTCAAAAGTTGACTTTTTTTCTTCCTCGAGATAACCTAAACTTGAACATCTATGAAAAATTGGAGTTATGGTTAAACTTAGTATGATAAAAAATTGAGTGCACATGCATTTTTTATTTCATAAATCTAAATTATAATATAACATCTTTGATCAAATGATACTATTTTCACTTATTTGAAAACAACACACATTAAAATATATTATTATATATTATAACATTGTGTTATTTCTATTTAAGGAAAATATACAAAATCTAGCTAATTTAACACATTTTTAATTAATAATAAGTAAATATATTTTCACTTTCTTATTATATGTTTGAAAGTTTATTTAAATGAATAAATTATTGTTAAATAAAATATAGAAAATCTAAGTTTACTTATTATTTACTTATTAGTAATTAAAAATGTGTTGAATTAGCTAGATTTTTTATATTTTCCTTATAGAAATAACACAATGTCATCATATATAATAATGTATTTTAAGTGTACAATAAACTTAGCTAACTTTTAATTAATAATAAGTAAATATATATAGCTAATTTAACCCATTTTCATGTTTGAAAGTTTATTTTGAATAAATTATTGTTAAATGAAATATAGAAAATCTTTTCAAAACGTGTCATTATATTGATAAACTTAGAAGACATTCTCATGAGAAATAGATTCATGTGAATCACTACTCTTCAAACATGGGTCAATGAGATTGTCTCATAAACTATATGATTAATTCCTTATAGAAATAACACAATGTCATAATATATAATAATGTATTTCAATAGAAAATTTGAATTGGTCTCATATAGTTCAATGTTTTGAATTGCACTTCTTAGAAAATTATAAAAACATATTACTTAAATAGAATAAGATGAACCCTTTATATTTCTTATACAATTAGTAATCAGACTACAAAATAGGAAAAGTGTATATATATAATGTATTTCAATAGAAAACTTGAATTGGTCTCATATAGTTCAATGTTTTGAATTGCACTTCTTAGAAAATTATAAAAACATATTACTTAAATAGAATAAGATGAACCCTTTATATTTCTTATACAATTAGTAATCAGACTACAAAATAGGAAAAGTGTATATATATATATATATATATATATATATATATATATATACATACATATATATATATATATATATATATATATGTATATATATATGTATATGTATATATGTATATGTATATATACATATATATACATATATATATATATATGTATGTATATATATATACATACATATATATATGTATATATATATATGTATATATACATATATATGTATATATATACATATATATATATGTGTGTGTGTGTGTGTGTGTGTGTGTGTGTGTGTGTATTAGAATTCAACTACTCCAAATATTTGAACTAGGGGATAAAATAAGATCTAATATCCTTAGATCATATTCATAATTTATATATATTTTAATTAATGGTTTATGGACCTTGATGTGTTCAAATTTATAATTAATTACACATGTTTAGACTAAATTTAGAAGGATGACCAACCTTTGTGACACCACACGTGATGTCTCAAAAAAATGAATTTACTTAGATTATCACACGAAATCAAGCAATATTTTGAGTTGTTCAAACTTTTAATTACATATTAGCAATTTTTTATTATCGCTAAATAACTCTAACTCTAACTCTCATGTACATGTATATGTATTCAATTATACAGTTAATTTTTATCAGATATGTACATGTTATAGATTACGTAGGTCCATGTTTGATGTAAATTCAATTAAATGTATAATTTTTAATTAAAAATAGAAAATTGTGTGTACAATAACTTAGCTCTTGATACATTTCTATAAATATGGCTTCACACAATCAGCTTGTTGCGACTCTTGGTGTGGCTCCTATTGCAACTCCTACTATGACACTTGATGTGGCACTCGAAGTGGTTCCTATTGCAGCACCTGATGTAGTTCCTATTCCAGCTGCTCATGCAGTTCATCATGTTGCTCATGGTGGGGCTTGTGTTGTAGCTCATGGTGGGGCTTGTGGTGTACCGCGAGGTAGGGCTTGTCATGCAGCTCATGTTCTGGCTCTTGGTGTGGCTCCTAGTGTGTCTCCAAGTGGTGTAGGTCCTGGCGTGGCTCTTGGTGTAGTTCCTATTCCAGGTCAGGTTGAAATTGTAGCTCCTACTAGAGGTCCTACTGCACCACCTCCACGCATTGATATTGATGTTTTATTTGCATTTTCAGAGTAGGAGGTTTCTAGACTACAGTAGTCTATATTGTCCATTGATGATGGTCTTTATAGAGACATATGTGCTACTATATGTAGGAGTTTATAGGATTTGATAGCTAGATTTAGATTTCACCATTCATTTACTCCTAACATATTAGCTTCCATATCTAGGGAGCTTAGGGCTAAGATTTGAGGAGATACATCTTTTGATGATGTCAAGAGGGTGGCCCCCAAAAATTTCATCAAAAGTGATCTCCTTCTAGGATATGAGGGAGCACGGGGTAGGGTGAGAGGCTACCAAGTCAAAGGATGTAGAGGTCATATTATTGCTAGCATGATCTATCCTCAATTTTTAGCTACAAATGATCATTATCCTAATAAAAAATAGATACCTCTTTATTTTGCATAGTATTTGTATGCTGAGCTCTACGTGGGGCTCAACATCAACTACTTGGACATTCCAGATTATTATGGATAGGGGTGTGGTCAAATTACAGATCATGACTAGTATTGTAGTGCAAATCATCTACCACCTCTAGATGTCAAACAGTTTGTTGGCCAGAGATTGCCTCCGATGACTCCAGCACATGCGCATATTATAGATAGAGTTGTCATTGCTTCCTAGAGCGGAGCAATTGACACTATTGGACACATTGCATCTGCAACCACTAGTATCAAATTTGATTCTATTGGTCATTATATTCATAGTCGATGTCCTCATCCACGTAGTCAACCATCTTCATAGGCATCTAGTAGCACTTCAAGCACCTCCTCTGATGATGCATATAGAGCTACTAGGTGATGTTCGTACTCTTTTAGGACATCCGACACATATGGATTTGACACTGTATTTTTTGCAAGATATGTTGTAGATTATCAGTTACATTTTTGATGTAAGTAGGGGATGCTATTAGACATCATTAAAGCTCTGTAGTTCCACAAACATAGGTTTTCACACCAGCGACAGATGATACACCTATGCATAGCTCATAACACTTGGCAATAGGCTCACATCACTCGACAGATGACTCAAGCATACGAGTTGGAGATCTTAGGATCATAGCTGAGGGTCTTGATGATTTTGGTGAGTAGTTGTGAGGCTTGTCTAAGATTGATACTAGTTTGAGCATGGGTATTTCATTGTACATGGAGATGTTATTCTAACCTGATAGCTGTGATTCTACACCATTACCCAGCAGGTTACACAGTCCACTTCACTCATTATTGCTAGCAATTGGACATGGTGTTGAGGTTGGTTTAGTAGGTGTGAGAGTTTTAGGAGGTGCATTGATAGACAATACGATGGAGTCTGGTGATCATCCTCCACCTTTGAAGACCTAGGTACACATATATAATTTTTACTTTTAAATTTAAATATACATGAAATTAAAAATAATGAATTTATTTAAAAATTCAATTCATATAGATATTTAATTTAATCTTTAACTATAATAATCATGAAGGCACAAGTCGCTAAGCACATGGTTACATCTAGTTTTGATTTAGGGTATCATGTACGTAAGAGACATGATTCTATTGAGGCACTCGGTAGTGCTCAGGTACAATTTTTCAATAGTTTTTTTAAAGCTAAATTTATGTTTCAAACTAGATATATCTGAGCTCATATTTAATTTGAATGTACACACGTGTATATATATGTTTAGATCTAGAACTCAAATGTGTGTGTGTGTGTGTGTGTGTGTACACACACACACACACACACACACACACACACACACACACACACACACACACACACACATACATACATATATACATACATACATACATACATATATATGCATATGTGTGTGTGTGTGTGTGTGTGTGTGTGTGTACAAGGCTCAGTTGATGCACCTTGGCAAGAGGATTCATAGGAGGCTTGATCAGAGGGTCATTCTGTTCATATGCGTCTTGAGGAGTCCCTCTAGTAGTAGTAGAAATTTATATATTTTTGATGCATTTATTTATTGGAGATAGTTTACATACACATATATGTGTATTTTGGCACCTTGACATGACACATGTATACATATGTTTCACTATTTATTTGATTATTTAGTGCTTCAGTAGTTAGATGGTCACATTTATATATGACTTTTTATATTTTTTGACATACATGTATTTATTCGAGATTTACAGTTTGCATATGTATGCATTTCAGTTGTAGAGATATATTAGACGTAGATGTTTATTCTTGAGACATGTATATATGTGTATGTGTTTTTTTTTGTATTATAGCTATAGAATGTTCATGTTCTTGAGACGTGTACATGTATATATACATGTGTTATTTTTATTTTTTGTATTATAGTAGACCATGTATAATTTTTAGATTATTTCTTTTAAACTTTAGATTTTATTGTCATCATTATAAAATAATTAGATTAACTTCTCTAAATACCTACTTCAATAGTTAAATAGTCAAAGAAGTTCTAAATCAATCTCTATGAACCTAATTAAAAATTTTCAAAAAAAAAAATAATTTATAGGGTGAAAGAATTGAATTAATATAGGTGTTTAAAACTACTAAATTAACCCAAATGATTTCGATTAAATAAATTTAAAACATTATACTTATTTGTAATCATTATATGAAATAAACAATTAGTAGGACTAAAGATATGTACATTTGGTAAATCAATTAATAGGAATAGAGATACAAATTTGTTAAATATATTAGTAGGAAGTTAGAAAGATACATATATCTTAAATTATCAATTACTAACCCACTAAAGATAAATATTAGTTTTGTGTGGATAAAAATATGTTAATTAGGTAAGTTAATACATTATTTTAGAAAACTTTTACAAAATATAATATTTAAAAACATATTAATTTAAACTAATTTAAACTAAGAGTATGACCATAGATGTAATAAAATAACATTAAAATATATAGGTTTTTAATAAACTAATTATCTAATTAAATGAACTTATTAATCTTACAATTTTAAAAGCACATTTAGTTCACTTATGAAATTAGTAGTTTGAAAAAAAAGTTGATAAATGAATTTCAAAAAAAATATTAAACTATAATTGATATATACATATCTATCTTTATTAATTATTGTGTAAGTTTGAACTAACTTGTATTTGGCCTATTTATATCAAGTTGTTAAATTATTAAATTCATCTATTGTACAATTAATTTATTATTAAATTATATAGTTTTTTAATAAATTATGATAATTAAGAACTTATGATCGTACAATTAAAAACACATTTAATTCAAGATGAAATTCAATAGTTTGAAAAGAAGTTGATATTTAAGAATTCTAACATATTAAATTATCTTTGATACATTTATCTATAGATAATGATTGTGTAAGTGCGAACTAACTTAGCCTATTTATATATCAAGTTGTTAAATTATTAAATTCATCCATGGTACAATTAATATTATTAATTTATATAGTTTTCTAATAAACTAATGATAACTAATCTAGTATGATCATACAATTAAAAACACATTAAATTCAAGATGAAATTCATTAGTTTGAAAAGATGTTGATATTTAAGAATTCTAACATATTAAATTATCTTTGATACATATCTATCTAATGATTGTGTAAGTTCAAACTAACTTGTATTGCCTATTTATATCAAGTTCTTAAATTATTAAATTCATCCATGGTACAATTAATATTATTAATTTATATAGTTTTTTAATAAACTAATGATAACTAAGGAGTATGATCGTACAATTAAAAACACATTTAATTCAAGATGAAATGCAATAGTTTGAAAAGAAGTTGATATTCAAATTATTTTAAAATAAATCTAAAATGTTAGTTCAACCATGATGTACACTTATAACATGTAATATCTTCTCATGATCTTCACTGTCTAGTCCTCACTTGCGACGTGTATGCTTAACTTTGACTGGATGTAGACAAAGCTCAGTAGCAACAACTAGGTGGTTGTATTGTAAAACCTTGTTGTTAGGTTGATAATCAACAAAAGTGTATTCCATGTTGGACTATTTTGTCTTGCTTCAAATATGTTCCCTCTATCAAAATAGAACCTGCACCACAAATTTAAGTATTTTTAAATTTGATAAATATAAAGTTACCTAGAAATATGTGTGTGTGTGTGTGATATGTATATATATATATATATATATATATATATATATATATATATATATATATATATATATATATATATATATATATATATATATATATATATATATATATATATATATATATATATATATATATATATATATATATATATATATATATGTGTATATTGTTACCTATGGGGAACAACATTCCATCACTTTCTTCAGGGTCATATAACTTTGTCCTCTCCATAGTACATTGCAATAGATAATAACTGACACCTTCATGATTTCTAGGCTTAGAAATCACTACAAAGACATCTCCTACATAAAAAATATACATGTATATGTGTATAGTACATATATAAGATAGTTCAAATTGATAATGAAATTTATAACACTTGTTGAGATTAATTTTTATGATACTTACCCACTTTTTCCAATCCAGAGATATGATTATAATCATTAGAAATCAATGGAATATCATCAAAATTTTCATCATCTTTATCAAATGTATCAGTAACAACAAGTGGTCCCAAAATCAATGCACTCATATATCCATGTGCTTGACTGATGCATTCTTCATAATCTTCATCAATGCAACTATAAACAAAACATGAATATTCTCTTGTCTTTAATTTCCAATTGCCATTATCTATACTCATGCCTGAATATAAGGAATGTTTCTTTTCTATCCTCTTGCAACCATGCATATTTTTTCTATTAGCACCTGAAAGTTCATTAAATTGAAAATATGGATAAATTAAATTTAAACTTCAACAAATTGAAAAATAAAACTTAACAATAACATTTTATGACTTAATTATATAAAAATTAAACATATCTACACATCCATACCCATTATCACCCAAAAGACTCTATATGGTACCTATTTACTAGTTGTTGATGATGTCCTAACCTCATCTAATACAAAATGTTTCTTACACCATTCAACAACATCATGTGCATCATTTACATGAACTCCCTAATAATTCATTTGATACTTTCGTAGAGCACGTTTGATGCAAGCACTAGCACCATCATGTTCACCTTTTCCATGGCTACTCTCGAAGAAATTCCATATGTGTTTTATATTCTTATTGCGATGATATCTACATAATACATAAAATGCTCTAGATGATTTGAACTATTTGGCACATCCATCAGACCAAACATAATTTTTATCAACATTTATGTTTCTTTCTTTCAAATAAGAAAAGAAGATATTGAAGCAATGTTAGACATAGTGAATTTCATGTTCTTTATCATCACTTATATAGAAATGATATTACTTTTTAATTACTCATACTTTAACTATACTCTGAACACCATCCAAATCTAACTATGCATGTCTATAAGAAAAATGTACCATAATAGTGACTTGCTTAGAAAAGTAATAATCTGATTGAATTTCTTTCTGATAAACAAAGGAATAGTTCTCTACAAAATCAACAACTAATACAATCATTCCAAGTGGGAGATTATCTCTCAAAGTTTGAAACTATTGTGCTTGCCACTTTGGAAAAAATGCGTGACGAATATAAGGTTGAATCAAATTATTAAATCTATCCATAACTGTTAAAATAGGTAACTCCTCTTCAATATATTCTAACATTTTTGTCTCTTTTCCCAACTTTGTTTCATTCTTGACATACTTGTAACTTTTGTAATTCAATTTTTTTGTTGCATCAATATTTTCAATTTTCAATGGAAATAGAGCCAATTCATCACATCTTTCACATAATCCTTTGATGCAATTTATTTGACCAATTGGATCATCTATTTTGTCACATAGAATAGATGATATAAACTCACTTCTTGTACTAGGAGAAGTAGCATGAAAACCATATCTGTCTTCCACAACCTTTTGAAATACCTGATAGTGGAGGTCAAACTCAATATGATGACGACAACATGTTTCAAACACTTTGTTTAACCTCACAAAGTATTGCTTCAATTTTTCAAAAAATGTTTTCCCAACTTATACATTAGGATGTTCACTACAAAACAATACATATAACTCATTTTGTGTTGTGTCCAACCAATGTTTTGTATGATGCTCATATTGACCAAATGCAATCCAATGCTTGGTAACATCTTTACTATTTGATGAAGGATGAGTGTTATCAATCCAAAATAATATGACTAACGTTTTAATGGATCCTCAATCCTATCAGAATGAGGTTCTATACACATGATTTCCCAATTGCCCTCCATAGTGCTTTCATCCATAATTAATCTTCTCTTAACATATTTTCTCATTGTTTTCCTACTAAAACCCATTTCAGACAAAATTGAAGATATTTTTCTATTTTAGGTCATATTCTTATTTACAATAGAAATCAACACTTTTCTTACCACAAACTTATCTTTAGTTTGAGAGTATTTTCCTATGTTTCTCAAACCTTGTTTAACATTTTCAATCAGATTAGTTTGCATGCTAGAAAATCTTCTCTTCTTTGATGTTGTGTCTACACCTAACAATTTCAATGCCTCTTGCAACTTCTTTTTTGTAAGTAAAAATGAAATTAACTAATCGTGTTCAAGTGTTTTAGTGTTATCAAATTGAGTCATAAATTCTCTTATCTTCTTATCCATTGACCTTTTCTTAGACAAACTAAATGGTTGAACAATAGCTATAAGTCTTCTCAATTTAACCACATCCATTTTAAGTAAATGATCCAAGTTTTTGGAGAAATAAAATTCTTTATAGATTGGTAAATATTTGGGAGTTCATCCATACCAGTTTCTGCACTTGATCCTAACCCTTCCCTGACTTCTGTTATTGGAATTTCTATAGGGAGCAATCTTGAGCCTTCTCCAACTTTCATTGTTTGAGATTTTGTAGGGAAAATTTTTGACCCTTCTCCAACTTCTATTATTTGAACTTCTGTAGGGAGTGATCTTGAACCTTCGTAGGGAGTGTTACTGACCTCTCTCCCATATCCACTTCTTCTACTTTTGTTGAGCCTTCTTCAACATTTCCTTCACCTTGTTGATTGGCTGCAACAAATTTATAAATAAATCAAATTAGATAAAAAATATGATTGAAACATGATTAAATTTAAAATTTAAAAAAAAAACTAATATATATATATATATATATATACTTTGTTTAATTTGATGATAATGTGCCATAATCTTCTAAAGATTTCTTTGTTCTGCTTCATCAAATCTCTTCCTTGCATATTTGTTTTGCCTTCCTTTCTTGTTTCCCATTATAAAATTATAAATAAAAAAAATTGCTACTTGACTCACCATAAGTTTTGCACAATAACTATATAAAAATGTCACTAAATGAATTCACAGTATAGCTTCACTATTTTGAAGCTGATCTGTTTGAAGCCAACATTAGCATTTTTTCTTTTTTCATGCTTGCACGAACACAAAGAAGTGAATATGTTCACACATACATATCAAGTTCAATTTTTGGTGGTCAAAAATTTTTGGACCACTTGTTCACTGTGAACATATGTTTGCAGTGAGCATACGTAAAATTTTCACTATGAACATTATGTTCGCTATGAACATGCAAAATTACATTTTTTTGGGCCCTTTTTTCTTTTAATTTTTTTTTTGTCTTTCGACACCCATAATTGCAAATAAATGATCTCCTACTGTAAAATAAAAAATGCCACAGTGTGCTACTCAAAGTAAGCTTTCCAATGACTATATAATTGTAATACATATTTTAATCATTAAGACTTTCAAATATGAGTTTAACTCATTATGGGTTCATTACTAATTGAATATCAACTAACTTCAACACTTCAGGAAAATTAGTAAATTAGGTTTAAAAAAATGAAAAATATCTAGGAAATAGTTTATTGAGTTAGCTTTCTACCAAAAAAAAAAATTATGATAAATTGATTTCAAGTTATCTATGTCAAAATGAACGTAGGTCTGAATTCTGATTGGTGTCACTTCAAAACTTAATAAACTATACAATATTCAATGAAATCAAATCAAACCAAATTCATCCTTTGGATATCGATGTTACAAATTTAATGCCAAAATAATTACCTCATTATCTTTCCTAGGAAAAAAGTTATGTGTGTCAAAAGGACTGTCACTCTTTAAAAATATTGAATTTTATTATGTATCACTTTTTGGAGAAGAAGAAAAAAATAACATAAATAATTTTATTTTTTTAGATTAAAAAGTATGGTTATAAAGTAGGAACAGAGTACTAAAAATCACTAGTTTATGTCATTTCAAAATTATTTATATTTTTAGAGATATAGTCACTCGAACATGAGGTTTGTTTCAATAATATTGATTTCAGTGTCGAAATTGGTCAAGAAGTGGAACCCATTACTGCGGGATCACCCTCATTTCTCAACATGTTTGTTGGCATTGGTCTAGCATCTTTATCTCCAATGATTTGTGTAGTAGGGTGATCTCTCTTGACATACTTAAACAATCTTGGTTTTGCTTTGGTTTTCTCATTTGGTCTCTCAACTTCTAAATCACTATGTACATCTATGTCAAGTACTTCAAAATCTCTTTCATGTATACTATTCTCAAAATTAGAATGTGCCTCATCTTCATTGTCTAACTCGAGACCTGAATATAACTCAATTCTGCAACTTGACATGCATTGTATGTGACTTGGCAATCACTAAAACTTGCTATTGGTTTGCAATTTGATTTACAATATCTTCATTAGTAGGCATACCTTCACAAAAGTATACAAATGATTTATATTCTTCTCATTCCTTCATAGATTCAGCCTTATATACTTCTATATATTCATCAAATTTCACATTTACACTTTCCACAACTTTGTTAGTGTTAGTATTTAAACACTTATAAGCTTTACTTCTTGTGGAATAACCAAGGAATATACCTTCTTCACTCTATGCATCTAGTTTACCATTCCTAAAAAACTTTAGAATATAACACTTGCTTCCAAATATCTTAAAATATTTACATTGGGTGAGTATCCATACCATAGCTCAAAAGGTGTTGAAAGAGTAACTTTCTTTACATGCACACAATTCAAGGTATAGATAGTTGTACTTAAAACTTCTCTCTAGTAGTTCAAAGAAACATTTTTCTCCATCACGAGTGTCCTAGCATAGTCCATTACAAATATGTTCCTCTTTTCAGCAATTCCATTTTGTAAAGAGGTCCGAGGAGCAGATGCTTATCTTTTGATTCCTCTGTCATTACAAAACATCTCAAACTCATTTGATGTAAATTATCCTCCTCTATAAAATCTCAAAAATTTCATAGTTTTATCCATTTCCTTCTCAACTCTTGGTAAGTGCCACTTAAACATTTGGAAAGCATCATATTTCTATTTTAGAAACTTAACTGTCATCATTCTTGAATAATCATCAACAAGTAGCATAATGTACTTATCTCTTTTATATATTTTTGCTTCATTCATCCACAAAAGTCATTATGAACAATCTCTAATATTCCTTTGACTTTGTCATTTTTTCTAACTGACATTGTTTGCAAATTTTTTTGTTAGGTTTCTTCAACTTTGGCAAATCTCTAACACTTTTCATGTTACAAGTACTAACAAAGTTATAAAAAATAACATGGCATAACCTCTTGTGTCATAGCCACACATCATCAAATTCAACAATTAAACAAGTAGCATCCTCTATATCAAGGTACAATAGACTACCTCTAGTTTGATCACCTTTTCCAATTAATTTTCCATCAATATCATATATCTTAGAAATCTTGTTTTCAAACTCAACTTTATAGCCTAAAATATTTAGTTATGAAATACTCAATAAATTATAGTTATGTCCTTCAACATAGTAATCATTGTCACATAAAATATTTTCTATGAGTTTCATAGAACCTTTTCCTTTTATTAGAAAAGATGCATCTTTACCAAACCTTACACTATTTCCATCATTATAATTCAAAGTAATGAACTTACTTTTGTCTCCAATCATGTGATGTGAACACCCACTATCAATGATCAATTTGTCATTATTGTTTACATAAGACACTTATGCAGTTGCCTCATCCTCATCAATTCAACCTTCCTTGCAACATACACCACTTCATCATCATGATCGTCAGATCCATCTTTTGTTTCCTCTTCAACAATGTAGTAAGACTTCTTGCATTTGTCTATGTAATCTTTTTTGTCTTCATTTCTTCTACTTTTGTACTTGTCACCACCTATGTAATTCTTCTTCTTTGGAAATCTAACAACAATATGACCAACCTTATTGGAATTGAAATACTTGATAGGCACCTTACCTTTGATCTTTCCTTTACCTCTATGAAATCTCCTTATTGGTAGTGCTTCAGGTTGATCTATATCTTCCTCATCTATATCACTATCACTGGACACATATTTTAACCTTTTCTTCTTCTTCTCATTAGGTTCCTTCAATGACATCCTAGCTTTGAAAGAAGATTCAACATTGTCAAGTTTGTAATTATCAAAATTAGATAGCTCAAAAGAAGTTAGCCTACCTACTAGACCTTCAAGAGTTGGATCATTCCTTAGCATACATCTTAGTTCTTGTATTCCAAAAACTCTAATTTAAGCATAAATAGGAAATAATGTTCTCAAAACATTTCTTAGTATAGTCTCATCATCTATTTTACTAGTAGCTCCTCTTATTGCATTAACAACTTCTTTTATCCTAGAGCAATATTGAGTAATATTTTCACCTTAGATTGCATTCTCATATCATCAAACTTACCTCTAACACTTTTAGATTTGTCTCTTAGAACATTGTTGTCACTTCCATAGATAGTGTCTAGGGCATACCAAATTTTCTTTGCATTATCACAATGCTTGATATCATCAAACATGGCATAGATTAGGGTAGAGGAAATCTCCAACATTTCCTAGTTGTGTTCTTTCTCCTTTTTCAAATCTTCAATAGTTAGCATTCCAGTAGGATCAACATGCTCAACAATAATGGTAGATTGTGCATTATCTCCAAGACCTCCTAGGTTTAGCTTCATCAAACTTTGTCATGTAGGAAAGTTAGCTCTATTAAGCTTGGGTACTTTTCACAGCTCAGTGAACTCATATCCATAAAAAAAATTCATCATGCATGCATCCATTAGATCATACAACCACTTAAACTTGTACGTTACTTTGAAATCACTTTGCAAAAATATCAAAATGAAACATAACATGTTCAATAACACTTTTGACACAATGGTTTAATGTGGAAACCCAATTTGGGAAAAACCACCAATAACATGCTACTCATTTTCACTCTTCCAAAGTGATTCCATGTGAAAGGGAAACCCTAATAAAGGTTTAAATGCACACTATTAAATGTGACCTGGTTAAAGGATTCCAATTACCCTATTAGGAGTGAGCCTTGTTAGAGGATTTTAGATGATTCACTTGGAATGTCACCCAATTAAAGGATTTACAAATGACTATTAGGTCAATCTTAATCAAAAGGATTTACCCTAGACTAGTAGAATGATTAGAAAGTAATAGTAAGGCTTGATCTGATAACAACTTACAACACACTTGCAAATTATAGATCTTTGTTTTAGTCCTCCATTCTGCTTGGCTTTCACACACTTTAAATCTGATAGATTTATCACCCTTCAAGCATCCATACCCATAAGCCTTCTTTCTTTTCTTTACAATCTCTTCTCTTAGATCATGAAATGAAGAAATACCATAGACTCATTGTATTCCTTAGATTCTTGCATATAAAAACCTTTACTTCTAACTAGCCATCTCTATAAATAAAGAACTAAGATCTTTTTTCATTCATCCTCCATCATCCATTTTAGGGATTAGGTTATATTAGGTAGGATTAAATGAATCTACCCATCATTTCATTACACCCCCTTCTAGAAACTTATCCTTCAATTCTCATTGAATTCACCTCAAAATAGTTCATCATGAATTCTATGCCATTAACTCATCAAGCTTATCTTCCACATGGTTCACACAATTCAAGAAATTAATTTTTTTATCTTAGATTCATTTAATTCTTTATATTTCCAATGATGGTGACACTTGGAATTAACTTTCTTTTGATGCTCAACACATACTACATTGCTCGACATCCTCTATGAAATCACTTGCCACTAACTAAAGTTTACTTGTGCTTGGCGTTGATGGAGAGGCTAGGATAGATTAGCTAGTCTATACCACTAATCCTCAACTAGGATCTTGGTGTTCTCATGACATGTATGATGGTCTATAGGACTCCTTGTTCACTCATGGATCCCTTGACCTAGTCAAACCTACCAACCAAGTTAACTGACCAAATCTTGCAGCATTGTTCCTTTGTCCTTCCAAGAACTCAATTCCTCCAAAGGCTTGTATAGGTCTTCTAGGGCTCCAAAAAATTCCAAACAAGGTTTTCATGAGATTTAAGGTCTTATATGGAACACTTTCACCATATCTAAACTGATGGTGAAAATGGATTTATACCCGATTGCATATTTTCTTCACAAATAGGGCTACTAGAAGAGCCCCAATTAGGCCTCCACCCAAATTTGTAGGGATTATAAATTCTTCCTCTCAAACATTCAACTCACCTACTTTAAAAAAAAATTTCTACACTAGACCCATTCTCAAGGAGTTTTGGGGTCTCAGGCTTTGAAAAGGTCGTACATCAATTATGGAAAAAATAAGGATTTTAGAGTGTTTTAAAGGCTACCTATGATCTTCAATTTTTGGAAACCTTCCAAAGAATACTAAAAATTCTCCTCCACATCATAAGACCTTCTCACACTCCTCTTTAATCCCTCAAAATGGAAAGTCATGGTATTTCTTCCTTTGCTTTTGAGAGTTCTTTTTTTGTTGTCTTCTCCTAGCCAAGCATTGCCTAGCTTTCCTAGGGCTTTGTCAAATAAATATTTGCACTTTTTTGTTGGGCCCTTACTTGCATAGTTTTACAAATTATGGTTTTAGTCTTGGAATCCAAAGAACCGAGGTTTTCCCATGGTGGAAACAAGAACTATAGCCCATTTTCTATTAAACACCCCAAAATGTGCAGTGTACAATCAAATTTTAAATATTTAAACAAAACACTCACACACACTAAAAAAATCTCATATAATGCATATACAATGGAGATTAAAAAATTTACAAATTATTAAATTCAATAATATTACAACCACAATGCTATTTTCTTCCAAACAAGGCAAAAACTAGTAAGTCTTCTTGTAAAATCATTCACAGTCTCTTGTATCCATACTGCAACAACATAATGACAATAACCAATCCTAGTCTTAGGGATTTTGAAACCTTAAATAGTATCCCCTTCAGTGTATGGATAGGTTTAGAGCTTTATTTGAGCCATTTAAAAAGTTAAGCATTTGCAAAGAAAAAGTTGCTAGCAACTTTGGAGCAACTTTTTGTTGCCCAAGCAAGTTTTGCTCCTACACTACTATGACTATTGCTAAGTCTTTCCAAGGAAATCTTGGGATTCAAAAATTCATCAAATTACATCATCTGAGATGTTCAAACTCTCACTAATTTAGATATCTCATGGTGACAACTTTTGAACTACTTTATCTTGTTTAAGCAAGTGTTGTTCTTTCAAGCAATAACCACATCGTAAGTTCTTGCAATGCACACATGTGCTCATAGTGCAACAAAACACCCTATTCCAACCTTTTGAAAACATGGAGAATTAAGGATCTTATGATGACACCAACCCTAGGTTACTATACCATTCATATCAAAATCCAAAGAGGAATCTTTAAGAACTATCCTAATCCTAGACACACAAGCATGAGCTAAAACTCATATCACTAACATACTTCTTATGAGAAGTTTAACACACCAAAAATGTAATTATGGGAACATTAGAAGGGTGCTCATATATGAGGCATCAACTAATCTTTACTCGGGTTGCATTGTATCACTCGACTTACACTAAAATTGACTTTTCTCAACTCCAACTAATTTTTTGCTCATCATAGACTAACTTTGCTTAACACCTACTATATATATTATTAAGCTTGGTAGAAAAAATTCATTTAATTTGTTCTTTTGAGCTTAATCAGTGTAACCATCCTTTTAAACCTTAAGTATATTATCAATGCACTATAATGTCACTTTCTTAATAGATCCTTGTACTCCTTTTCCATATCATAACTCAACCTTTCCTCTAGGTGCTATTGTTGCCTCATTTGATCAAATCTTCTTCATCAATCAAACAAATGATAGTACTCAAATCATGTAAGAAATTATCTTACCAAAATTAGAAGGTTTCATATCATTTACAAAACAATGATTGGAACACATTTATCATACTTGTATCAATCTATTTTCAATAGAGACAAAATATACATTCACTCTTGAATCATAAATGAATGAATGGATGGAAAAACTAGTTTGTGGCATAAGTTATAATATAATCAATTAAAATTTAATGACTTTTAGTTTCCCTTCCATTCCCCCAACCTAACAATTTTACTTTCAACTAATGAAACCAAAATAAAATGATGAAACTGCTAACTAAAACCTTTCTGATGATATAATATTTTATGACCTCTTCATCAATGGGATGGAACCTCAATCTAGGAAGTAGGTGTGCATCATCCTTATCATGATTACAACCAAATCTAAGAGCATCTATTAATGAATTAATTTCCCAATCTTCTCACAAAAATAAAATAAAAATAAAATAGATTGTTTCAATTGTCCTCCACTATATAGGTTAAGGCAATCTTGACCAATTTTCTAGATGCCCACTTAGTCAATTAGAAAATCTAATATGAGGTTTGTGTGGATAGGGTGTATTGACTTCTTATATGGGTGTTAGAAGATATTGTAAAATTGAATGGGATGGGATGTTTTGAGAGACAAGTATAAAAGATGAATGCAAATGAATCCCATTACTAGTCTAAAATTGATTCTCTATGTCTAGTGTGTACATGTGCAATAAAAGAATCACCATAGAAAATCTTTCTTGGTGTTCGATGAGTATGTGTGTGTGTGTGTGTCTATATATATATATATATATATATATATCATTATCATTATAGGGGGAGGAGAGGTTTTCATTTTTTGGCATGTGGGGGGTGGGGTGTGGGTGAAGGAGGTGGGCTATTCAAAACTCCTCCTATGATGTATCTCAAAATCCTGAGAGAGATAATGCATGTGTGCACAAATATGTGTGTTGTCGATAATGGTAGAAAGTAAGTGAATAAAAAATTAGGTCATAGGGGAACATAAAGGATATTTTTTGGTTTTACCTAAGATCAATAAAGTATTATTATGATTTTTTATTGTATGTAAAGAGGAGAGATTGAAGAGTTAGTGGTCAAAACACCACATCAAATATATGTATAGTAAGGAACTACACTATTTATTGCCTAGCCATTCATGACTATTTATGATCCTATCTACCTTAAAAATATCCTAACTATTTCTCATCAAATCCCACCTAGTTTTATAAATCAAAACCATACAAATCAAAAGAATAAACACATATTCATGTTCAAAAAATGCTAACTAAATATATGAATTCCATGTGAATGGGAATTTTATACAGTTGAGCCAAGGGGTTGTAGTTGTGCTGCAAATTAGGATTGATAGAGAGTCATCAGCAAAAGATTGGTGCCACAAATTGTTCCACTAAAATGTGTCAAAGATTATAATGTTCTTAGGGCATAATTGATGGTATTTTTGCATACAATTCTTTTGCAACTTCAATCCATTCCATATTGAAATAAAATCACATTTCAAGTTAGCCAATTTTATTTCCAAACCACCTAAATCAAGTTTGAAATAATTTCATTTTTAAATCACACAAATTTGGTTTAAAGCAATTTCATTTCCAAATAAGAAAAAATTTGGGTAGTATATATCCTTACCTTAGAAATGTTAGTTATATATTTAGTTGTAGTGTTTAGTAACTAGGAAAAAAAGTCATTCCCAAACATTGCATCCAATTAGTGCCCTTCCACACATAGTCGACTATGAAAATGATTTGGTGTTTTTCTTCTTCTTTTTAATCCCCATTTATTATTTGAAATTCAAGGATCATAAATTATGTAATAAAATTTATGATGAAGTTGGGGTGCATTTGAAAAAAACACCATTTCCTCATAATGTGCCCCCTTCGTTAGAAAGTAATGTCTAAAAATAGCACTTAGTGTAGTAGTGTGTCAATGACCTTGTTGGCTTCTCTGTACAAATGACTAATATAGATCTTATTCATCTTATTAATAATAATTTATGTCTCTTGGATAATGTTGTCTATAGGCCATGAAGGGGTAATCGCATTTGAGATACAATTAATAATATTTTGGGAATCTCCCTCAATCCATAACAATTTACTCCCACATTTATCTACCAATTTTAACCCTTATGATGAACCCATTGCCTTGGCTAGATGGTTAAACTGGATCCCAAGAATGACAATAATTTATTTTATTAAATCACCTCTTTTATTTCTAACTATCACACCACATCCAACCATCCTTTGGTTCCCTTGGTTGCCCTATCAAAACTCATTTTTTGTCATCCCAATGTTGGGCAGTTCCATCTTGCCTTATCACAATTTTCTCTATTTAGATATTTTTTGTTCTACCTATTTAATTATAGTTTCCCCTTGTTGAAATTAATTTTCCTTTTGAGAAAACTCTAAAAATCATCCACAATAATGAATTTAATTCTTTTAGCCAACACTACCAAGAAAGTAAGAACCATCCCTGAAAATCCTATTATTTTGTTGCTTCTACTAGTTCTACACAACATAAGGGGTGAGTAGCATCCATAGGTTACTATCCACAAAATGTTTATGGCCTTTCCACATTACCCATAAATCTATTATCTTCTCTAGCAGAGTCCAACAAACTCCACCTAAGAATATCACAATCTATGTTTCCCATGCAAATGTACAATGCATAAAAATGTGGTTCACCAATTCCAAATCCCATTCACAAAGAAAAAACCTATTATCTAGATTTTGGATTTTGTTATGAAGAGTCGCCCAATGGAAGATGTTGACTGTTGGGATAAGAAACATATTACATGCAAAGGCCCAAGGAGGAGAGAACAAAATTGGGTCTTGGAGAGCCACCACTTCAAAACACACTGATAACTTGCCACTTGCATTGTCATTCCAAATGAGTTGGTCATCCTAGTCCTTCTTATAACCAGTAAATTTAGGACAATCATCGCATGGGCCAATATTAGATCAACCTCTATGAGATTAAATGAGCTCTCATTCATCCAATAGTCAGACACCAAAGACCCAAAAGAATGTATGTATCTCTCCTAAGAGGGAGCATAATCAACATAATTAGAGATGGGACAATAAAAATTACACTTATCCTCCCAGAAGCCTCTACTTTGATGATTACCAACTTTTCATATGGCTTTTAATTTGATGTTTTCTATTTTCTTGTTGGATGCCATTCCAATAGCTTAACCCCTTGAAAATATCATTTGAATCTAGAATGTCCCCTAAAATTTAGTTGGCACAAAGATATTTACTCTTTATAATCTTATTCTAGTATTTTCCATACTAAAAAATATGTCATATTTTCTTAGCTAAGAGAGAAACATTGATCAATCTAATGGACTAAACACCCAACACTCCATTGGATTTGGCTAAGAAAGTATTATCTGATGAAATTGAGATGGTATTTTTTTATCGTACAGTATAGTCAAAAGGAAATTCTTTTGGAGTTTTTTTAATGGCTTCCAAAAACTTACTAGGCATCCTAAACAAACTCCTGGAAAAGACCAAGAGAGTTTGAAGAGTTGACTTGATAAGATGAAGATTACTATCCTAGCCTAGTAAAGCTCCTTTCTAACTAGTGAATTTATGATTAAACTTGTCCACTAGAGCCAACCATAAAGAGTCTAGGTGCTTAAAGCCTAAACATAAACAAAGATAAGAAGTTTGTAGTTTTAAAATTTGTAATCTAGAATACTTCTAGTGCTTACCTATCTATGGGTTGGGGTGTTAATATAGTAAAGATAGATCTTATTGTAATTGATGAGATAGCCCAATGCTTTAGCTTAGACCTGGAGACAATCTTTGAATGCCTTGGCTTCTTTAATGGAGGATCCTCCCATCATTACTATGTCATCAACAAACTTCTCTTGTGAGAAAACCAAATTGAAGATAACTTTATTGGAAGATTGCTTTCCTCCCAATATAATTTCCTTACAACTAAATATTAATATTGTATAAGCTACATGTATTTGTTTACTACACGTTTGATGTGATAAAAAAAATCAATATTTCAATAGTTTGTTAATGCCATGCTATAAAATTTCCTACTCAGAATCTTTTTTTTCTTAATAATTCAACTTTCTGTCATTTATTTCTCATTAGATTTTAAAAAATTATATTTGACTTTCATAACAAATTTAAAGCTTTGAGTCATTGCTGAAATTCAACAATTTTTAAATTACATTTTTCTTCAATTCATGAACAATATACTTATTAAATCTCTTTAATATTTGCAATAATATCATCTAATCCAATACAGTGAAACAAAATTAAATATAAATTTCTCTTAAAACTTTTCCTACATTTTTTTAAAAATAAAATCTTTATTTAAATAAAGCTAATTATTAAATTGTTGTGGTTTTCTAAAAAATAATGTTACACAAACAACTTATGAATGGAGTGCAACAACAAAGGTTTATTTGTGGAGATGTAAATGACTTAATGTGATTGGAAAAATGATTATTGTGTTGTTTATTCATTTGCTTGTGATGATCACCACATAACGTAGAAAATCAAAGTGAATTTTGATTATTAGGTCAAGTTCGCATGTTATTGAGAGAAAGAAAGAAGATTATTTCAAGTATCAAAATTAATTATAAATAACACTTTAGTATACTTCAATACAAAATGTGTATAATTTTATTGTTTTTAAACTCAAGTTTCATAATTGATTTTTTTTGAAATAAACGGTCCCATCTTAAATTTTCCCTTTATGGTTTTACCTCATCTTCATAATCCTCCTTTTAATTTAAGTTACCTCCAACATCAAAAGCCACCAAAACCTTGTATATTGTATTGTAATTTTTAATAATATTGTGCTTTATGTGGTTAGCTAGGAGAGGGAAAGGTTGGGCTCCACCTTGAAGACCCTATTGTTCATTTCTTTCTAAATAAACCAAATGACATGAGGTAAAACAACCATCTAGAGGCCTTTGTCAATGATCCCTTTGTAATACTTCCACGTTCTTCCACGTTCTCCCAAGATCAGATATATTCTCTGGCATTATCTAACTCAGGTTCGAAGACTTGAAGATTTTCATCCAAGTATTCCATGCATAAGGGCGTGCAATTAAAATATGGTTGACTAATTCAACATGTGTTGCGCAATAGAAAAACCTATTAGGAGAAAACATACTTCTTTACTGAGGTTGTCAAGGTTCTAGATTTTGTCTTGCAAGCATATCTACTAGAAAATGTTAATTTCTTATATATGAGTTTGCTATTCCATATTGAGGCCCAGATAGGAGGCATACTTTGTCACTTGAATAGCATGAACAACTGATGGAATAGTAAAAACCCTTGATGGAATTCCATCCTAGAATCAAAGAATCAACAATACCTGGCCAAAGAATAAAGGCGTTGACACTGATTTGAATAAAATTCAAATCACGATGTATATCAAAAGCTCTCACCTACTTCTTTCCTCTCTTGTAGTCAACCACCTTAGTACCTAGCAATCAAACACATCTCTCCATGATTAGATTATTTACAACATTAGAAGCCATAGGTTTATCCAAAAGCCAACAATGTTTTCATCTGGCTTTAAGATTGCCAGTAGATTTTTCTTGCTCTAGAAGGACGATATCCCAACATTCTTTCTTCATTATTGATAAAGTCCACCAATAAAGGATAATGTCTCAAGTACTTACTTCTCATTATACTATTCCAGTCTTTCCTTTACATGAAAAACACTCCAAATTTGCTTAGCTATAAGATCAAGATTCATGTATTTTGTGGATCTGATACCTAGACCCTCACTCTTTCTAGGTCTACAAACAAGCACTAGGAAACAAGCACTAGTATTTTCTTTTCTTTTTGTCTATACCTTAAGCTTCTTCCAAATTCCAAAAGAGTTCCAAAAATCTATTGAATGAATTCAAAAACCTTTCCTATGGTAAACTTTAGTTAACAAAAAGAAATAAGATTACTTCATTTATCAACTTTAATTATAAATGAGAATTTAGTATACTTCAAGACAAAAAGTATATATCTATTGTTTTTAAAACTCAAGTTTCATGAATATTTTTTTTAAAATAACTTAATTTTCTACCAATTTTAATAATGAAATAAATTATTTAAAAAAAAATTGAAAAATAAAAATATAACTAATTTGATTTAATACAAGATAAGAAACAAAATTATTATTGTTACTTGTTAAGGTGAACATAAATCTAATATTCTTTATTGTTACTTGTCAAGTTGAACATAAATCTAGTATTCTAAACCAACTGAAGCTAAGTAGGGGAAAAAATTGCAAAGGAAAATATAATCTAGTCTGTCCGCTTGCAAAGATCCCAACCAGACATTCAAATATACACGACTTGTAGAAGACACTGACACTCATGATATCTTTTACACATTCAAATATACAAATGACTTGCAGAAGACACTGACACTCATGATATCGTTCAATAGTATGCAAACGACAACCATATACAAGGAAAAATCATGACTGTAGGAAGGCCATAACGTTGCTTTTTGAAAGCCAAGGAACCATCATGAAATGGAGTTGCTGCATCGCTCCTTCCATATTACTGAAATTGGGTTGCTAAATTTTCTACACAAGGCTATGAAGAACGATTATGAACCACAAAAATTAGAAAGTAGAAGATGACCGACCATGAACTCCACATGCTACCAGTCCGTCCATCCTATTCATAACTCCATTTTCCTGTCTACGTTGAATTTAAAACTATCAGACTGCGAATAAGTTAGTCTTTTCTAAAAGGTTGTAAATGATTGTTCAATGGGTTGAGTTATCCAAAATATAGGGTCTTAACATGATTAAAAGGTTGTGTGCATGGAGAATTATTTATTTGTCCTTGGCTTCGTTTGGAAAAGATTTTCACTGGAGTCTTTTATTTTTCATATAAGAAAACTTGTATGTAATGTGTGACATCAGTATTTTTATATTTAGTGAAGGCCATTTTTGAAAGGGCTCTATAGCATAATTGAGCATATATAGTAGAATGTTTTATTATGATTTAAATAGATAGCTATTACTTAATATATATTTTACTAGTCTTTTAATTATATCATTTTAAAATCATATTTATTAGATATATTTTCTAAGTGGTCATTAATATAAATTAACTTTTTGAGATTAAAATAATTTATTTATTATTCTAATTATTTAGGTGGTAGTTAAATAGATTAAGTATTAAAATATTTTGTGAAGTTGAACTAGTAAATTATTGAATAACTAGTCATATACAAGGTATGTCTTTTATATAAGTTGGATGTACTATAATCAGATATTGTTATGTAATTATATTCCTTTAACAAAAGGAATTCTTACAGGTTTACAAAAGTTTTAAAAGTGTCAAAGAATGTCTCAAATGTAAGTCTTCAAACCAAAGAAATATTTCTTCCAATTAAGCCATGATTTTTATCATTATCAATTTCATTAAATAATGACCATTACTTTGGATGTGTAATATACTAAAAATAAACATCTTTTATGCAAATGAGAATTCACAAATCTTTAAGATAGTAACTATAACTACTATGATTTAGATATCACATTACACATTTAAAAATTTGTGCACATAAAAATTCAACCAAAGGTGTATTACATTTGTTGATATAAATGAAAGTCATTGGACTAGAGGCAAAGTAGAGCTAAACTTGTTGGTGATTTACAATAATTAGCATAATTTGATTAATTCTAAACTAGATGTTAGCTTCTTGGTAGATATTACCATGAATATAAAAGTTTTATATGGGAAATCAATCGATTTATGAGCCAATCTACAATAATATAATAGCTATAATAGGAGTTGAAACCAAGTTGAACTAAATCTATTAGAGTTTTACAATAATTAATATATTTTGATCAATTATTAATTATACTTGAGATTCTTGGGAGTTATTCTTGTATGTTTTTGAAGAATTAGATAACAGCCAAAAGAACGATGTGCTAATCACAAAGCACAAAGAGGTTGAAGAACAGTTGGAAGGCACCTCCCACTTATCTAACCGATAACAGTTTTATAATTTGAAAACCAAATAAAGACTAACTCCAAAAAAGAGTAACTCTCTCCCAGCGGTGGTCATGGCGGTTGGAGGTGCTGCCCCGCTTCCCCACCGCGTGGTGGTTCTGGCTGGTCCCCAGCTCCCCCCCCTGGGGCGACTTCTAGCCGATCTTCGGCTCCTCCCCCTGGACGGGCGCACTTTGGCAAGTTTCCCCGGCTGGCCTTGGCAATTTCTCCTCCGCGGCCAGACAAGAAGGATGCAGAGACTGCAACTACCCCAGATCCTGTAGATGCTGCTGACGGTTGGACTGTTCCTAGACCGCCTCACAATCCCATTGATGCATGGGGATTTCTTGATAAAGATGATCCTCCTCCCTCTGCTGGTACTACCTTGGCAGTTTAAAATGTTTTTTTTTTTATGAATAGTTTATAATTTCTGGTTGCGGCCATGTTGTTTACTCCGGCTTCGGTCGATTGAACTCATTCACGGGGTGATCATGTATCCCTCAGCCCTTTTTTGTGAATTGTAATCTTAGTAAATTTTATTAATTGAAAAAGATTATTCATAAAAAAAAAGAGTAACTCATACCAACAGTCCTATCCTTATACAGACAAATATACCAGCAACATAATTATGTTATGTTATGTTTAGTATGGGATTAATGGATTGATAAGCTAGACTCTAATAAAGTAATCTCTATCACAATTGAAGTAATTAAAGATCAAATTTTCACCATAGGTTTCTCATGAGTATGTTATCTTTATATGGGATTAATGGATTGATAAGCCAGTCTCTACTAAAGAAATCTATATCCCAATTGAAGTAATTAAATATCTAAATTTCACCATAGATTTCTCATTTCCTATAAGAGTTGTATGGCTTTGTACAGGGTAATAGATGTTGATATATCCACTTGAGAAATTGACAACATAACGAAAAGTTATAGCCTTTTAGGTTGAGGTTGCAAACTAATAAAGCAGTCTAGTAATAGATGCTGATATATCCACTTGAGAAATTGACAACATAACGAAAAGTTATAGCCTTTTAGGTTGAGGTTGCAAACTAATAAAGTGGTCTAGTATTTACCTAGTTAGCCCGCCTCTTTTCTTTAAACACTTTATCGTCTAGTGTATGCTCACTATAGAGTGGGCCGAGTAAAAGTTTCACAAATTTCTTATAGAGAAAGGAGAAAGCAAGATGAAAGTGAGTTTCTCTAGTGCACCGCATGGTGGCGCCATAGATTTAAATATGCTTCAGAGTGAAGTTTTCCTATTTCAAGATTTACAATAGCAGCACATGTGTAGGCAATTATTTCATGACTCAAAAGGTGGCATAGCCCGTTCTCTACAAAGAACATTGGTACTTTATAGGCATTGATAGATCCCAAGGAAATTCAAGATCATGTCATCTTCCATAACATGATGGGGATAACTTTGTAGAGGGCATATGTGGCATCCATATTACATAAAAGAAAAAACAAAACTCTTATTCAAAGACCATAATGTGTGAAAACCCATAATAACCACCATGATGATCTTTCCACATAACATAAATACAAGAATCTTGTCGTAAACTTTTTCAGATTCGATTTGGGGATTTATTTATATAAAAGACCTATAGATGACTTGTAATGGGAAGCTTACATAGACTTCAACTAGATCTAGGAGCTCTATTCTAAGAAGTTTTTTTTATTAGAAGAACATTCTAATGGATGTAATCTTGAAGATCTAGCTTCATAAGTGATCATGATGGGGATCTGTGAGTGCTCTACACAATTGGGGTGATTTTATTATTGTTGCATTAGCTAGTGGTTTATGCTTATGCCCAATTTATGAGATTGTGATGATATCTGGTGGTTTTGTATTAAGATATAAACTTTGTGATTTATATATGTTGGACTTTATTGGATTATGGTTGGTGTATTTGTGCTAAAGATTATTATCTTATCTCTTTTAGTAAAGTTATGCAAATGAATTAATTAATAATTATTTAAATGGGTTTAATTAGATTTTTTAATAATGTGATTATGCATACATGTTGCTTCAGCTATATTATTATCATGCATCTACACTTCATTGATTTGTTTATTCTACATGACCTATATCCCAACTAGTGACACCTGAAGTTAGTATTTCAAATATTCATACTAAGCCAATGTTTTCCCTATATGGGTGATGTATATATGTTTATTAAATTATAAACCCTCAAGTTAATTGGTATATCCATATTCATTATGCACTTGTAACTAGACCAGCGAAGTGTCTATGCATTTAAGGAGTTCACAGTGGTCGCAAAAGTGATTAATTATTTAGATTTAATAGTATAATGAGAATTTTATATTTGATTTAATTTAATTTAATTTTTCTACTAGTTTGTCATAAATGAGTTCCAAGCAATTGGAAATACAAAATTTATTTGGGCTATGGGAGCTAATTAGATTATTTAATTTAAATAATCTAATTTATATATCACTTTGTAAAAGTGCATATATTGGCTAAAAGTGGGTTTATTCCTACTTCTCACATTTTAATTTAGGATTTTTGGATCAAATCCTCCAAAACCCCATTGTGATCTTTTCTTATTTTTTTCA
This sequence comes from Cupressus sempervirens, assembly GCA_028749045.1. Classification (NCBI taxonomy): domain Eukaryota; kingdom Viridiplantae; phylum Streptophyta; class Pinopsida; order Cupressales; family Cupressaceae; genus Cupressus; species Cupressus sempervirens. The sequence goes on from CM053793.1 coordinate 175,345,923, forward strand.
TTGTGGGAGATTGACCCTATGGCTTAACACGAGAGTGGTCTTGTTGGATCCATAGAGGTAAGATCTTCATTTTCTAAATGTTTTGTTGGATTCAATGACCTATTTATTTTACTATGATTTTGCTCATTTTTCCTATTTCCTTGTTAGGTAGGGCTCTCTCATTTTAGTTCCCATTTTGAATAGTAAATTGATTAGATGTTGAAAACTAGCACTCCTCTCTATATTGGTATGTTAGTTCTATCCAGTTGGCATGTATGAACATCTAAGTATTTTTGTGAGTTTTAAATTGAAGTTTCATGCCATTATGCTGTTTTTTTATATAGAAGCTTGAAATTTGATTTTAATTTGATTTTTGGGAGTTTGGAAACCATTGGGGTAATGGGTTTTAATTTCATAAATTTTTTACAATGTTGATTTTTGAGCAATTTTTATAACGGCTCATTTTTTGTCCTCACAAGTTTTCTTAGGTATTTCTTGGTGTTTACTCTAGTGAAGAATTTGGAATGCATATAGGTTTCTAATCTAACCATAGTCTTACTTTAATATCATTTGGATTTGTGTCAAACACACACTCCCAAAATTAGGCCAATTGAGTGAGTTTGTGTTACTTGGTGATTTGTTATCTTATTGGGATTTGTGTAGAATCCATACTCTGCGATATAGGTTGGTTGAGTGAGATATTTATAATTGTATCATTTGTTTCATTTTTCATATCTAGTCCTTCTATTAGTATTGTGTGATTACATTCATGAAGATTGTTTTCCCCATGCATGAGCACATGTGTGTGTATATGATAGGATCTTGTGATACTTGATCTCTCAGATATAGGTCAATTGATGAATTTCTCATTTTGGGGTTGGTTTGGGAAGTTATATTTCGTTTGGGAAATCATCATGTGATAAGAATGGGTATATAGGGTAGACATGTGAAGTGGCTTCTCTCATGTACCCTAGTCCAAAAGTGTTCAAGAAGATAATGTGAAGAGGTTCTAACAAGTGAAAACTAAATTAACTAATGGGTAAATAAACTTAATAAAAGATAAGATAATAGAACACCTTGCCTTCTGATGGAGTTGATTGAAGGTGTGTATCTAGCCTCCTAAGGGAGTTGATTCAAGACATGGTATCTAACCTCCTAAGGGATTTCATCAAAGCTATAGTATATGGCCTCCTGTGGGAGTTGATCAAAGATACATTCCAAGTCTAGCCTCATGAGGGAATCGATCAAAGCCTCTAAGTACTTACGCTACCTAATGGAGAGTAATGGAACTCCACTAAAGTCCCTACATATTTATCCTTAGTGTATCTAACTAATGACCTAATGTACTACATTAGTTCCATGAGGATATTTATGGTTGTATTATTTTGATTTGTGTAGATGTTAGCCCTAGGTGTTAATGTTATGTTATTGTGGTTGGGTGACTATCTCTATGAGCACAACAAGTGTGGGCCTATGGGTACTACGTAGTTGGGAGATGTAGCTACCTATACCACTATTAAGGACTAGTATATAGAGATGGTCTACTTCTAGTTTGAGGCTAGTGCTAGATATTCACTTGGTACTTCAATGTATCTAGAGTATGTTCCCTTATGATTTATATTTTTTATTTGGATGTATTTGATATCATGTCTAGATGATGTTTAGCATGTTACTTTATGCATTCCTTTATCTTGATGTTGTATCATATTGCTTAGTTGATATTTCTTACCACTTCTTTGGATTAGTAAGGCTAAGGGTAGATTATCATGTTAGATGTTTCTTGTTTAATGTGATGTTAATTAATGGCTTTTGGTAAGAAAGAACTCATGTGACAACTCCAAAAATCTCATTGGAAAATTGAGATTGTTGATCAGGGGCATGGTTAGGATCCTTGAGATCACATGATGCCATTATGTTGGGGAGGAAATGAGCATAGTTGAATTGAGTTGGTTATATCGCATGTGTTCTCTTCCACATTCACTATGATATTTCTTATCTTCATGCTTTTCTTATGATACTATGATTTATATGGATAAATTCTATTTTTATCTAATTATAGTTTTCTAGGCTTATTTGATCTTCTTTGATGCTGTCGAGTGATCATTCCTCAATTTATGTGGATCTAGCACTCCCTGGTGTAGAGGTTTCATATTTTCAAGCTTTCTATCTTGCATTCTTTTTATGATGTGAGATTTCATTGCTATGAAATATGATGCTCTTGTAAAATGAAAAAGGGCTCACATGAGTATGTATTTACTCACACTTACACTTACCTTCGAGAAATTTGAGTGTTGGTTTTGAATACACTTTTGGGTCTTACATCTTCTTAGATCAAAATAGATCAATTTGGAATGTATAAAATATGCCATTTAAAGTATAATAAAGAAATCTTCTTCCTTATACTTAATATTTATCTTATATATATCCATGATTCATTTGAGATAGGTTCCATCTTTCTAGGAGTTAGGATATAGAATCAAGCTCTATGAAATTGACACAATTTCACAGTTAGCCTAATTTTAGGGTTTCGTGATTTCAGACTTAGCCATATTTTAGGACTCAACATTTTTCTTTCGCCATCATGTCCAGTAGATGAGTGAATGTAACCTTGATCCCATATCTCATGCAGGACCTTTTGAGGGTCTCTTCTTATTATTCTCGATTAAGTTATGATTTAGTGATTACAGATCTTTGAAAGTGTTTGTAAGACTTTCATTGGTCTAGGTGAATATCTGAGTTTATCCATGTTCCCTATTTTACTATCTTGAATATATGTTTCATTCTTGCATTTGGTTACTTTATGGTTTTTTAAAGTAACTTATCTTTAAAAAAATTATTTAGTGTATGTTTTATCCTTGTGTTCCAAGGATCTCTGAGAGGGCCACTACAAACTTTACCATGAAGAGATCTCTCTAATAATACATGACATAAGGTAGGAGGGTGATAAAAAGAACCTCCTAGATATATTTTTCTTAGAGTTACATATGAAAGAAACAAAATAGGAGAAACCACATGAAATTATAGAGAAATCAATGCAATAATGAGATGTCTTCATCCAACATTTTGGGCATAAGGTTTGATTGCTTGCAACTATATATATTCAAATTATAATCAGTGACCTTAAGAGCATAGGCTTATAGACCCAAAATTTAGTATTTTCCTTCTATCTAACTCCATTCTCTTTTTCTTATTTTAGATCTTGATTACATATCCAACAAGAACACAAGTTGGCCCATTGAGAAATGTATTACAAATTATAGGTCTTGTCCCAAAGGAGAATTCAGTGACCTTTCAAATTAGAAAACTAGATTTTGTGGGGATAAATATAGGTCCCTTTGTGATCTAAGAATATATTCCCAATTAATATATTTCAATGATACCATGCAATAACTTGCCAAAGTCATACCTAAACATTACTCAAGCTTCCAAGAATTTAGCATGCCTTGAACAAAGAGAAGGGTAAGTCTTGTAAATGATGAGATTAAGATCTCGACTCTTAGAAAAAGGATCCACAATAGGTGCACATTAAGGAGATGATTTCTTTGAAAGATACATTATGTACAACAATGACCATTCTCCAAATAGAAAAGCATGAACTAAAGGAAGGGAATCTTTTTTATTTATGCAAGATTGCAAAAGTACCCAAGATGCTCATGCATCAATGGTCTAACTTTTCTTTCTTCTAATTGTGTTTTTATCTTCCTTTCCCTTAGGATTTACCCAACTTAAACCTTTAGATGATAGTGGTTATCCTTTCATTCCATTAATTTCTTAAAAAATGTACACATGTTGCTCATTAATATTACACTAATATTATTAGATCTTTTATTAATATTATTATACAATGAACCATTGACTAAATTTAATGTTGACCAATTTTTACTACATTTTCTTCTCTAAGATTGTATCAAAAGGATTTTTATTTCATTATAGAAGAAATTCTCTAATCATGTATAAAACTATTCTCTAATTAGTACTCGTTTATGATAAAAAGCTAGCTATAAAATATTGTAGAGAAAGAAGACTTTTATTTTCACCTTTAACATTAATATGGATGGATGATATATATAAGGTATCCTAAGATAATTAATGCATTTCTCTCTTGAAAACTTTCAAATTTAAATAATAGTGACTAGTAAATATTTTCTTTCATTTTATTTCCTCTTCCATTTTGGAGATTTTTTCTTTGTTTATCTATTGTGTTCTAGTGTTACTCGATGAGAAAGGTTTCATTTGTGCAATTACAATGTATATTAATTTTTTTTGGGTACTTTATGCCAAATAAATTGTTTTAATTATGGCTTTAAGTTTAGAGTAGAATGGTGTTCACACTATCTTGTAGGCGGTTTCACCAAATAATTTCCTTACTTGATGGGAATTTTAGATTCTTTGTCCTATTCTATAATGAGCTTCTATATTTGGAAATGAGTATCTCCTTTCATATTAAACTTTTCCTATTTTTAAAATTTCATTTTTACTGAAAATAGTTTTTCAATGTAGAATTACATTATGTGTGCTTGGATGGAATGTTTTATGAAGTATTTTATACATATTCCAAGGAACACACTTCTATGGAAGATAAGACATCATGTTTCTTTTATCATACTTTAGTGAATGAGAATAGTTTTGCATAGGAAAATTATATAGTTCATTTTTCTTTTAAAAACTCTTGCATTATTTAGTTGCACATTTTAATTCAACAAGTTAAAATAATTTATCCTTATATTGTCATTTTGTTTTCTAGGTGGCTTAACAACATACACAAACAATGAGTTCTAGATTGAAATTATCCATGACCCTTAGATATTGTGAGCTTAATTTAGATTCATTGTTGTCTACTATTCTTAAGAAAACTAAATAATTTAGCAATATTTTTTTGTTTGAGGATTCATGAATTACTATGACATACTAGATATTGATATAAATGTGAGTTTATTAAGGAATAGTTGTAAATGTAGATAAACTTATTATATGATGCATGTGGTTTGTATTAGAATTTATATTCTTGGTATGTCCTTGAATTGTGAAATAAGAATATCTATATTGACATTAAATGGATCTTGTGTATTTAATATCTTTGAGAGAAAATCAGGATATTCCTTCCTCTTGCAAAACTTTTGAAGAAGTTAAAATTATGAGATAATATCATTACATTTCTTGAGAGTGGATATATTTGTTTGCTACACTATTCCATTACTCTTTTGAGTTTTTCTTGGTTAGAATTCTTCATTGCCAAGCTTGGTATCTTTCATGTAAGGAAAGATTTTACAAAGCTTAACAAATTCATGGTAGAGTGGTGAAGTAGTTTTACAATATTCTTGCTCCTATGAGCATCTTGAGAAGGTTCTAGAGCTCTTGTTAGAAAGTTCATCAATTTTAGGACATTCTAGAATTCTTGTAATTAAAAAATAATTTTTTTATTATACCAATTAGTTAATTGTTCAAATGTTTTTCAAATCATCATATGTCAAATTTTGAACATGTTGGTTTATCTTCTTTTTCATGATTATATTATTTCTATTCTTAAAATTACTAGGATATTATAAATGTTGACTACTCAGATCATATTGACCTCGACTCTAATAGAATTATTTTTCATTTTATGATAATTGCTAACACAACACTCATTTTTGATGTATAGCCTTTAGAGGATCAAAGAGCTCAAAATATTATATTTATTAATCTACTAAATTCTAACAATTGTCCCTCTTTCTTCTCACCTAATAGATTGTTGTAAGAGGCTTTTTTTAGAGAGGTCATATTGTTCACTATTCTTTTCTTTTAATTACTTTTCTTCTAAGTTCTTTGTAGACATTTTGTAGAGTATCATAACAATCTAGTCAAGTATACACAATGTTTCTCAATCTAGGTCATAATGCCATCAGAAGATGATATTCGTGCAATAGTCAAACCACTGGAGCACAAAATTGTATAAAAAAAAAAGTTCTGACACCCTACAAACAGCCAACACATATAATCAATATTCTCCTTTGGGATATATTCCAAAATACTAAATAACTTGTACAAAAGACCTCAAGAAAAAAAGATAAATCGTAGTGGCGATAGCCCTCTCTCTCTAAAAAATTATTGTGCACAACTCAACATAAAAGTTTTCAATCACTCTAATTATATCTTTTTAATTTTTTTCATCTTATTCATTCATTTATTTTATTTAATTGATCTCAAATTTTAAAACCTCAACTCTACCTTTCTAATAATTTTTCTACTTTGGTTTTGCATAGTTTCAATATGGTTATTTCTTAACATTGTTTTTCTATTGCATAAGCATTTCTAAAAGAGTTGTCAACTCAAATAATATGTTCTATTTATACCTATTCTATTTCTTTTCCAAATTTTATGCATCACCGAAAGAGTTTTCAAAATTTTTGTTAGCCAATGATCAATTTTACAACCTTTTCTTTCAATTTGAATATTTTCAAAAATATTAGAGAAAGCATATCTTTCTATCAACTCCACTATTGCACCTTATGAGTGCAAGTGCTAGATTTTGAAGATTTTTTAAACTGATAGGCTTACTCCTAGTAAAAGGTTTGGGCATTTTATCAACAATCCAACTTTTCTTAAGCCAAGAAAACTAAATTGTCCTAGAATGTTTTTTTGCATTTTGATGATAATTTTCAATTTTAACAACAAGTTACAATCTTTATGGATATGTAACTTATAAGTTAAAATATCCATAAATATTGTAACTTAAAATATATTTTCAATTATAACTAAAAATATCTTTATGGATATTTTCAATTTTAACAACAAGTTACAATCTTGCAAAAAATATTGATAAATTTACTATGGATATGTCAAGGGAGATTAGAGTGATACTTTACTTGATGTGGAGATAGTGTAGAGTAGAGTTGTACATCTTGAAGATGCTAGTGATGATGAAGAGGTAGCACAAAAACCTAATCTTGAACCTAAGGTTGAACAAGATGAAGAAAGACTCCTAAGAGTTTTATGTAGGGTGAGTTCTAGACATTTTGTTGAAGTTTCTTGCTATGATAGAAGACTTGAAACTAAATTCATGTTGGATTAGATTGTTGAGATGGAGAAATACTTTGAGTATGAAGGTACTTCTAATAATAAGAATGTTAAGATAGTAGTCAAATAGTTGAAGGGTCATGCTTTACATTGGGGGAATCATTTTCAAGCTGAGGAATAGAAGAGAGGAAAAGAGAATGTCAAGATATGGGCAAAGAAGAGTAGGAAAATGAAGAAAATGTTTCTCCTAGCTGATTATCAAGTTAACTTATTAAGAAAGATGCAAAAATTGAGACAAAATATATGAGTTTGAAGAAATATACTAAGGAAATCTATAAATTGGATATCTGATCTAGAGATGTAGATGATGAAGTTGAGAAAGTGGCAAGATACCTAAATGATTTGAGGACATCAATTCTGGATGAGACCTACTTGTTAAGATGGATAGTGTAGAAGAATAATATTATTATACTTTGAAGGCTGAAAGAATATTGGCAAAGAAACATGATAAAAGATAGTGAGGAAGAGGTGGAAGATTTTAGAGAAGTAGAGATAAAACATATGGAGAAGTTACCAAATCTGACAATGCAATGCAAGATAAAGGAAAATTAGAATGGAAGGAAGAACTTGCTAGCAAAAGAGGTAACTACAATAGAGGTAGCTATACTAGTTCAACTAGAGATAATAATGGTGGAAAAGAGAAGAAAGATCTTGTTTTAAAGGTACTTGTAACAAATGTAGAGAAGAAGGACATAGGGACTTTGAATGTACTAACTTTGGAAAGAAGATTGGAGGTAATATTAGAAGCTCTCTGACTTATGAAGAAGTTGTTGAAACACCTAATAAACCTAAAAAATGGTGAGAATCTGGTGCTAAGAAGAATCTTGAGGAAAGAGGAAAGTAATGGAGAACCTATTTTAAGAAGTTTGTTCAAAATCAGGTGTAAGGTAGATGGAAATTTTTGAAAGGTAATCATTGATAGAGGAAGTTTTGACAATTTGGCATCTTAGGAACAAGCTAACAAGTTACAGTTGTAGAAATTTAGATAGCCTAAGCCTTATCATGTCACCTAGATCTAGAAGGATCCTAAGTTACTTGTAAGTGAACAATGCCTTGTTAAATTCAAAATTGGGAATTATCATGATTATGTCTTGTGTGATATTATGCCTATGGATTGTTGTCATATTCTGTTTACCACTTGTGAGAAGTATATGTCATTGTATGGATTTCATACCTGGAGAAAGTTATCCTAATAAAATACCCCATAGATTGACACATGATGAAAAGGATGAATTGAATAGTCCAGTCTAAGATTTTCTTGAGAAGGGTCTAATCAGAGAAAGTTTGAGTCCTTGTGGAGTACATGTTGTATTAGTATGTAATAATAATGGGGAATGGAGAATATGCATTAGTTCTAGTGCCATAGATAAGATAATAGTGAAATATAGATTCACTTTGACTAGGATATTGGCAAAGAAACATGATAAAATATAAAGAAGACGAGGTGGAAGATTTTAGAGAAGTAGAGATAGAACATATCTAGAATGTAACAGATCTAACAATCTAATGCAAGATAAAGGAAAATTAGAATGGAAGGAGAAACCTACTAGAAAAAGAGGTAGCTATCCTAGTTACACTAAAAATAGTAATGGTGGAAAAGAGAAGAAAGATCTTGTTTTAAAGGTATTTGGAAAAAATGTAGAGAAGAAGGACATAGGGACTTTGAATGTACTAGCTCTAGAAAGAAGATTGGATGTAATATAAGAAGCTCTTTGACTTGTGAAGAAGTTGTTGAAACACTGAAGGAACCTAAAAAATGACAAGAATTTGATGCTAAGAAGAATCTTGTGGCATGAGAAAATTTATGGAGAACCTATATTAGGAAGAAGTTTGTTCAAAACTAGGTGTAAGGTAGATAGAAATTTTTGAAAGGTAATCATTGATAGTGGAAGTTTTGACAATTTGGCATCTTAGGAGTAAGCTAACAATTTGCACTTGCAGAGATTAAGATATCCTAAGCCTTATCACATTTCTTGGATCTAGAAGGATCATAAGTTACTTGTAAGTGAACAATGCCTTGTTAAATTCAAAATTGGGAATTATCATGATGAAGTCTTGTGTGATAGTATGCCTCTAGATTGTTGTCATATTCTTTTGGGTAGACCTAGGAAGTATGACAGACAAGCTTTGCATGATGGCAGATTCAATCAATATACTATTTGGGTAGATGGAGAGAAACAAATAATGTTTCCCTTGGTAGAGAAATTAGAGTAGAATCATTCTATGACATTCAGATTAAGTTTGGTTGAGGTAATCAATTTTCTAGAGATATGTTAGAATATAATGCTTATTTTTCTTTGATTCCTAGAAAGACTTAGAAAAAAGATGAGTTAGAGAACATATGTGAGATTGAATTCATCGTTTCTAGTGAAGTTTCAAGACATAATTTTTGATAATGTACCTAATGGTTTACCACTTGTGAGAAGTATATAATTCATTTAATGGATTTGATACTTGGAGAAAGTTATCCTAATAAAGCACCACATAGATTGCCACATGATGAAAATGATGAATTGAATAGGCAAGTCTAGAATTGATTAAGAAGGGTCTAGTCAAAGAAAATTTGAGTCCTTGTGTAGTACATGTTGTGTTAGTATGTAAGAAGAATGGGGAATGGAGAATGTACACTAGTTCAAGAGCCATAAACAAGACAATAGTGAAATATAGGTTCACTTTGCCTAGGATGGATGACATAATGGATAGTTTGAGTGGAGCAAAGTATTTTGCCAAAATTGATTTGAAAAGTTGCTATCATTGTATCAAAATTAAAGAAGGGCAAGAATGGAAAACTGATTTTAAGACTAATGAAGATTTGTATGAGTGGTTGGTTATAAATTTTAGTTTAACTAATGCACCTAGTATTTTTATGAGGTTTATGAATGAGGTTTTGAATGGATTATTGGGTAAATTTTTTATTGTATATATGGATGACACTTTGATATTTAATAAGATTAAAGAACAACATCTTGTGCATGTTAGACAAGAATTGTAGAGATTAAAAGAGGATAAAATGCTTATTAACTTGAAGAAATGTTCATTTAAGAAGGAAGGGATTGTGTGTCTTGGTTTTTTTAAATTTCAAATGATGGTTTTTAGATGGATCTTGAGAAGGTGAAATTTATACTTGATTGGCCTACACTTGAGAATGGTGGAGGGGTAAAATCATTTCATGGATTGGCAAGTTTTTGTAGAAATTTTACCATAAATTTTAGTTCTATATTTAATGGTATGACTAAAACTATGAGAGGGGATAAAAAGGACTTCAAATGGACACATGGAGCACATAAGTGTTTTGAAGCAATGAAACTAAAGATTGTAGAATTGTCTGCCCTTGCTTTTCCTAATTTCAACAAAGCTTTTCAAGTTGAATGTGATGCTAGTGGAAGTGCTATTGAAGTTGTTTTGAGTCAAGAAGGAAGACCTGTAGCTTTCTTTAGTGAGAAGTTGAATGATGCTAAGAGAATTTTTATTTTATTTTTATGATTGATAATTCTATACTATTGTTCAAGCCTTGAAGAAATGGAGACCCTATTTAATGCCTATGGCCTTTGTATTTTATATAGACCATAAAATATTGTAGTATTTGGGAAGTCATAATAAGTTGAATCAAAGACATATGAAGTGGGTTGAGTATTTACAAAGATTTTTCATTTTTCCTTGAAACATAAAAGTGGATAATTAAAAAAAATTGTTGATGCATTGAGCCAAAGAAGGAATTCGGTGACATAAATGATTGAGGTTCTTGGTTTTAATGATTTGAAGTATTTGTTTGAAATTGATCTTGATTTTGCAGAACATTGGAAATATTGTAAGGAATAGATGATAAGGGATAAGTGAGTTGATTATTTCATTTAGGAAGATATGTTCTTTAAGGGAATTTAGTTGTGCATTCCTAGAGGATCTATGATAGAGGACAACATAAAATAAAAACATAGTGGTGGACTTTTTGGACACTTTGGAATTGATAAAGTAGCGAGGTTAATTATAGACAAATACTTTTGGTCACAGATATATAAAGATGTACATAAAATGGTAAGGAGTTAGAAAACTTGTCAAAAAAAGGGAAGCAGTTATAATTTGGGATTATAGCCACCATTGTCTGTACGTGATAAGCCTTGGGAAGATATTAGTATGGATTTTGTTCTTGGTTTTCCTAGAGCTCAGAGAAGGAATGATTTTATTTTGGTAGTATTTTAATTTTTTTGAAAGATGGCCCATTTCATACCTTGTAATAAGACATATGATGCTATACATGTGGTTGAAATTTTCTTTAAGGAAGCGATGAGAATGCTTCAATTTCCTAAAACTATTGTTTTAGATAGAGATACTAAATTAATTGGTTACTTCTGGAAGACACTTTGGAAGAAGTTGAATACAAAATTGAAGTTTATTTGTACATTTATTCCACAAATAGATGGACAAACTGAAGTTGTGAACTAAAGTCATGGTAACCTATTGAGGTGTTGGGTTGGAGATAAGCCTACTAATTCAGACTTGATTTTCGTATAAGTAGAGTTTGTACACAATAATTCTTTGAATAGAAGGACTAAGAAGACACCTATTGAGATAGTTACTAGAATGAGTCCTAAAGGAACTACTGAATTGAAGAATATGAACCTTGAAAAAAGAGAAGTGTTAAAGTTGAAGAATTTTGAAATCTCATGAAGAATGTCGAAGATAGTGATCTAGAATATGAATAGTGAGAAGATAAAAAGAAGAGAGATAAATATTTTAAAGTTATTCATAAGGTGTTGATTCATTTGAAGGAAAAAATATTTTCAGTTCGTACCTACAATAGCCTAAAAATGAAGAAGCTTGGTCCTTGTAAACTTCTAAGGAAGTTTAAAAGTGGAAATGCCTTTGAAATTGAATTACCAAAAGACATGGATTTTTTCCTATATTCAACATTGAAGATATCTTTGAGTATTTTGAATTAAATGCAGAAGACAATAATCTAAAATACAAACAACAACAAGATAAAAGTAAGAGATCTAAATCTTTTGAAGTTGGTTATAAGCTAATGATTCACTTAAAGAAATTTATAGATTTATAGTTGGTACGTATAGTAGGCTAAAAATGAAGAAGCTTCATAGGTTGTGAGATTCTAAGGAAGTTTGAAAGTGTAAGTGCCTTTGAAGTTGAATTAAAAGAAGACATGGATATTTTTCCTATATTCAACATTGCAAATATCTTTGAGGATTTTGAATTAGATGAAAAGATGAAAGGTTACTTGGATTTCCCTAAGATGAGAACATATACCATTGAGAGAATCTTGAATAATGTTGCAAAGTTTTAGTTCTACCCTTGTAAAACTTAAAGTCATCAGTATTTAGGTGAGTTTGTGTTTAAGTGTGATATCTAAGTATCCTTTATGTTATGTATTTCTCATATTTCCCAGATGCCTCACTTTCTTTGTTTCTTAGGTCTCCCTCACATTAGCTTTACCTAGTTCTTCAATTTGGGTTTTCTATTTTTTTGATGCGAATAGGGTCTATGTAATCTAGGTATGGTTGCAATGTGCTTTTGCATCTTCTCAATTAGAAGTAAGCTATCTATGTTTAACCATCTAATATCTTACCCCAACATCCTTTTTCCTATGGATTCTAAGCAATCAAGCTAGTTTTCCCCATGATCAAACTTAATTAAGTGTGTATCCAATGAATAAAACCATGATAGTGATTAGCAAGCCATTTTTATGATTATGTCATGATACAAAGACCCATAAAGTCTAGATTGAATTTAGGATGAAGCCTAGTCATGTTGTAGGGGTAAAATCTACTTTCACAAGGAAAAGTGGGTCTATGATTTTCCCACTGCACACTAATTGAAGAAAAGGTGTTTCTTTCTACTTTTGAAGCTACAAGGATTTAGGTGAAGTATAGACCTTTACATATAAGAAGTTAAAGCACAATGTTGAATGAACTTTTTTGAGATCTTAATTAGCAAGATATGCTTGAGATCTACCTTTGAAGCCATCAAGCTAAGGTTAAAGGGTAAAGTGTTGTTAGTTTACTTCATTCTAGAAAATGTTTCTTAGAGAGGGATTTTTCATCCCTAGGTAATGAAAAATGCCACTTCTCTGAAAGTTTTGAAAATAGAAAGATAAGCCACATTAAAGTGTGAATATTCTTCAGAGATGCTCAAAAGATAATTTTAAAAAGGTCAGTTGTAAGAATACAACCTTGATATAAAGAAAAGGGAGGGTAAAATTCTTAAGGAAGAAAGTGAAAGAATTAAGTGCACAAGCTAAGAAAAGATCACTTTTCATGCTACAATTATGAGTAGAAGGAAAATGGGTTTGAAAAAAAGATAAGTTTCTCTCTCTCCCACATATATGTTAATATTACCAAGTAATTCTACATTTTAGATTCTGAAGCAAAATAAGGCAATCCTTGTAGAACTTAAGTTCCTATTTTGTTAAGTAATTTTTTGTGATATCACTTTACTCTAAGTAAAGTAATTGATATTCTAGAAATACAATTTTTTATGTGCAAGTAAATAGAAAGTTTAAATTGTTATTAATCATGGAATTTAATGCAAATCCTACCCTTATAATTGTTGGCCAAACTAAATTTTATTTATCTAGCTCCAATGTACAAGTTCCTATAACTATTTCATCAGAACTGCTTGAAATTGTTTACTCCAAGTATTTTAAAATGACTATTTATTGAGAATTACATCCTATGAAATCATAGAAAATGACAACTAGAGCTTTTGGTTATGGTAATTTAATAGGCTTGGGGAGTGAATTGAAAGAGATAACACTTACATCATTCAAATTCTATGATTTGGGTGATCTCTGTAGGAGACACAATTCTTAGCCAATTCACCTAATCACTCAAAAAATTCAAGAGAGTAGACTAGTTGAGGGAGCTAGGTTTCCAATGGTAGTACATGTACTAGATTTTGTGAGGCAATGTATTGAGAGATATGACCTAGAAAAAAGCTAGATTTTCTGTCTTGAGCAATCTATTCCCATCTCGTTCAACAAGGCACTAATACAATCTATATTTGGCATTCCCATGAAAGAGGGGTTTTTTGATATTGACTTCCTCTCTTCCATGTCTACATTCATTGAGAAGATGACCCTCAAATGGGAAGACATGCAAAGAACATGATTTCAAACTCCTCACTTGAAGATGATAAAAATTCCCAAGACCCTATTCAACACAAATTTAAAGAGAGAGAGATAGTAGATATTCTTTACCTAATTCTCAAACAAAAAGGAAAAGTTGAGATCTTAGATCTCATTGAGCACCATTTCTTCCTAGTGTAAGCTATCTATGTCAAGGGTATGTAGATTGACTAGGCATAGATTACTTGGGACAAGATCACATCGTGGATGAATTTGACTATAGGATTTAAGTAATTTTAGATGTCCTCCTATCTAATTTATACCTTGACTAGTCATCACTTGTGGCCCAACCTTCCTAAGAATTCAAAACTATAATGATCATAAGAAGGTATATGAGTTTTACCCCCATTTTTAGTTGCATAGAAGTTTCGAGGAGTATGTGAGAGTAAATGATACCTTCACAATGAGGCTGTGCTAGGAATTGCAAGGATGAAGTAAAAGGAGATTCTCACTAGAGACAATTTTGGGTATCATCCTATTTGGATGTTCATTCATTAAATTTCTAAGCTTCTCTTACTTGTAAATAGGAGCCTTTGATGGTTTTTCCAAGAGACTTCCAAGGTATCTAGAAGAAAAGGTTGTTCTAGTACAATTATGTTGACAAATTCTTGAAGTGAACACCTTGTGCTCTAATGTAAGAAAAATATCTAAGATTCCCTTCCCCATAGTGGTTTTACCCTATTCCTGTCCTTCCACATCTGATGCTTGGAATATGATGAAGGTTTTTGAGAAGAAAATCTAATTGGTGGGCTATGAGGTACTCAAGCCTCAATATGATCTAGTTAACTTTGTAAGAGATCACTTGAAGTTGGGATATGCCTATAGGCATGTTTCAGATATCAAGGGCTTCTAGGCCAAATGTCTCAACAAATACCAAAATTGGAAAAAATAATAATTCATGATTAAGAATTGATTAAATAAAGTTATATAATGATTATGCTAATGTTTTTGACCTTGCAGATGATGAAGCCTATATGCACCCCACATCCTATGAGAAGATCAAAGGCACCACAATTTTGTCTACCTCACCTAAAAGTCCTATCCAATCATCAATTTGGATGGTGACACCAATCCCATAGATGACCAAGAATGAGACACATATTATCAAAGGGATACCTTGGCCATCTTGATCACTAAGGTCATTTTCATCCCTCTTGCTTACAAGAGAAAGAAAAATCACCTAGTACTTAGGAAGCTATTCAATCATCTTGCCTATAGTCTTCTTTCAATGTGCTCTCTACTAAGTCGTGACTTGAGGAGACCATTGATAGGAAGTAGAGAATATATGAGAAAGTGTATCCATCAAAGGACTTCATCACACCAGCCATCAAAGAAAAAAAAAAAACTTTTATCCATCCAAGAACTCTCAATAATAGACTCAATAATATGAGAAAGTGTATCCATCTAAGAACTCTCAATAATAGACTCAATCATAAGGAGAGAATCATAGAAGTTCTAGTAAAGGGTCACCAAAGTTGATGAATTTACTAAGATGCATCACTACTGGATGATTCAAGCTGACAATGTCATTATTTAGGATATCAAGGAACTGGACAAACTAACTGATGATATGAAAGTTTATAGAGCCAAAGCAATTACTTCTAATAAAGAACGATGTTCTAATGCTCTTCCAAACATTTTTTATTCTCTCTCTTCTTTCTTTTTGTAGCCATTCATAGAATTTTGTAGGTCTCTATAATAGACAATGATTCCAGCTTGTCCTATTTTAAGCTTATTCTATTTAGAGATTCTTTGTGTAATGTAATCATCTATTGTGATTGGCCATTTTTGAGAAGGATATACATGTAACTTTTTGGAAAGTTAATGAGATAGAAAAATTACTTTTGGGTGAACCCCTATAGCTAGGACTACTGTGTGCAACTCCGAGTCCAATTTTAATTTTATTGTTCATTTAGTTATTGTGTAGTATTTGGAAGGAACTAAATTTTTTTCAAAATTTGATTTAATGCTAATGAACTAGGTTTTATTTCCTTCATTCAATAGATTGTATCCCTTACTTTCCTTAGCATAAGTTTCCCTTTGTTCTTTTTTCTACACATTGTAGTTTATGTGCTTAGTGTATTTCATTGCATAAGGAGGCTAGAAATTGGTCAATGGAGTAGCTAAGAGATAGACAATCTAGGTAATGTTAAAATATTAGTTGGCTTTGTAATCCAGGAATTACCCATTTTTCCATCTTTTCTTTTTCTCCTGCTATCATTGTTGGTTATGCCTATTTCCATGTCTTGCATTAAAGTCAAAATAGATGGCATGTTGTGAGTTAGTCCCCATTTTAAATTTCCTAGATTGTTTAAAGTATTCAATAATCTAGTATTTGATTCTTCTAGTCTCTTATTAAGAGCGTACACCCAAAATCTGAAAAACAAAATTAATTAAAAATCTTGCATTTAAAAGGGAGTTGTACTTTTTAATTCAGAAGTCTTTGATAAATTACTGCATTGACCCATTCTTTGGTTAACTTCTTTGTTCTCCATAAGCCATTGAGTAGTTTAAGAGTTAAGTTATAAACCAAAAAGATAAAGGAGACAAATTGTTAACCAACAAACAACTAAATAGGTAAGAGCACTAGAGGGAAGGTTATGTGGAATATCTAGTTCATTGGAGAGACAAACTAGTTATGGGTAGTTCATTGATTACACAAGATGAGTTGGACTTCTATGATTTAGATAAAAATAATAGTCATGCATAATGTGGAAATCAAATCTTTACTAAGCCCAGGTGTCTGAGGTAGAAGCATCTTGGGTCTTTGAGTAATCATGCATCAATAAAAAAATATTTTGGGTTTTCTATACTAGTCTATTCACTACAACATTTGGGGTCAAATTATGATGATAATTTTCAATGGTAGTGTAATTTTTGGTCATTTACATGTTTTTTCTTGCAATTATCCTTAATGTTGTCACAATACTGACATCAACATCTTAATTGCAATGTCCTCTAATTATACAACAAAAATAAGAAAACACAACAATAATTTTTCATTTGTTTTAATTTTGTAGAGTTACACATGAAAGAGGTGGAGAGTTCCATGTTACAAGGGTGGAGAGCTATGAACATTGTCATGGCCCTTGTGATTGGTGTATTTGGTTGTTGTGCCCTCATGATCTCTGCATTTCATGTCATGCCCTTGCTCTATAATTTGATTCTCATGTTGTGCTCTTGCTCTATAATTTCATCGTTGTATCATACTGTTGTGATCTACGTTCCCATGATCTATGGTTTTTTTCAAGGGCAAGAAGAGGTATGCATGTAAAAAAAAATGTTACATTTCCCTTGTTAACATGTATGTCTTTATATTTCCTTCTATACATGTATCTCTTTATATATTCAAAGAGATATTTTTCAAGATTCATATTACATATGTGATCTAGCTACATACATATTCTAGAATCCAAATAATAAAACAATAAAACTCACTCAACTTGTGCTAAATGACTTACCTCAAGATCCTACACAAAAATAATATAGACCATGAAAAATGGGAAGAGTTCACAATAAATTTTACAAAAACATATCATAATAAATATTTTAGAAAGAAACAAGCCATAACCTAGTTAAATTGGTCTACTTGTTGATTTGTTGGGTTGATTACAAATTCTTCTAAAACTCTCATCAGATTAGATACAATAAAATGAACAATTAGCTTTACCAAAAATGATCTAGCTGCATACATATTCTATAATCCAAATAATAAAACAATAAAGCTTACTCAACCCATGCCAAGTCACTTACCTCAAGATCCTACATAACAATAATGCAGACCACAAAAAATGGGTAGAGTTCACAAGAAATTTTACAAACACATATCATAGTAGATATTTTTAGAAAGAAACAAGCCTTAACCCAGTTAAATTAGTCTAGTTTCTAATTATTTGGGTTGATTACAAATTGCTATAGAACTGTTAGTGGATTAGGTACAATAAAATGAACAATCGGCTTTACTAAAAATGGTCTAGTTGCATAAATATTCCATAACAATGGCCTCCACATCATTTTATGTATTGTACAATAATATCATAGGGATGGTGAATTTTTTAAATAGATGTAGAGAGCATTGTTGCATAGAAATATTTAGGAGGAGATCTATATGGATCAACTATAAGGATTTTTTAAGGAATTTTATGTTTCTTTTAGTATCCAACATTCATTATATGGCCTCAATCATGTTTGTGGGGCTTGGTAAGAGAAGATGAAATCTTTTTCTCTCTTCTAGTTTCACTCATTTTCATTTGAATCCCATAGTTTACACTCCATAGCGAGAGCGAAACAACAAGAGCCAGTATAATTTTATCTTGGTATTATATGTGGGTAAAAGTACAAAGCTATGTTGCCTTTTAGACTGACTTATCAAAATGACTAAATTTGCATATTTCTATCTAAAATTCTTTTTTTTTAAAACATATGATCTAGATGGATTCATTCTACCGAGTTTATATATGGTCTCACACTTTTCCAATTAGAAATGTCTATTAAATTCATGTTTGATACTAGTTTGTATACAATTACTAAAGAAATCAAATTATTTCAAAAAAATGGCATTTCAATAACTCTTACTATTTTGTATGATATGTTTTAAATAACATATAAACACCATTTTATAGAGCTTAGAGTCAAGAATATTCTCATGTAGGTTTTATAGTATTTTCATTAAATATAGGATATTGAGCTCAAAAAATTTCACAACCAAATATTTTAACACTCGAAGAGATGTCAATTTTGAGAAAGAAAGAAAAAATCATATAAAAAAAAATGTAAAAATTATATGAAGTTCTAGAGGAGAGTGTCTTCTTCTAGAATGTATAATTTTTCTCCTGGATAGAGTAGATTTGTTTTCAAAAATGTGGTAGGAGATGAAAACTATCGATTTTAGGTTAGTTGAAATTTCAATCCTTATAAAAGAAAAAATATAGTTGTAAAGCCAATATTTATTTTTGATTGTTCTAGATATAAATGTTAGCTATAACATAGTCTAAGATCAAAGGTAAATGAGCTTATTCTCATATAGTTATGTGGTGGGAACTAGAACCCTAATTTTCAACATTTTTAGGGATCTAGAATATTATCTATAAAAATTATGTAAATACACCAATTCTTATTCCAAATAATTATTAAAAAATATAATCCTAAAATTCATCCATTTTACACATTTCATTAGTTTACTTCATTTTCAAATTTAAAATAATAATACCAATTTTATGTCATTGAAGGTGAGTAGTTATACTTTTGTTAGCCTTTTCCTTTACAAAAGAGTGACACGGGTTTGTGCTTTTACCCATGTAGATGATTTGATTGTTACAAATAGATCTCATTCTATGATTCAAAGTGTTTAGTGAACATTGATGGAGATTTTTGACATGAGAGATCTTGGGCATTGATATTATTTCCTTGGGGTTGAGGTCATTCAATATTTCTTTGTGATTTTCATTTGTCAAGAAAAGTGACATTCTTTCAAAGGTTTGGCATGCTTAATTCCAAGGCTACCACCACATTCTCTCAGCTAGTTATTGTTTTGAATGCCAATAGTACTTCTTTATTAGTTTTTATTTTGTTTGGAAATCTTTTATACCTAACAGATAGTTGTCCTAATATTTCTTTTATGATTGACCTTTACATGGTCACTTTTCTCATGATCCACATGAGTTAATACAATAGACTATCAAATGCAATTTGAGGTTATTCTATTTACATGAAGCAATGTGGTGTCCTCATTGTTTTAATGTGGTTTTGAAGTCCTCCAATAATGAAGATTTTTTGGGAAAGGTTGTTAAAATGTTTGATAGACCTTGAAAAAATAGATAAATAGATAAATTCTTGTTTGAAAGATAGGGTTAAGAAGAGCAATTTGTGGTCATGGTCTTCTAATGGATAGTTCTTGGCCTAGCTCATTCTCTCTTACCCACAAAACAATATCTGGTGGGTTCACGTAGTGCAGCATAGTAGAACTTGTCTAACCTCTCACCAAATGGGTATAAATACTATTATTCATTCTTCCAATTTTACTTAGGGAAATTGATGCCTCCTCCTCTATTTTAACCTTTGAAGGTGAATATGATTGCACTATGGTTCTATTGAAAATTGGCTAATGGAGATATGTAATTTTTTTCATTTATGCCAACACATAATGTACATGCTTACAGGAAACCTTAGAAATAAAGATGCTTAACTTTTGGTCATCAAAAAATTGTTCGAATATGGAATTTGGTATACAACAATATATTGTTTCATTTACAACTTGTTGCTAACATCATATTATGACTAGCAAAGTTAGATGGAGATAATATACATGTTGAGGATGACATGTATAACCTTAGAAGTTAGTACAGATAGTACAAAAAGGATATATTCGTATTTAAGTGAAATATGACAAAAAAATTGAAAGAAAGAATTACTTTGTTTACAAAATAATTACTTGTCCAATTATGGTTGATATCCTAGATATTTACTCTAAGTTGGAAAAGTGTATTATGGTCATAGCTAGCCTAGCAGTAATTTGTGCAAAGGCATGGTATTTATGCAAAAGGACAACTTTTTATAAGAAGTGTAGTAGTTGTGAAGTATTTTGTAATTATTATGTTGAGAAATTGTATGAGAACTTTTGTGAAAGTGATATATGAGAAGTTTTGTGATCCAAGATAGAGCTAAAGATTAGATATCAATTGAGAAAGAAGTTGCAGTACCTATTCTAGAAGTCTAATTTCTTGTTTGTGCAATGAGCTCTTCTTGTAATTGGAAGTGCAGGTTTAGGTAGTGGGCTCATATTCCATCTACTATACCAAACACCTAATAGGGTTTGAATCTCCTAATAGGAATTCAAAGTCTCATAATAGGGACTCTTTATACTAAATTTTCTCATTAACTCCTAACAAGTTCCATCCTCTAACAAGGAACTTATATATTAGTATATTATCAAGTGGGTATCATCCCCACTAGGGTTTTCCCTTGGCTAGGGTTTCCCTAGTTAAATAAATATGATGTTATGAGTTATCTTTGTGCATGGTTACTGTTACTATTCAAGATTACTTTATTACTTTTTTGTGTATGATTTAAAGTGAGAAATAATATCCATTTGGCAACTAAAGTTTGTAGATTAGTGATTCACCACCTCCCCTCTTATTAATCCATATTTCTAACAATTGGTATCAGAGTACAATTACTCTAAAGAGGCTTAACAACTTGAGTAAGATCCCTATGGATATGGAAAATTTGATGAAGAACCTTGAAGGGGCACTTGAAAAAATTGATCTCCTTTGTTTAGACTTTAAATTTAGAAGTAGCAAAGTTGGGAAAAGGTGTATCGAGTTAAGATGGTATCTAAGCTCACTTATAATTTGGAGCTTATCTAAAAAAGTTATGAAGGAATTAAGAGTTACTAGTATTATAGAAAAGGTAAATTTTGTAGCACAAGATTAAAACTATGTTTTTCTAGAGAATTTCATGAAGCAAAGTCTTGAGGAGCATTCTCATGATGAAAGGAGGCTATGGTAAACCTTAGGTGGCATCTGAAGATTGGATAGATGATCTTGAGTAGTTATTTGATTATAGAATGTAATTGACAACTTTTTCATGCACAATAAAGGCAAGTTTAGCTTGATGGAATAAATGGAGTATAGAATTGGTTTTCACTTCATTGCAAATACATCTAAAGCAAAGAGCACTCTAAAGAAACTTGTTAAGATGATTTCAAAGAAAACCCTATTTTTGAAAAGAGTTATTTTATCATTTTTCCACAAATTTATTCAGTAAAAGTTCATATTTGATAGAATCATGGATATGTTAGTAGTGCACAATGTTGAGAATGAGGACAAATCTAAGTTGATGTTGTTTCTATAAAACCCATAGAAGGAAACCTTGACTCAACATTATCCATTATTCTAAACAACATAGTAAATATGGAAGATATAGGAAGTTATGTTAACAATAAATTTGAATCTATTGGGAGTGAATACATGAACAAGGATATGGAATTAGTTTTCAATCACAATATGACTATGAAGCTCGGATTTGAACATTTGAAGGAACTAGACTTGTTCAAATATCATTTCTACCATGAGTTGGGCATAGATGAATGGACACATATCGTATTACGTAGCATGCATGATGGGAAACTATGGATGCAAGATAGTGTAATTGATATTTTTGTCGACCTTATTCATGAGGTAGCTGGTCTTAGTAAACAAGGTATTGTACCTATAGGTGAGAAAATGGTCAAAAAGAATGTTGAGATTTATATCAAAGTAGTGTATAATGGAAAGGCTATGGTGATCAACACCATTAAGAAAGATGATGCAAGATTCCTTAGTAGAATCATTGCCTACTATGTATGTGCAAGCTCAAAGATTGATGAATTTTTAGCCAGATTCATCTATGCAACATATAAGATATGTGTAGAGAAGGAACAAGTTAACCTGAGTGAAATTATGAGAATGCAATTACTTGAGAACCTAGATAAGATCAAGATGACCAAGAATAGTGTGTTTAGATTTCAGTCACTAATCAATCACATATTCTTTCATATACATAAAAGATTTTCATATTTATCAATTACATATCTAATGTGTAGTGATAGATGTACAATGGATAAGATCACAGAAATATGTAGAAGACATCCTACGTATAAGATATTGGATAGTGGAAACCTAATAATGAATAATTTTAGAATGAAATGAGATAGAGATTCATAATTGTATCTACAATTGTAGATAGATTTAAAGAAGACATTTGTGTTATGGTTGATATAGATTATATTTATATTCAAGTAGTGGAACCTTGGGAAACATTTCTTGATACCTTAGGTTGTAAATTGAATGATGATATAGTAGTCAGTTATATTGATTTGTTGTTGAAATTAGAGAAGGATAAAGTAGAATAAAGATTTGGAACCTATGATGAGATTACCCAGTCAGCTCATCAGGCATTCTTGGAGAAGGCATCTCACAAGAAGATAGAGTATGTTATGAAGAAAGCTTTATCTAAGGCTGGTATGATTGAGAGTGAGTCTGAGGTAGTCAAGAAAATTACGAAACAAGGCATACTATATATACAACCTTTATTAGTATCTTTTGTAGGGACATCTTTAGAATAGAGCATTCCATATGCAACATTATCCGATGTGCAACCAAGTGAACCAAAGCAAAAATTTGAAAGATTAGTGGAAGCGGTGACCACAAAGACAAAAATGGTCAAGCAACAAGCCACTAAACTAGGAAAGAGGCAAAAGATATTGTTGACAATTGTCAAATCTAGTGAAGAAGAAGAAGAACAAGAAGTCAAACAAGAAGAGAAAGTAACAAAGCAGTTACGAGGAAAAGTTTTGCAACCGTAGAAGATGAAGATATAAAATATTAACTCAGATATTGCTATTAAGGATAACTTTGTTTAGATGAACAAATTTTATTACTTGTATAACAATTTTGAAAATGATTAGGTTGATATCTCTACTATGAGATACATTATAGAAAATAATCTAAAATTGAATGATATTGGTGACATAGTAAACTAGAAAGTCTATGATAGACTTATTGACAAGAAAGCACTAGCAAGAAAAGAAGATTTAGAACTTTGAAAGTCTATGCTAAGAACTATTTGCAAGACTGGTGATGAAGAAGAGATTAAGAGATTATTGAACAATCTTGCACCTTATTAGAGAAATAAAATAAAACCATTTTTGTTTATGGTAGGTGAGAAAGATAAATTAAGAAGTGAGGCTATAAAAAAAATAAGTTAGATGTTGATAGAATCTTAGGTAGCATCTCCACCAGCACCTAGAACCTTAGAAGTGTTAGTGAGTGGTGACACTATACAGATATATCAGACCAATGTTACCATTAACATTGATGATACTAATCCACTGAAGATTCTAAACTTAATGAACCTAATAATGAGGATATTGAAGACAAGATAAGACAAATTGAAGAGGAAAAAAGGTTATTTGAAGAAGAAAAGAAGAAAACATAAGAGGCCAAGTAGAAATTTCTTGAGGATGAGAAGTAAAGAAAGGAAGAGGAGGAAAAGAAAAGAATAGAAGAAGAAAAAATAAGAAAGAAAATAGAGGAAGATAAGAAGAAGAGACTAGAAGAGGAAGAGAAGAGAGAAAATGGAAAAAAAAGGAAAAAGAAAAGAAAGAAGAAGAGAGAAGAGTAAAATAGGCACCCAAGAAGTAAAGGGAGGATGACACCAAGCCTTCTAGTTCATCTACTCTGCTTTCACTTGCCAAATTAGCAACTTATGAGGATGATCAAACTATTTTTATCGCATTCTTATCAAAGATTATTTAGAAAAATAGAATACTAAAGAAGCTTCAAAAAACCTTGATGGAGGTTACTGATAGGCTACATAGTACTTTGGTAGTGTAGCACACAAAAGTAGATCTAGAACAAAGGGCACAAGAAGTGCTAAAGTCAATTGATGAATAATTTACCAATTTGTTAAATGTTGTAGAAGCAAAGGCACAAATTTCACATGATGCTAACTTATTTAGAATCATTTGCCAAAATATTAAGAATGATTTGGTAAGTCTTAATACTTGTATTAGGGAACTTTAGAAGTTTCAACAAGATGGGAAGATATTGTACATTAAGTGTACTCCATCATTTAAACTGACTAAAGACATTAAGAGTCAGATTGGGAGTAAGATGGTGAGCTAGAGGCTTTATCTAGCCAACTACAACATTCATCTTGTAAAATTGATGATTTTGAAGGACAAGTCGTCAGTATTCACAATGATATCAAAAAATTGGAACTTCAGAAGGAATAGATTTTGAAGAGATTGTTGGATTTCAAAGAGTCAATTGCTCAAAAAGTATCTATTTTTGAGAAATGGTTGGAGGAATGTATCAAGTCCATAGACACCTATTATAACTTTTTGCACTCAAACTTGAATGCAGTTGAGATTAAATCATATGCTTTATGTGTGATTCACACCTATGCTAATTAGCCAAGGAGACATGGACTAAAGGTATGCATAATCTTAAGGAACTTTTTGATGATTGCATGAGGATTCTAGTAGCTTAAGGTAGAAGCACAACATTTGTGACAATAGATTGACAATTTTGGACAAATTTTGACATTTTGACTTTTGATATTGATGTCAAAGTGGGAGAGATACAATGTGAAAATTGGAGATCAAGTAAAGAGAAGATGAATATTGTAAAGTATATTGTAAGGGGGAGCATATGTAAAAACTTAATATAAATAATAGATGTAGTTTTTGTTACTTTGCCAATTTTCTTGATTTTTTTGCCATCAATGCCAAAGGGTGAACTCTTTGACAATTGGCTAATGGAGAGAAGTAATTATTGTCATTTATGGAAATAGATGATATGCATGCTTATAGGAAACATCATATTATGACTAGTGAAGTTAGATGGAGATAGTATACATGTTGATGATGATGTGTATAGTCTCAAAAGTCAATATAGACTTTATGGAAAGATATATTCATATTTAATTTAAATAAGACAATGGAATTGAAGGAAAGAATTATTTTGTTTACAAAATAACTACTCATCTAATTAGGGCTGACATCCTAGATGTTTACTCTAAGTTGGAAAAGTGTATTATGGTCTTAGCAGACCTAGCAACAATTTGTGAAAAGGCATGGTATTTATCCAAAGGACATCTTGTGATAACAAGTGTAGCAGTTGTGAAGTATTATGTAATTATTATGTTGAGCAATTATATGAAAAGTTTTGTGAAAGTGATATATGGAAAGTTTTGTTAAAGCTATTTTGTGATCTAAGATTGAGTTGAAGATTAGAGATCAATCGAGAAAAAAGTTATAGTACCTATTCTAGAAGTATGAGTACTTGTTTGGGTAGTGACCTCTTCTTATAATTGGATGTGGATGTTTGGGCTATGGGGTCATCTTGCATCTACTATACCACAACTTCTAACAAGGTTATAATCTCCTAAAATTGATTCAAAGTCTCTTAAGAAGGACTCCTTATACTAAATTTTACCATTGACTCCTAACAAGGTCCATCCTCTAACAAAGAAATTATATATCAGTATATTATCTAATGGGTATCATCCCCATTAGGGTTTTCCCCTGGATAGGGTTTCCCTAGTTTAAAAAAATGGTGTTATAAGTTACGTTTGTGCATGGTTACTATTACTATTCATCATTGCTTTATTACTTAGTTATGTATGGTTTAAAGTAAGAAATAATATCTGGTTAGCAACTAAAGTTTGTAGATTACTGATTTGCCCTCGCCTTAGCAATCCCTATTTCTAATAGGTTCTACAAAGAGGCCAAGTAGAGAGAGAGAGTAAAACCACATATCAATACATTTTGTATGGAAGCTATGGTTATAGTTTGACAAAATTTTACATTTCTAACTCTCTTGGAATTTAGATAGATAGATTTCACAATATTGTCCTTGATTGTAACTCTTTGATTTGTACTCCAATATTGGCAGAGCATCTAGACTTTCTTTATTCAAGTCCATGGTGGGAATAATTACAAGATTTTCTATAGAGTAATATTCATTAGGCCCTGTGTAGACCACACTACCTATTCTATAAAGATAACATTGAAAAAATATTAGAAAAATTGCTAGAAGAAGCATAGCTAGTCCTCCCAAGGCGTAATCTATTCTTCGAAAGAGCATGTCAGTTGAATCACCCATTGCTACTACAAACTATTCATCACTTGAATTACACTATTGGATAGAATTTTTGATGATTGAAAAAGAGGTTGTGGGTGAGGATTTTATATATTTTCCTACACCATGGAAGATTTTTGAAATTCTTAGAGCATATTTCGATAGGTTTGACCACATCATTCTAAAAGAGGAATTACAATATTTCATAACTTTATTTATCTTGGTTTAGGCCTTATTCCATTTTTTTAAAGAACTATTCTATAATTGTATTATCATCTAAAAAGGCTAAGTACAAAGAAAAAATTCTTAATACTCAAAGGGTTTTATGGCTTAATTAGTTAATGATAGATTTTTTCTTTAATCCTAATGGTCTCATTATTGTTTTTTGTGATAATTAGAGTGTTATTCACATTTTGTGAAATATTTGTTAAGCCTTTGGAATCTCCATGCTATCTTTAGTTGCATTTTTTTATTTCAATGAAGGAATTTGTCTTTGAGGAGTCCTCTTGAAGCCTCCCTTTATTTAACATTTCATATAGTTACATCCCTCACTTTTGGAGAGGGTTTTTTGACCATTTTCTTTTGCTCTATTTTCTTCACTTTGAGAGGCTTTCATTGTGAAAGGGTACTTAATAAGGTATTTTTTTGTTAAGACGTATTCATGCATTTCATGCTTGGAGAGTTTGCAATCTTTCTTTAAATAATTACCTAGATTTTCAAGAATATCATCATAGACATTTTTATACATAATTAAAAACATGTTTGTACATTCATGTTCTAACTTTAAGTTCACTAAATCGAGCCTAAATTTATAATATTCTAGTCTAGATGGGCTCTAGTTTATACATTGTGCATATCATACACTTCTAACTTGCATATCTGACTCTATTATACTACAAATGTATCAAGATCTTACTTTGTGTATACTTCGATCATTTTAAGTATATGATGATTAGCTAGTTTAGTATTTCATTAAATAACATCGAACACACAAATTATTTATTTAATTTAACTCCTATTTGAGTTTTTTATTCATATATTTGTAACCACTTTCCTTAGTGTTATCCTAAGACGATATCAGTTTTTCTATTTATCATAAAAATATGGAAAAAGAAATTGATAAACTATTCTTCAATATATAACAACAGAGAAACAATATAGCTGGGAGAAGAAAGGATTTAGGTTAGTTGAAGATGGAGAAATAAGTTTTCAAGTTAAAATAATTTGAACAATTATTTTTTCCTAGCTAGTGGAAGCACATACATTTTTCAAGGTAATATTGTGGCATATGCAGATGCATCACTTGCATGCTAGGCATGAATTGCATTCCCAAACTTACAACAAATTGTTAGATATAAAGGCTTTGTACACTAGCCCAACAATGGAAGCCAAGGATGTTGGAGGATAACTTCAGTGAAGAGTTGAGTGACATTAGCTCTAAACCTCTAAACATATTGAGATACATTTCATGATATTGAGGCACCTTCAAATGATGATCAAATATGACTTTAAGCCACAAATGTCTTGGACATTAATTTGAGCAACCAAGATTGTGATTAAGGACCTCAAGGTCATGAGGATGAATTAGGTGAGATAACCTCCCTAACATGGCTATCAAAGTGAATGTGATGGGGACAAATAGTAATAGCCCAACCCATTAGGAGTTAGCAAGGTAGATATAATATCAACACCATGTTCTTGTTTCTAAGCTAATAGTTCTCCAAGTGCATTTTCTTGTAAACCATTAATTTTTTTGAACAATGGTAAACTCTTAGAAAATTTATTCTTGTTTTCTATTACCATTGATGGACTTCCCTCGAACAAAATCAAAATGAAGAGGCATAAATAAACCAAAATTTTCTTTCAAAACCATGTGTGTAGATATAAACATTAAGTACAACATGTTGAATATTTTTCCTTATAGACACATTAATTAAACCAAATTTTTATTTCAAAACCATATGTTAATATATAAACATTCAATAGATGATTCTCTTGATGCAAATGATGTAGCTATTGATCACAATGATGATGATGAGGAGGATGATGATTATTAGAACCTTTTATTGTTTATAATTCATATGTGATGCTAATATTCAATGTAATTTTGAGTATATGTATCATGAGTTTTTAGCTAACACAAGATAATTGATTTACTATTACAGAAACAAAAAGGTCTTTCATGAGCATCCCACATAGTCTCATGAATCATCAGGCATAAGTCAATACACCCCATGGAGATTAATATCTTATACCATTTGTAAAAAATCTCTCTCATTACAACCTATCTCTCTTATTTCATAGAGTCTAGGTACTAGCGAATAGGTATTTGTTAGATTTGTCTTCCTTGAGTGAGGAAAATATAGGAATGGAAGAAGAAAGTGAGACATTTAGTTTTCCTAAATCAAAGAGATTGACTCGAGGTAAAAATATTAGAAAGAAATTTAGTAAGCACATGAAATTTTTCCTTTCTCAAGGGCGGTCATGTTCTATGATGATGCGAGTAAAGATGACTTTGATGTGCCCTTTACGTGAAAACATCTGCAAAAATAATGGGTCCCCAATGAACTTCCTTCAATTAACACTAATTTTTGTGTTAGAGGGAGGATATATTGTATGGAACCATCCTCATTACGTGGTTTGGGCCTATTTTCCATGGGTGGCATAAAGGTCTCTTATAACAAGGTTGTTGAATTGATGGAGTATGTTGGACCTTGCTATGATTACAGTAGTTGGATGAAAATCGTTAGATATAAAAAAGGTATGTGTAGGTATGCACTCACAAAAAATTATATACAATAGAAAGTTAGTGAACAAAGTAAAATGATAGCTATATACATTAATGGAAGGCCAAAAGCATCAGGGAATGCTATAGGCTTTATAAATAGTCCACGACTTACATCAACTAAGAAGTGACCCAACCACATATTTTTGGTGCATGAGGGAAATAACATATTATGTGGAGGAGAAGATCTTCTTATTGATTACAATTTGAATCACATAGATACAAATAAAATCACTATCATGGGAAAGGTGGTACGTAATATGCACATTTGAAATCAACTCCAAGAAATGAAGATAAACACACCATTAAATTAGTATTTTTTTTTCAAACTTAGAACAATAACACATGTTTTAACATGTCTTTATGAGTTTTTTTTTGAAATGAAAGGCTAAAGTATGGAACAATAGCCACAAGATCCACACAAGGTGATGGTTCTTCTTCCCAACACTTAAAACTCATTGTTGTTGTACAAATTAGATACAACAAATATGTTAAGGCATATTTTATTATTATTTTTTGTTCTTCATTTCTATTTTAGATTGATTTTAAATATAGAGCTAATGATATTTCTCTCACAGATGAGTGTTTATTAGGACAAGCAAAAGGAAAAAGTAGTCCACGAGAATGAGGAGCCATGCCACAATGAGCTAGCTAAATTTATTCTTGATTTTAATTCAGCCCCTGATCAAGTTTTTGCATTGAAGAAGCATATTAATGATATAGGAAAAAAATTATTAGAATTGGCATTAATTCAACCCTAGACTCCTACAACACAAGATAAAATCAATAGGTTGTTGACCCTAGTTCACACATATTCAGTAAGTATTAATGTAATTTTTAATTATAACAAAAGTTCAATAATGATTTTTATATTATACTCTTTAATTTATGTCATTAAATAAAATGCATGTGTTTTTATTTTAGAGGTAAGGATGTTAAGGCGTGATCCCCTAGAGGATGATACTTCAGGTGGTTCAAGTACATCAAATGTTCTATTTTACACTTGTGTTTTTCTTGAACAATCTTTCTTTAAATAGCTCTAACAGTCTTGTTTTATTGTGCTCTAATAATCTCGCTTTTTAGCTCGTACCATTGATCCTTTGTTCACTATGCCACCTTCTATAAAGAATAGAACCAAAGAGGCACTGCCAACTAGAAATTTGGCAACACATAGCTTGGGGACAAATGCGGTGGTACTGTCTACTGGTAAGCCAATTCCTCTTTTTCTCTCTCATTTTTCATGTGTTTATTTCACTTGAACTATTATTTCTTAGGGGACATTTTGTAATATTGGATTCATTTTATGCAAGAGGAAATGTGGACCTTCTTGGGTATTCCCATGTTAGATGTACAAGAACATTAAAGAATTGTGATCAATTGCTCTTTAGCAATGAAGATGGTCTTCCCTAGAAAATACTTCAACTTCCAAGTACTTTAAAGATTGATTCTTTCTTTTACTATATAATTTTATTCTCGTAATCAAATGCATTAACTTCCCATGCAGTCCCTTGCAATAACTATTAATTACATTATTATTTTCTAGGGAACAATATATTTTATGAGAAAACTTAATGATAAATGTTTGCATTCATTTGGGCTGACCATACATATAGGGTATCATATTTTGATTTCATTACTAGATCATGTTTCATTAATTTGATCAATTCCTTCAAGTAAATTAATAGGTAGCTTTAGTTCAATTATGAATCTAACAGTTTTTTTCCTTTCTTAAGAGGTGGAATTTTCAAGAAAATGCATTAAGCGGGCCAAACTTTAATGTATATTAGGTTCAACTATAGGACTCAATTGAGAAAAAACACTTGTTATTAGTGGCACCCCTATATTCCTATTCTTGACTGGGATAATCTTATAAAGAATGCCACTCAGATAAAAGCAAGAGATGATGGAGAACTAGTACTACTTGAGGAAAGAAGGTATGTTGTAGTACTAAGAATGAAATTATGTAATAATTACTCTTAACACTTATATGATCTAACATATTTCAAACTTCACATAGGTAGCTTGACACATCAAGGGAAACCAAAGCAAGAAAATAGAAGCACATGCAACACAAGCTCAACTAAAGTTGATATTCAAAACTTTCTATGTGAGTTGTAAGTATAATAAATGAAAAAATATATGAAAATATTTATAAATAGTAAACAATTTGGTCTTTGATGAAATTGATTAAAAATAAAATTCATGATACCAAGAAAAAATGTAGGGCATGAAGTTTTTAAAAACAATCTCTGAAGAGGACAATAAATTCGGCTACACAAAAGGCTATACAACCATGGCTAAATGACTCCAAGCAATGAGTGTGCAAGGTTCTTCTAATTAATTGGCTAATGAGGTCAATAAGTCAATTGATTTTTATTTCAATTTTAATACTCTACCAATTACTTTATTTGATATTAAGTTCCAAAAATATAATTCATTATATTTGTTTACGATTAGAAAATAGTGATTATATATTTGATATATGTATTAAAATGAATGATTAAGATTTCTCAATATTTGTCTTTTATTTATATGTATATATATCTTATAAATACACTCATTATTTACATTGGATTGCAACATACCAATCCTGATATATTAGCCAAGCATCATCGACATAGTGATTCAAATGTGGATCCTAGTACTCAAGGTATATATTTTCTATTTGGTTTCTTATTCTAAATTATTAATACAAGTTAACATTTTAAACTAAATTTGGTGTAGTAATAAAAATTTAACTATAATATGTGTTAGGATTAGAAAAACATCTTGTATTGTAGTTACAATGGATGCAAAGGTTGTTCCTGATGAGCATGTTGAGGTCCAAGCCAATTGGCAAGATGATGTGGTTGGACAAGGTAAAGAGTGCTACAATGTTCTTTAAAATCTTTAAAATATCAATTTTCTATTTTAAATTTAACTATTTAATTTTTAATTTTAGAGGACTTTCCTTTACAAAGGATAGTGAGTGCACATTAATAGGTGTGAAGGAATATCAATGATGACATGGATATGCCTCTGCAAAAAAATAGGGAAGGAAAAAAAAATAAAAAAAGAAAAAAGAAATGATTCATGTAACTTATGTAACTTATTTGATAATGATTGATGTTTATATATAGATGTTTTACTTATGTTCTATTGAATGTTCATGTGAATGTTCTAATGAATCTTATGTTTCAATGTTAATGTGGATGTTCTAATGAAACTAATGTGTTATTGAATGTTATCATGTGATAATTCATGAATGTTACATTTTAGTAATAGAATTAATGCATTTTAGATGTTAATAGGAAAATTTGATGTTTTGGTAGGGGGTGTAAATGAGCTTCCACCTTCATGTGAGTGGCCTTGATTAGTAGAGATTATTAAACTACTCTTGAAACCAAGTGAAGCTCAACATTAACCTATGATTGCATGACAACTAATTGTGTGAATCTCTAATTGGTTTCAAGCAATGCAGATGGATGCCATAGTGAAACTCATTCATTTATGAAATTTAGTTTTAGTGCATGAAGTATTTGAAAAAAAATGGCTTACTATAGGATTGCCTCAAGTTATTCCTCTCTAAGGTATTGTATTGTTTATATTTATTTGCAATCATGTTTAATTGCATTTGATTATTGTTGTTCTAAATTGGGAGACATGAAGAAGAATTTGGATAGTGGAAACAAATGATATTAGGTCATTCTAAAGTATACATGTATTCATGAATGATTCTCATTATTCCATTTGAGTGGGGTGATATGTTGAATAATATTATAGGGAGGAAGCAGAGGATCCTAAAGTATAGTCATTGTCTCAAGAAAGAGCAAAAAATCTTGAGATAGTTGAGCTTGTATCATGAATAAATATGATCTTTCTCTTAAATAGGCTCTAATACAATGAATGAAAGATCCCTTTTAAGGTCAGAGTTTTGATTATTCATCAAGTCTAAAATCACCAAACACTAAGAAAAGAGTGGTGCTTCTCCTACTACTTTTTCATACAACATATATTCATAAGCTTGAAAAAGAGATGCCCAACATCATACTTGTGCCCTTTCCATATGATAATTTAACATTTTTAGTCCTTGGGATACCACTTTCTCCATTGGATAAATATTGAAATAAGATTACTACACTTTGATATTCAGTCATTGTGCTAGCCTCTAATATTTCTAGAAATAATGATTCTTTTGTGACTAACATATACCAAACTAATCACAACAATAATAGATTTGATACCAATATGTTGCAGAGGGATTGTGGTTTAAATAACCAAACACACTTTTTCTTAACAAGGTCTTAATGACCATCCAATAGTCTACTCATTAGTGGCCTTCCTAAGGTATCTAACAAGATAATCCAACAATTCTTGGTAGAGTTGCAAACTCTCCAACCAAACAAACCTTCAATCCTATTCCTTCCCAAGGACAACCTATCCACAAGTGCTATACTAACTAGTATATAATAAAATTAGAATTTCTCATTGAGAATGAATATTTTTATATGTTACGTAGACCCAACATGTAACCATAGATACTTTGTTTCTTCTCTAAAAAAGAAACCATAGTCCAATTTGCTATAGTAAGGGCTAAAAGAGACATGATAAAATTAGCCCTCCTAATGAGGTATTTGAGTTTTTTCTCCTACAAATCCTAAATGACCCCCAAATTAAATTGCATATTTAGAAATCCTTTTAGGATATGAAATAGTATCAAAGAATAGGAATTTTTTTTTTTTACTCCTAACTCCCTTCACTTAGATTGAGCAAGATTAGGCTTGATTTGCAAATTTAGGACCAACTAATTGTGTAAGTTACTATGGAAAATATTCACTAGACATCCCTACTACTAAGAACAAAATCATATATCCTTGCTGGTATGATTTTTATATGTTTTCATTATTGGTTAAAAATTTTATATTGTGTTCTATGACATAAGGAGAAGTGTTATCAGATAAGTGTTACTAATATGCTTATAATCTTGTCCAGCCTCCATTAACTCCTGATATAAATAGATCACTAGATTATTCATCTCTTATTTACATTCTCACTAGACTTATTTTTTAGTTTTCTATTGATTGTTCACCATTATATTTTAGAAATTTCTTCTAGTTTTTTCACATCATTCTTTTGTTTCTACCTAGTTGTCTTTTTGTTCTCATCTCAAATGCATCCTTTTCAGACAGGGTGAAATCATTTGCTAGAAAAAATATTTGTGTATTTTGGAGTAATATTTTTTGGACTAATATCTCACACAAACCTCCATCCAATATTTCCTTTTATCCCCCAAATTTTTTTAATGAGGAGCATGGTAAGGGACAACAATTAAAATAAGGAAATTGATAGAAGTATAGAAAATTAATTTTTTAATTCCGAACAAAATAAAAATTCACATTTTTTAACCCAATAGTTATTACAAGGTTCATATAAATGTAAAAAATTAATGAATGTGATAATTACTATATTCAAACATTACATAGATAATAATAATATATTATAGAGAGAGAATTCTAGTATGCATATTAAAAAGTAAGTCTAAAATAATTTTTTAAATACTTGTTAACATCTTGTCAGATCTAACATTCACAACAATTATTACTTTCTTGCTAATTTAAACCAAGATCTCATCATGACTCATGTCCTATCCATTAATTTCCCACACTCCAAGTAATCATCTACACGTATGTACATTCTATTGAGATCAGATTGAAAAGATCATTGTTGAGGGATATTGTTGAAGAAGACTCTTTATTTCAATCACTATTTTGTCACTGATGTCAAAACTTTTATTTGTTGGTAAGATAACTTATAAATTTTAAGTGCTATCACTTATTTGATTGATGAAGAGGATTTGATCAAAAGATGTAACAATAGTACCTAGAGGAAAGGTTGAGTCATTATTATGTAATGAACTACAAGAATCAATTAAGATAGTAGGCTAGTTACACTAAGAAAGTTTAGAAGAACAAGTTACACAAAGTTTGTTTACCAAGCTTGACTGAATGTATAGTAGGTGCCAAGAAAAGTCAATGCAAGGCAAGAAAAAAATTAGTTAGAGCTAAGTAAAATTTCATTCTAGTGTATGCCGAGTAGAACAATGCATGATGAGTAAAGTTTAGTTGATTTCGAGCACTAGTAAACTTTAGTTTACACCGAGTGATTTTACAATTGATGCCAAGAAACATAGTATGTGTTGAGCAGTAGAAGGTTGATAATGTTGAGCTACTACATTATTTAAAATATCATGAATTTGATGAATCTAAGTTGATAAGTTTGTTTTCTTGGATTACATGAACTAGGTACAGAATAAGGTTGATGAGTTGGTGGCACACAATTCAAGGTAAACCAATTTTAGGAAAATTCAAAGTGGATTCTAAGAGAAGTTTCTAGAAGAGATATGAGATAAGGAGTAGATATATTGTATCCTACCTAATCCATCCAAACCATAAATTGGATGATGGAGAATGAATGGAAAAGATCTTAATTTCCTATTTATAGGAATGGTTGGTAATGAAGCAAGGTTTCCATGTATGAGAACCTAAGGAAGACAAGGAGTCAAGGGTTTTTCTTCATCTAGTGACATAAGAGAAGAGTTTGCAATGGCATATTAAGAAAGAAAGATTAAGGGTATGAATGCTTGAAGAGTGAACAAGCTATCAGAGCTACAAAGTATGAAGGCCAAGTATAATTGAGGAGTGAACAAAGATCTATAATCTCCAAATGAGGTTATAAGTTTTATCAGATCAAAGCCTTGCTATTACTATCTGACAATTGTATCAGTCTATGGTAAATCCTTTGGATTAAAGTTGACCTAATAGTCATTTATAAATTTTTTAACTAGGTGACATTTCAATTGAATGATCTAAAGTCCTCTAACAAGGCTCACTCCTAATAGGGTGATTAAAATCTTTAACGAGGTCTTATTTAACAATGTGTATTGTAACCTTTAATAGGGTTGGCCTTTCAAAAGGCACCAATTCAAAAGAGTGAAAAGAGTAGCATGTTACTAGTGTTTTTTCTCAAATTGGATTTCTAGATAAATCATTGTGTCAAGTGTGTTGATGAATCTATTATGTTTCATATTTACATTTCTACAAGTTTATTTGACAATAATCTACAAGTTTTAAGTGATTGCATAATCTTATGAATGCATGCATGATGAATAATGTTTTATGGGTTTACTAAGCTCTAAAAAGTTTTAATTATACATCTAGACCTTGGATAACTAACTCACCCCACCTCTCATTTATTCTAAAGTATTCCAAAAATTGGTATCAAATTCATCTACTTAAGAGGACTAGTTTGAAGATACTAGAAACATAAAGATCAAGATGTTAAAAAGAGAAGTACCCAAGTTGAATAGAAATCACTTTCTTTCATGGAAAATTTTGATAAAGCTACAACTTGGAGTACTTGGAGATCATGCACAATATATAATTTATGTAGAGCATGTTGATCTTGTTGGTGCCCCTACTACTAAGTATATGAAGAAGAAGGAAAAACACAACCAGGCAATGTTGGAGATTGCCTCTACCCCAAGTTATATTGAATTTGAGGATATCAAAGGTCTTGAGAGTGCAAAAAAAATATGGGATGCCCTAACGACTATCCATGGAGGAGGTGCAAATGTTTTGAGAGCCAAATTTGAAAGTCTTAGAGGTAAGTTTTATGATATGAGAATGGAAGAAGGTGAGAATATTGCTCAATATGTTGAAAGGATAAAAGAAGTTGTTAATGAAATAAGAGAAGCTACTTGTAATATAGATGATGATATTTTACTAAGAAAATTTTTAAGGACAATATTGCCAATATATGTTATTAGATTTTCTACAATTCAAAAATTGAGATGTATTCTAGGGAATAAACTATCACTTGAACATCTGGTAGGTATACTCACTACATTCAACCTATCTAACTTTGATAATTACAAAACTGAAAAGATTGAATTTGTTTTCAAAGCTAAAGTGTCATTAAAGGAACCTAATGAGAAGAAGAAGAAGAAGAAAAAGAAGAAGTATGTGTCTAGTGACAATGATATAGAGGAGGAGGATGTTGAACACTTTGAAGTAGTACTAGTAAGAAGATTCCATAAAGGTAAAGGTAAGTTTCCCATCATTTGTTTCAATTGCAATGTGGTTGGTCATATTTCTCCTACATGTCCAGAGAAGAAGAACTACAGAGGTGCTGACAAGTGGAAGAGTAGAAGAGATGAAGAAAAAAAGGATTACAAAGATGAAGGCAAGAAGTCTTCCTACATTTTTGAAGAGGAAACAAAAGAAGAATCCAATGAACATGGTGATGAAGTAGTGTATATTGCAATGAAGGATGAATCTGATAAAGATGAGGCAATTGCACTTATGTGAACAAGAATGATAGATGGATCATTGATAGTGAGTTTTCATATCACATGACTAGAGACAAAAATAAGTTCATTAACCTAAATTGTTATGATGGAAATAGTGTAAGATTTGGTAATGATACACCTTGTCTAATAAAAGGAGAAGGTTCTATCAAACTCATAGATAAGATTTTATGTGACAATGCTTACTATGTTGAAGAACTTAACTATAATTTGTTGAATGTGTCACAACGAAATAATTTGGAATGTAAGGTTGAGTTTGAAAATAAGATTTCTAAGATATATGACACAAATGGGAAATTTATTGGAAAGGGTGATCAAAGTAGAAGTAATCTATTCTATCTTGATATAGAGGATGCTCCTTGTCTTGTTGTAAAATTTGATGACATAGGGCTATGGCACAAGAGGTTATGTCATGTTGACTTTGATAACTTGGTTAGTATTAATAACATAAAGAAAGTTAGAGGTTTGCCTAAGTTGATGAAGCCTAGTAATGTAATGTGCAAACAATGTCAGTTAGGGAAAATGACAAAGTCAAGTTTTAAAAGTAAAACTTATACCTCTAAAGAAGTAATAGAGATTTTTCATATTGACTTGTGTGGACCAATTGATTTGTAAAGCTACAAAGGAGATAAGTACATTATGTTATTTGTTGATGACTATTCTAGGATGATGATAGTTATGTTTTTAAAATAGAAATCTGATGCTTTCCAAATATTTAAGTGGTACTTAACAAGAGTTGAGAAGGAAACATGTAAAAGTATGAAGTGTTTGAGATCTAACAGAGGAGGGGAATTCACATCAAATGAGTTTGAGATGTTTGTAATGGTAGAGGAATCAAAAGATAGATATTTTCCCCTAGAACACCTCCACAAAATGGAATAGCTAAAAGCAGGAATAGATGTATAATGGACTACGCTAGAACACTCATGATGAAGAATAATGTTGCTTTGAAATGCTAGAGAGAAGCTATAACTATAGTTATCTATACCTTAAATCATGTGAAAACCAAAAAGATGGTATATGATGTTGAACCTATGAAAGAACCAAAAGAATAAAAATCATTTGCATATACTTTTATGAAGGTATACCTACTGAAGAAGATGTTGTAAATCAAGCTACAAACCAATAGCAAGTTTTAGTAACTGCTGAGTCACACCATATGAATGCCAAGTTTCATTTAGCAACCAAGATAAATAAAGATGCCAAGTTACGCAATAAAGTAGATGCACATTCTTATTCTAATATTAGTGTACATGAAAGGGATGTTGAGCTACCTGATAGAGATATACTTAGTGACTCTAAAGTTGAAAGATAAAATGAAGAAAGAAGAGATGAACCAAGATTGTCTAAATATGTCAAAAGATATCATCTTACTGCTCAAATTATGGGAGATATAGATGCTAGACCAATGACAAGAAATAGATTGAGAAACGATACATTTTTTTTGAGCATGAAGGAACCCAAATCAGCAAGAGATGCTTTAGAAGATGTTGACTAGAGTAAAGCCATGGAAGAAGAGATTGAACAAATAGAGAAGAACAAAACATGGAGTCTATTTCCTAGACCAGAAGACAAAAATGTCATTGGTACCAAGGGGATATTTAGAAACAAGCTAGACAGAAATGGTGAATTCACAAAGAAAAAATCAAGACTAGTGTGCAAGTTATATGCCCAAGAAGAAGGAGTTGACTATGGAGAGACATTCACCCCTATTGCTAGATTGGAAGGAATAAGAACTTTACTTTTTTATTTTGGATACAAAGTTTTCAAAGTTTATCAAATGAATGTTAAATCTACATTTTTGGATGATATATTAGAGGAAGAAGTTTACATAGAATAACTAGAAGGTTTTTTGATATTAACAATAAGAATATGGTATGTAGACTACACAAGGATCTATAGAGCTTGAAACAAGCACCGAGAACATGGTAAGAGAGACTTCATAATTATCTTACGAAGATTGGATTTGAAAGGATTGATGATAACAACAATCTATACATGAAGACAAAGAAATGAAAACATATTTTTTTATCTAAATTTTTTGTTTATGATATCACATTTAGAGGTCAAGATGCTTTATGTGAGGATTTTGCAAATTAGACAAATCAAGAATTTGAGATGTCTATGTTTGGAGAGATCAAATTTTTTGTGGGTTTGCAAGTATATTAGATAAAATATAGTATATACATCACTCAGACAAAGTATGCCAAGAAAATATTGAAAACTTTTAGATTGGAGGAATTCAAACCAGTAAGTACACCTATGGTAATAGGACACAAGTTGTCAAAGAATGATGATTCAGTTGAGTTGAACCAAACATTGTACAAGTCTATGATTCACAATTACAATATGTAGTACATAGTAGACTTGATATTGCATTATCTATAGGGATAGTTACAACTTTCTCTGCTAATGCCAGGGAGAATCATTTGATGGTTTTGAAGAGAATAATGAACTATCTAAAAGGAATAGAAGAGTTTGGTCTATACTACTAGAAGAATGAGAGATATGAATTGAGAGCCTACACAGATGCTGATTGGGCTAGAAATATTGATGATAAAAAGAGCACCAATGGAGGAGCATTTTTCGTAGGAAACAGACTAGTTACATGGACTAGCAAGAAATAAAGTTGTACTTCACAATCTACTACTAAAGTTGAACATGTTATTGCTACAGTAAAATGCACAAACATTGTAAAAAATTTCTATTCAAAGGAATGAAGGAAGAAATCACAGAACCAATGATACTTTATTGTGATAATATAAGAGATATCAATATATCAAAGAATCCAATAATGCACAAAAAGACAAAGCACATTACAATCAAGCATCATTACTTGACAGAATTAGTTCAAGATAAAGAGGTGAAGATGGAATGTGTTAACAAAAAGGAAAAAATTGTTGATATCTTCACAAAAGCATTACCTAAAGATGCTAATGTGTATCTAAGAGGTAAACTAGGGGTGATACCCCTATCTAAGGCTATCTAAGTAAAAGAGGATTGCCCTACATCAAATGAATTGATGCTCATATGTTACACATTGATGCAGAGGATCTTACTTTAGGAGCTACCTAAAGTAATCAAAGAGCTAAAATGCCAAATTAGTCACAAGAAAGGTGATAGAGGGATAAATTGAAGAAGCTAAAAGGTTTATATCTATCATGTTAAAGATTACAAGACTTTGGCATTGTTGTCAAAGATGAAGAGTTTTATTGATCAAGAGAGATTGACTAATCAAGAGGGAGAGATTATATTAGGAGAGAATTGTTGTAAAAAAGGGAGATCTTACTAATCCTAAGTAGGAGATAAATTCTAAAGGAGATAGTTTTTGATCAGGAGAGAAAAGAGGGAGAAAACCTAATTTACCTAGTAAGAGGAAGATACATGAAGAAACTTAGAGGGAGTTATAAGAAAGACTTTTGTAACCTAATTAGAAAATGGAAGTTGCTGATAGAGGGAGAGATTTCAATACAAGGAATTCTTTTCTTTTTGCTAATGTCTTACTATTTTAACCTAGTCAATTTGGTTGTTTTGGTTGATCAATTTGGTTTGCCATCGATGAGAAAGAGGGAGATTGTTGAGGAAGATTGTTGAAGACTATGCATTTCAATCATTATTTTTCATAGATGTCAAATCTACTATTTGCTGGTAAGATAACTACTTATAAGATTTAAGTACTATCACTTATTGACTAATGAAGAGGATTTCATCAAAAGATGTAACAATAGCACCTAGAGGAAAGGTTGAGTTATGATTATGTAAGGAAGTACAAGAATTAATTAAGGTAGTGATGACATGATGTACTGATAATGTACTTAAGGATACAAAGGTTGGTTACAATAAGAAAGTTTAGAAGAACAAGTTATAAAAAGTTTCTCTACCAAGCTTGACCAAGTGGATAGTAGGTACTGAGAAAATTTAGTGCAAGCCAAGCAAAAAATTAGTTGGAGCCAAGTAAAAGTTCATTCTAGTGTATGCAAAGAAAAATAGTGAAAGATGAGTAAAGTTTAGTTGATGCCAAGCACTAGTAAACTTTAGTTCATGTTGAGTGATTTCACAGTGGATGCCAAATAACATAGTATGCATCGAGCATTAGAAGCTTGATAATGTTGATCTGCTACATTATTTAAAAGATCATAATTCAATGGATTTGAGCTAACAAGTTTTTTTTCTTTGATTATGTGAACCAATTCAAAGATAATGTTAATGATTTGGTTGCATCGAATTCAAGGTAAACTATTTTTAGGTGAATTCAAAGTGGATTCTAAGAGAAGTTTCTAGAAGAGATATTAGATATGGGGTAGATACATTGTATCCTACCTAGTCCATCCAAACCCTAAATTCCTATTTATAGGAATGGCTGGTCATGAAACAAGGTTGTCATGTGGGAGAACATAAGGAAGACAAAGAGTCAAGGGTTTTACTTCATCTAGTGAGCCAAGAGAAGAGTCTGCAATGGCATATCAAGAAAGAAGGCTTAAGGATATGAATGCTCGAAGGATGAACAAGCTATTAAAGCTAAAACGTATGAAGGACAAGAAAAATTGAGGATTGAACAAAGATCTATAATGTGCAAATGAAGTTGTAAGTTGTATTAGATCAAAGCCTTACTATTTCTCTCCAACAATCATATCATTCTAGGATAAAGCCTTTGGATTAAGGTTGACCTAACTATCATTTGTAAGTCCTTTAATCGGGTGACATTCCAACTGAATGATCTAAAGTCCTCTAACAACACTCACTCCTAATAGGGTAATTGAAATCCTTTAATAGAGACACATTTAATATTGTGTATTGTAACCTCTAAAAAGGTTGGCCTTTCATGGGGCATCACATCAGAAGAGTGAAAAGTGTAACATGTTACTGGTGGTTTTTTGCAAATTGGGTTTCCACATAAATCATTGTGTCAAGTGTGTTGATGAATTTGTTATGTTTCATGTTTATATTTTTGAAAGTTGATTTGATAGTAACCTACAAGTTTTAAGTGATTGCATAATCTTATGAATGCATGCATGATGAATAATGTTTTATGGGTTCACTAAGCTATGAAAAGTTTTATTTATACATATGTACCTTGGATAACTAATTCACCTACCCCTCTTAGTTATTTTAAAGTATTCTAACATATTCATCACCTTCTCTTTAATTTAAACTACTCAATTTTATTACAAGATGTCCTTGCATTGAAATGAGCATATCATGCCATTTTAGGGTTTTTTGGCACTAGGTAATTTTCCCTCTATGTTGCTAGGCTTCCCATTTTATTAGTTTTTTAAGCTCCCAATGGGTCTACTTCACATTTCTTCTTAAACTCTATTTTTTTTGCCATCTACATTTTCTTTTGTTTCAATTGGTTTGAAAATGTTTACAATGTTGAATAGTTTTTATTTTAATTGTGTAAAGAATTATTTTGTTATTAGAATGCAAGAGAGTTAAGGAGTTTAGAAAATCAATTTCTTCATCCAAGCACTAAAATCAAGATTAGCAGGTAGCAAAAAAATTGTAATATAAAAGAATTCATTTTTTGGCCTAAAAGAAATAGGAAAACTTAGCTTATTTAATCATTACTTTGATGTATTTATTTTTCTTCTAGTTTTGATTTATTTAAATGTAATTAAAAGAAAGGAAATATTTTTTGTTCTTTTTATTATAGAATTAGATTGCGCAACTGTAATATACTTTAATGTACTTATTTTTCTTCTATCTCTTTAGTTCTAGGCAATTTCAATATATGTGAGATTGTGGTTATGAGGATATTGACCGTACATATATGGTTTTCTTAAATATGTTGGATAAGCATAATAAGAAATATTTAGATCCTTCAAGGGCACTTACAAAATATGGAATCTTGATCTTAGATATCAGTGATAGTAGTAAGCATACTCTCACGACATGGAGCAATGAATGTCTTAAGTTGATTGAGGATAATTTTGTTAAAATATTCACAAATCTTGCTCCAAGTATCCTCTATAGTGTAGTACATAATAGTCATGTCTAGTTAGAGGTTTTAGTGAGCACTGTGTGTACTTTTCCTTGAAAAAATAGGCTCATAGTGCCCTATTGTTGGATTGGTGTCATGAAAAAGAATGGATATTAGAGGACAAGATGCATCTCTATTAAATTAGAAATATCGTTTCCTATTTGATGATGACCATAGCCATATAGGGATATCGAACCATCATTTTACCCAATAGACACAAAATGTGTCACCCCAAAATCTCATTTCACCATCTAGACTTGTACTTGCTACTGAGATTCTCATTTACATAATTGGTGGTTGGTTCATGGAAGTTGTGCAAATTATATAGTATTAATGGGTATAATTCATGTTGTAGTAATCTTAGAGCAATAACAACAGTATCT
This sequence comes from Cupressus sempervirens, assembly GCA_028749045.1. Taxonomy (NCBI): domain Eukaryota; kingdom Viridiplantae; phylum Streptophyta; class Pinopsida; order Cupressales; family Cupressaceae; genus Cupressus; species Cupressus sempervirens. Next base: position 175,390,208 of record CM053793.1, read on the forward strand.
AGAGAATGCAAGAAATAGTTTACGAGTCCATTGCAAAGCTCGACAAATGTGTATTGGCAACAAAGCAACACATGTATTATGTCAAATAAGCAGTCACCAAATTGAAAAATATTTTGCAAGTTCCCTTTAAGGATCTAAATATTTCTTATTGTGTTTATCAAACATATTCCAATCAACCATATATGTATGGTCACTGTCCCCACAACCACAATCTCACGTATATTGCAATTGCCCTGAACCAAAGAGCTAGAAGAAAAATAAATACGTAAAAGTATATTGCAATTATCCATCTTCATTCCTATCAAAAAAATTATTTTTATTTTTTAACTTTGGTAGGCCATCACCATTGTGATGACCTAGCCCAACAGAACATCATTGGACCAACAATGATGTTGTTAGATGCCTGTCACACTTGCGATAGAAAATTTGTGGATTATCATTGCATCCATAGTATGGCTATTGCACATAGTCACTCTTGTGTTGTCATTATGATGGCTAAATATTAGTAATAAATTGTGGATTTCACTATGGGGCCGACATAATGGAATAGTTAGTTATCATAGTTACGACACCTACCTGATGTGATTATGACAATGTGATGATAACCTATTGGAATTACCATTTTCCAAATCGCAAATTTTTTTCCTTACAATTGTGACAGAAGAGCTTATCGTTGTAATGTGTGACACCCATATGATGGGAGCTAATTCTTGGTACTATCACTTAAGTGATGGTTGATTGTTGCAGTTGTGACATCCTGCCCTCATAATTTAGGTCCAAATATAGTAGTGGTTGTTCATGAAGTATTTGATATTTATTTTTGTTGGTGTAAATAAGTATTTACTATTTACAGTTACTTAAGTTTACTTAGGTTAATTCATATTTATTATTATTTATTTATTAGCCACCTTGGAGTATCTGTACTCTTGTGAGTTGTCATGTTGACAACACAAGAGTTCACACTTCTTTTATGCACATGGTGTCTACAACCTTGTCATTCTTATCCACTCATCTTAAATGATGGATAAGGCATGTGCTTAGTTATCATGATGCTTATCTTATCTCTTGGTTCTTTCTAGAGACATTCTTGGTACTTGTTGAGAGGCCTTTATATACAGGCACTCCTAGTGTGTTTGAACATCATACATCGAATAGAGCAATTTATTAGGACATACTTTAATTAATTGATCATATCCATTTTTGGTCTATAGTTGTTCTTGTATTTGAGTTCTTAGTTCTTAGGTGAATTTTTCCCTAAGGAAAATTCTTACATGGTATCAGAGCTTGGAGATTTTCTCATTACATAGTCATTTGAGACCATTGTTACTTCAATACCTCAGCCCAAATCTAGATTATTGTAGAAATTAGGAGTGTCCAGGGCTAGATCTGACCTTTCCATTCCATCTAGAATGTTGATTCAGTGAAAATTGGCTATAAAGTTGCCTACCTAGGCCAAAGTCAATTGTGAGGCAATTTGTTTTTGCAAACTGGCACCTAAAGGACCGATTTGCAGCACTCGTATGATCAAATCTGTACATTTAATTGTTAGATCTACATTTTTCTCCTCCACATTATTGCTATTTTATTTGGATCTATACTATTTTTTGGAAATTTTTTGGCCATAGGGCCATAGGAGTGTTTTTTTGCAAGTGAAGATTGGAGCTTGGTAGTGCAAATCAGATATTTGCATCACATTCAGAAGGTCCAAAAACCCCCAGGTTGGATTTTGTTTAATCCAAATTGGACATCTGAGGCAAAATCTAAACCCATTTTTTTTTTGGAAGCATAGTGGCAATTAAGAAAAATAACAATAGAGGTGATTTTCAAATAGCATTATCTCCCTCATAGGGACTCCCTTTTGCAAGAAATTTTTTTGTTTTGTTTTGGGGTAGGATTTCATGATCTACACATTGGTGTAAGAACTTTGACATCTCTATTCTTGAATTTCTTTGCAACTTGCAAATCAAAAATTTTCCCACTTAAAATGTTCCATGCAAGCTCATTTGGACACATAATCAGGTTCCATTTTTTTTGAAGGTGCATATTTGTTTTTCTACTTTCCAGATCTATAATCATATTATAGGTTTTGTAGACAGAAATACTACTTTCAGAAATAGGTCCTAAATTGGAAAGTGGCTATCAAGTGCCTAAATCATTTATTAGGAGGGTTCTTTCATTCATTATTCTTGTTCTTTGGAGGTTACATTGATTGGTCCATCATGGAAGAGGAGTATTGTTGCACATGTCGGTATGGCATTAGACCCAAGTTGACAAAAAAAACAATCACACATGGAGTGATATACTTCTGGATCATCTTAGAAGAGAGCATAAGGAAGTATTTCCTTATTTATGTTCTAATAGCTTGCTCACTGATGAATTACAGGAACTTGTTGGTAGACCGATTTGTATCATTCTTACTAGTCTCTCTTCTTCTAATCATCATAAGCTAGTTTCCAAGATATGGCCACCACGTGATTATTGGATGTATCTCTAGGAGAAGTATGGAGATCCAAACATTCCTCCATTCCCAGAAGATCCTTTACCTCTAGTTGGAGCTAACTCCTCTTCAAATGAGATCACACTCTAGATGCTCCTATTGCTCCTACTGATCTTGTTATAGCCACGAATGCTTTAGATTTAGTGCAATAGGACCCTTTATGTCTTCCTACTCTACCTTCATGTGATGACTTCCTTCTCACCCTTGCAAGCCTATTCATTGAGTATCACATTGAAGATGTGGGATACATCCTTGATGATATTCGTCTTCTTTTTGAGGTGAATTCTTTTTCCATAGTGAGATATTCATGTACTTTAGCACAATAGGGTACACATTATCTTCTAGCCTTAGGTGATGACTTCTTGCCTGACATTTCAGCTCTTTTTGTGGAGTCATAGACAACCGATTTGGAAGACTTCTTCGATGATATATTGTTTCTCTTTGTGGAAGGTGATCCTTCTATAGTTGTTGTGAGGGCCCACTCTGACCCTCATGTCCATTTTCTACATGATCAATCTTTTTGGGCTGATGTGATTGTGGATACTTATGTACAACATCTATAGGAGGTCTCTTTGTCATTTGAGAATACTCTTGGTTTTTTGAAATAGGTTCTACATCACTCCTTGTTCAATTTGTACTTCTTCTTAGCATTTTTAAATGAAGCCATCATTAGCATCGACACAAGGACACCTAAGCAAGTTTTAGAGATATTGTTCATCATAGAGATTCCTTCTCCATATAGCTGATGCATCTCCTTTGTACCCTTGCATTTGTTTCTTCCAAAGGGTAGGGATATCATTCAATGGTCATGGATCAACTTCTATTCAAACCATTTCTCATTGATCGACACACTACTTTTAGGGGGGTGGACTACCTCATCCCCTTCTCCTTTTTGAGGGGGACTTTTTCCTATTACGGGGTTTTGTCCTTCTCCACTTTTCTCTTGTATATACTTGATGTATGTCATAATGGGGGGTCTTGATTACTCCATCCATCCATGCATCCCTTTTCATCTCTCTTTTTGGGGGAGGTATTTCTCCATGAAGTTTTCCCTCTTTTCCCACTTTATGAGAGATTTGAATATCATTATGTACATGGGTACCTAACATGGCCTAGTAGCTGGGACCCATTTTGTATTTTATCCTAGTTCTTGTGAACTTAAGTGCATTTGCCTAAGTTGTACTGAAGGGGGGGTGTTGGTGTAAATATGTATTTACTATTTACACTTACTTAAGTTTACTTAGGTTAATGCATATTTATTATTATCTATTTATTAGCCACCTAGGAGTATGTGTACTCTTGTGAGTTTTCGTGATGACAACAGAGGAGTTCATACTTCTTTTATGCACATGGTGTCTACAACCTTGTCATTCTTATCCACTCATCTAGAATAATGGATAAGGCATGTGCTTAGTTCTCATCATGCTTATCTTATCTCTTAGTTCTTTCTAGAGACATTCTAGGTGCTTCTTGAGAGGCCTTCATATACAAGCACTCCTATTGTGCTTGAACATCATATAATAAATAGAGTAATGTATTAGTACATACTCTAATTAATTGATCATATCCATTTTTGGCCTACAGTTGTGCTTGCGTTTGAGTTCTTACTTCTTGGGTCAATTTTACCCTAAGGAAAATTCTTACAATTTTTCTTTCAATTTATGGGAAATTTTCATCATGTTGAGGACCTATCCTAAATACTTTTCCTTAGTGCATGAATTCTTATTTTGGATATTTCTTAGGTTCTCTTTCATTATTTGCAATTCTATTTAAATTGTTTTTTCCACCTTGCATAACATTTTGATCCAATTGGCATGGTTTAGGTTTCTTACATGGAATCCTTCATAGTTAGGAGACAAACCTTAGCACTCATAAGGACCTACCTTTAAGTGTACATGGTTTCATATGACCATTTGTATGGGTTTTGTTTAGTCTTTGATGTATGGTCATAGATTTTAATTAAATACTCGACTAGCCAACTTGAGGATTTTATTTATATAAAAGAAGCTTTGTGAGGTGTAGGAAGGTAAATTTTTCAAGGGGAAGTAGTCAGTAAGAGGATTCTAGATAAGAAGATGCAAGTTAAGGTTTTGATTTTGTATATTTCTTGTTTTTCTTATGACTGCAACCTAGAAGGCCTCATAGCCAAGAATTTTGTAGTTGTTTTATATGCTAAGTTAAATAATCATAACCAAGCCTAAAATATGTTGCATTTGGCCTTGTCTTATTGGTGGTTTCATGGTATTAAAGTTTAACTTCCCTGTGTAACTCTTGGCAGGGGTGTGAAGGATGCAAGTTGAATTTATTCAGCATTTTGTTTTAGAGTCTCCCTATGCCTTCCTTGCATCATCTTTGAATAACATGATTAGAAACCTAAGCATCATAGTATTGAATAAAAATACATTCTCCCTAAATGTAAAATCAATACAAGGTTTAATTAAAATATGAGAGATTTTAATATTGAGTATAAATTATAAAGGACTCCCTTTTATGCCCATCTAGAGGAAATGAACATAAAATCAAACCTTGTTGTTTAACAACAATTCTCTAAAGAACTATAGAGATCAATAGGGATTATTCAATATAGGAACTTCATAGCTTGAGCATGTGTAATATGTATGAGTTGTATCAAATAACTATGGTCCCATGACTTACAAAGGTTGATGGGTGTGTACAAATTGAAAATATGGTTTAGAATGGTTTAGTCAGATGAAAATGCTGGTTGTTATGTTAGATTTAATTCTGACTATCATATGTGAATGGATGAAAATATATTATTGTGTGTATGGTGAAGAGGCAAGAAAATCAAATGAAGATGAGCAAAATTTTAGCAACATACTAATTTTTACTATCATGGAGGGAAACACGAATACAAGTTTATTTATTTCTAGCCCTTTCTATAAGTTTGATGAAGGTGAAAGAGGCATTGATAAGGAGAGGTTACAACAGATTCTTGGTCAAAGAGGAAGAGTCCCATAAAAAAAGATTACTAAATTTTACGAAGTCTAAAAAAAAGTTAACATATTTTTGAATGACAAAGGATGTTTGAAGAAGAGTTTAATTTGATGTATATATGATTTATAATAATTGTAACCTATGATGATGTAAAAAATGTTGGATAGCTTGTTTTCATCAAGTAGATTATTACATTAAATTTAACTATGATACTATTTTTATTAACAATTACTAGAACTTACTGAGAAAATAGATTATTTGTCACTCCAACATTTTTCCACATTTTTATTATTGTACACCCTCCTCTATGAAGACTTATGTGGGTGGAGAGAAATAAGTTAAAACAATATTAGGGTCAGTGCAAGAAGTTGGGTCTCACTTTTGGCTGAAAAGTGGAAGTGTTTTTCGTGTTTTTGAAATATTTTGTCAATTGATGAAAAAATTTAAGCCGTTTAGAGATTAAATATAAAAAAACTTTAGAAATAAAAAATGTAGTGCTTAGGATCTTCTTTTTGAATACATAATTTTTTTGTATACCCATATGATAGATTATTCTTTTGGTATGGATCTTTAAAAACCACTTTTTCAAAATGCATGTTTTAGAACCATACCACACTCATATACAGACACCATAATTTGACATAAATAAATGAATTTTCGTAAATCATTTTAAGGAGAACTACCTAATAGACCTAAGATTGATGAAAATATTTTTCCTAAATTTTTTATTGAATAATTTATTATTATTAAATATTAATTGGCTATAAAGGTAAATTTTAAAACCTCTTGTGTACAAACACCATAATTTCATCAAAATTTCACTTTTTTCAATTTTTTTAACCTCAAAAGAAGTGTATGTATATTTCTATCATATAAACTAATTTAAGACAAATTATTAAATAAAAAAGTTATTAAAGTTTTAGAGAATGTCACTTTTTAACATTAAAGAGATAGTTTTGATTAATAAATAATGGAAAAATAGGAAATAAGCTAATAAAACTATAAACATTACATTTTTTAAATCAAAACAGTAAGACCAATGATGGACTTTTGTTTCATCAAAAAATTCAATGGGGATGACCATATAAAAATTATGAGAATCCTTGAAATTGTCGATTAAATGCCCTAGAAAAAAATGGTTCATAAAGGCATGGCTTCGTGGGACCAAGCCTATGCCATGCCTTTCCCTAAGGAAAAACCGCATGCAAAAGTCATGACCATTCCAAATTCTCGCTCGTGTCTCAAGAATCGGGCACTTTATTTGTAATTTAAAAATCAGGTGCTTGAATGCATGTTAACCCTTGTAAGAATTGGGTACCCAATTCTTTTAAAATTTGGTACCTGATTTGTAAGTGGGTACCTGATTTTTAAAGAATCGGGTACCCAATTTTTAAAGAATCAGGTATGCAATTTTTAAACAATTGGGTTAATGTACCTGTTGGGCCCCAAAAGCTACCCCACAAGCCAACTTTCAATGATTAAAATGATTGAATAACAATTTTGATCTGCAACAGTGAATTCTATCATAGTTATTCTATTTTCTTGTCTTCTTCTACAATTTGCAAACTATTGATTCAAATTCAAAATTGGTGCAAACATGGGATCAAAACAATGAAGAAAGAAGTAAACAAAAGTTCTGATAGATTAAGAGATTGCAACAAATAAAGAGAATGAAGCATGACATCAATGATAGAGAAGACAATGAATTAGAGACTTGAACAATACTTCAAAGGAGAAAGACATTGAGGATACTATGATGGATGAAGAGGCCAAAGAAGAGAACCCAATACAAGGAAATTCAAGTTTACATTCTAATCAAACATTCTATACATGTGTGTCTCCAAACTCTTGAATTTTTTCTCGTGATAAAATTGGTGATTTTTAGAAGAAGGTTACAATTTAAATAATTTAGATTTTCTTCATGAGAATAAATTGCCAAACGATCATGCACAAAAAATTCCAAAGGAAATGCATGCCCCGAAAGAAATACCAAGAATAATTGAAAATGAGATCCAAATCCCAAATAACAATGAAAATGAAATGTCAATTGAACATAAAAATTGCATGAATGTAGACATAGAAATACCAACTACTGAACAAACATGTCAGAATGATAGTAAAGTGTCTAAATATAATTTTCATTTTCTTGATGATGTGCTAGATAATCTTGAGGGATTGGTTTCATGGAGAAAAATTAGGACACATGCTAATACATTATATAGACATTTTTTTATAATAAGAAACTTGGGTTTCAATGTTAGTTGATGTTGCAACTAATTAAAATGTCTAAAACATGAAAAAGTAATGAGAAGGCTGGGAATGTATACAAAACCCAAGAATAAAAATGAGTCTTTAAAACAAGTTGTATCCATTATTGCTACTGCCTTTGATGTTATTGGAAAGAGAAGTTGCTCTAAAGATAAGAATGTAGCACAATGAGCAAATGACAACAACTTTAGTTAACAAATCAACAACTGGCAAAAGATTGATTGGTAATATAAGTGGATATCTTAATGTGAATTGTAAGACATTAGAAAGAGTTGTAAAGAGAAGGATTAACTTTGAATGTGATCCAACAAATATTTTGTGGACTTCTAGTTGTAGACTCCTGAGATGTGATATGCAACTTAATAGTGAAGTCAAGAGTTTTGTTAAATTTTTTTGGCATGATAATACAAGAGTATCACCTAATTCAAGAGATGTTCTTAAATTGATAATTGGGTCAAAAATATGTGATCCACATCCTAAATACCTTTTGGACATGACTCAAACTGAATTGTTTAGAAAATTTGTAAATGGTAAGGTATTAAATATTATCATTAGTCAAAGATATTTTGAAAAGTGTAAACCATGGTATGTAAGGATTAACAAGGAAAGAATCACATCTTGTTGTAAAAATCATGTTCAATTTCATTACCATTATGATGTATTTTGATCTAGACATAGTAATATGCATAGTAAAGAAATGTTGCAAGAATGTGGTATAAAAATACCAACTCAAACAATAAAGGATTTCATGTTAGGATTGTTTTGGAAGCCACCTAATTATCAATACTTTATTTTCAATGCAAGTCTTTTTGGTACATGTGATATGTGCAACAATCTTGCTTTGTTAGATGAATGCTTGCATGAAAATGCTTTGACTACTTTTGGACAACAATTAGTTGAGGTGAGAAGATTTAAAACTATTGAATATCCACTGAAGGATGGGAAAATTGGAAGAAGGTATAATCTAGTTACAGATAAAGTTAGTTGTCATGCATTTATGGATGAGTTTAAGAGTGTGATCATACCAAAATATATTAAACACTCTCAATATGCTAGATGGCTTGATGGACAATTTCACACATGTAAGAATACATTTCCAATTGGTACTATACTTTTAGTTGTTGACTTTGTAGAGAACTACACACTTGCACTGCAAGAAGAGGTACAACCACAATATTACAATTCAGTGCAAGTAACAATTTATGTTCATATAGTTGATAGGAATGCACTTGATAGTACAGAGGAGGACCAAAAAATATTGATAGAGTACCATTTTTATGTGAGGCCTTGCCCTGGCCCATCGTAGCATAGTGATACATTACTATTATTTTGATATTCACGACTCAAGATGTCGAGACATTATCTGATGCTTAGAACATACTATACTATTTCATGTTGTGTGATGTTACATTCAGATATATTTGATGTTGTCATTTAATGTTTCATGTATATGTATGTTGATGAAATTAGTAATGTAGGATTGAGACTTTGATTTACGAGACTTTAAATGGTTAAGAATTAAGTAGGATGAAGAAACCCTTATTGATGTATGTTTCAATTTATGTGGATTTCTGATATGTATACATATATGTACATGTGATTTTATGGGACTACTGATGTGTGCAATGAGTGTGTAGATATTTAGCCGAGAAACCCTACGAAGGAACAAAACTGATCTCTTTGTGCTAATTTTTTTGGAAACCTTGTTGTTCGTAATTCACGTATTGTCTTGTGAGATATATGTATGTATCTTCTTTGTTCAGTGAATGTTAATGTTCATAATTATGTTCTTTTAGTGTCGCTTGACATTCGTAAAGTGTTTATATGCTTCAGTGTGTTGTTTAGGGTTAGTTGTTTAACCTTTGGACCCAAGTTGGTTTAGTTGGTGTCAATTTGCTAATTGGGTTCTTAATCATGGTTAGTCATCCCTTAATCCAGATTAGTGTTTATTCTACACTGTTAGAGTAGTTATATGGTCCTATTTTATTCCTAGACTTTGTTTGTCTCTAAACCTCTTTCCTAAGGCTTAAAACATAATATAATTATACCCAAAGGGTATGGGTATGGGTTAGGGGTCTTTTCCAACCCCTAAGCCCCATTTATTGACTTTTGAGGTCACTCAAAAAGTCTCTTTTTGCCTTTGTGCGAAAATTGACCATGGTTATCTTGACTTACCTCACCTCATCTCCACTTAGGGTTTAACCATAGTGTAGGTTGAGTTAGGAGTTTCTGAAATTGCAAGTGGGTGGGGGCATTTATTGAGCCTTGGGTGGTTGAGTTGGAGGCCTATAAAGAGGCCCTTCTTGGACTTGTGGATGTTGTTACCCAATCTCTACATTTAGAAAGGAGTTCTTGAAGATTGAAAGAAGGAAGTGGAAACTCTACTCAAATTGTTCATTTCCATTACCTCTTTGTGAAGGTAGGAAATTCTCATCTCCCTTATTCAATTTTCATATTTGTTTCATGCTTATGCTACTTTGTTGTTGTTTCAATGTTTGTATGTTTGTGGGAATGTTGGGAAGATTTCAAAACCATGTTATTGTGGATGTTTTCCTTTCATGTTTATGTTTGCAATTTTGAGATTTTTCTTGCATGGGTGTTTTGGTATTACTCACCCTTGGAGAGGGAAAAAGTGACCAATTTTGGGAAAGGTCTGTTTAGTTGGACTCCAACTAGTGTAGAGTCTCTTCTCAGGATGAGAAGAGGGAGAAAGGGTAGGGTGTTATGGGCCCCTACCCGTCAGCACAAACCTCGTATGAGTATGGTATTTTTAAATGGAAGAACGAAAGTTCTTGGTTAATAGCCCTGATTGGGCATCTGATTTGGTGTTGTGCTTGACTTCTCCTAGTTGGAAGAATCCACCTTTCCCTAGTGTTGATTCATTGCAGATCTTGTTGTGAAAACCTTGTATAAATACGCATGATCTGAATTGTTCTTGGTCATGCTTTTGGTCACCTGATCAGATTCTGTTCCCTCTATGGTTCTAGAAATGAGTTGCAGAAAACATTATAAATCCCTTGATTAGGGTCATGAAGAAAATTTGATTAAATTGTTGAAATTTGGGATTGAGATCCTATTGTAAATTATATTTTAAACCTTGTTGTAATTGGCAATGAAGCCAGGTTTTCTTCCTGATTCTTTCCCTACCAAGCCTTTGAATCAGGTTTGCCAATAAAATTGGTGTTTTGAGCATAATTGGTTATCATGAAATTTAATTGTGAATTAAATTTAATATGGTTGCACATTAAAAATAGGATGGAATTGATGATGTTAAATTTGACAAAATTCCAAGCTTTCTTATATGTTGAAAACAAAAATTATAATCATGCATGTAGATTCAGTTTTTATGATTGTTAGAACCAAATGATAAATTATTGCATTATTGAACAAAATGGATAATCCATATTTTTGGTATATTAAGTTGTAATAAGTCCTTATAAATTGCTTTGAAGAGAAAAACAAATTCAATTCCCCCTTAGTTATTAATTAATTGAAAATGTTATACTTAGAAATTTTTTTAAAAATATATATATACTTGCTTTGAAATTTCTATACTTAGAAACAATTTCATCAAAAATAAAAAGTGTGTTGCAAGAGAGTAAAGCTCTCTGCCTTTTGTATGGGAGAAGAGATTAAATGGATTTAAACAATAAAGATTATTCGTAAATGATCCTTTTATTTAAAATTTAGATTTAAACAAAATATAATAAAATACATTTTGAATATATCAATTCAAAAAAAAAAAAAATCTTATTCCTATCAACTAAACTTTATGCAATAACTTTTATAAATATCCATCTTTGCTATCTATAAAACTTTATGTAATTAATGTATTCTCTCACCTTGGTGGACGTCATTTTGAAAAGAGGTTTTAAAAATGTTTTAATTTCTTGCAATTCTTGGTCATCACATGGGATGATGTCACCCCTTGTCCCCTCCAATTTTGGTTGCTGAGTTTTAAAAAGGTTAATTATTTTCTTAGGACTTTGGCATGTTTGACCACCTTGCTTATTAACCTTGGTCTACGCTCCCTTAACCTTGGCTTGCGCTCCTTGTGGTTGGGCAGAGCACTGTCCCAAGGATAGCGCTTGGGAAGCGCTTCCTCGGGAAGTGTTGCCCATAGAGTAGCATAGGGGGAGAATGTAGGGTGGGGTGTAGGGTAGCCTAGGGTATAGGGTTTGGGTTAGATTAAATTTAGGATGTTAGTTTTAGTTATTGCTTATTTTATTTTGTGTTTTATTAAATGTTTAATTAAGTTAGTGATTAAAATTTTAGTTTAGTTAAAATAGAGTTAGATAGAGTAATTAGTATGTTAAGTTAAATTATATTCTTTTTGTTAGTATGTAAGTTAGTTTAATTTATTAAAGTTTTATGTTAGTTATGTTTTTTTATTTGTTAAAAAGATTTAGCTATACTTTCTTTTGTTACTTCTTTTTTTTAATAGTATTTAATTAATTTAAAGATTAGATTACATTAGATATAGTTAGTTTTTTTTTTACAAATTAATTCAGTTGTTAATCAACTTAGAAAGCCATAACTTAACGACTAGTTAAAAGATTAGTTAATTTTAAGATCAATATTAAATTAGTCTTCGAATATATATATATATATATATATATATATATATATATATATATATTAATATAGTTTAGTTGCTATTATAGTTTTAATTTTGTGTCAATCGAATTTGGTATTTGATTTGCGATTGTATTAGAAATAAAATGATAAGTGTATTTTGGTTTTGAATTAAGTATCATGTTAAAGTAATATTAAATTTTTAGGTTCTATCATCATTGTAAGTTAATATAAGAACATAAGTTTATCGATATCAATCTTATAACAAAAGTTTCAATATCTTAACGAGGTAATCGTCCTCATATTTATAATCTTAAGATGTAATGTAGAGAACATGTACTTAAAATGTTATCTCAATCATTTCAAAACTTAGAGCAATTTTATTATTATTAAAAAAAAAAAAATTTGTGTGTTTCTTTGCCCTCGTAGTTTGGGCATGACATTTTATATGAGTGATAATAAACTCCATTCATCTAATGTTTTCCAATATTATTTTAAGGTCTTTTATGATAATTTAAAAGAGAGACAAATTCCAATGACACAACATTGGATATGGTTAGATCATTGTACAGGACAATTCAAGAATGCTAGAATGTTCTATAGGTTGAGTAGGACACATAGGCAAACTAACATCTAACATGTGTGGAGATTTTTTGAGGCTGGACATGGTAAAGGAGAACATGATGGTGTTGGTGCATGTGTGAAGAGAGCCCTTAGTAGAGAGCAATTAAAATTTGAGGAAAAAGCTAAATTCAAAAATGTAAAAGAGATTGTCAAATTGTGTAACAAATATTTATACATGGGATGAAGAGAGAACTCTACAATCAAACATTTATTCTAACTAGTTGAAGATAAGAATATTCTTTCTAGATATCATTGTGATACAATTAGTGGGTTAGCTAAATGGTATTCATTTAGGAGTTAAGATTATAACACTTGGACTAGATGGACTAGGGAGATTGCTTGTTTTTGTCAATTTTGTCTTGTAGGTGAATGGGAAGAATGTGAGAATACAAAATGGGTTGAAGATTGGCAACAAAAATCATTAGCACAAACTAACACACATTTTCAAAATGATATAGTAAATGAAGGCTAGAATGTTACTTTTGCGTCAAAAGACTATGATCATATTTCATACCTCATAAAACCTAGTATGCACAATTTAATTAGATTTTGTTGTGATCTCATGCTTCAATTTATATAATGTAGATATATATTCATGTGATTGAAGTGTTTCTAAACTTTATCTTATCTTGTAGGACATGTTTATGTTGTTATTGTGCCTAGTAATAATGATGAACAAACTGAGTATTGGCTAGGTCGATGTGTGGAACCTAAGAAAAAAATGATATGTCATCAAGTAGATGATGGTGGTTTGAGTATCCAATTGGGTCTATCATTGTAGCTGGCATCTGGCTACATAGATACCTAACAAGATGAAATAGTTTACTAGCATTTGAAGACTACCAATCTAAAAAGATGATTTTACACTATTCTCATTTGGTTGCAGCAACGAATATCAAATTAGAGAGATACAAAGGGAGACCTACCAATAAGGTATTTTTTGACAATTTCAATGGATGAGCATGAGACAATCATAGATGCATTGCAAAATAGAGTGGATGTAGATGGTATAGTGGGATGACTACATTTAAATCAAACACATGTAGGTTTTTTCTTTATTGTATTATTTTAATATATGTACTTATATTATTTAATTACATGTATGTTTGCACTGTCAATACCAAATTAGAGAACTTATATATATTCCTCTTATTCAAGTCTCAATTACAATTTATGCAAATTTAAATGTTAAAGTGGATCGATCATCAACATCTTGTGCAATTTTATATGGTGAGTACATACAAATTACACATATATTTCAATAGTCTACATACCTCATACTAACTTATGCATTTATTAACATGTGTTTTTCTTTTACAAGTTTATTTTATAGGACCTCATTTGAAGAGATGTGTTGAATCAATTTTATATTTTGAGTTCACTTCTATAAATTTATTGTTAACATTATCTTACATATTGTGAAATATGTTGTACAAACAAAGTTAAAAATGGGAGTTTACTTCTATTTGAAAGTTAAAGGTGTGCACTTGATATTATAAACTAATTGTCAATTTCAGCAATGACCTCCTATTTTTTTCCATTACTTTTACATTCACACATGTTTAAAATAATTTTTGTTTGAAGTTTCAAATTACTATTAATTGTAATAGTAAACCCTTCACTTGTACATGATAATTTAAAGATCATTAATAATTGTATTGATTATATGCTATTGTTATGTTGATAATTGACGTGTATGTTTAACCATGTTAACCATGTTAAGTGAGAGGGAGGGAAGGAGGAAGAGAGGGAGAGAGAGGGAGGGAGGGATATGAGGAGTGTTATAAATGATTTTAATTTATCATAAAGGGTTATAATGGGTTCTAGGTGGTCCTACAATCCCTTTGGACCGATTATGACTCCTTAGGACACATTAGGACCCATTAGGACACCTTAGGGAAAATTAGCACCTCTCAGGACCCCTTACAACACGTTATTTATTGTAGTCCAAAAAGTAATCTTTTTCAATGTGTCCTAGTACATTCTAATGTTTCCAAGAGGTTTTTATGGGTCATATGTGGTCATAAGAAATCTTAGGACCCATTATGACTCCTTGGAACCCATTCATACCATTAATAGACTTTATGAACCCCTAGAACACATTAATATTCATAGGATACACTTTAGGGTTGTAATTTGTCCTATTCAATCCTATTTTTTTCCTAAGGAGTTTTAGTGGGTCCTAAATGCTTTTAGGAATCCTTCAGACTAACTTCAACCTCTTGGGAACCATTATGACCCATTATGAGCCTTTATAGCATATTAGTCATTGCAGGACACCGTTTAGAGGACAAATGTGCCTTAATGAGTCATATCTTCTAAGGGGACATTAGGGATTTTTTAGACCTATTAGTATACATTAGGTTTCATTAGGACACATTAGGGTTCATTTGCACACATTAGGACCCATTAGACCCCATTGAAACCTCTTATAACACATTAACCATTGTAAGACATAGCAATGTGTCCTAAGTGGTCCTAATATCTCACAATGGATCATGATTGGTCCTATGTGGTTTGAAAACCCATTAATACCCTTTAGAGTGCACATTATGACCATTTAAAACATATTAAAATCCATTAATGGCTCTTAGAAAATCTTAAGGGGCATAAGACACACTAATGGGTTATAATGTGCCCTAATGGGTCCTAATGTGTCTTAAGGGGTTCTAATGTGTTTTAAGTGATCCCATGACCTTTTAGGACCCATTAGGAATAGAACCCATTGTATGAATCTCAATGCATAAATTTGATGTGATATTTATCCAATAATAGTTTTGATATCAGTACTAATGCTCTATAAATAGTTAAAATTATTGTTCATGTGCCATATATACTTACATAATGTATCATATGTTCATGAATAAAATATATCACAATAAAGAAAATGGTTTAAATACTTAAAACATGATTTAACATAATAATATATACTACATACACTACCATGATTAGAAGTCATAAAAAATAGAACATGGTCTAACATGTCATAATTATTTGAAATAATCAAGACTAGCTAGGTTACTAAGAGGGGAGTGGTGAATCAGTAACCTCAAAACTTTTAAATCAATTCAATACTTAAAGATATAAATCATTCACCATTCATTCATCTAATCTACTGCATGCATGAGAAAAGATAAACATTCATAACACATGAACACAGTATTTTGGTGACCTAAAAACCTTCCAAATAGAAAGTAAAACTAGGGTGGGGATGATACCCATAAAAATTCACTACTACAGTATAAAGTTTGCCTATGAGGGCTTACATTGACCGCTTCTAATGATTTTCCCTATTAAGAGCAATTTGGATTGCTAGATCCACCTTGTTAGAGGTTTTACAAACATACAATGAAGTATGCACTCTGTTAGGAGATTTATACAAAGACTGTTAAGTCTACCCTGTTAAAGGATTTAGAAAACTAATTCACCAATCAAGATGAAATAGTAGATCTTACTTACAACTTAATTTTTTGATTAGATCCTTGAAGTACAAATCACCTTTGTTGCTCCTTAATGACCTTGTTGAATACTCTATTCTGCTACTAATTCACATTTAAATACTCTTCTCAAAAACTTACATAATCAATTCCTTGATCATACCATACATACATTGCAAATGATATAATACATTACATATATACCATTCCAATAATTACAATTACAAGGTTGGATAAAACACAAGTAAACAAAATATTACTAAGTCTACCAAACAATACAAAACTTGGTCTCTTCAAGCTAAGTTGGTGAACTTCTGATACTCAACATCCACTGCATTACTTGGCATCATCATGGACTTAGTAGAAGTAGAAGCTCATTCCATACTAGTCACACAACATAGCTTGGAACTCTGTAACCATTGGAGACTTGGTAGATATAGTGTCACTTAGTAGATATTGAATCCTTCATTTACCTTTCTATCACTTGGTAAACACTACACATACATCACTCGATAAAAACTAGAATCACATCACGTAGACTTATGACTTGGTAGACATTGTGAAGCTCAATAAACACTACTAACCTGCACACTCACTCGATAGCTTTAGGAATGCTCGGTGTGAACTGCTTAAGTGATGAACTTAAAAGGTAACCCACTGAATGCTAAGTATAAGCTATAGATTGAGTGATGAGGTTAGTAATCATTTAGAATCAAATAAGTGTTGTCACTAATGAAAAATATAACATAATGTGAACAATCTCCCCCTTTGGCATTAGTGACAAAAACGTGTATGAGCCTTATGTACACTGACATACTGAATTTTGATTTTTCAAAATTGATCTTTGTAAAGCTATTGTATATACATTTTCACATATCTCCCCCATACATATGGCATAATATATACATAGCCTTTATTTGTACATATATCAATCTATTTTCTCCCTTATTTTCTCCACAAGTCTCTTATCATTTTTTACTCTCATGTCTCTTACTATCTCTTACTCCCCCTTTTTGACAATAATACCCAAGAGATATGCAAAATATTCAAATAGAGACATCAAAATGTGAGAGAAATTCGAAGTGTACCTTGAGAATAAGAGCCCATGTCTTATCCTAATTGTCTTCCAAAATTTTATAGGTGGAGAGTGCCACTTGAACTTTTGCAGAAAGTTCAATCTTATGATTTGCTATGGAAAAATTATTATCTTGGACTAAAGTTTTTGAATATGTAATGTGTTTCTACATTAAGTCCATAACTAGAAGGATCATGTTTTTTATATCAATTAGTGTAGACCAAATCCTGACTTCCTCTCTTAGCAATTCTACCTGCATTTCTAACAAAAATTTTACCTTGAGGTGATGTGTTGAGCTTGAACTAGGGTCAAGCTGTAATCTTTGAGCACTAGCCTTCATATCCACATCAATCTTATTCAATTTCTCCTTTATATCTTTGGTGAAATTGGAAACATCACAAAGCTTGCCAAAAAGTGATGTTATATTGGTGAAGGATTGTTTAAGGTTGTTCAAAATCGTAGATAACTCTACCTGGTTTATTGCAATGTGCTCAAGCACCTTATTATCAAGTTTCTTCTTTGATTTCTCAATGAGCTTTTCTTGGCTAGAAGTTTCCCTATTGAACTTATTTATAGCCTTTTCCAATTGTAGCAAAATGCGTTGAGATGACTCAACATCAACACCTATAGCCTCAATTATTATGTTTTTATCATTTTCAATTATAGTAAACTCTTTATCTCTCTCATTTCTAAGCTGATTGACCAAAAGTTGATGCACTTAAAGCTGAAGTAGAAAAAACTATTGAACATAATGGCAAACTTACTATACATGGTGCTGCAGAAGTTGACACAATTGAAGAACGGGCAACTGTGCATACTACTGAAGTAGATTGCTCAAAAGTTGATGAAGAGGGTTGTAGCTTGGTAGATGAAGTGGTAGACACTTCCATTGTAGATACCTAGAGCTGTAAGGTAGGAACTAATGATTGTGCAGATGATATATCTATGGTGTTGGCAATCATACTTGCTGAAGCTATCTCCAAGCTTGATGATGTGGTTGACTTAGGTGGAGAGTGAGGAAAGGAGGCAATGACTTCTACTACTTTTTTCATTAGATCGTCTTCTTCATTTTCTTCCTTGTCTTCATCTTTAGCTTCTTCCTCTTTCTCTTCATCTTCCTTCATCACTTACTAATAATCTTTAGCACCAATGGTAATACATGGAGTGTTATCCTCTTCTTCATTATCACTGTCACCATCATTATCCTTAATTTCCACTAGATCTTCACTAGGCTTATGCAGATGATAGATGTTCTTCCACATGTTTGTTGCATCTCTAATAACATCATCAATATCTTTGATTAAAATCGAACATGTATGGAATCTAATCATCATTTTACCTTCATTATTTTTCATTGTTGCCTTCACTTCTACATCTGTAAGTTGGTTAGTAATTTCCTCAAAGATTGTTCATATATATCTTTAGCTATCTTTATAGCTGATTCCCACCTTGCTACAATCTTGCGAACAATTCTTTTGAGATCTAAGGAGCAATCTAGTCTAGGGAATATTTCCATTTTCCCATTTTGGTGAGTACTAACTCCTCAATCTGCATCTTCTCAGCATCAGTCCTTGTCTCAAACTTCAAAGCCTTGAAGTTTGTTATACCTACTCCTTCTTCCATCTCTTTCAATATTTCCTGGAAGGTAAGTGGGGGCTTGATGAGCATGACTTCACCTTTTCCTTTCACTTTTGATCTTCTAGTGAAAACAACTGTGGAGGCCTTTGGAGGTTTGGTAATGATTACCTTCCTTTCTTCCTAGCTAGCTCTACATCCTTCTCAAATTCGTGTTCTTCTCCTTCTCCTTCTTCTTCTTCATCTTCATCCTCTCCTTTACCTTTTGTAAGCATAAGAGGGCCAGTGGTAGTTTTCATCTTGGCTATCTTCCACTTTCCTTTGTTGATTTTCTGGGATAGCTTGATTTCAAGCTTAATTTTTTCTTTTATCTCATCACATGTACCAAAAATTGGTTGCTTTGGATCAACTAGTTCATTTACCAAGGCTTCTATGATGTCTTTGGTTTCATCAATATTTACCTCATATGGGAGAGGTTTCACCCATGCAACTTAGGGCCTAATTGCCTTAATGTACACTTTATCATACTCAACCATGAAACACACATCATCTTTATAATCCTCAACAATTTTAGGAGGGATCCTAAACCTGTTATTCATCCTTTCCTTAAAATCTTCAAAATAATTATCCATAATTTTATCAAAGTTTATACCCATTTCTATAATAATTTCATTTATCTGATACAAAATAGGAACCTCTTTTCTCCATACAACAGAACCTTTTGATGGGAAAAATTTTGCACATAAAAGAAAAGACATGTCAACAAGGAACAAAATTTACAAGAGTTTTTCTTTAATGTCCTAATATTGTCCATGTTCTTATTCAATTTCTTCAATAGTAACTTTGACAAGTCAAATTCCATCTTTTTCTTCACAACCTTAAATGCTACATCCACTGCCTCACATGGAATGCTATTCAATTGACTAGAGTTGTAAATCTTGTGAGCAATTACATGAATGCCAAACCTTAATTCCACATCAGAAACAGTGCTAATTTTCAAACCTCTATGGTCCCATTTGGCTAGGGTTTTCTTTTGGAGTTCATCCTAACCTAGGGTTTTGGTAGAATTTTCTTAGTTCAGCATGGAGAGACTTGTAATCTTATGAATCATCTTCTTGGTGATTACCACTGGCTACTCTAGCCATAGTTGTCCATTATGTACATGACTAAGAATGTACCTAATCCACTTAATATGAAAGCTCCTTGGTAAGTGTGTGATATGGGTCAAACCTTTTTTTTCTAAGTGCTTATGCTTGGATTTTAATAAACCATCAACACACATTTCTTCTAAGGAACTATCCATCTCTAGGGTTCCAATTTCCTAAATAGAACACTTAAAATGAGTGTGAATGTCATTAATTAGGTGTACCTTGGGTGGAATTTGAGATTGTCCACCATTAGGGTCGATTGTCTCCGCAATTGCTAGAACTAGCTTTAAATTTGGTGCTTTCCACTCCACACCCTTAACCAGCATTTCTGAACCTCTTTTTGCCTTGTTGCTACTAGTGCTTCTAGATGCCATCACTACTTGGTAAATGATAGAAATTTTCAAACAAATTCTTTGCTCAAAATTGCCTGGATGCACCTAGAATCACTTAGCTTTGTGTATTATGAAGTTGCTGTAAAAATGAGCTTGAATTCTACCCTTTTTGATGAAAATTCACCATTAATGCTAGGTACTATAATGACATAGTGCATGATAGACTATCATCTACTCACTAGCTCAGTAGAAACTTGTGACTCGGTGATTGAACAAAACTTTTATTACTCTCAACCTAGCTCGGATGAGTCTATGACCAACCTTGCTTGCTATGAACTAATCTCATGTGATCCCATTTTATCTAATACTGTTTTGGATCTTCTACTTGCTTTCATTTGGAGCTACTCAAGATATGACTTCAAGATATAGTTCTAGTTCCTTCTTCATGAATCTAATTGGAAATGGTGGAGTCACCCACTTCTTGAGTGACATTGCAATCATTCGAACTATTCTGCTCAATAGACATAGGAATCCACTATTGTCTCATCTGCTTGCTGATGTTATCAGATTTAGCTTTCTTCTCATCTTCAACGATTCCTATATTCATGTAGTTTTTGGCTATATGACCAATTTTAGTGCATGTATAACATCTTATTGTTGAATCTCTCTTTCTCAAGTGATGCCTTGTATAGTCTATGCCAATGTGTCCATATTCTTCATAATAGTGACATCTACACCAAGTATTGTAGTCCCAACCAAATATTGCTTTGATAATTTTTTCAGCTAGATTGAATGATTTGGATCTACATTTAGATGCCTTGTGACCTTGTTTCTTGCATTTGTGATAGTTACCTTCAAATTTTGATTTCTCCTTGCATTCATTAGCTTTATGACTATGCTTACTACAATTGTAGCATTTTCCATTGAATTTTTCCTTTCCATTGCTCCAACATTTGTTTGATGCATGACCTAACTTACCACAGTGATTGCAAGTAGGTCTTTGATTCCTTTGGGTACCTTGTTTAGAAGATTCGCCTTCTTCTTTGTAACCAATTCTCGCTTTACCTTTTTACCTATGAAGATTCTGCTCACATTGTTGAGTCAATTGATCCATGTCTACTTGAGATTTCATCATCCTTTTATTGAGTTTCTTTTTAGAGATTAGATCTGCTTTCAATCTCTCATTGATTTATCTTTTAGTGATTAGATCATTCCTTAAGTTTTCATTTTTAGATCTCAAATTCATGATTTCTTCATTTGCATTGGAGAGCTAATTGATAAGACTTTCTAGCTAAAGGAATTGATTTTGATTTACATTATTCCTTGCTTCCAAATTTTCATTTCCCTTATTCCTTTTTTCCAAAATTTCACACATCCTTATTGATTGAATTTCCTATTCTCTTTTCAATTTTCTTACCTCTTCTTGTAAAGAGCCATTCTTTTCTTGGAGTTCTTTGATTGCCTCATTAGCTTCATTAGAACTGCTTGAAGGGAAAAAGTCTTCAATCTTTTCTTCAACATACTAATGGTCATTTATTTGTCTTGCAAGCTCCTTCCTTCTTTTCAGTGATTGGGAAAGATGTGCTTTTGCTTCCTTGAGTTGAGCTATTGCCATTTCTAGATCTAGCTTCTCATTCTCAATAGCTTTGTCAAGTCTGAATATCTCCATTGTCCTTGATCTTTGCTCAAGCTTTAAACTTTATCCTAAGAACCACAAGGCTCTAATACTAGTTTTTGGAAATAATCAAGACTAGCTAGGTTACTAAGAGGGGAGGGGTGAATCAGTAACCTCAAAACTTTTAAATCAATTTACTAATTAAAGATATAAATCATTCACCATTCATTCATCTAATCTATTGCATGCATGAGAAAAGATAAACATTCATAACACATCAACATAGTATTTTGTTGACCCATAAACATTCCAAATGGAAAGTGAAACTGGGGTGGGGATGATACCCACGAAACTTCACTATTGCAGTATAAAGTTGGCATGTTAGGGCTTACATTGACCACTTCTGATGATCTACCCTATTAAGAGCAATTTAGACTGCTAGATCCACCTTGTTAGAGGTTTTACAAACATATAATGAAGTATGCACTTTGCTAGGAGATTTATACAAAGACTGTTAAGTCTACCCTATTAAAGGATTTAGAAAATTGATTCACCTATAAGGATGAAATAGTAGATTTGACTTACAATTAATTTTTTTGATTAGATCCTTGAAGTACAGATCACCTCTTGTGATTGATATATCTTTGCTACTCCTTAATGACCTTTCTGAATACTCTTCTCTGCTGTTGAGTCACATTTACTGTTCTCAAAACATTACATAATCAATTCCTTGATCATACCATACATACATTGCAAATGGTACAATACGTTACATATATACCATTCCAATAATTACAATTACAAGGTCGGCTAAAACACAAGTAAATAAAATATTACGGAGTCAGCCAAATAGTAGAATACTTGGGCTCTTCAAGCTGACTTGGTGACCTTTTGATACTCAGTGTCCACTACATTACTCAGCATCATTATGCACTCAATAGAAGTAGAAGCTCAGTCCATACTAGTCACACAACATAGCTTGGAACTCAGTAACCATTGGAGACTTGATAGATATAATGTTACTCAATAGATACTGAATAATTTGTTTACCTTGTTGTCACTCAGGAAACATTGCACATCCATCACTCAGTAGAAACTGGAATCACATCACACAAACTAATGACTCGATAGACACTATGAAGCTTGGTAAACACTGCTAAACTACAGACTCATTTGGTAGCTTCAGGAATGCTCAGTGTGAACTGCTTAAGTGATGAACTTACAAGGTAACCATTGAATGCTCGGTGTAAGCTATAGAGTGAGTGTTGAGCTCAATAATCATTTAGAATTCAATAAGTTTTGTCACTAATGACAAATATAACATATTCCAACAATAATATGATCTATGAAGTCAAAAAATACATATAATATAATTAACTATCCTAATACAAAGTGTATCAAAACAAACAATATGTGTCATAAAAACACAATCTAAAGGTGCCAACAAGACCTAATCTATCTGACCAAGTGTCCTCTTTACTCCACAAAAAGAGGACTTAGATGGATCATCCTATGTAATATGAGCTATATCATCATGTGGGACACCCTGTGAGGTAGATGGATCATCATGTGTAACATGAGGCATGTCTAATCATATACATGCTTAATTGAAATGGGTTTCAAAATCTAGCTTGCAAATAAATTAAACATTCACTACATAGTAAAATAAATACCACATGAGATGGGCGTCCCTTTGTAATAGGAGAAGGTGCGCTATGAAAGATACCAAATGTGGTAGTGGTGAGGTCCTGTAATTTACAACACATCCATTTTTAAAATTTGATAAAGAGCATAATGAGCTATGTATGTACATAAATCACAATACTGACCTTAAAGGATGATCTAGGTACCTCCATCTAGCTTAGTTTTGTACTCTCCACAACACTCATGGTGACATAGTCCTAAAATTATAGATACATAAATGTTGAGTCAAAATTCTATATACATGAATAATTACAAGGTACATAAACTAAAACGTACATAATTTGTACACTACATTTTTTAGACAATAAACACACACACACGCACACACACACACACACACACACACACACACACACACATACACACACACACACACACACACACATATATCATACCTAAGTAGTAGCCAATGTCACAGATGTGTCTAAACGTATGCTAGCACTATGATCAAAAGATGGAGTCAAAAATAAACTATATCAAGGCCTGTATGGATGAGTATGATCCATCTCTTGTTTGTAGAATCAAAACACATAAAATATATACACGAGTCAAAAAAATTCAGATTATAAGTTAATAACAATGTACATACATAAAAATAGTACAAATTATTTGTCTTTAGTCAAAAGTTAATACCGTATGTATTTGAGGTTGTGCCTCAGTGGTAACTAGGCCAAGACTTGTACATCAAACTGTGTAGCAATTGACAATCCCTACAAAATTAGACAAAAAGAACATATGAGCACATGTCATTAAATTTGAGTTCAAATGTACATTTTTATAGTTCAATTCAAACTGCAAAATTTACGTGGGACACCAACATTTGTAGGTCTCAAAAAAAGAATATATTGCCTCCTAGAAGGAACAATATCATCCCTCCTCTATTATTTCAAAAGTACAAATTAATATGGTTAATGCAATTAGATATATATGTAGAAAGTAAATAATTATATACTTTATGTTTAAATTTTAATTAAAATTTTACCTGCTACTCTTGACTGTCTCCAAACTCTCCCTACATTAGGTCAATGAATGATGACACATCAGTCTCATCACTACCATCACCATGGGTAGCATATACGTCATCATCAAAATTATCACTCTCAGCATAACGGTCATTGTGTGCTACATCAACATTGCTCTAGGGGCCTCTACATATGCCTCCACAACTACTACAAATATGTCCAAGTGGACAAACATGTATTGCTTGCATCCACTACTATAGTAAATTACCCGAAAGGGCACTCAAAGAGGTAAGAGTAGATGAAACTACTCGATGATGGTGTGGAGCTCTTACAACAGGTACAAGAACAGGTAAAAGGGGCTAAGGTTTCTTGTGGTTTCTCATTCTATCACTTAGCATTGCCCTAGGCCTATCCTGAGACATCCCTCCACCAAACCCCTGAAATGATTTCATATCAAAATAATTGGGTTTCAAACCCAATGCAAACTCAACCAATAGCTTCCTAAGGAAGAACATGGGAACCTCATGATTAGGATGTGGTGGATGGTCAAATACCATCCGCCACCACTCCCAAAAGTGTGATGCTATGTGTGAATGTGTGCACCATCTAATAGAAATACGAGGCTTCCTCTCATTAATCTCCTCACCCATCTTAGGGTTTACAAAATAGATTTTAAAATTTCCTATACCTATTTATAGGTTATGGACCTCTCTATATGATAAGACATCAGAATAGAAAGCACACATGTTTTTCCTCAATAATCTAAATGAATCAATATCATTCTCCAAATGCTCTATAGATTGAATGACACCTTACATGCTATTTTCAAAGCATAGTAGGTGAGAAGGGAGGTGGGCCTCATGACTGATAGCCTTAATATCTCACATGAGGTCATTAAGATTATGCCGCATGCTCTCTTGTAGATCATCTATGGTGGGTGGTGGAGGAGGACTAGTTGGTCATAGAGGTGGAGGTGGGGGTGGGGGTGGAGGTGGAGATGGAGATGGAGGGGGTGGAGGTAGGGGTGGGGGAGGGGATGGGGGTGGTGGTGGCGGTGGCAGTGGGTCCATCAAATATAATTTGCATATATGTTTAAACAACATAAAAAATGATAAAATTATTATTTAATAAAATTTAAATTTAAAATGTCAATTATATAAATGTGTGGATCTTTAAAACCATATCAATTAAATAAATAAAGTTAAACACTTAAGTAAAATTCAGTTTTAAGGCTAATTGAACATTACACCAAATTTAAGTCTAATCATAAAATGATACTCTAAAAAACTATATTAATAAATCAACTTTATAAATCTAGTTTTAATGTTAGATACAAACTTGTTTTGTCTATACAAGTTCAAGGGATCATGTTTTTGATATTAAGGAAAATGTTGTGAAAGTGCCCAATAGTTTAACCATTGTTTTGTTAGATTATGATCTAGATCCTAAATGGAATTGCTTTATGAAATATTGTAGTGATTTTATTATTATTAATATCTTATATTGAATGCTAGAGTAGTTATATTCCTATTCTATTTAGCTTTTAAAGTCTTGTTGAAAAAAATATTACAATTATATGTTTCTATCCTAGACCCCTAACTAACCATTAAGGATGATTTAGATAAACCATGCGTGATTAAGGATACAAAAAAGAACAATGATGATGATGATGATTTTAATCAATTATTTAGTATTTTATAGAAGAATGAATCCTTATGTTAGGAGTTCCCATTTTATTGGATGCATCCAAGGAGAAATCAAGGACTCACTTCTAGGTAATTTCATCAATAATGAGTGGAGAAGAAGAGAAGGAACCAAATAAAGTTAAGGATTACAAATGTTGCAAAAGATATTATGACTAAGAAATAGAATAGAAAGATAATTAATGAAGGGTAAGCCTTTAATGATTTGCCTTAAAATCTTGTGATTGTGAGTGAACAATCTTTGCGATAAGAGAAGGTGACAGATAAAATGGAAAATATTATCTAGACTAATGTTCCTTGTAGTGGTGAAAAATTAGGAATAAGTTTATTGTTTGTAGGTGATTTCGGTAAGACATCTTACATTAGCAAAACTTGGAAAGGAATAAGACTTAGAGACATGCATTGCAAGGATCAACTCATGAAATAATTATTGATCCTTTGTTAAGGAAAATGAGAGGTTAGAGAAGAAAATAGAAGAAGATGGTTGGAAAGTGTATTCCATGTGACCACATATATGTTATCATTTCTAGAAACATATCTCTCAGGTATGATTAGTAGTCATGATGAGTGAAATAAGAATAACATGTTTATGTCTAGGGAGGACTCATAGTGTTGCTTGAAGAGATTAATATGATGATTTGAGTTCTAAGTTACAATGTGTTGATCAGATACTAGTATTTTAGGTGATGATGGATCGATTATGTAATATTTTTTGGTGCTAACCAATTGAAGTGTTGAGTACTCATGTGTGTATCTCAAGATAGAAAGCTTCATGATTTTTATTTGTGCATGCTATTCTTATTTAAAGATAGATATTTCTATTTGATGTTCATGATGAACAGTGTAAAATTTCTTTTGTATTATGAGATAGAGATTTGTTTTTTGTTGATGTGGTATTTCACAATGCTTATTTATGTTTCTTAATTATATCATGTTATTAATATGAGAAAATAATGAGATTTTTGATTTGATTCAAAAGGCCTCTTGGAGTGTGTTGATGTATTATTGCTTGACTTAGTTATCTATCATTTGCATTAGATTATTAGTGTGATTGATAGATCATGGCATACTAGACATTATGTATGTGGGTCCTAACTATGTCTTAGTTTACATAACTTGGGTAAATTTGATTATTGTAGTTCATTTTTGTAAAATTAATATGATGGTTAAGATCAACCTTTTTTATGTTAATTTCATGTAACAAAAGATGAAATTATTTTTTAATGTTATAAGAAAATGGTGATGTTATTAGTGTATGAGATATAAAGGTGTGTAAGAATGTCGTACTAAAGATTGATCTAAGAGGTATGAATAGAATATATATTGAAATTTAGAGAGTTGATAACTTGTTTAGAGTTGCATTAACATATCATAGATGCTATTAGTCAATCCATAATTCAATGGATTTTTGTCCATAATGGATTGTTGTTTGTTCTAGGGTCATTTCCGTCAATATTATTTCCCTTTTCTATATTCAAGTAGCTAGACCAATATTTATGTACACTTATTTTATGACACTAGGGGATTGTATTCTCATTATGGATTATATGTTCATCTCAAGATCAAACAAAATTTAGTAATGTTACCTTTGTTGGCTCAAAATCTTAGTAATGAATGGGTTAAAAAGGTTATAAAATCTAATAGAATCATACAAACTCATAGCTAAAGCTATAACGAATGTAGACTTCATCACAAGTTGAATGAGTAATGGAAAATTATATAATATACTTGTTTAATAGTTTGACAGAAGAAGTTTACAGTTGATATAGTTTTAGTGTCTCAAAATATCAATGTACCATGATCTAGTATTTAACTTAAGACAATTATATCTATTAAATAACTACATTAGTAAATAATTTTTAATACATAATCCATTTCATTATTTAGAACTAATTATCAATAACATATATTCTACAAATAACATTATTCATATTATCCATAATATATCTTCAACCTAATTTAAAATCATTAAATATAGTTTTCAAACTTAGGATTAAGAATACTTTGCATTATACCTATTGTTATGGTTACCTGGTTAGGGATCAAGTGATAGGTTTAAGATTTGAAGTTACAATTATAATTAGGGTTTAACATTTAGGATTAAGTTTATTAACATGATTAGGGTTAGGCTTAGAATTAAATTTTTCAATTTTAATTATACAATTTGGTTCAAATTTTAATTAGTGTTAGGGTTAGGTTAGTATTATGGTGAGAGCGAGATTTTACATCAAGGTTAATACTATGTTTATGGTTACTGTGTAGTTTTATTAAAAAAGATATGGTTTTAAGGTAAGGGAACACATTATCTAAAACCTAGCTAAGGGATCCAAAGAACTAACCTAAAGTTTTACTAAGCAAACAATAACATGTACAATAATTAACATTAAAAACATAAGAGATTACATTCCTTAATGATTCGTTAATGAGCACATTTACATTTCATTTTTAAATAATTATACTAGAAGTAAAATAAATAACACATCCACATGAAAGAATAATTACAAGTTCAATCCATTTAAATAATATACATTTGCTCTAAATGCCACTTGGTATTAAATTCGAATGCACAATCATCCACGGTACATGTCACAGGGTATGAAAGGCTGAAAGAATATACATTTATAAAATAATTTACATCATCCATTCTCGATCCATGAAACAAAGTACAAAAAAATAAGTAAAATCATTAAATACTAAGTTTTATGTTTGGATCGCTTGGTGAGGTGTTACATGATTAATACTTAGTCATATGTTTAGGCTTTTATTGTTCAGTTATGGTTAGGTCGAGTTTAAACACTTATGAATATAGTTAGTTTACTTTCTTTGTTATATGGTTTACAAACTAATCTATAATTAATCATTATTTATTTGAAATAAATATAAAATATTGAATGTAATTACAATGAGTTTACATCTATTACGAAACTATTATTTAAATTAACAAATACAATAATCTAAAGATAATACTATTAACAATGAAAACTTACACTTTTATGTACATATTAAAAGTCAAAAAATAATAATAAATTGATGGTATATAAAACATAAAACAAAAAATATTTAAATAAAATACTACAAAACAAAATAAAATACATGGTATGTTGAAAAATAGTAGCAGCTAGGGTCGGTAGAGGTCAAAAATAGGCTCCCATATTGTTCTGAAATCGGGCTCACATTTTATAAATGATAAAAATGACACAAAAAATGCCAAAAATGGGGGGATTTTTAGTTTTTCAAATCAGGTACCTGATAATTTTAGAATTGGGCACTGATTTCAAAAAAAATAGGTACACAATTTGTTGAAAATTGGGTGCTCGATTTGTTGAAAATTGGGTGCCCGATTTGATGAAAATCGGCTACCCAATTTTTAAGAGGTTTGGGCACTTGATCCACATTTAAAAAATTGGGCACTGGATTTTTGAAATGTGGATCAAGTGCCCGAAGCAAGATTTTAGAATCAGGTACCCATTTCTTAGAGGTCCAATTTGACGGATTTGACTTCCACAAAATTGCAAGCCAACTTTGTGCTCTTACCCATTAACAAATTTATACTTCATCAGTTCAAGTTGTAAGAAAAATTAATATCAAACATTGACTACGAATAATTGAATACTCTCTATGTTTCAATTTATGGATACCACACAAGGTTAATTTATGGGGGTGATGGGAAGACCAAAGTGCATAACCAACAATAAATGTGTATAAATATATCAATTTTGACACCCTACAAAAAACCATAAAATCTAGTCAATGTTCTCCTTTGGGAGATATTCCAAAATAATAAATAACTTGTACACACAATCTCAAGAATAAATTATATATCCTAGTGGCAATATCTCTCTCCCCTTCTAACAAATCATTGTGCACAGCTCAATAAAACAATTTTCAAACTCTCTAATTTTTAACTTTTTAAATTTTTTCATCTTATTTATTTATTTATTTTATATAATTGATCTCAAAATTTGAAACCTTAACTCTACCTTTCTAATAATCTTGCTACTTTGGTTTTGCATGATTTGAAGATGGTTATTTCTAAACATTGTTTTTGTATTGCAAAAACACTTTTACAAGATTTATCAACTCAAATAATATGTTCTATTTATTAATATTCTATTTATTTCCCAATATTTATAGATCACCAATAGAATTTTCAAAAAAATTATTAGCTAATGGTCAATTTTTCCAAATTTTCTTTAAGTTCTTTATTTTAAAAAGTATTAGACAAAGTATATCCTTCTATCGACCTAACTATTGCACCTTATGGGTGTGAATGCTAGTTTTTAAGATTTTTTTGAATTGATAGGCTTACTCCTAGCAAAAGATTTGGTAATGTTTTTCAACAATTCAACTTTTCCTATGCCAAGAGATCTAAATTGTGCCAAAAATATATTTTTCTAATTTTGCAATCATTTTAAATTTGAATGAAAGGTTGTTGATACTTTCATTGTCCATATTAAGAGCAAGTTCACATGGTAGTTTTTTTGAGATGCCTAGTAAAGTAGAATGTGGTAAAACAATGTTACAATGGTCCAAATGCTTTGCAAACATGTTGACATGGCTTACACATTGTACAATGCTACAAACACAATTTTTCATTTTTGTAGAAATATTCCATGTACCTTTTATTATTCCCTACCACCCATAGGGGGGACTAATGTTTTCATTAAATCTTTCTTAGCTAACCATGACAATTGCAAATATTTCCCATAAAATGGGCTTGCAAATAATATTTCTCATTTATCATAAATTTTCCACTCAATATGTCAAATTTTCCATTGGTGGGAGGGTTTATTCTTAGTGTTCTTTTCCTTTTTTCAACACCAAAAATTATACTGTAAATAAGAATCCAAATGACATGGCCAGGGTGACAACTATATAATGCATTGTAGTTGAGTGTTCCATGCAAACTCCAGATGTTTCTTATGCATGTAATGTGCCTCTAAAATTGGAATTGACATGTTCAACTCTCAAGTTATTTTTACTTTACCTTTGGAGTACAAAATTCACTCAAAATTATACAGAAAAACAATAAGATGGAGATTATACCAACTCAAATAGAAGGTGCAATGGTCATTTGAGTGATATATCCTTGGTTTCTGATTAGTTTTGGTTCAATCATTTGAGAACTCACATTGTTATATTCTTTTAGGCTATTACATTGCATTTAATCCTTTTAGGTATTCTCAATAATGAAAGATAATATTTTTACCCTTCCATTGAATACGAATTATTTTCCCCTAGAGCCTACATATAAGACTTCTTACTATTTTTTATCTAAATATTTTCTATGATAAGAAAACCAATTTCTATCTCATCAATCAATATGAAAAACTTATTGATTCAGTTGTGTCTTCTCTATCCTTGAAAGTGCTATACAAGTTAGGCATTTGTGTGGTCAAGATATAGTGGAAATATTGTCATTTCTTTTCCAATACCTATTTTTCTAGTTAGACACACAAGTTTCTGCTTTATTAGCTTGTTCATATTTTGCATATGGTGCCAACCTTAAATATTTTGGTGGTACTTGTAGTCCTCTCAAGTCATTTGGTATGGAAGGTTCAGTAATGGTGTTTCAATAGATGTGTATATATAAAGGAGCACAGTGTGTTATGGAAAAATAAGATTTTATAATAGACATGTATCACATGTGGTGGTGACATCTAACCAAGAAAGTAGATGGAACATGCTTCTACTTGTGTTTGTACACATAGGATCCATGCATTTAAGACTATGATCAATATTTAAAATTATTATGATTGAAATTTGTTTCTTTCTTTTTTCCTCGATGTTCTATTTTAAACATTATAGTTTTGCAAACTTTAAGTTTGTTTTTTCTTTACACAACGTTGAGGAAATGAGCTTTATAAGTTTCTTCAGGCTTTCAATCCCTAGAGGTCTCAAGCTGCAAGCTTTCAACTTTGGGATATAATGATTATTCAAGAACAACATTCAACCAATTTATCAATAGTCATTTTTTTAGTGTGGGAAAAATTTATTCAATCCCTTTTTCCCTCTTCATTGCACTAAATATAAATTATCTCTTTTCTAATTTGGGTGTGCATGATTGGACCTAGAAGCTAAGATTTCCTATTATTTTCTTATCGGTTTTAAGATAAAGAAATTGGTTAGATATAAGTTCTACCTTTGCTCTTTTTAGAGGACATCTTATATTTCCAATCATTTTTTGCAAGGATCTATAGCTTACTTTTCTATCAATGCTCAATTAGAACAATAAATATCATTGTTAGTTGCTCCTCACTTATGTTAATTTTTTGCACTTGATGGTGAGGGAAAGCATATTCTCAAGTACAAAATATTTTGTACTCAATCCTTATTTCATAACTTTCTTTACAATTCATGTTAATTATGAGTAAGTAGAATAAATTAAAATTGTAAAATATTATTTTTACAACATATGTTGATGGATCTTACTTTATAATAACTTATTTTATAGAAAATTTGTGCTTTTTATTTGTTAACTCTATAGCAGGAAAGAATCAATGGAGTGCAAGACCTAGGTCCTTAGAATAGTAAGGCAATAGAGTGATGTCAGTAGTCCATCTAATAAAGTAATGTTGGTAGTTCTGATGTAATAACTTACCTTCATTATAATATAATTAGTTGGGAGGTGACACCCTTTCTAAAATTAAGGTGTTATCTAATTTTCCAATTGACCTAAAAGTTATAGGGGTCTCACCCTATAGTAGTAGCTCACAAGGTACAAATCTCATAGAAACCTATATAGTGTAAGTGTAAATTACTAGTTCAAAGTGAACCTTTGAGAAACTCCAAGGGAGATACAAAATTAGTAGAAAATAGAATGTTTTCTTTAAGATCCCTCCTTCCTCTATGAGCCACTCCCTACACTCATTCTTGCTCTTTCTCTAGGGTTGCTAGTTCAACAAAAACTTCTTCTTGGCCAACATTTAAACCAATAACTTAACACTATTATCATAATTGGGGATAAACACTAAGCTAGTATGCATGTACACTTCATATGAGTACCATGTTGATCCTTTCATGCTTCTATCATTCCATGTGTCATCTACAAACAAACATTCCCCTACCTTAGGCAAGGACTAGTCATCTCAATGACAACATGTTATATAGATCATTGAATGGATGCAAAGTGCGTATAGATATCGATTGTATATAACTACTCTAGCTAAAGAATTTATGTTTATTGTGTTGATCAAATAAGTAAGATTGACAAAAGAGTGTCAACACACTTAACCATCTTCACTATACATGTCGAGTACACAATGGAAGCCGAGCTAGAATTTCTTTTTGTGTCAAGTCATAGATAGTGCCGAGTAAACTATAGTTGTTGCTGAGTAGAACACATTATAGTATATGCCAAGCTATACATAATTCAACATGTGCCGAGTGACTCAAGATCCAATAGGAGCCAAGTGTTATGAAGTTAATAGGTGTCAAGTAACATAGGAATATTATAGGTGCTGAGTGACATAGTAATTCTATAGGAGCCGAGTAACGTAGGAAACATAGTGGATGTCGAACATCAGTATTACTTCATGTGCCAAGCAATCCAAGATTAGCATGAAAGTTTGTGCAATCGCAAGCTAAGATGTAAAATGATTATGCATGACTCATGACAAGATAAAAGGATAAGATCAAATCCTCACAACCACCTATGCAATCCTCATGCAGCCAATCAAAAAATTGGAGACTACATGTAGCCAATAGGTGAATTTCAAGGGTTTGAGTGGGAACATTTGAATCAAGGATACATAATGAACGACTAATCTTTATAAGGGAGTCTTGATGTCATTAAATGAGAGAGAAAGAGAGAGAGAGGAGTCATGAGAAAAAGGAAAAGTAGAGCCTATTATTAAGGTCATTGCAGAACATTAGTGTCAAAGATTTAGTGGAAAGGACAACATTTACACATCTAGTTGATCATAATAGAACAAGGAACATAATTAGTAGATCAGATCTAGCAGAGATCAGTGATAGAAGAGAAGATCAAGTACATGAGATCAACATCAGAGATTACATTAGATCAAGTGTATTATTCTAATACTCTCTCACAATTGTATTAGGAATTTGGAAATCCTATTGAGTTAGGTGGGTTTAATAGACTTATGTAAATCCTTTAACAAGGTGGCATTTTAAGTTGAATGTTCTTAAGTCCTCTAACAAGGCACACTCCTAACAAGGTGTAGAAATCCTTTAATAGGGTCACATTTAACAGTGTGTTGTAGACTTTAACAGGGTAGGCCTTTAATAGGGAAAACCATAATAAGTGGTTGAAATCAATTGCTGCAGTAATTTTGTGGGTATCATCCCCACCCCAATTTTACCTTCTTCTCCCTGGAGGGTTTTTGGGTCACCAAAATCTCAAGTGTGATGTGGTGATGCATGTTTTCTTCTCATGATTGTTTAATGTTTATATGCATGCATGTTAATTTCAGTTTTATGTTATTAAGGATTTAAAATATATAAAAACATTAGTACTTCTGATTAACCCCCCGCAGCTCGCCCCCGCCCCCCCACCCCCCCCTTCTCAAAAGCACTCTTTCCATTTAGACATTCCAAAAATTGGTATCAGAGCCAAATTCTCTCAAGAAGAAGCCTAACAACTTGGAGGAAAAGATCTGAAAATAGAAGTCTTCAAACTTGGGAAGATCATTGAGAACTAGGTGGTAGAAGTGCATCTCGCTCTGCACAAGGTATAGGAAGCTAGAGAGGAATTAAGAAAATCCTTGAAAAGAAGGAAGGAAATAGCTATAGCCAAAAATGATATTCATTACAAGGAGATTGACACCACACAAGTGTTTTCCAAAGGAGATTCCAAAGAGTTTGATGCAACAATAGCAGAATTGATGGAGAAAAACAAAGTTCAAGTAGAAGAGATAAGATCTCTCAAGATGGAAAATGAATCATAGGCCATGATGCTATGTGAAATCACTGAGAAAAAGAAAAGAGCAGTTGAGGATAGAGTCATACTTGAAGATGATAAATTAAATTTTGCAAACAGACTTGAAGAAAAGTCTACTGAACTAACAAGGATCTCAAACATGCAGATGGTTACACTTGCCCAACTGATGAACCTTCATCATGAACTCAATATAAAAGATATTGAGATCTCTAGTTTGAGGATGCAGAATGAACAACTGCAGAATGAATTGGAGAGACAAAAAGAAACAATAGAGAATCTCAACAAGCCAAGTGATGCTATCATGTACTTTAAATAGTTGCTAAAATCCCCAAGATTAGCCCATGATACATTAGGACTTGGATATACTAGCACTGAAGTTGGTGAATCATCAAAGAATCTTGAGCAAAGAAGTGACAAAGGTAAGGATTCTAAACCCACTTGTCATTACTATAATAAAAAGGGGCATACTGCTAATGTTTGTAGGAGTAGAAAAATCAATCAGCCAAACACATCCAAAAGCAAGGGTTATTGTCACAAGTGCAACATGCAAGGACACATGACACAAGACTGCACATCTAAAGTCACAAGGACATAAAGGTTTGATGGACACTACCATAATTGCAAGAAGCATGGACATAGAGCCTTTGAATGTAGATCAAAGCCTATGTGGACACCAAATCAGCATGTAAGAAGGGACAACTATGTACACCATTACAATTGGGACTACAATACAAGACAAAGTTGTCATTATTGTCAAGAGTATGGTCACATACCCCAAAATTGTATCAGAACACATTTCAATGGGAACTATAAAAGATGGTTGAACCAAACTGCTTGCTTCAGTTGCATGAAAACTAGACATGTCAGCAAGAATTGTCCAACAAAGGCCAAGGCACCCAAGACTAAAGTAAATAAGGGCAAAGAAGAGGTTGATGTGGAACACATTAGAACAAACATGAAGAAGACATCGAAAAAAAAATGCACCAAGTACATCCAATGAAAGGGT
Organism: Cupressus sempervirens; assembly: GCA_028749045.1. Taxonomy (NCBI): domain Eukaryota; kingdom Viridiplantae; phylum Streptophyta; class Pinopsida; order Cupressales; family Cupressaceae; genus Cupressus; species Cupressus sempervirens. The sequence continues at coordinate 175,426,586 of CM053793.1, forward strand.
CACTTCACCCAAGAGGTCAAGTGATCATATCTCATCCAACTAATCACAAAATGAGCCTATGGGGCTGATACATATAAGGAAGTATCATACATCAGCCCTAAATAGTGAAGAAGCACTACAAAGTATAAATTTCAATGAGTTAGGATGCCAAGAAAAAATTTGAATAATGATGTCATGATGTCTTTGGTTGCCAAGTAAAATTGCTTTGGATGCCAAGTCAAGAAGTTTAGTGGAAGCTGAGTAAAAATTGTAGTGGTTGCTGAGTTATCAACAAAGTTAGAAGATGTCGAGTGAGAATAGATGCCGAGTGGATGCCGAGTTGAAAAACCTTTGGAAGCTGGGTGATATGTGAAGGTACAAAAATGCATTAAATGCAAGATTTTTTAGACGCTTAAAGCTGAAAATCAATTGATTTTGAGCCATTCAAACAAAGAGTGATTACCAAAAGCATGAATGAGCAATTTTTGAGTACTCAACTAGTGATTTGCAGCGATTCAAAATCTATGCATGTGATTTAAGAGTTTAACCAGGTATTTCCTTTAGGTGCTGAGTTTTACAATTTGTGAAGTTTATTTTAAATGTCAAACCCTACTTCAGTTTAAAATGGCATCTAGTTCAAAGTCCACCAAAGGGAAAGAGAGCCATGAAATTCAACTTGTTAGCAATGAGGTTAATCAACCAAAATTCAAGCCAATTCCAGAAGTTGCATATAAAAATGATCTCGTTGGTGTCCTGTCTACCATCTCTAGTAAAGTTGTTATGGTTCAGGATGTGCAAAGGTGTTATAACTGCAAAATAGGAGCCATAGGAGACTTGGAAATCTTTAATGCCTTTGAAAAACTTTGTGACAACAGTATATTAAAGGATGAATTTTCAATTGTAGAGAAGAAGGGTTTAACCAAAGCCCTAGTTTTTCCAATCATATTCAAAACTGAGTGGACACACATAGTACTTAGTGGAATTCATGATGGATCACTCTAGTTAGAGCAAGGACCAGTTAAAATTACTAAGAGAATTGTTCATAGGGTCATAGGTTTTCCAACACTAGATTGGCCCAAGACACTGAGAAGTGATAAGAAGGAAACAATAGAGAAGAATACAGGTGCAAAGTGGAATAACAAGGGAATGACAATTGACATAATAAAAGACTCCCTATTAGATTTTTGTGTGAGGATCATATCACATAAATTTTATTAGTCCAACAGATTAAATAGCATGCCTTGTATAGCTTTTGATGTTGCATACAAATTGATAAAGAAGGATCATACATACGACCTTGCAGAGCTCATGTTGCAACAAATTAATGAAAATCTTGGAGCTATTAGAAAATCCAAGGGGGCACAATGCAAATTTGGGTCAATGTTAGTTTGTATGTTCTTTTATGTGATGAAGGAGTTCCCTTCATTTGGCAAACTCAACTGGAGTTAGAATAAAATAATTATTGATCAGATAAATGATTTTATTGTACAAATGGGAGATAGTTTTGATGATCAAATGACTATATATTTTGATGATATCAAGAATGCAATGAAGAAAAGAATGAGGATACCAGTCTCATTGGTGAAAAAACTTGTGAATGACATATTGTTTCTTGTTGACATTGATTATACTTACATTCAAGAAGTCCTTCCAAGAGTAAGATGGCTCAGACCATTGGGATATGAGATTCATGTTGACCAAGCTTCAATAGCCATCACAACACTACTTGCAGAGGAGATGGACAAAACTACCAAGGAATTTGGAACTTATGACACTATCAAATCAAGAGTTGTTATAGAACTCAAAATAACCACAACAGTGAAAAAGAAGGAGAAGCTGGTGAAAAAGATAAAGAAAAAATTTGGTGTCGAAGAAATAAGTGCAGTAGGAGAAAAAGAAGAAATTAGTGGAGATGAAGACAAAGGTGATGATGAGAAAGAAGAATATGAGAGTGCTGAGGAAGAAGAAGCCATAGAAGCACCCATCAAAGGCAAAGTCATCAAAAGGAAGGCAAAGACACCTCCTACTCCTTAGCCTAAACCAAAGAAAGTTGCCATGCCAACACCCAAGAAGCCAACAACCAGAGCTACAACAAGGGCCTCCACACGAAAAGCCAAAGAGGAAGCTACAAAGAAGAAGAAACCAACCAAGAAGGAATAGGAAGAGCCAAGGAAAATGAAAAGATATGTGGCTCAACCTGATACTAATGAGGAAGATCAGTCTCAAAAGGTAAGTCATCCTCCTGAGTCTTCAATTGATACATTATGTGAAAACATTAGGAATGGAAACTTAAGTGGCATGAAAAACATTGATTTCAATAAGTTCACCAAAGAGGAACAAAAAATAATAGAAGAATAAATCTATGCAATGATGGCATAGTTCAAGTATACACCCCTTGAACTAGATGGACAATTTCAAGAGAATTGTCTAAAATTGTAGAAGACATATGGCATGTTTGTTTGACAGTGGAGAAGGAGATGAGCGAATCAACCCTAGCAAGATTACTGCCTAATCTGACAAGGGAACAAATAACTAAAGCAGTCAAAAGGCATAACACTAGGATTACACCTAAGTATAGGGCATTCTCCATACTCCAAATCAAAATTGAAGAAGTTGTACAAAGAACCACAAGATCATGGAAGAACTTATATAAGAAAATTGAAGATGTTTTTGAAGAGGAATACAAAGAAGAAGCTACTGCAAAGTCAGAAGAGAGAAGAAAGAGGAGAGAAGAGAAGATAGAAGTGGAGAAAAAGGTTGAAGAGGAGGAAGGAAAAGATGAAGACATGGGTACTGATGGGCAACAAGATCAAAGTGTGCAAGACACACAACTACCACCTCCTAGCCCTCCTCACTATTCTATCACACCTGCAAAAATCATAAAGATTAAGGATGTTACTAACACCACAAGTCAAAACATCAACCCATTAACTACAGAGGATCTCATTAAGATCCTTGACCTAACAACTCTTCAATCACAATTGTGTACAAGTCCCATAATGGTCAGTGTTGATGAGCTCCAAAAGTTAGTAGATAAAATAAAGAAAGGTGAGGTGCCACCAAAAGAACCACCTCAAATCACTCAAACTACTAGACTTTCATTTCTACCACCTCCTTCACCACCAAGAATAGCCATGCAAGCTCATCAGGAGCCAAGTGCAATATCAAGGGAAGTCATAGGTACACCAGTATAGATAACAAGTACACACCCAGTAGTAGTGGTACAAGAAGAGGACAAGGAAGAAACATAGGATAAGGAGGAGTTTGCAATAAAAACTTTGGTTGAATTGCCAAAAATAGAAACTCCTACCAAACCCATTTAGAAGCTGAGTACTGACATGTTGATCATACAAGTCAGTACAGCAAGCTCAAGTTCTACTAGGGTAGCCAAGACCATTCATTATGGTATTCCTAAGCTTGATGAAGAAATTCAAATACCCTATTATGATTCAAGCACTTTAACTGAGGAAAAGATGAATGAAATACAAAGTGCATTGAACAAGAGAAGGAGGCAAGAGGCATTGAGGAAAGACTTCAAATATAAGTAGGAAATAAATGAGATCAAAGATATATTCATGGATTCCTTCAGCCTACAACCTCCAAATGCAAGTAGGCCAATCCTTGAGGAACTATCTGATATAGTTGACCAAGTGAATAATGAATACCATGATACAAATGTAAAACTCATGGAATGGTCAAAGAAGAAGTTTCTAGGCAAGGTCAACCAAAAGATAGCTAATAACATTATTTTGGGATAGGTTGACCTAGCCAAGAAATTGGATAAGGAAAAGATTGTATTAGGGAACATCTTTTCCCTTTATAGAAAATTGTGTGATTTTTCCAGGTTCACACAAGAAATAAATCAAAAAAATTTGAACTTTGAGAGAAAAATTAAGCTCTTTAGTATGCAACTACCCTCCAATCTTGAACAGAGTGAAAAGTATTTTTCTCAAACACTTCACACTCAGAGGGAATTAGCTGCATTATCCGCAGAAGAGGCCACTATTAAAGAAAAATTGATGCAAATTCAAGCCTCTATCATTCCCCATTTGGAAGTCTTGCAAAAAGAGCAAATGTATGCAGAAATAGTCCTCAAGAAGGATCCAAATATTTCTACACATGAAGGACTTTTTGATCTAGCAGCAGAGCTTGCAATCCAACACAAGTCATTGGATATTGATTTAAATAATTGGGATGTAGCTCTCAAAATACTCCTTGAGGTAAACAAGACATTTTTGGCCAAGCATGACATTACTATTTAGAACCCTTTGACATAAGTGTCAAAAAGGGGGAGATAATGAAGGAGATAATATTATAAGGGGGAGATATATTAAAGGATGAGAAATGAATATAGCAAGAAGATAAGGAGATAACAGGGTCATTAAATAGGATCGGAAGCAAGAATAGGTCAGAAACAGAGGACATCAGGCACAACGGCACAAGACATCCAAATTCATGACATGATCAACTCAGGGGGAGTCATAAGGTATAGTGTTGTTCACAATATCTTTTTGGAATTTTGTAACTGAAGAATATACACATAAGGATTAGATCATGAATGATCAGTTAAGCATTTTTGACACTCATGTCAAAGGGGGAGATTGTTGATCAAATAAGTAAGATTGACAAATGAGTGTCAACACACTTAACCATCTTCACTATACATGCCAAGTACAGAATGGAAGTCAAGCTAGAATTTCTTTATGTGCTGAGTCACAAATAGTGCCAAGCAAACTACAATTGCTACTAAGAAGAACACATTGCAATATATGTTGAGCTATACAGAATTCAACAGGTGTCGAGTGACTTAGGATCCAACAGAAGCCGAGCATTTTGAAGTTAATAGGTGTTGAGTAACATAGGAATACTATAGGTGTCGAGTGACATAGTAATTCTATAGGAGTCAAGTAATGCAAGAAACACAATGGATGCCAAGAAATCCAAAATACATGGTGCCAAGCATTAGTATTACTTCATGTGCCAAGCAATGTAGAATCAACATGAAAGTTTTTGCAATCGCAAGCCAAGATGTAAAATGGTTATGCATGACTCATGATAGGATAAAAGGATAAGATCAAATCCTCACAACCACCTATGCAATCCTCATGCAGCCAATTGGAAAATTGGAGACTGCATGTAACCAATAGGTGAATTTCAAGGTTTTGAGCGGGAACATTTGAATCAAGGATGCATAATGAGCCACTAATCTTTATAAGGGAGTCTTGATGCCATTAAACAAGAGAGTGAGAGGAGTCATGAGAGCAAGGAAAAGTAGAGCCTATTATTAAGGTCATTGCAGAACATTGGTGTCAAAGATTTAGTGGAAAGGATGGAATTTACACATCTAGTTGATTAGAATAGAACAAGGAACACAATCAACAAATCAGATCTTGCAAATATCAGTGACAGAAGAGTAGATCAAGTACCTGAGATCAGCATTAGAGATTGCATTTGATTAGGTGTATTATTCTAATACTCTCTCACAATTGTATTAGGAATTTGGAAATCCTATTGAGTTAGGTGGATTTAGCAACCTTATGTAAATCCTTTAACAGGGTGGCATTCTAAGTTGAATGTTCTTAAGTCCTCTCACAAGGAAAACTCCTAACAGGGTGTAGAAATCCTTTAACAGGGTCACATTTAACAATGTTTTATAGCCTTTAATAGGGCAAACCATCAAAAGTGGTTGAAATTAATTGCTGCAGTAATTTTTTGAGTATCATCCCCACCCCAGTTTTACCTTCTTATTCCTAGAGGGTTTCTAGGTCACCAAAATCTCAAGTGTTATGTGGTGATGCATGTTTGCTTCTAATGATTGTTTAATGTTTATATGCATGCATGTTAATTTCAGTTTTTTTTATTAAGGATTTAAAATATATAAAAAGGCTTGTACTTCGGATTCACCGCCCCCCGCCCCCCCCCCCCCCCCCCCTTCTTAGAAGCACTCTTCCCATTAAGACATTCCAACATATTGATTATTTTAGTTTATCTATTGGAAATAATGTTCTCTTACAAAAATTATAATACTAAGGACATGTAATCAAGTTCTATGATTTGTCTATAAAAATTGATCCATATAAGGTAGAGACTTTAAACTTAATAAGATGGGTAAAGTTGATTTATCTTCCTATAGAATTGATGTAGACTAAAATATTTAAAATAATTGCACATCAATTGGGAAGATTTGTGAGGCTAGAAAAAAACTTCCTATTATATTTTGATGTTTTGATTGTTGTAGAGGTAGACATTAGGAATAAATATATGTTTGAGTTCACCAAATCGTAATTGTGAATAGGAATATGTATTCCAATTTTGGCCCAAAAATGAGCATTTGCAATTCCACCTAAATAGGTGGAATTGGAATACATATTCCTATTCTAGTTCTATTTATTTTAGAAAACATAAATTTTTGGGTCCATGAATTCCCCATCAAATTTTGACTGAGCTAAACAAGAATAGGAATATGTATTCTTATTTTCAATTCCAGAATACGTATTCTTAATCCCACAGCCAAACATACCCTAAGCAAGTAGCTTTTATGCCCATCTAAAGGAAATGAACATAAACTAAAATCTTGTTGTTAATATTAGTTCTCTAAAGTAACATAGACATTTATTGGGATAAGTTACTATAGAGATGTCATAGATTGAGCAAATATACTATATATAGGTTGTATCAAATAACTATGGTCTCATGACTTACAAAGGTTGTTAAGTGTGTACAAATTGAAAATATGGTTTATAATATTTCAATAACATGGAAATGATGGTTGTGTAGTTAGAGTTAATTCTCACAATCATATGTGAAATGATGAAAATATATGAGCAAATTATGTTTACCTAGATAGTGAACATTGGCTCAAACTTAACTCTAAAATTAAATTTACATTTTATTTTAGAATTGTAGCACTTAACATAACATAACCTAAGTTTAATCATTATTATAACCATTAGGAATTTTTTTTTGATATAATTTATGTTGGCCCAACACATTTTAAACTACTTATACTCCAGCTTGCCCATCATCTAGTTTTAAAGTAGAAAAATTATTTTGATATTATATTCAATCCCTCAAAATGCTAGAATAGTATTAAATAGTATCTTCAATTTTTCCACTTTAATAATTGTAGACTTGCTAAATAATTAACCAAATAGTCAAATTGGAAAAATGTAACTTTTTTTCACAAATAGTTAGCTAAAACCCTTTTAAAAACATTTTTAAAAAAAGTCTAAATTGTATTAATGTTTGAAAAACTATTTTAAGGCATTCATATTTGTTATATAAATTTAATCACTTCAAAGATCCTAAAATGGTTAAATAATACCCAATGCAAACACCTTTGTCGATAATAATGCAACAATGTATAATTTGTAGTATTGTAATCAATGAATAAATTAAGGAGGTAAATATTGTTTTTTTTACTAAGTCTATCAAATATTACTAGGTCTATGATCTAGAGTTTGGGGAGAGATGTATTTTGCAAGGTATATGGGTGGATTGAGGTTCAAAATCCATGATGAAATCAGTCTTGTGACACCTAGCACTATTGAAAATCATTATAAACTTGCAATGAGGGCTAGGGAAAATATTAAAAGGAGATAAGAGTGGAAAAGGAATGATAGAAGTAGAGGTAGAGGAAGAGGAAGAGGTAGAAGTCCTCCAAATGAAAACTAGGGACCACATAGACAAGACAAAGGCAAGAAGCCTATGAAAAATTAGAATAGGAGCATAAGAGGTGGAAGATATGGTGGAGGAAGAGAAGTGCTTACAAGAAGGTGTTTCACATGTGATAAGTGGGGCATAATTCATACAAATGCCCATTGAATGAACTCAAAAATATAGGAGGAAGAGTCCATAAGAGGAAGAAAAAGAACAAATAATTTCAAAGAATAAAGATCTTGAGGAAGGAGAGTTTCTAATGGTGATAAGGTGACAATCAATAAGAAGGATAACCATATTCAAAACTAGGTGTCAGGGCAAAGGAAATTTTTGTCAAATTATGTTTAATTCAGGTTGACATGACAACATAGTATCTTATGAGATGGTTGAGAAACTAGGATTGTAAAATCAACCACATGAATATCCTTATCAAGCCACGTGAGTGAGCAATGAGCAAGAAATCATGGTGAGGAATCAGGTCTATGTTGAGTTTTCCATAGGGGACTACTATGATAGGGTCCTTTATGATATAATTTCAATGTCTTGTTGCCACATCATCTTTGGGAGAACATGAAAAGATTTGATGAGGACTTTACATAATGGGTTGATAGACACATACTTGGTGCACAAAGAATATGAGAAAATTGTTTTGAGACCTCTTGGAGATAACAAAGAGTAGGAGCACTTGACAATTTTATTTGGAAGCAAAGAGCCTTTGAAATTGAAGGCTTGTAAGAGGGAACAAGAACCTGATGAAGGAAAGGTTTTCAATGACAAGGTAAAGGAGAACACACAGTCCTATGAAAAGGCTTAAAATGGAATGATTGTGAGACCATTAAATGTCCTTTGGTTGAAAAAGTTGGTGGTGGAAGAGTCCTTGTGATTGGGGGCATGGTGAAGAGGCAAGAAGATCAAATGAAGACAAGAGAAAAATTATAGCAACATGCTAATGCTTAATGTCATGGAGGGCAGCAAGAAAATGATTTTTTTATTTATAACCTTTTGTATAAGTTTGATGAAACTAAAACCCTAATTTTCAACACATTTTAGCAAATAAAAAATTATCTAAAAAAAATAGGAAAATATATCAATTCTTATTCCAAATAATTATTAGAAATTATAATCCTAAACTTCATCCATTTCTATACATTTCATTAGTTCACTTCATTTTCAAATTCTAAATAATAATACCAGTTTTATGGCATTGAATGTAAACAATTATACTTTAGTTAGCCTCTTCCTTTATAAAAGGGTGATAGAGGTTTGTGCTTTTATTCATAAAAAAGGATGTTTAAAATTAAGAGTACATATGATTTATGAGAATTTTAACCCTATGTTGGATAACTTATTTTCATGAAGTAGATTATTACATTAGTTTTAAATATGAAACTCATTTTGTTAAAAATTATTAGAACTTTCTCAACAAATAGATTATATGCCACTCTAACATTTTTCAATATGTTTAATTATTTTGGACAATCATCTATGAAGGCCTATTTGGGTGGGGACAAATAAGTTTAAACAATGTTAACAAATTCACACTTCTTGTAAGAAAACTTAGTGTCCAACATTGACTAAGAATAAATTCAAAACTCTCTATGTTTCAATTTGTTGATACCATAAAAGTTTATTTTAGGGGAGTAATCAAAAGACCAAAGTGTGTAGCAGACAAAAAATGTGTATAAATAAATCAATTTTGACACCCTGCATACAACCATCACATCTAATCAATGTTCGCCTATGGGAGATATTCAAGAATACTCAATAACTTGTACACACAATCTCAAGAAGAAAAGATAAATCCTAGTGCCAATCTCTCTCTCTCTCTCTCTCTCTCTCTCTCTCTCTCTCTCTCTCTCTCTCTCTCTCTCTCTCTCTCACACACACACACACACACACACACACACACACACACACACACACACGTGCATGCGCACGGGTGCACGCCCGCACACACACACACACACACACACACACACACACACACACACACACACACACACACACACACACACACACACACACACACACACACACACACACAAACACACACACACACAAAAAAAAAAAAAAATCATTTTGCACAAGTCAATAATTTTTATTTTTTCATCCTTTCATTGATTTATTTTATATAATTGATCTCAAAATTTGCAACCTTAAATCTAATGTTCTAATGATTTTGCTACTTTGGTTTTACATAGTCTGAAGATTGTTATTTCTAAACATTATTTTAGTATCACATAAGATGTTTTACAAGACTTGTCAACTCAAATAATATGCTTTATTTATTCCTATTCTATTTCTTTTCCAACATGTATAGATCACCAAAAGAATTTTCAAAATATTTATTAGCAAATGATCAATTCTTCCATTTTCTTTTAATTTCTATATTCTCAAAAATATTAGACAAAGCATATCTTTCTATCAAGCTAACTATTGTACCTTATGAGTGAAAGTGCTAGTTTTTAAAATTTTTTAAGCTAAAAGGCTTTTTCCCATCAAAAGATTTGGTAATTTTTTTCAACAATCCAATTTTTCTTATGCCAAGAAATCTAAGTTGTTCCTAAAATATATTTTTCTATTTCCACAATAATTTTAAATTTGAATAGTAGGTTGTTGGTTTTCCCATTGCCCATGTTAACCCAAAGTTCACAAGGAAGTTTTGTCGAAATGTGTGGTAAAGTGGAATGCAATAAAATAATTTTAAAGTGGTCCAAATGCTTTGTAGCCTACACATTATGAAATGGTATAAACACAATGTTGCACTCAAGAGAGTGAATACCTTTGCATCACTAGGTAGATGAGATTTCCTACCATCCAAAATTCAATTGACAAATTTACTAACAAATTTCAAGAGTAGGGCAACAATGCCAATTATGGGGCAGAATGGAGATTCAAGTGAACATTTCTCAAATCTTATGAAAAGTATAAAATATAGGGATCAAAAGGAATTTGGAGGATAACTTTATATCCCACATCCTAATTTCTCTTATATTGTTATATTATTGAATTAAAAGTAACCAAAACTAGGGGGCTAGCCCTTAAACAATCAAAGTGGTCAACAACTACTAGATAACCATCAACCAAAACTACCACCTACAAATTAATAAAACAAAAATAAGGTTCAAGACCATAATTAAAAGAGTATCAGTAGGCCTATCATACATACTACCTATATTAAAACTAGTAAGGCTACAAAAATATATAAACAAAGGCATGACAACCTTAGACCCCTTCAAGTTCAACAATAAGCAAATTAATAGCATAAAAACAAGAAAAGAGAGAACCACTAAGGCTTCTTAGCCTCCTTTATCCTCTGGAGGATGTTTGATTAGTATTTTGCAAGGAAGTCAAACAAAATTTTTGTATCCTAATTTGGTAGGTTTCTCTCTGAGTCCTTTAGCAGGTTCAGTGTGGTGACAGCTTCATGTGTCACTTTGACAATGGACTTTTTCAGTAGGTGCATTCTGTCCTCTAGTGCACGAATTCTTTCCCACACATAATTGTCAACCTTCTTCATGATCTCCACATTGACCTCTTAGATGTCGCCAAGAAAACCATCCACCTACAACATAGTGACTTCTTACACAATTAGGGGTATAGCATTATCCTTGGCAAAAGCCTTAACAAGGGAGGAAATCATCATGGGGGAAGGCATTATATACACCATATTAGGGAATTGGTCCCTTGTTAAGTTCACACACCCTAGCCCAATGCTTTCCAAAACATGTGACACCTCCTTTCTCTCCTTCAACCTCTCACCCAAGCCAGACTGAGAAGTGTCTAAGATCTCCTCTTCTACCTCCTCCATTCTTCCCTCCCCAAAAGTCGATGCCTTCTCTTTCATCCTCCATTTGGGATGATTTATGTCTTTAGAGTCCATCTCCTCCTCTTGTGAGGACCCTACTTTTAGTTTCCTCTTAGCATTAGACATAGCTAACCTCCTCCTACCCCCTCTCTCCTCCTCCTCTGACTCTACTGGCTCCTTCTCCTTCCCTTTTTCCTATCTCCCTTTTTTGCCAAAGGGGTGGGCTTTAAATCCATAATGGACCCACTAGGAAAAGATTATGGGGTAGGGGCTCTAGGATCGATGATCCTAAGGGAAACCTGATAGGGTTGGGGGTTGGAAGGAGCTAGAATATCAACCTCCACAATCCTGGGGGTACCAGAGCAAGGTGGAACTAATATAGTAAAAAAATTAACCCTTGATACAAAATGGTAAAATTAACACCTTTTCTCATTTTTTCTTTTATATTAGTAATCTAGTCCTCTAAATCATGCAATAGAAAGAACATAATGGAAATTAAATCACGGTGAGGAAAATGATTTAGGAGAGGAAAGTGGTAGTAATAATAGACATCATATCTCCCTTCTAGAGTTAGGTAATTCATCAACATCAAACATACCTCATTCCATGGCTCAGATAGCTTCTGCGACATAAAACCACCTTTGTGTTGAATAGGTTCCTCCCCATCCAAGAAGGAGCATTGTAGACTCACTTCATCATCCATCCTTGTCACCTTCTTCCACTTCCTACCCTTCATGGCCAAACTTTTCACCAGAGAAAAGATTTCCTTAGAGATATGGAATGAAATGTCATTTATCATAACTCTGTGGTCCTTCTAGGAATTAACAAATTGCATAGAACAATTTTCATTATGCACATCAAGCACCTCCAAAAATAGCACAAAACTAGCTTCCTTCACCATATACCACACCAGTGGCTTCCTCACATTCTCCTCAATCATCGATGGCTCAATGCACATAAGGTCACCACCCATCTCTACATATTTTTCTAAACCTCTCATCTTCTTTGAAACCCAGAAACACTTGCTAAGAATCACTTCACGCTTAAGCTGAGAATCCCTTAGGTGACAATAATGGCCATTTTTATTAGTAATTATAGTAGCATCCTTAGTAGAAGTTAATGTCACATGTCCAATGCCTCTATATTCCTCAGAATCTCTTCCATCATTCTCAATACACACGAACCATTTAAAATTTGAACTTTTTTTCTACTTGATGTATGAAAAGACACATAGGAAAATCATTAAAAAGGCTTTCTTCTCAAATGTAAAAAATCTTCTTTTTTTAACCCATGCAAATTTATTATTACCAGTACCATCTTCTTCACTCCTAGCCATCTATCCTTCATGGCATTATCCTTTCTACCAACTCAACAGCATGATAAAAGTTTTAAAATATATCTCTAGCTAGGATTCATCATTCTTTATTTCTTGACTCACTAGATCTCTTACCAAATTTGGCAAGGCATTAAATTCCATCCAACATCTTAGTCCTTTCACTTTTAGGCCTAATATCACTATACCGTTTACCACACTATTTCCCTCTTGAAATATATGATTCAAATTGAACCTATTAAAATTAGCTAATAGGTGTTTAATGTCTTCTATCACACATTTTATGGCTCATCCTTCTCTCATATTACCTTTAACATTTTCTATGATGATTTTAGAATCACCTTCAATTTCCACATTTCTCCATCCTATGCTCATTACTAATTTCAAACCCTAATATGGAGCCATCACCTCTACAATATTGTTAGATACTTCCTCTAGTTGTTTAGAATATACCAACAACATCTTTCCCTTGATATCTTTGACCATTCCTCCTCACACTAAGCCTTCCTTTCTGGGAGCACCATTAAAATTAAGATTAACCCAATTCACAAGTAGAGGTTCCCATCTAGTCCTTCTCCTAGCCAAAAATTTGGAGATATCAATCTTTTTTATCCCCTCCTCCTATTTCCAGCCCTTGGCCACTCTAACCTCTACCACTCCCAGGGGAATGTTTGTTTTCTCCACTTACTGGAACTCATATTCTCAACCATAAGTTTATATATCTTTTCCAACATACTTCCTCCTCTATGTCTTCATTCCTAAACACCTTGGTATTTCTCTCCTTCTAAATACCCCAATAGACATGGGGTGGGGACAACCAACCACAACTTGACAAGGAGGGAGTGAGTAAATGACCCTTGTTAATTTTCCAAAAATTGCACCAGATCCTTCTTAAACACCCAGTTCACCTCTAGCTTCTCTAAAAGCCTCCCCCAAACATTAGAAGCATATAAGATGTTATGATTGTTGTAGAAATGGACATTAGTAATAAACCTCTATAAACAATATGATTAGAACCCTAACCATGGTAGTATTGAAAAAAAATGCATTCTCCCTGAAATTGAAGTCAATATGAGATTTAATGAAAATATGGGAGATTTTAATTTAGACTATCAATTACGAAGGATTCTCTTTTATGCCTATCTAGAGGAAATGAATATAAACTTAAACCATGTTGTTAATAATAGTTCTCTAATGGAGTATAGAGATCAAAAGGTGATTCGTTAATTTAGGGACTTCATAGATTGAGCAAGTGTACCGTATATGGGTTGTATCAGATAACTATGGTTTCGTGACTTACAAAAATTGTTGGTCGTGTACAAATTGAAAATATGGTTTAGAATGTTTCAATGAGATGCAAATGGTGGTTGTGAAGTTAGAGTTAATTCTCAATATGAATAGACAAAAATATATGAGTAAAGTATGTTTATCTATATAGTGAACATTGTCTCAAATTTAACACTAAAATTGAATTTATGTTTTATCTTAGAATTGTGATACTTAATATAACAATACTTACGAAATATTTTCTGAGTATATTCTATGTTCGCCTAACATAGTTTAAACTATTTATATTCCATCTTTCTCATCTTCAAGCTTTAATGTAGAAAAAATATTTTTATGTAATATTCAATTGTTGACAATGATAGAATAGTATCAAATATTATCTTAAATTTTTGCACATTAGTGACATTAGTAATTGTAGATATTCTAAATAAGTAACCAAATAGTCAAATTAGAAAAATGTAACTTGCTTTTCACCAATAGTTAGCTAAAACCCTTTTTAACAACATAAAAACTAAGTCTAAATTGTATTTAATATTGTACAACTATTTTATTGCATTCATATTTGTTATATAATTTAAATCTCTCATGATATCTTAAAATGGTTAAATAGCTGATATAATCACCTTTATTGATAATAATGCAACAATGTATAATTTATAGTATTGTAATTAGTGGATAGTCCAAGTAGGTACCTATTGTTTATTTTTTATTAAGTCTATTAAATTTTACTAAGTCTATGATTTAGAGTTTAGTGAGAGAAGAAAAAGTGAGAAATAGAGAGGTAGAGAGGGAGGAGAAATAGATAGTTTTAGATATTGGTGAAGAAAGCATAAGATATAGAAGTGGTGAGTAACTTATGGTAGGAGCTCACCAATGTAATAAAAATGATCTTAATATTTATTTTCTCTATTATTTCTTTCTACATTGAACTCTGATTTCTATGCTTTTCAATCATTACTAAAAATTGACAATCACCAAACTTTCCATATCCGCAACACAATAACATTATCTAATATATATATATATATTATATATATATATATATATGTATGTATATATATATATGTGTGTGTATATATATATATATATATATGTGTGTGTGTGTGTATATATATATATATATATATATATAACTATTGGCCTAATCCTATTACGAGTTAATAATTATTAATAGTTTTATAGAAATGTATACCATCACTCTATAAGATTCAATAAATTTTCAAACTATAATATAAAGTTTAAAAGTGACATATGTGTACACACACATTATGTGTGTCTATGTGTGGATATATATAATGTATATATATATATATATATACATATATATATATATATATATGTATATATATATATATATATGTATATATATATATATATATACATATGTATATACATATATATGTATGTACATATATATATATATATATATATATATATATATATATATATATATATATATAATAATGTATATATTTGTGTGTATGTGTATGTATGTGTGTGTGTGTGTGTACACACACACACACACACACACTTCAAATTGGTACCCTATATTACAATATTTACAACAAAAGCATGCCCTTAGTCTTATATGTGTAGTCCATTAAGTTGTATTCTAAGCATACCAATATTTTTTCCCCCAAATCTTATATTGGTGTCATTTGTTTTAATTAAAAAACTAAAACAAAGACACAAAACCATTTTGTATTTAGTTGTTATCTATGCAATAAATAACTATTGAATATCTAAAATTTAAAATCATTTGTTTTTTTACTCCATTTTCTACAAGGAATGAAATCCAAGTCCTCTCTTATTTCAAACAACTGAATAGAAATTTCCCTTTTTTCACTATTTTCCATTTAAGGATTTATATAACAACAACCAATAGAACTATTTCTTGGCATATAAGAAATCTCTAAATTGTAGGCAAGTGAGCCAATTCAGAAGCATCAAAAAATAAATATTCCCAAGTTGAAGAGAGATTCCTAAGGTGAAGGGAGTGCATAAGGCAAAGCAAATGCTCTGAGGTAAAGAAAGATTACCGAGGTGAAGGAAGATTCTCGAGGTAAAGGGAGTGTCTTGAGATGAAGGGAATGTCACTAAAGAAGTCCACATCACCAAAGGCATATGTATCACTGAAAGCACCCATGTCACTGAAGGCATCCAAACCATTGAAGAAGTCTAAGTAACTGAAGACATCTAATACTAGAAGGAATGACCATTGGATAAATGATTGACCATTGGATGGATGAGCTCCAAGGGTGTTGGTAGCCAATTTGTTCCATGACAGTTAATGCACCACATTCCATAACAAATTATAGAGTGTATAAATGTCTGCATGATTTGATAGGAATGGAATAGGCTAAAATGGAAAAAGTCAAGTTGCTTGTAAAGATAATTTGAGCATATGAGCCTGTGCCAGAAACTAGATTTTATTGTATGTAAATTCTTTACTGTAGTACAAAGTTGCTTAGGGATTTTTAGGTGGTGGGTTTCTTTCCAAAATGGTTTCCCACATTAAAATTGGTCTCTTGTGTTTATTTTTTGTCCATCATATTTTCAATGTTCTTATTTTTCTTGTGAAGCATCTCACTTTTAATGAAGTGGCTTCAAAATTTTATTTTGTATTTACCCTATAAATTGGCATAAGGATGGCATTTTTCACACGTAGCTTTCCTAACAATTGGCATCAGAGCCTAGCTTATACTTATCAAGTAGGGTTTTTTTTGGTGTTAATTTGGTTTAAATGGGAGTTTACAAAGTGTTCATCCATAAATAAAATTAAGATGGTGGTTACAGGGAGAATAGAGATTGAAAATTTTAATGGCAAAAACTTTGAGTTATGGAAACTTAAAGTTGAAGATATATTGGTTGACCATGATCGGAGGATTATTGTGCTCGGTAACAAGCCTTCATGATTGAAGCAAGAAGAGTGAGATCTAGTAGATCGAAAGGCTAGAGGACTGATAAGGCTATGTCTTGTGGATTCTATTCTATTGAACATTAATGTGGAGAAAATTGTCCATTCCTTGTAGAAGAGGTTGGGAGATATTTCTTAGGAAATATCCTTCATAAAAAAGATCTTCCTAAGAAATAAGTTGTCCTCTTTAAACATGGATGGAATAACAACTATCCTAGATCATTTAAATACTTTCATATTGTGATTACACAACTCACATCTATTGGTGTGTTCATTAGTGAAGAATAGCATTGCATGCTATTGTTGTGCTTCTTGCCTAATTTGTCGGATCATCTTGTGATGGTTATTGGAAGTACTACCACCGAGTATAAAATGGTTGAAGTGGTTGTTGCACTTATGTTAGAGGAGATGCAAAGGAGATCTTCTAAGGTGGCTAAGGAGGTTCTCATTGTTTGAGACCAAGTGAAGGGCAAAAGCAAGAAGGACATGAAGCCTTAATATTTTGGAAAGAAGTCTAAAGAAAAGTGTTGGAATTGCAAGTAATCTAGTCATATCCAAAAGGATTTTAAAGAAAGGAAGAAGAAGAAAATGAAGAGTTCTTCTGATTCTGAGTCTTCTTAGAGTAATGGTGAACTTGCTAGTAGTGCTTCTTTAGCTAGTCAGCCATCTAATGATGACTAGTCAAAGTAATTTAATCTTTATGTAGAAGATGTATATCATAGCGTAATGTGTGACTTGGCACCACTATTGATAGAGGGCCACACCACTCTAACAACTCACAACCAAGAATGCAACAATATGGAGACCAAGAGAAATATAAAAATGCCCCACAAGCAATTTTATTATACTAGAAAATCCTTACAACACCCATAAGATGATATGATAGATATGACTTCTTCAAAAAGAAGTTTACAAATTCTTCAACATAAGAGAAATCCCAAATAAGAGTCTTCACACCAAGAGCTTCACCAAAAATTTCTACTTGAAGAGCTAAACCTTTAGAGATTTCACACCTTGAAGTCTTCACACCTTCTAGCTTCTACTTCTCAAACTTGTTTAGAAATGCTCATATGCCTTGCTTAAATAGGCACTTACCACCCAATGCATGACTTATCCACAACCTTCTAGAATTCCACCTACACAATATCCACAATCTTCTAAAACTTCCATAACCTTCTAGAATTACAACTAAGCAACACCATGTGGTCCAATTAGAAAATTACATTTCCTTTATGGATCACAACAAATATTAAATGCAAGATTTAAGAAACATTCCACAAGCTTCTAAGATGCCACCTACACACCTCGATTAATGTAATGACAACTATTTTTCTTATTTTTCTATTTATGCCACCTATGCACCTCAAAAATAAAAATCCTCTTTTCCTTTCTTTTCTCCTTTTTATTTTTTTATTATTTCTCCTCTAATTTTTGTCACTTTCTCTCTCCTCCAATTTTTGTTTTATTTTTTTTTGTAATAAATTCAACATGTCTCCCCTTTATTTTGGATGCAAGATGCTCCTGCATCAACTGTATGGTGGGAATTGTTGGCAAAGACATAGATTCCACGTGTAACTTGATACCACAAATTAGTGGGAGTTGTTGGTAGTGATGTAGCAAAACTCTTCATAGGTATTACAAGTGTCCAAGGCATGAGATTCTAATGTTGCATTAGGATCTTTTTACATTTGCTAGAGTACTATTTGGAGATGTTAATATTCATGTGACTCAAGATGCTAACATCTTGAGGGCTCGATAGAGTCTTTGTTAAAAGTATGGATTATTTTTTCATTTAACATGTTATGATATGTTTAAATGGAGCATGTAATCACTCTGGTTGACATGTTAAATAGACCATGTTATCATGTTTATGACCCCAATGCCATGGTTTGAACTTTTAAATATTGATCTTATTTTAAGTTTGTTTGTATTGAGCATATCGATCATTTACTTGATACCTCATGATATTGCAATGTTGTATTTGGAGTTGGCATGGATTGATCAATTACATGTGCTCATGAATACCTAGAGACCATGGTGATGTTATTTAATAGATTCATATCAGACCAACATTACCTATACAATGGGAGCTTCTCAACGTATATGTGGCAGATTGGCTTCGAGGTTTGAGACTATAGCTATAGGTTGTATATGTTGTTTCATTTGAATTCATGTCGTATACCTTGGAGCTATCAAAGTGAGAAAAAATAAGTTTGAATGGCACTTGTTGTCATGTTATGTACTTCTTAACATATGAGTACATCCTCATCAAGTGGGAGATTATTATCAATGATTTGAACTATACAATGCTCATGGTATGGTGAGAAAACTTTGGTTGCACCATACAATGAAAGAAGATTCCCAAGGTAAAGGGAATGTCCTATGGTAAAGAAAGATCCTTGAGGTGAAGGAAGATTCCCATGGCAAAGGTAGTGTCCTAAGGTGAAGGGAATGTCCCCATGTGAAGAAATATTATCAAGGCGAAGAGAGATTTTGGAGGAAAGGGAGTGTTTTGAGGCAAAGGGAATGTCCTAAGGTAAAGAAAGATTCCTAAGGTGAAGGAAGAGTTGTGAGGTGAAGGAATTGTCCTAAGACAAAGGGAATGTCACCAAAGGCATCAGCATCATCGAAGCCATCCACATCATTGAAGGCATCTGAGTGACTGGAGGCATCTAAGTAACCGAAGACATTTGATACCTATAGAAGTGACTGTCAAATGGATGATTGATCATTGGATGGATGAGTTCAAAGGCTACTAATAATTGATTTCTTTAGTGGTAGTTAATGCACGAGAATCCATAAAGAATTGTAGAGTGTGCAAATGTCTATGAGCTTTTTAAGGAATGGAATGGGCTGAAATGGTGAAATTCTGGTTGATTGTAAAGGGAATATGAGCCTATGAGCCTATGCCAAAAACCAATTTTTATTGTATGTAAATTGTTTAATGTAATACAAAGTTGCTCAAGGGTTTTTTGGTGCTAGATTTTTTCCCAAAAACGTTTTCCACATTAAAACTGGTCTCTTGTGTTTATCTTGTATCCATTGTATTTTCAATGTTCATGTTTTTCCTATGCAACATCTCAATTTTGATGAAATGGATTTAAAATCTTTCTTATTTCCCTTGTAAATTGACATGAAGAAGACATTTTTTGCATGTAGCTTCCCTAACAACAACCACATCTATGCTATACCATTCTCTAATGTGTGTCCATTTCAAAAAAAGCAACGATCATGCTAGCAGACATTGTGGAGTCTCAAAATGACATTAGGTTGAAAGCTTGTAAACTTTTACCATGAAATGGTAAAGTAATTTGTGTATATTTTTGGCATTGTGATTTCTTACTAGATGCATGTGAAGAACTAGAGTCTTAATATAGTTGATAGCTTTTATTTCGGCATAAGTGCATGAGATTGTTGATAGCTTTCGTTTCTATTTTTAATATTCAAGACTATTTATTTCAGAAAGTGAAGGTAGTTTTGGTTAGAAAATCTCGACGTGTATCTTTAGTAATCTAATTTTAGTTTGTAGATATCATGCAGTTTGTTCAAGGCTATTGTATAAAGTTATTTGTCTTCATTTATCTAAATTAACTGATCCTTGATCTATCATCAAGAAGCCCTTACAATGTGCTGGTTAAGCCCAACGAGTCTCTTCTTCCATACGACTGAAACTAAACTACATGGTTTCCCTTGAAGATCAATAGTTTGATTGCTAGTTTATTTATTTGTTTAAAAAGTAGCAATTGTCATGTGGGATTCTGTTGTTGGTGAACATTGACTATGAAAACAAAAGCTTATTTATTTGAGTAGTTGTAGATGGTCCTGCCTGGAATTGTGCTAGGTCAACATTAACTGTGAAACGTACCAGCCACCGTTCTGTTCGTTGCGTATTCATAACAATTGTCTATTTGGTGAACATGGACTGTAAACCGCAGAAGCTACCAGTCGATGCGTCGTAACTAACATAACTATTATTTCGTCGTGCAAATTGGCTTTGAAGTTGTTAGTCTGTAGATTCTAAGAATAAAGACGTCAAAACAGGCACATAATAGAATTTGGTGCACATTAATATATGGATAACCTTCGGTACCAGTATATATTTATTTATTGAATGGAGAAGAGTTCTCATTATATTAATCACGACAAGACTTGAGAAGGACGCCATGGGAGACTTCAAAAGAGATGATTTATAGATTCGGTTGCCCCCGCCCCTCTACAATGCCACGAGGGATTCCTTTTATCGCTACGTCTCCACTCATCTGCATGTTTAGTAAACAATTGTTTTCCTATTGATGATTTTTGTGGTGCAATATATTATGTCTCATAGATAATCTTAATGTTCAAAGGGAAAACCATTAGTAACAAGGGTAACACTCTTCCAACAATAATTGAACAATGCAAACATTTCACTAATCTATAATATTTCTATATTTAACAATAATAACTGCTTAACCTATTATAAATATATATCCAATTTATAGATGCCACACTCCTCTAAAATACTTTGATACTTGCCTTTGGATTGGTACTCCTGAATAAGTAGATGGATGCATTTTTTTCAAAATGACTCTACAACATTTTAGGGGGATTAATTCTCATATAATCCACTCAAAACTAATATAATTGTGGATAAATCTATTTAGCTTGTCTTTACCACCAATTCATATACTTAGTCACATCCAGTGTAATTTCTCATCAAATTTAGGGGCATCTAAATCAGGCTGCTAGCCTTTAAACCATTGGTTCATAAAACTAACGTAATTTTAACATCCAAATCAATCTGAAGGAGTAATATTTTAGGAAAAAGAAATGTGGCAACACCTCAATTAATTCCCAATAGTGGATACGAGGTGACAATGAATGGGACTCTCGACTCTAAATTAGTATATATGCTTCCATTTATTAAGAAAGTAGCTATCCCATTATGTGAAAGTGTAATTGAAGTATCTATTTCTAGCTCATAACACCAACCAAGTGTATATAGTTGTCTTCCCAAATATCCATGGAATACTACTATAAGGAAGCTAAGGTGCACAGAATCGCTACCTACACTCTTTGAGGAGATGATTATGAAAATTCAACAAACTATTGCAGAGATCCAAGAAATATATAATAACTTAATCAAAATAAGAATAAACTCATAACACAATGATTACTGTGGGGAAAACCTTCCAAGAGAAAAATCCCACCCTCCAAGATCTACACAATGTATTCTCAAATCTAGAAGATTACAATATACATGCAATGCAAGTTCTTAGACGAGTGCATCACCACAACTTAAACTCAGACTCAGACTCAGAGAGACTCCTTCTAGCACCAATCTTGCAAAATAAACTTGATTTCAATTCAAACAACTCTCCAAACCCTCCTTTTATAGTGATTTGCCACTTGAAAACCATTTATGGTTTTACAAAACCATGGGCCTAAACCATGGGTAGAACAATCATGCCATATGTTACCCACTTGTAATTTGTAGCTCCAAGAATATCATTTTCATCCATAATTTTTTCCTCTAGCTTAGACCCCCATAAAATTCATATAATGAGTTGTTTACACTCTAAAAATAACCCTTCTACATTGTTCTAGAGACTAGATACATTTTTAATAACTCATACACACTTTCCAATTCATAAACATATGAAAAACTACCACAAACAAATTCCAAAATTTTTTAGAAAATTTCTAGAATATTGTGTAATAATCTTGCAAGGTTGAGACATAATTCTCATCATTCTCCCACTTGTCAAACACTTCGCAAGAGTCGGAGGATCCAAAGTGTCATGGACTTTAATTGCTAGAGGCCAAGAGGGCCATAAACTATTGACACCATCTCAAATTCTCTATGCTCACAAGCTTAGTTAATGCATCAGCAACATTCACCAAATTCTCTACCTTCTCCAACTTCACCTTGCTATCCTTGACCATATCTCTCACAAAATGATATTTTATATCAATTTGCTTAGACATGACATGAAATGTCATGTTCTTTGCTAGATGAATTGTACTTTGACTATCACTATAAATTGTCACTACACCCTATTTGAACTCTATATTTGAACATAATATCTTAAGCTAGATGGCTTCCTTGCAGGTATGAGTAGCTGCCATATATTCTGCCTCAGTAGTGGAAAAAGTGACCACAACTTGTTGCTTTTTCATCCAACTGATTGCACCACCAAATAATGTAAACACATATGCATGGGTGGATCTTCTACTATCAACATCACTAGTCCAATCTAAATCCACATAGACTTGAATATCCAAGGAATGCTCATATCCTATTCCATGAAAACATATAGAGTACTTTGAGGTACCTCGGAAGTATCTACAAACTTTTTTTACTGCATCCCAATGCGCTCTTCCAAGATTAGGAATATTATGAACATACTTATTGTGGCCTACCCAAAGCTTTATGTTTTGTCTATCTCTTATAATATCCATTCCTAGAATGTGCCTTGCTACACCAAGATCTATAATTTCAAACTTTGCTAAGAGCTGAGATTTTAATTATATAATTAGACCTTTTCCTTTGCCAATAAACAACATGTAATCAACATATAAGGTAATAACCAGGAAATACTCACCATCAAAGTTGTAGTATATAAACTAATCAGATTTGGGTCGCACAAATCTCAAACTCTATATATATATATATATATATATATATATATATATATATATATATATATATATATATATATATATGAAACTTCTGGTACCACATCCTAGGACTTTGTTTTAGATCATACCAAAAAAAATTCAATTTATAGATCAAATGACTTTTACCTTTCATCACAAAGTACTCTAGCTGTGTCATATAAATTTCTTCCTCCAAATATCGATGAAGGAAAGTTATCTTCACATCCATCTGCTCAACTTCTAGATCATAAGCTATTGCAATAGAAATTAAAAATTGAATGGATGTCATTTTTGCTACAGGAGAAATTTTTTCACCATAATCAATTCCTACAACTTGAGAGTAACCCTTTTCAACCAAACATGCTTTATACTTCTCAATACTTCCATCCAAACCAATCTTCCTTTTGAACACCCATTTACAACCAATAGGCTTCCATCCTTTAGGAAATGGTACAAGGCCCCATATGTCATTCCTCTTGAGAGCGAGCATCTCTTCTTCCATGGCTATCTTCCAAGACTCTAAATCAATTATACTAGGAGTCTCTTCTACATATTTTGATTCATCAATATTAGCATTCAAAGTAAATATACACCTCCAATCATCAAGAAAATAACCATATCTTTCTTGTGCTTTCATCTATTTACTAGACCTTCAAAATAAGATGTGGTTTAGGTTTAGGTTCAGGTTCATGATCAGATTCTCCCTCTTCCTCTGATATTTTAGAACTCATAGAGCTCTCTTCAACAACTTGTCTTTCTAAGGGCCTTGATTCAACTTTCTTAGGTGTAGTAGGAAGTTGAATCACATCTTTCTTTTCTTTTATCTGTTATGGCTGCACTATAGTAAAAGAAGGCTCAATTTCTCTAAAAATAACATTTTTGGAGTAAAATAACTTTTGTGCAAGAGGATTCCAAGTCTTGTATCATTTCACACTGGAATGTCCCCTTTGTGATTTTATATGATATTTAAAGTCTCTAATCAGATTTTTAAAATCAAACAACCAATATTTCAAAGATCCACCAATTTCTCAAATAAATCCAAATCGAGTATGCCCGAAATAGTGCCAAAAATTTCATAGCTTCACATATTATTAACAAATTTGAAAGTGGATATTTTTACAAAAATTTCACCAGCATAATAGCCTACAAAATTACATTTCCAGATCTATATAGAGTTTACAAAACAGCTCCCAAATGGAGGACAAAAACAATGCTCATTGGGCTCCTGAAAATAAAACCAAATGGTCGGAAAACATCACAAAAACACTATTAATTTATCATATAAGTATAATCATGACCCAATACATATATTTAAATCTATTTTAACATATGAATATCTAAAATATAGTAGCAATCCAAATTGATATGAAATAATCAACTGGAAACACCAAACTCTTACAAAAAACACACTCGAAAACTCACAAATTTGCATTATTCAGCACAAGGGAAAACTCTGCATAAGCTTGCACATGGAATGGCTTTAAACTCCCATCCTTAACCTTATTGGAAACTTAAAGACTCCCGTCCTTAGGTCTCCTTCTCCACAGGTTTTGCAGCCTCTGAACAACAACAAAGTAATGAGCAAAATCAAGTTATGGAATGAGCCCAAAATGCCTCCAAATCCCTTAAAACAGGGCATAACCCTAAGTCACATCCAAGAGGGGTTAATAAAACATATTTTAGTAATAATTTTTTATTTATTAGTCCATTACTTTCCAAAGATTAGCCCCTTTTTTCTGAAACTTCACCTTTTTGTGCCTGCCTGCCTTAGCAAAGATTATTATTTTAATTATTTGAAAAGGGGACATGACAAGTCCTCCCCTCCCAAATATTGCTTGTCCTCAAGAAATGAAGGTTGGAATGCTCAAGAATATGTGCTCCTTCCCAAGTTGCATCCTCCAGTGGTAACCCTTTCCATTTGACCAAATGCTCTATGATGCTACTATTTCTCAATCTTTTCTCTCTTGTATCCAAAATCTCTTTTGGTATCAAAACTAATTTTCCTTCATCATCAAGAGGTGGTAATTTTGTAGATGCTATGGTTTCTAGCCTAGAACTTTCTTTAGGCAAGATACATGGAAACTATTATGTATTTTTTTGTTTGGTGGGAGCTCCAATTTATAAGCTACCTCTCCTACCTTCTTGGTGATCTTATAAGGCCCATAGAACCTTGGCTTGAGTTTCTCTACCCCACTCTTCTTCAAGGTGCTTTTCTTATATGGCTGCAACCTGACAAATACCAAATCTCCCCCCTCAAAAGATCTTTCGATCCATTTCCTATCAGCATACAACTTTTGTTGGTTCTGTGCATGTTGTAGATTATCCTTGAGGGACCTTATTATGTCTTGGCTTTGCTTCATGAAATCACTTGCTGTAGGTACTCGGTTATCTGAAAGTACTAGATCAACAAAGGAAAGGGCATCATAACCATAAAGAGCATGAAAAGGAGGCATACCAATAGACATGTGATGAGATGTATTGTAACAATACTCTCCTAGGTGCAACTATTTCACTCAAGCATGTTGTTGATTTGAAACATAGTTCCTCAAATATTCCTCTATCCATTTATTAACTATCTCTGTTTGTCCATTTGTTTGACGGTGATAGCTAGTACTGGGAGTGAGTTCAGTTCCTACCAAATGAAAGAGCTCCTTCCAAAAAGAGCTGAAGAATCTACTATCCTGGTCACTGACAATGTTTCTAGGCAAGCCATGTAATCTAAAATTTTCCTTGAAGAATAATTTGGCCACTCATGATGCCTTGAAATCAGATGTGATAGGAAAAAAATGTGCATACTTAGTTAATCTATCTACCACCACATATATGCAATCCTTACCTTGAACCTTAGGCAACCTAGTGATGAAGTCCATGGAAATACTTTCCCATTTTTGTTCAGGAATAGGAAGTGTTTGCAACAACCTTGCAGGAAAATTTTGCTCACTCTTGCTTTGTTGGCATACCATACATTCTTTAATGTGTTTAAGGACATCCTCCTTACCACTCTCGAATTTTCTTGTATGTCTTGAAGTATACCTGATGACAGGCCAAAGGTGTGTCATGAAAGGCCCTCAATATCCTCTCCTTAGTTTTTGATCCTAGCACGAAGAAGATCATGTTCTTGTAATAAATCAATTCATCAACAACCTTGTACCTGTTATCATCCACTAACTTATCCAAAATTTTGGTGGCAAAGAAATCTTTAGCATACTCTAAAATTATGGAGACTTTCCAATTAGCAGAGATAGATGTATTCAATACACATTCTTTCCTTTCATGTATTCAACATCAAAATCATAAGCTTGCAATTTGCTTACCCATTTTTGTTGATGATCATTCAAATCCCTTAGGTTCAAGAAGAACCTGAGGCTATTATGGTCTGTCTTTACAATGAATCTCCCACATACCAAATATTGTCTAAACTTATGAAGTGCATGCATGATTGCGAACATTTCCTTATCATATATAGAGTAACCTTTCTCCAATTGATTTAGTTTTCTACTCTCAAAATCTATTGGATGTCCCCTTTGAGTTAGGACAAATGCTATACCTTCTCTAGAAGCATCACATTCAATAACAAAAGGTAAAGAGAAATATGGAATTGCAAGCACAGGGCATGAACTCATTACCTCCTTAAGCTTATCAAATGTTTTTTGTGCCTCTTCTATCCAAACAAAAGCTCCTTTCTTTGTCAAATCAGTCAAGGTGGCAGCAAGCTGAGAAAATCTCTTGAAAAATCTCCTATAGTAGCTACACAATCCAAAGAAACCTCTCAACTGTGTAAGATTAATGGGTGGAGACCAATCCAAAATTGCCTGGATTTTTTGTTGATCAACCTGTACTCTTTTAGAACTTATAATACGTCCCAAATATAGGATCTTTGTCAAACCAAACTCACATTTAGATAGCTTAGCATAGAAGGAGTGCTACTCCAAGATTCCCAAAACAGTGTCTATGTGCTTAAGATGCCCTTCCCATGTTTTACTGTAAATCAAGATATCATAAAAAAATACCAAAACAAATTTTTGAGGATGCTGGTTGAATACCGTATTCATACAAGATTGGAATGTTGCAGGTGCATTAGTGAGGCCAAATGACATAACAAGAAATTCAAAGTGCCCATAGTGACATCTGAAAGCAGTCTTTTCCACATCTTCACTCCTCATTCAGATTTGATGGTACCCTGATCTTAAGTCAATTTTTGAGAAGTATACAGCATAATGTAACTCATCAATGAGTTCATCTATGCATGGTATGGCATACCTATTCTTTATGGTCTTCTTGTTTAGAGCCCTGTAGTCTATACACATTCTCATTGTACCATCCTTTTTCTTGACAAGTACCACAGATGATGCAAATGGACTAGAGCTAGGTCTTATGAATTCCATGTCTAAGAGTTCCTTAATAGTATTTTCAATTTCTTCCTTATAACCTCTTGGATGGCGATATGGGGTTGTTATAACTAGTTTGGCACCTTGTTTTAACTCTATAACATTCTCAAAACCTCTATTTGGTGGTAATCCTAGAGGCAAGTCATTGAAAACTATACTATGCTTATCAAGAATATTTTGAATTCAAAATGGAAATTACCTTGATTCTTTGGAGAGGTTTTTGGATGGATTATGACTCCTGCTACCCATGCTACTTGTTCTCTTCGAAAAGTCCTCTCCATCCTCTTTGTATAGACCACCTTAGGTGCTCCATTCGATAAGCCTCTCAATAAGACTTCTTTCTCATTGGAATGAAATTTAAACTCCATAGTTTGATGGTTCATGTAATAGCCTCCAATAGAGTGCAACCATTGAACACCCATTACAAGAACCATCTCCCCAATGCCAACAACATAGAAGTCATCACATAACTCATAATCTCCTGAGGTCATCTTGAATTGTTTTACCACTCGTGTGCAAGGCATAGTGAATCCATCAACCATAGTAACATTGAATCCCTCAAAATCTTCTGCTTTAAGCCCTCTTTTCATGACAAATCCCTCATCAATAAAATTGTGAGTTGCCCCACTATCAAGAAGAACTATCAACCTTTTCCCTGCTAGTACCCTTCAAATTCGAAATGAATGGTATCTTGGGACTCTTGATAATGCTACTAAATTGCCATCCTTTCTGATTTCTTTTTCTTTCTCTTCTTCTTCCCCCTCCTTAGTGTCATGAAATTCCTCATGCTCATCTGAATCAAATTATGAAGCAACTTCAATATAATGCACTTGACCTTTCCCCAAACATCTGTGTCCTAGAACCCATGGTTCTCTACAAGTGAAACAAAGATTTTTCCTTTGTAATTCACTCCTAGTCTCTTCATCTACCTTCTTTTATGCCACATTTATCACATCTTTTGGTGGTAGTGTTGTAAAAGTTTTTTTCTAAAAATTCCCCTTATGTTGCCAAAGATTTGGGGGTTTTTGATTAGTGACTGGTCTCATAGGCATGCAAGTTTCAAGTTGCAAGCTTCTTTTGATAGCTTCTTGTAAGGTTGAGGGTGAGAAAGCCTTAATCAAACCCTTAACAGAATCTTCCAAACCATCAAGAAAAAGATAAAAAATCCTCTTTTCACTTATATCAGGGACCATAACAACCACTTTTTGAAACTCTTCTATATACTCATTAACTTATTTGGTTTGCTTCAACTTTGACAATTCTTTAAAATACTCTTCATCATCCTTAAGGTCAAATCTATCTATCACTTTTTGACTGAAATCATCAAATGTAGTTACCTGATCATGACCTTGAGTAGTCATTCCATGATACCACCAATCATAGGCTACATCTTCCAAGTGTAGACTTGCAAATTGAACAGCATCACTCTCCTTCATAGAAAAAGTGTGAAGAAGGTCTATAATTTTTGTAGCCATGCTCTAGCTGAAATTTTATTTGTTCCATCAAAAGTAGGTGCTATAAACTTGCTTATTTTATTTTAGAGTTCTCTTCCACTTATGCCATCCTCCCTCCTATGCTCTTTCTTGGGCATCAAAGTGTTCATCATATCCACATATTCTCTAAAAGGAACTGAACTACGAAAATCATCATCTAAGTCATTGTAAGTAGCTATTAATGCAATCAAGTTACCGGTAACCTCTTCCTTGAGATTAAGGGCTAGATTTGGCACTGGTGGCTCATCTGCAGGCAGGAAAGTAGTTTTTGTTGATTTAGAGGGTGTGGGTTTCAGATTTCTTGGCTCCTTTGAAGTGCTCCCTTTCTCATTAATAGATGCAACTTCTTGTAGTTTTCCTGTCAATATTCGCAAAGCCTCTCTAGTTTTTGCCAAACTATCCACTGTTTGCTTCTGAGTATTTTAGATGTCTTGGAAGAATTTCTTTTCCATCTCATCTAGATCAGCCATACTTTTTCTTTCCTTGGATTTTGTAATTTTACTTTCAACTAGATTTTTGATCAAAATTTCTTTATTCTTTTCTCATTGCAAATATCTCTTTTCTCTTTCACTTAGTTGCATGCAAACTTCTACAAACCCTCAGGCTGGCAAGATCATAGGCTCTGATACTACTGGAATGTCCCCTTTGTGATTTTATATGATATTTAAATTCTCTAATCAAATTTTTAAAATCAAACAACCAGTATTTCAAAGATCCACCAATTTCTCAAATAAACCCAAATCAGGTATGCCCGAAATAGTGCCAAAAACTTCATGGCTTCACATATTATTAATAAATCTAAAAGTGAAAAGTTTTACATAAATTTCACCAGAATAATAGCCTACAAAATGAAATTTCTAAGTTTGTATAGAGTTTACAAAATAGCTACCAAACAGAGGACAAACACAATGCTCATCGAGCTCCCAAAAATAACACCAAATAGTCGAGAAACACCACAAAAACACTAATAATCTATCACAGAAGTATAAACAAGACCCAATACATATATTCAAATCTAATTTAACATCTAAATATCTAAAATACAGCAGCAACCCAAACTAATATGAAATACTCAACTGGAAACACCAAACTCTTACAAAAAACACACCCGAAAACTCACAAATTTGCACTGTTTAGCACAAAGGAAAACTCTGCACGAGATTTCAAATGGAATGGCTTTAAACTACTATCCCTAGCCTTCTTGGAAATCTACAAATTCCCATCCTTAGATCTCCTTCTCCACAGGTTTTGCAGCCTCTGAAGAACAACAAAGTAATGAGCAAAATCAAGTTCTGGAGTGAGCCCAAAATGCCTCCAAATCCATTAAAAGAGGGCATAACCCTAAATCATGTCTAAGAGGGGTTAATAAAATATATTTTAATAATAATTTTTTATTTATTAGTCCATTGGTTTCCAAAGATTAGCTCCTTTTTCTGAAACTTCACCTTTTTTGGGCCTGCCTGCCTTAGGAAAGATTATTATTTTAATTATTTGAAAAGGGGACATGACACACACCATAACTATATCCAATGAAGATAAATTTGATATCTTTGTTGTCCAATTTTTTTTGCTTCTCCTTTGGCACATAAGCATATGCCTCACAACCAAAAACTCTTAGATGTCTAAGTGAAGGCTTGTGGCCTGACCATGCTTCTATTGGTATCCTATCAATAAGATTTGATTTAGAAGACCTATTTATTTGGTAGCAGGTAGTGGCTACAACTTCATCCCAAAAATTTTGTTCCTAGCTAGGTCCACTCAGCATACTCCTAGCCTTCTCCATCAATTTCCTATTCATTCTTTCTGCAACTCTATTCTACTATGGTGAATATAGAATTGTCTTCTCTATTTTAATACCACAATCTTTACAAAATGTGTCAAAATCATCAGAGCAATATTCAATTCTATTATCAATTCTCAAATTCTTTATCTTCTTTCCAGTTTTCAACTTAACCATTGCTTTAAATACTTTGAAACAACAAAAAACTTTAGCTTTACTTCTAAGAAAATAAATCCATGTTCTTCTACTAAAATCATAAATGAAATAAACATAATAAAATAATCTACCAATAGAAGGAACATCAACTAGACCAAATATATCCAAATAGATAGATCCAAAATACATGAGGACTTATGAGAACTTTAGTAAAATTGAACATTGTTTTGTTTACCATAGATACAATACTCACATTAATAAAAATCAAGATTATAGTCATTCAAACCATCAACAAGGTTTTTATTCTTTAAAGTTTATAGACCTTTCTCACCTATGTGCCTAAGTTTCTAGTGCCATACATAGTCTTCTCTATAGGTAACTTTGATTCAGTAGATAGAGCACCCTTAAGTACCTAGAAACCATGACCATCTATTGAAAGAGAAACTTTCTCCTTCTCCAACAAAGTAGTCCTCTTCATAATCTTATTAGAAGTACTATTGCACTCAACCGTGCATGCATCAAGCTTGTACAATGTACCTAATCTGCTTCCTCTTGCTATTACCATAACACCTCTCACCATTTTCACACCTACTTCATAAAATTGTACATGAACACTTGCGTCTATTATTTTGCTAATAGATAACAAATTCCTTGCTAGTCTTAGGGTATACAAGATACCATCAAATCTTCTAATTCTACCATTAGAAAATTTCACATTCAAATACTTCCATGACTAACAATATCAAGAACTAAGTTATCACCAAAATACACCTTACCACCATCAGACCTTTTATACTTACTAAACCAATTTCTATTAGGAGTCATTTCAAAAGATGCACTTGAGTCTATTAGCCATGCATTGTCACTTGCATGAGTGGCTAAGGCTATGATGAAAGAATCTACATCTTCCTTCTCAGACTCAGAATCCAAATCTTTCTTCTTCTTCTTTTTCTTTTCCTCTTTGCAATCCTTTCAGAAGTGTCCAAGTTTGCCACAATTCCAATAGATCACCTTGGTCTTACCATGAGATTTTGATCTCCCCTTATTCTTGGACTTATGTTGCTTTTCATTATTTCCTCTTTCTTTTAGTCTTCCTTGAACACTCAAAGCCTCTTTGGCATTCAGAGAGACCTTCCTTCTCATCTCTTCAGAAAGTAGATAACCAACAATGTCCTCCATCTTCAAGACAACTGAAGTACTCCCTATGCCCATGAAAAAGTTGTCCCATGAATCTAGCAACAAACATACAAATATTTGGCACATTTCTTCTTCATCCATCCACACTCTGACTAAGGTCAATTGAGTCAACAACATATTAAAACTTTCTAGATGCTAAAAAATCTGTCCACCTTCTTCCATTCTCAAGGAATACAACTTCTTCCTCAAGAAAATCTTGTTCACAAGTGATTTCACTTGATAGATCTCACTTAGCTTCTTCTAAAGCTTCTTCACAGTAGCTTCTTCATGGATATTAATTAGTATAGAGTCTACAAGATACAATCTTATGAGACATTTACCTTTTCTATCTATCACATCATATTGTGTGGCCAAAGTTAGATTTGTGGACATCAACTTCTTTTCATTGACTGCATCCCATAGATCCTTGAACAATCAATAGATCATCCATCTTCAGCTTTCACATTTCAAAGTTGGTGCCATAAAACTTCTTTATATCAATCCTCTTTAATGTTATTTCCATCTTTGCAATCCTACAACATAGAAACAAAACCTCTGCACAAGCTCTGACTCAAACCTTGATTAGCTTATAGAATCTTATACTCAACAGATAGAACCAAAATTAGCCAAGCTCTGATACCACTTGTAAGGAAGCTAA
Source organism: Cupressus sempervirens (assembly GCA_028749045.1). Classification (NCBI taxonomy): domain Eukaryota; kingdom Viridiplantae; phylum Streptophyta; class Pinopsida; order Cupressales; family Cupressaceae; genus Cupressus; species Cupressus sempervirens. Next base: position 175,459,859 of record CM053793.1, read on the forward strand.
GGTCATGGAATCACTACCTACACTAATCTTTGAGGGGACGATTATGCAAATTCAACTAACTATTGAAAAGATCACAAGAACTAAATAATGACTTAATCAAAATAATAATGAGCTCATAACATAATAATTACCATGTGGAAACCCTTTTGAGAGAAAATACCCACCCTCCAAAACCCGCACAATGTATTCTAAAATCTGGAAGATTACAATACACTTGTAATGCAAGTTCTTACAAGAGCGCATCACCACAACTCAAACTTGGACTTGGACATAGAGAGACTCCTTTTGGTACTAGCCTTGCAAACTGAACTCGATGAATGAAACACCTCCCAAAGGCCTCCTTTTATAGTGATTTGCTAGTTGGAAACCATTTGTGATTTTACAAAACCATTGGCCAAAACCATGCCACATGCTACCCACTTGTAATTTGTAACTCCAAGAATACCATTTTCATTCATAATTTTTTCTCTACATTAGACCCCTAGAAAATTCATATAATGAGTTGTTTACACTCTAAAAATAGTCCTTCTACATTGTTCTAGAGACTAAACACATTTTTAACAGCTCATATACACTTTTTCCAACTCAAAAACATGTGGAAAACTACCACAAACAAATTCTAGTGTTTTCTAAAAAAAATCTAGAATTTTTTGGGAAAAGTTTTCAAGGTTGAGACATAACTCTCAACAACTATTGGATACATCAGGTTTGTGGGGAGAGTTGTCAATGTCAGTTGACAACCACAAAGCACATGACATTAATCCCCTTGGCATTTTTTAAACTAAGACATATCGTCTCCTATATAGTTTAGTATTCCTCTAAACTACTCAAAGGATTGAAAATCATAAATGAATTATTTTTTTTATTGAGCTCAGAACTGCATGGCTACTATAAACTTTGGTATGAAAATACAATAATGCATGCGAGGCTTAGATTTAGATCTTTTGGAGATAATATGGGTAAATGTGATGCTAAATTATTAGTTTTGTTTGTTATAGTCATAAGACATTTGCATAGCCATTTCAATATTTTCTAAGGTTTAGAGTTTAATTGAATAGATGAAAGATACTAGTGTGAATTAGTGGTAATTTTGAAAGGAAAATCAAATACACTAGCTTTTAATGTTGCTTGTAGATATCAAAATGATTAAAATGAACAGGTTTATCTTGTCTATTTTAATGGTTCTATACTAATAAAAAATACTATGTTCTCTTATGGGTATCTGTAGGATCATGGTGTGCCAAAAAGTGGCGATCTAAAAAATCTATAGTTCTGAAATATCTTAAATCATTTCAAAATCTATTTCAACTTTTTTCCCACCCACCCTGATACTAAATGAAAATATTTAATATCTTTATAGGGTCTACTATATCTTTTGATAACAAACCTATATGGTCAAGTTTAAAAAATCCTAAAAATCTACTTTTGGACTATTTTTATGTGGATTTTACTTCAAACTTGTAGCTGACAACTTTTTTTTCACCAAAATTTGATGAAATGAAAAGGGTTTCTTAAGAATGTTCTTATCTTTCCATAATGTAGGTTTGTCAAAATTATGATTTTAGTATGTAATTATTACTTATTTTCTAATGGAGTTACATATAAAGTGTTGACTAACACATTACTTGAAAAATAGCTACAATTTTCAAATGGCACAACATTTTTTAAATCCAAAAGATGCATCACATTGTATGTTTCTTCTACTATAAGGGAAAAAAATGAAAATTTGAATTTTGCAGAGTTTTGAACTAGTTAAGATGGTTAGACATGAGAGTTTTTTATTCTAAAAATACAAAAATAAAAAATTAATTATTATTATTTTATTTAAAATTAAAATAGCTAAATATATGTGTCACATCTAGGCATGAGTCTACTACTTATATTTAGAATATTATTAAAAAATATTATCATTTGATTTTAATTAAGGTGGTCAGACATATGTCTACTTTTTATTTTTGTTTTGAAATTTTTGTAATATTGCATTAAAATTCAAAAGTTTGACCAATCAATTTTTATTTTCTTGAGATAAGTCCTAGTAGTTTAGAAACTAGATTCAATTTTCTAGAGATTCCTTTCTCTCAAATTTTTGATATAAAGTTAATAACAAGTAGAAAATTGCACCTCAAGTTGACATAACCATGATTTTTTTGACTTTTAATTGCCACTTAAGAGTATAGTTTGGTTGACCATGATCCTGCACATACCCTTAGAGATGTTAATATTTTCCTTTGCATGATTTATGACTTACATTGTGCAATAAATTTACCACCATGATAAGGAAGAAGAAAAACTATTGAAAAGAGTAAAGAAAAAACTAAGTTATTGTAATATTAAATATCGATAAAAAAGAATAATGTATTTTATTTGAATTGCACGAAAAAAGTTAGATAAATTATTTTTTGTGGCTTCACTTTTGTTAATGCAAGTTAGAGGGTTGTGACTGTAAAACAATTTTTTTTTTTTTGTAAAACACTTTAGAAGTAGGCAAATTTGCAGCCCTTGTGAGCCGAATACATAAGGAAAAAAACTATTATGAAGAAAAATGTAAATAATGACATAGAAGCCATGTAAAGATCCTCAAAATAGATTCGAGACTAGTTCAAAATAGATGACAAATAAAACATAGATTATACTATATAGAGCTTCTTCCCTCATGTCCAATGATACCACAAAATAAGATTTCATACTTCATATGCAGTTGTTTTTGCAATGGAAAGAAAAATATACTTACTCTCTTCTTTTGCCTTAAACAACCTTTTTTAGCAAAAACTTCAATTAATATTTATAATACCTCTAAATTTTCTCCACCATTTTTTTGGCAAAGAGGGAATATGAGGATTTTTCAATCCAATTATCTTTTGTGAACTATTTCTTAACATCAGATATTAAAATATAATTTGAACACAATTAACTTAGCTGTAGAAATACAAAACAAATAACATGAACACATATGACACCAGGATTTAATGTAAAAATCCAATTTTGAAAAAACCACCAATCGCAACTAATTATTTTTTTTCACTCTTCTGAAGTGAGCCCTAGTAGGAGCCAACCCTATTAAAGGTTACAAAACACACTGTTAGGTGTGATCTTGTTTAAAAACTTAATCACCCTATTAGGAGTGACCTTGTTAGAGGTCTTTAGACACTTCAATCTAGAAATGCCACCTTGTTAGAGGATTTGGCAAATAGTTGTTAAGATAAATCTATTAAACGATTCAATACACTTGATGAGCCCAGTTTATGGATATTTAGTTTATGGCTTTCAGGTTTAAGACTTGGTATTTTATGAGTTTTATAGTTTAAGATTATGTGATTATGTATGATGAAATTTGGTATTCTTTCCATTCTCCATTAATGGGGTAGCATTCCTCTAGCCATGTGATGAGGATAATGCTAAAGTAGAAAAACCTATTATGAATCTTTATCTTGGGTATATGTAGCATGTGCTAATCTCTTGTAGAAAAGGATAAGTCAATGGGAAATGAAGAATCAACATTGAAGTGACATCATCAAGATAACAAACTACTTTCAAAGATTAATAATGGCTCCATTACTTCTAGTCAATGGTGGTTGTTGTTGTAGACTGAGTCAATTCATTCAATGGTTATTTTGGAAGAAATACAATAGTCATGTGTTTCTATATTTCTATGTATATGAATGTGTTTTACCCTTGCATTAAATGTTGATTTTTCTCTTAGAACTAAAAGGTGTATGTTTGAATAGAAAGATCCTAGTTCTTAGCAGTTGTGTTTTTTAGTTGTTTGTAAATAAGCTAGAGTTCTTGATTCCAGAAGCTAGATGTTTAGGAAATACTTTTTGTAATCAACCAATATTGAACACAACATTTTTATCTTTATCTTGTACTTATGTTTTCATGAATGAATGAATGATATTTTTAGATCATAGTCTTTGAGTTTTCAATTTAGTTACTCTTCTGTGGGCCCCCATGTAGAAGGTGAACTTAGCTCATGATTAAGTAGGAATTAGACTTCAACTTTCTTGAAGTAGTTGTACTTTGTTGCTCTTGTAGTCACCTAGTAACAAAACCATTGGTTGTTTCCTATGGCATAGGTGCACAACTAGGTTTACCATTTCCAACATTATCTTAAGTTCTATGTTAAGTTGTTATTCCCATTTCTATTGTAGATTTCCTTCATCATCATCCTTTCTTTAGTTTTAATGACATTGAAGGTGAACTAGAGCATATACTTTAGTCACCATTTCAAGTTTATGCTCCTGGATTGATAAATCAAATGAGTTTAGTATGCTATTTCAAGTAAGACACTTGATGCTCTTTAACCACAAAATCATTGTAAAAGGATGTCCAATCTTTCATTACTAAGGTATTATACTAACCAATCATTTTTGGCATCATTGATGGGGATGGCATCAATCTAATTCAACCCTGAATTTGTTATGTTAGTTTAAATTCTGCATTATTTTGCATGTGTAGAAGAATATACCATCTTAGGAGATTCCTTCCTCACATTATTTAGGATAAACCATTTGAGATTTTTAACCCAAAGCTTGAAGAACCCTAAGTTGAGAACATACAATAAGAAGAACCATTTGAGAATGTATTCACTAATGCATATGAAGAATTATCTTCACCTACATCCTCTAAAGAATCATTCCATCTGAACGACCTTTTTGTTGACCTAAAGTATTAAGATAACCTGCTTGCCCTTATTTTTTATTGGCCACAATAGCCAAGACCTTCTCCAAGAATGGCTCAACCTCAACCTACCTTTCCTTTCCATATCCCCACTCAGCACGGTAACCAAAATTTGGAGAACATGCATGCTATTGCATTACCTAAATTTTATGGCCTTATCATAGAAGAAAATGACACATTTCTCTCTAATTTTGACATCCTTTGTAGGAGTTATGATTATATAACTAATGCCCACAAGCTGAATTTTTTTCCATCCACTCTAAAGAAAGCTTCGTTAAGATGGTTCTTGGGGTTTAGTGTCAACACTCTAGCAAATTGGCCTATAATGAGAAATATATTCATTTCAAAATATAAAGAGTATTAGAGGTGAGGATATTTCAAAGGAGATGAAATTTTCAAAATGTCCCAAAAGGAAAAAAAACCATGGAGGACTATGTCTCAAGGTTCATGTTCAACCTACACTGTAATTCACAACATTAGTTGAACAAGGAATCTTAGAAACATCTTTTTCTAAAAGGTTTAAATGATGGTAGCATTGAATCTTTAGATCTTATGGAAGGTGGTGATATTGCACAGAAGAGTTCGAATGACATTAAAGATATCTATGTAAACTATTCCAGAGCTACTATAAAGAAATATAGAAGACTAAGAGAACTGCCTCATAAGTCTAATGGCTCTTGGGTGTCCAAGGTAGTGTTATTAAACCTATTGTAATATTTCAAACAAGATATCATTAATGATGTAGCTACGTAGTTGGACACCATGTAGGTGAGAAAGAAGAAGGACAAAGTTGATGCCATGTTAGTCAAATATTGTCCCCATTGTACAAAGAAGAAAATGAACTATAGATGCAAGTCTAATTCAAGCCAAGAGTCATAGCCAATGCCTATTGAGTCTATAGCCATTGATTAAAATAGAGAGGTGCTCTATGTTTCTCAATGGAGGCCATGGGCCCAAAGACCAAGTATATCACAATATCCTCTACAAAATTATAATAATAACAACCAATAGAAAAATCATCAAAATATTGGTTAAATTAGTGAGTATAATAATTGGTAACAACCTTAGCAAGGTTGGAAACAACCTCAGCAAGGTTGGCAACAACCTCAGTAAGGTTGGAAAAATCCTTAGCAAGGTTAGCAACAACCTCAATAAGGGTGGTAGAAACCTCATAATTGGAATAACCAATCTAATTAGAAAGCCTTAATGACACCACCTTAGTAGCAAGTTCTAATGCCTCCTCTTGTATCCACTAATACCCCTTCAAGTAGACTTAGTTGGTAGTTCAGCCTAATCCCTAAACCTGACAATACCAAATAGCCAACACAACATCAAAGCTATGATATCTCTTTGAATGATATCTAGTTAAGGTTAGACACTACTCTTTCTTCACCACAAAAGCCTATAATAACAAAAATGTAAGATTCTACAACTGAACAAGTGGATGTTTCCATCCAACAAACCTCTCCTATAGCCAAAGAGCCCTTGTTTCCTCATAGGTTTTTAGAATAGGGTCAGCCTACTGAAAACCAAGTAGTAATTGATTTTCTTAATTAGTTGAAGTAAATGATAGTAAAAATACCATTACTTAATGCTATTAAGGAAGTTCTTGTCGATACTAAATTCATTGAGGAAACATGTATCAAATAGCCAGGAAGAAAGAAGGTTCCAAAAATTATTTATATCCTAGGACAATTTTCTAATTTGATACTGGAAAAACTATGTGTACCCAAATATTCTGACCCTAGCAGTCCTATGGTTACTATCACCATTCATGGAATGTAAGTCCAAAATACTTTAGTTGATGTAAGAGCATCCATAAAGGTCATGAAAAAAGATGTATTGTCTCAACTACATATCATTGGCCTTAGAGAAACACTAACCATACATTAACTTGCTAATAGTTCTTCTATCAAGCTAGTCAGGATGATAGAAGATGTCATAGTTATGTAAAACTCTCGGGAGTATCATGTATACTTTGTTGTCCTCTCCCCAAAGGATTACATGGGTTGATATCCTATAATTCTAGGGTGACCATGGTTAGCTATTGGAGATGCCTATATATCTTATCAGTTTGGAAAGATAAAAACAATATCTAATGGTATCCATACTAAGAACCTGACTTTATATTCCACTACTCAACCACTATTGCAAGATGATAAAATAGTCTAGCTTAACTTGGGTGATAATGATCTAGAGGTCAATTCCATCCATTAGCTAATGATGATAGGTTTAGAGTCATTTGTAGCTTCTTGGGAAGAAGATGAGATAATTTCATCCATCCTTATGAATGACTATAGAGTAGAGTCTCAAATGTGTCCCCAAACTGACTGTATCCTAGCAACCATATTACCACCTTTGAATATACCTTAACATTTAGAAGCCTAATAATTCCTTCACTAGTTATCACCTCATGAGATGGATTCTTATCTAGTCAATTGGTGATTCATGGTAGATAAGGTCACTAAGATGGAAGTTGGTCGAGGGAGAAAGTTGAATCACACCAATGTTTTATCACCTCCCCCTTTGAAAATTGCATTATAATTACTGTGGGAGAATCAACAAGAATTTTCTTGGAACTACATGGACATATAAGGATTAGATCCTAATATCTACACTTACAAGATCTACATCAATCCTAAATCCAAGCTTGTCCGCCAACCCCTTAGGAGAGTCAACCCTATTTTGAGGGATATAGTTAAGAATGAATTGTAGAAGTTGTTAAGTGTTGGTTTTTATCTACCCCATCTTCGATAGACAATGGGTCTCACCATTTTTTATAGTACCAAATAAGGGAGGGAAATGGAAATTTTGTGTGGATTATAGGGAGCTCAATTTAGCCACTAAGAAGAACCACTTGCCATTACCATTTATAGATCAAGTTCTTCACAACCTAGCTAGCAAGAAATATTTTTCTTTTCTAGATGGATTTAGTGGTTATAATCACATACAAATAGCTCCTGAGGACCAAGAAAGAAAACATTCACATGTCCATGGGGAATGTTTGCCTACTTAGTCCTACCTTTTGGCTTGTCCAAGGCTCCATCCACATTCCAACAAGAAGCCAAAAGTATCTTTTTTGATATATCTATTGATTGTATGGAGATTTACATGGATGATTTTACTTTTTATGGTACTACATTTGATGAAACAAAAGCAAACCTAGCAAATACACTCAAGCAATGAAAAGACTATAACCTTTCCCTAAATAGTGAGAAATGGTTCATGATTATGGAAGGAGTTCTACTTAGTCATTTTATTTCATCACAAGGCATCCAAGTACACCCAACAAAGATTGAGGTAATCAGTACCTTGCCCATGCCAGAGAAGTACAAAGATGTGAGAAGTTTCCTTAGACATTTTTGGCATTACAAAAGATTCATAAAGTATTTCAGTCAACTTGCAACACCCCTTTATAACTTGATAAAAAAAGATTCTAAATTTTCCTAGGACTTTGAGTGTACTACATCTTTCTTGCAACTAAAACAAGTTCTCATCACAAAACTAGTTTTGAGAGGACCCATTTGGGAAATGTCTTTTAACATTCATGCATATGCCTTAGATTATGCTATAGGTGCCATGCTAGGTTAGAGGATAGACTTAGTTGAGCATGTTTTTATTTCATTAGTACAAATCTGCAAGTTGCAGAGTTCAACTACATAGTCACTAAAAAGGAGCTACTTGTAGTTATCTATGCACTGATAAATCTAGGCACTATATTATTGGACATAGAATATTTCTTCATAATGTCCACTCTGTTATTAAGTAACTAATGAATAAGCTTGTGGTATTAAGAAGACTATCTCATAGGTTTCTACTTATGTAGTAATTTGATATCACAATTGTAGATAAGCCCAAGAAGGCCAATGTATTAGTTGATTTTCTCTCTCGATTGAATATCCCTAATGATCTTGCAACCATTGATGATAGGTTTTTAGTTAAAAATATCTTTCTATGGTCAGCACAAAATCCATGATATGTAGATATTTTTAATTACCTAACCATAGGAAAGACACCGGTTAAATTCTCTTCTAGAGAAATGAAGTTATTAGATGAAAAGAGCTTTAACTATTCTTGGATTTCTGAATTTATGTTTTATACTGGTCCTAATCAAGTAATGCATAGGTGTATAAGGGAAGATGAAACATATGATATCTTAAGGGCATGTCATAGATGAGCCCTGTGGAGGTCATTTTGTAGCTAAATAGACAACCTTTAAAATATTAACTACCAGGTAATATTGGCCAAGCTTACACAAGGATGAAGCTTAGTAGACAAAGAAATGTGATAAATTCCAATGCATGGGGAGACCCACTGAATTAGATCAAATTCCCTTGCAGCCTCAGATAGTTGTTGCACCCTTTGATAAATGAGGAGTTTACTTTATAGGTCCTATTAAACCTTCTTCACAAGGAAAATTCTATATTCTAGTTTGCACTAATTATGTCACAAAATGGGTAGAGCCAAAACCTATGAAGCATCCAAGGGATAGAAATGTTTCCAAATTCTTATATGAGTTTATTTTTACAAGACTTAGGGTTTCTAGATAGTTGACATCTAATCAAGGATCTTACTTTACCTCTAATCTGATAGCTGCTTTAATGGAGGAATATACCATTTGGTATGGTAAATCATCATCCTACCATCCATAGGATAATGGCAAGGTTGAGGTTACCAATAGGGAGATATAAGCCATTCTTACAAAAGTAGTAGCACTCCATAAGAATGATTGGGCCACACATCTTCCTGAAGCTCTCTGGGTTTATAGAACCACTTGGAAATCTACAACGAGATTCACTCCTTTCGAGCTAGTCTACAGTAAGTTACCAATAATGTCTATGGAGTTTGAACATAAGACATTAAGGACTACTCTGGAGCTTGATATGGATCTTACTTCTTCCCAGAAAGAGAAAATTATGAATTTAAATGGCCTTGATGAATGGCACAAATTTTCATTGAACAATATAGAATTCATCCAGCACTAAAGGAAGTAGTAGCATTTTAAGTTTATCAAAAATAAAATGTTTGTTCTTAGCAATTAGGTACTTCTTTGTGATTTTAGGTATCAACACAACCCAAGTGAGTTTCAAACTCATTGGTTAGGACCATATGAAATAATTGTTGCATTTCCAAATGGAGTAGTCTATTTATCTATTATTGATCCTATTCCATTCACATTACTAGTCAATGGTCAAGGATTGAAATTGTATTTAAAAACATGGAGTAAAGTAGTGTTCCTATAGTATTTCTCTTTTTTTGTCGATTATATGTCTCTTGCACTCTCTAGAAATGAGCCTTCCACTCATTTATGTTCCTTCCTCTCTTTAAAAATTTCTTCTCGCTACATAATAAAATCTTTCTTCATGAAAGTAATTTCTTTGCAATAAATTCCACTTCATCATTTCTTGTCTGGTCACCCATCCACTTCATCATTCTCTACTAATGGATGATGAAAGAAATGCCTTTATCAACTTTTCATGTTCATACACTACCTAGGTATCTTTCTCTTAATTTGTTTTTCAAACTTTTATCTATGCCTCATCACATGTGCAATTGGGGGATGAATTGCTAAATTAAGTTGGGGGAAATTATATTACTTTTTTTGTCTCGTGTATTCATAAAATTATTATATTTTATTCTTATATTATTTTCAAGTCTTACTTGTACTTTTACTCACTTCTTGCCATCCTTTGTTTTGAGTGATGTGATAGTCTTTATAGAGCTATGATTTTATTTTGCACATATCAATAAGGGTGGCTAGTATGAAGTATGTGGTTATGTAATTATGAGCAATTAATGTGTGATATATTCTTGACTTTCACTCATATGTACTTAAGAGCTCATTTTAAAAGTACTAGAACCTTCTACAATGAAATTTTTTCTATTTCTTTCCATTCCAAAAACTCCTTGTCTAAGCCTTATTTTAGTGTGTCTGGATTTCCTAAAACATTGTTTTGGGGTAATTTGACAATCTCAAGATGAGAGCTGACCGTTTCTAGTGTGAAACCATAGTGCACAACATTTTGTTAAATGATCAAGCTTGTATGCCATACTTCTAAGCAAGACAGTGGCTTGATTACATTTAGAGGCTCACCATTTGGCACGGTGAGGTTGCATTGTAGTTTCTAAGCACATTGAAGGAAGGAGTGGCCATGGTCAAAGAATAAAGATACCATTTTCACAAGCAGTGGTGGCTGATGTTATGGGTTTTCTATAGGAAGGGGAAGAGTTTTTAGAAAACCTTGATCCAACAACATATAGGGCACAATTTACCCTACATTTAGACCCACCTTTAGATGTTGACAAGAAACAAGGTATGCATAGAATTTCTTTGCTAGATGCATTTAGGCAGTGTGTAGTCCAAATTATCAAATATTTCACTTGTGAGGGATGATAGACACATTTTCATTCTTTTCATTTCAATATTTTAATCTGTCTACATCTGAAAATTGGCCCATGAATGTTCCCAGCATTATGTTCAACATTTTGAAGAATATTTCTTTGGTACAAGAAGATAAATTTAACTCTATTTCACAATATTTTCTAGTTAAGATAATTGTTGAAAAGGCTTTGAGAGAATAGTTTTAAATATCATTGGAAGAATTTTTGTCACAAGGATTTACATAACAAACCCTAAAGCCATATAGGGCAAAGAGTTGGGTAGAGAATTCAAACTAAATAAAGGGTCTAGAAAAATATTGTAGAACTTGAGCTAGTACCTTCCGCTAAGATAAATTCTAGGGTTAGGAATCCTAAAGGTTTCCCTCATCTCTCTACTTTTGGGTTAGCTCAAAATAAAGATAGGGAAAATACCTCTATAGAAAAGCATACTCATATGTCAAAAAGGGTTTCTTAGAGAAATCTAGATAAACAAAGAAAAATTATTCATATTCCTTGTCAAAAAATAAAGGAGTAGTCTCCTATAGCTATGAAAGCTTCTAGGAAATGGAAAGTTCTAGTGAAAAAGGAAGAAAATCCATTGAGAAGGACTAATAGAAGGAAAAAAAATGTGACTACTACCATATCACTAGAAGGGTTAATTGCTAAACCTAAAAATTCCAAGAAAAAGGAAGAACCTTGGAATATTCAGTAGTAATCATTCAAGATGTCTCTTGAGATAGAAAAATAATAGGTTTTTGTGAAGGAAATGACCAAAGAATTTATAATAATTAGTGATAACTCTTTCCCTAAAGAGTAGGCTTTTGGATCCCAAAGAAGAGGTTCATCCCCTAAGGGACCTCAAACAATCAATAATCATAGTGACTTAGAAAATGATGAGATGTCTCTGGAATTCTTTACAATGGAAGAAGATGTACTATAAATATCTGTTATCATAGCAAAGAAAAATTTGTTTGAAGAAAACCACAATGTTAAATTGGATCTTCTTAAAGAAAGTAGTAGAGCATATTCTAAGTGAAGGGTTGGATGCATTTACTTTTGTTGCACAACAATGTAGTAACACTAAGAAATTCATGGTGTTATGGATGGATCCCATGAAAGGGATAAGTTTCAAAGATGGAAACTCCCCTATTATTAATTCAATAGAAATTCTTGTATTAGTTCTATGTTAGATAAGTATGGTTCTATTTCTTTGTTATCTATTATTTTTTACTTGTCCTATCAATTAGTTTCAAAGATAGAAAAATGGAAACAACAATAGAAAGGGTTGAGTAGGGACATAGATGAGCGTTATTAGGAGGCCCTTGAAAAGAAAGAAACAATAAACAACTCCATGCATAACTCAACAAAGTAACATCTCTTATTCCTAAGTTAATGAGTTGTAGGTCCTTGTCTACTATATATGCCCTATTTCTTAAGGAGAAATTGTTAAATTACCAGATGACTTGCATCATACAAGATAGGATTCCATCATTGCAAGAACCTCTTCAATTTTCATAAATCTCTTGCATCAAGTAAGAATTTGTTGTGAGTTCTTTCTCCATAATTTAGCAGTTCTGAATGATAGAGTCAGGAATCCTTTATTGAACATTCGGGATATCCAATTGAGAGCTCTTATGTCTTGGATTCAAAATGAAATTAGTCAAGAATCCCAAGATAAGATATATAGGGAACTAGAGGAAAAAATTTAGCTCTATCTGAGATCGGAAGTTAAGGACCCTAAAACTTATTATTACAACTAGTTAAGGATTGCACCTTCATGCTTAGGTAGTAAGCACATTTACCCACATAATAATGTAACATTTGATGAGTATAAAAAATTAGCTAATGTTGAGTTTCCAAAGTCCATAAGCTCCATCTAGTGGCATTGGATTAGTTTAATGAAGGAATTAAGAGATAAGGAGCCACATTCCGCTCTTAATTTTAATATGGAAAATAGGCATGGACCATGGTATATCTCTTTGGGAAGAGTGAGATAGAGTACCTGGATTCCACTTATATTTCAACCATCTTTACTTACGTCTCCTTTTTTATAAAGTTTAGAGAATTTAAACACTTATGATATGGTGGAGGAAGTGAGCAGGTGGGAAAGGTAAAAGAAAACCAAAGGATTTTACTAGAGTTCTAGCAAGGGAGGTGTTGGAAAGAAATAAGTTGTTGACTATAGGATGATAGATAGACTCAAGAACTTTATGTTTATTGTGGGACCAAAAAAAGGACAAGTTGGGGGAAATGATGAGCTTAGCTTATGGTTTTTTGGTTTAAGACTTGGTATTTCATGACTCTCTCATAAACAATATTCAAACTTTCTATGTTTTTATGCTATGCTTATGTGTGTGTTTGATACTTTTAAGACTGAAGGAATATTTTGAATATATATGAATTATATGATTATGTATGATAAAATATGGTATTTCTTCCATTCTACATTCATGGGGTGGCATTCCTATAGCCATGTGATGAGGATAATGTTAAAGTATGAAAACTTATTATGTGCTAATCTCTAGCAGAAAAGGGTAAGTCAACAGACAAATAAGACTCAACATTGAAGTGGCATCATCAAGACAATAAACTCCTTTCAATTATTCATAGTGGCTCCACTATTTCTAGTTAGTGGCAGTTAATGTTGTAGATAGATTCAATTCATTTAGTGGTTGTTTTGGAGGAAATACAAGGGGCATGTGTTCCTATATTTATGTGTATTTGAATGTGGTTTACTCCTATGTTAAATGTTGTTGTTTCTCTTATAATTGAAAGTTTTCATACTACTAAATGAGAGGATCCTAGTTCTTAGTAGTTCTATTTTCTAGTTGTTTATAAATAAGCTAGAGATTGTGATTCAAAAATCTAGATGTTCCAAAAATTATTTTTGTAATCCAAAAGTATTGAAGACAATTTTTTTAGATCTTCCTCTTGTACTTATGTTTTCATGAATGAATGAATGATATTTTCAAATCTTAGTCTTTTAGTTTCCAATTCAATCATCCTTCTATGGGATCCCACACAAAAGTTGAACTTAGCTTATGATTAACTAGGAATTATGCTTTATCTTTCTTGAAGTAGTTAAACTTTGCTTCTCCTATAGTCTCCTAGTAATAAAAATATTGGTTGTTTCTACTAGGTTTACAATTGTAGCATTATCTTAAGTTCTAATTTAACTTGTTATTTCCATTTTTAGTATATCTTTCCTTTAGCATCATCTTTTTTTAAGCTATAATGAATTTGACCATATACGTTGTAGTCAACATTTAAAGTTTACACTCCCATATTGATAAATAAAATGAGTTCACTGTGTTATTTCAATTAAGACACCTAATGTTATTTAACCATAGAATCATTGTAAATAGATGTCCAATCCTTCATTACTAAAGTATTATACTGACCACTCAACACTATTATAATTATTAGAGAGTAACAATGATACAACCTAATTGTTGATGCAACTACATTGCTGATTTAAGATCTCTATTCTAGCTTGGATACTTGATCCTCCTTGATTAGATAAAGCTTCGCAGCTTGGTCAACTTAGGATACTCTAGTATCCTTCCAATTTGCTTCCTTAGTTTATCTTTTTAATCCTATGCTTCTCTTCTTCAATTCCACAACCTGACCTTATATCTTTTTCCTTGTCAATTTGGCTTGAATACACTAACAAATATTCAATATTTATCCCTTAAGTTGGCTAGACTTAACAAATAAGCTTATCAAACTAAATATGATGTTAGAAGAAAATTCTTTGTTGCCCAACCCAGCTCGGTCAATACTAACTCAAAAAGACTTTCTTTAGACTTCGTTTGTTAACCATGTGAACTCATTAGTACTGCATCCTAAACTAAATTCCTTTGGTAACTGAGTGATCTTGGTTAACACTAGTTTTGTGCCAACTTCTCTTTACTTCCTGAGTGAACTCAATAGACACTGTCTTCCTACAAACTTCCTTTGATTCCTGAGTAATCTTGATAGATACTAACTTTGAACTTGATTATCTTAGGAACATTCAATAGACACTGAAAATTATATCCATTGCTCAAGTGAGCTCGATAGACACTGGTTTTTAAAAACTTGACATTTTGTGTAACATCAAAGATAATATATAATTGAACAATTATTTGAAAAAATCTCCTACTTTGGCATTGATGGCAATACAACATGTCATAATACAATGAGATTTTAGAGGTTTCATTCATATTCTTATCCATGAGAACTCCTTTGTTAGTTTGAACTCCCTCTGACATCAATCTTTAATTTCAATGACTACAATATCAACCTCTCCCTCTTTGATATCAACTCAAGTTCATTCCACGTCTTTAACATCTTTGACATATATATAAATAATATCTCTAATATATGACAAAAAAACTCTTCTTATCAGACATAAAATTTCTCTAATGAATGACAAAACTCTCCCTCTTTGACATCTCATACCAAAGATAGCAATTAGTGAATTTCCATGTACCTAATATATAGATTCATATGCACTCTACCTCTTTATGATTCACATATTCACAATCTATTCTTATCTATTCACATATTCCAATCTTACCTCTTTATCTTGCACCTATTCTCCTAAGCAATGATAATTACAATGTGCTTGGTTTTGGTATGCATCACAAGATTCTTGCAAATGTTAATTGTACTACTATTATCACAAAAAATAACAACTAGATCCTTGATCTCTTCCTTTGCACCTATTAACAGTTTTTTGAACCAAACAATACTCAAGCAATTAACTATTGCAACAACATATTCTACTTCTTCTATTGACTGAGAGATACAATTTTTCTTATTGATTGTCAAAGATACTAGCCTCTTTCCAAGATATAATGATCCACCACTAGTATTTTTTCTATCATCAATGCTTCCTGTCCAATCAACATTAGTGAATGCTTTCAATTAAAATTTATCTCCCTTCTTATAAGACAACAAACCATAATCTTCAGTACCCTTGAGCTACCTCATGATTTCATTTATTTCCATCATATGATATTCCTTTGGATTAGATGCGAACCTTGCCACCATTCCAACTTATAATGTTATATCAGGTCTTGTATGCACCAAATACTAAAGTTTTCCAATCATTGATCTATATGTAGTTTGATCTAGCTCTTTTGTATCATCATCTTTGGAAAGCTTGTGTCGAAAAGACATAGGTGTTCCAACTAGACTAGAATCTTCCATTCCAAACTTCTTTAGTATCTCCTTGATGTATTTTAATCAGGTAATATAAATACCATCCTTCTTCTATTAAATCTGCAAGCCCACAAAGAATTTGATCTCTCCAAATATTTACATCTCAAATTGCTAAGTCATTTCCTTGGAAAAACATTTGTAGAAATCATCATTTTCATTAAATAATGTGTCATCCACAAAATTTCTTTTTCCAACACAATGTTCTTATCTGGTCCTTCTTTGATGTATAGGTTGTTGTTGTCATTAATTTTTTGAAAACTAGTCTTTATGAGATACTTGTGAAATGTCTTATATGAACTTTTGGGGGCTTGTTTGAGACCATAAAAATATTTGTGTATTCTGTAAACCATGTCTCTTTTGCTAGGATCAACAAACCTTCAGCTTTGTCAATATAGACTTCCTCTTCTAATATTCCATTCGAGAATGTTGATTTCACATCCATCTCATACACTTTGAATCCTTTGTCTGCTACATATGCTAGGAGTGTTCTAACACCTTCAATTCTAGTAACATGATCAAAAGTTTTTCCATAATCAATACCTTCCTCTTGAGCATGTAATGCTTGCAAACTATACTTGCCTTGGTTTTTGAAACTTCTCCTTCCTCATTCAACTTATTTATGAATACCTATTTTGTGCCAATTACATTATTATCCTTGAGTGTAGGAAGAAGAGTCTAGGTCTTATTCTTTTCACTTTGATCAATTTCTTCATTCGTTACTTCAATCCAACTTTCATTCTCTAATGCATCTTTTTATAAATCTAGGTTCAAATTTAGTCAGAATACATGTACCTCTCATTTTTCCCCTTTTCATTGCACCAACTAATTCAGCTCTAATAATTTTCTCGAGTGCATGATGCCTTCTGACATATCCAACAAGTTTGTGCTTCTTTTTGAAATCACTAGGTTCACCATGATCTTCTAAATCATGCTGAGGTCCTACTATCTATGACTTAGGTCCATCAAACTGTGACTCAGTTTCATCTAGCTAAAACTCCCTTCCTTCTAACTATGAGTTAGGTCCTTTTGATGACTTGGGTTGCACTTTTTGTAACTTGGTTGAATTAGATATTTTTGGGACTTAGGTGATGAAGGCTATAGATTTCCACTTGGTTGAATATTAGGCTCATATTAAACAATTTTTTTTTAATCTTTAGGTTCTTTACTACTTTATTCTTTGGTTTTTTTTGCAAACTCATCAATATTAACATGTGCACTTTCTATAACTTTGTCATTAGATAGATTTTTTGAGTATCCTGGAAATATGAATTTATCACTTTTCACATCAAATTTTCCTTTTCTAGACTCCTTTAAAACACAACATATACTTCTAAATACTTTGAGGCAACATACATAAGGTTTATAGCCATATCATAACTCAAAAGGTGTTTGATTTGAATCCTTCATTAATTGAACTTGGTTCAAGGTATGAACTATAGTATTGATTGGTTCCTTCTAATATATGATAGAAACATTATTCTCTATCATCAAGTTCCTTGCACAATCCATGATTGATCTATTCCTTCCTTCAGCAATGTCATTCTACTAAGGTGTGCTAGGTGCAAACACTTGTCTTTTAATTCCTCTTTTATTGTAAAATTCATTGAATTCATTAGAAATGAATTCTCCTCCTCTATCTGATCTTAAAAATTTTAGTTTCTTTCCTATTTATTTCTCCACTCTAGCTAGATACTATTTGAACTTTTGAAAAGCTTCTAATTTATCATGCAAATACATAAAAAACATCATTCTTAAATAATCATCAACAAATAAAATAAAGTACTTATCTCCTATGTAGCTTTTTGTGCCAATAGGTCCATAAAGGAAAGTATGAACTAGTTCAAACACTTCTTTGAAATGATAGTTCTTGACATTAAAACTTGTCTTACCCATATTATCAACTTGCCAATTCTTGTACATCCCCATGTCAGGTTTCTTCAGGCTTGGAATGTCTCTAACCTCTTTTTTCTTGCTTATGTTTATCAGGTTATCAAAATGCACATCACATAACCTCATATTCCATAACCAACTTTCTTCTACTTGAGGTATGAAACATGAACTTCCATTAAGATCTAGGTAGAATAGATTACCTTTTTTTTTCTTGCCAATCTTAACCAAATTTTCTTTCCCATCCAGCGAATTGGACTTTTTATTCATGAATTCTACCTTGAATCCAATGTTATTGAATTGAGCCACACTAAGTATATTATGCTTTAGTCCCTCAACCCAATAAGAATTATCACGTCTGAGATTATTGGTTAATGCAATACAACCTTTACCTTTCACATAACATGGTTCATCATTGCCAAATCTAACACTTCCACCATTATAGTGTACTAAGTTCTAAAATTTAGATTTTTCACCAGTCATATGGTGAGAATAACCACTATCAATAATCCATGTATCATTACTACTGATATTTGAGATAAGTGTCATCTTATCATTATCATTATCTAATTCACCTTTAATTATAATTGCAGTGTAGACCATTTCATCTTCTTCTTCACTACTATTAGAATCTTTAGCAATATAGCAAGATTTCTCACCTTTGTCTCTGTAGTCCTTGTAGACTTTGATTTCCTTCTTTCCCTTGATTTTTTCATGTTTCTTTTCTTCTTTTCCTTCTCTATTTTTCCACCTTGTAGTAATGTGACTACCTGTTTCACAAGAAAATCATATCGAAGAAATTTTAACTTTGTACTTTTCTTTTCTCTTGGGAAATCTTCTTGCAAGTAATACTTCAATGACTTCAAGATCTTCATCAAAACCATCTTCATCCTCACTATCATATTTCGTTTTAGATTTTGTATCTTTCTTCTTGAGTGATAGCTTGGCTTTAAATTTAGACTCAAGGTTGCTAGAGTTGGGAACATTATTGTCATAGTTATTTAACTCAAAAGCTGTCGACCTCCTAACCATTGCATCAAATGCTATATCATTCTTTGGATTGCATCTCATCTCTTGAATTTTTGACACTTTAATTCCATATATAGGAATAATTCTTCTAAGAACCTTTCTTACCATTGTCTTATCTTCTATGTTTCCTCCTAAGGCTCTAATTGCACACACACTGGCTTTAGTTCTATTGCTATATTTTATAGTGTTCTCATCTTCTCTTATTCTCATTTGATGAAACTAACCTCTAAGAATTTCTACCTTAGCTATCCTCACATTATCATCTCATCCATAAATAGATTTAATCTTCATCCACATCTCATGATTAGTATCATGGTTTTTGACTTCATCAAATTTAGCATAGCTAAGAGTTGAAGCAATATCAACCATCATAATATTATGATTCTTCTTTTTGGTAATTTCTTCAACAATCATAGTTTTAGAAGGTGTCACATACTTGGAATCTAGGTACTTTAGGCATGTGTCTCTAATGAATTCCAAATGCAATCCCATGAGTTCCTTACATACCTTGAAGTTATCTCTATTCAACTTAGGGATCTCCCTTCTATAAGACATCCTGAGCTTTAGCTTATGTTCTTGAAACCTTCTTTGTAAGCACCAAAAACTTTGATACCAATTGTTAGAAATATAAGAGGAGTAACTAAGAGGGGAGGGGTGAATTAGCTACCACAAAAATAAATCCTAGATCCCTTAAGATGCCAATACAATTCAAAACCAAACTCTTCTAAAATTGAAAATACTACTATAACTTGATTAGCACCAAATCACTTCGTAAATACTAAGAATCTCTGACACTTGGAAACTACTAAAATAAATGATTCTTTAAGATGTTTAATTTTACTAAGCACAATTAAATTATTTGTAGAAATAGAAAGAAAATAACATGAACACATATGACACAAAGATTTAATGTGGAAACCCAATTTGGGGTAAAAACACCAATTGTAACTAGTTACTACTTCTCACTCTTCTGAAGTTAACCCTATTAGGAGAAAGCCATTTTAAAGGTTACAAAATAGATTGTTAGGTGTGACCTTGTTAAGGGATTTAATTACCCTATTAGGAGTGACCTTGTTAGAGGCCTTTAGACTCTTCAATCTAGAAATGTCACCTTGGTAGAGGATTATGCAAATAGATGTTAAGCTAATTCTATTAAGAGATTTGATACACTAATACAATTATTAGAGAGTAACAATGATACAACCTAATTGTTGATGTAACTATACTTCTCAATTTATATCTATGTTCTAGCTTGAATACTTGATCCTCCTTGATCAAATAAAATTTTTCTTCTTGGTCAACTTATGGTACTCTACTATCCCTCCAATTTTCTTTGAATTTATACTTATATTCTTTTCTGATGGGGACACAACCCAAGAACAGAATGGACACAACAAAAAAAGGAAATTATATTAATTGAGAAAATAAGGTAGTACAAACAGTACAGAGAAAATAAATTTCAAAACATGCCCTAAGGGATTACAATAGCATAAATCTGGAGATAATTTCTCCTTTCAGTACCTCCTCTCAAACTCCACTCCGAACTACCTTTTACAATGCCAGAAATCTCCTTAAATAGACCCCAGAGGGTTAAGGACTAGGAGTAAATTCTAGAAAGTGCTAGTAGGCACCCACCAACCAAATAGAAGGCTCCAGAAGCTGCTGGAGAAGTCGGCACAAATCTAGAAGAATCCAGAAATGGTAACCAAAATTCCAAGAGGCATATCTTTTGAACCGTAGCTCCGATTGACGAACCGTTTACATTTTCGAAAAGCTCTCGAAGTTCTCTATAGCCCTATGGACCAGATTTTCTCATCCCCCATTTTTTGACCCTTTTCAAGGTCATTTAATGCCCCTAACCTAACTTTGAAGCATTCTTAGGAGGTCTCCAAAACCCAAAAAACTGCAATAACTTTCAAACTGCGGGGCCTTTTGACCTGATTCTTTTTTTGGAATGCTCTAAATCACAATTAAATTCATATGGCCAATTCACACCTTCTAGGTCACCAAAATGATGGCCAAATTACATGCTCCTATTTTTTCAAGATTTTCTAGCACACTGATAGTTTAACTATGAGAGTTAGAACCTTTATTTGACCAAAATGGGTGTCCAAAAATGAAAACACATGAAATAGAAACTAAGTCTAAGTACATTTTTTTGGGTGACATAGGATTTCCCTTATACCTCTGGATGCTCCTGCATCAGACACCCAGGGTAGATTGAAAATTGACCTTGTCACTTTATGAATGGTAGAGGAAATCCCAAATGGGGAACCTCAGCTACTAAAATCCAAGTTGAGTCCTCGATCGGTCGTCCTTTCCATTTCACCAAATACTCTTCATACTGCCTATTTTTGGTACTCCTACCCACACGATGATCTAGAATGTCTTCTATCTCCTCCTTCTTAGAAGCAGGAATCGGACATGGCTCTAACACCAGCTCCTCATCTGCACCATCATCATGATACTCTATTAAATCTACAATGTTGAAAATGTGAGAAATGTGAATACCATCTGGAAGCTCCACTTTATATGCATTTCTTGAGTCATGTTTCTTCAAAATTTTGCAGGGGCCAAATTTCTTCATTTTCAGCTTGTTGTAAGTACCGGCTAGAAATCTTTCTTTTCGTAAGTGCACCATGACTAAATCTCCTACTTGGAATTTCTTATGTCTTCTCCTTTGATCAGCCCTATATTTATACTCTTGATTCATCTTGGTAATGTGTGCTTGAACCTCCTCATGTAGACGCTTGATATGTTCAGAAAATTCCTCAGCTTCATCACTTGTCCTCTCCCCTTGTTCTATCTTCCTCAGCTCTAGTGCAGTCCTTGGGCTACTCCCATATACAATTTGGAATGGTGATTTTTTAGTACTCCTATTTATAGAGTTATTATAAGCAAACTCTGCCTATGGTAGAATCAAATCCCATCCCTTGGGCTTATCCCCAACTAAACATCTCAGCAAATTACCTAGAATTCTGTTTACCACTTCTGTTTGGCCATCAGTTTGTGGGTGATGCGTGGAACTGAATTTCAAGTTGGTTCTTAACTTTTTCCACAATGTCCTCTAGAAATACCCCAAAAATTTAGTATCTCTGTCAGAAACTATGCTCCTTGGAACACCATGTAGTCTTACCACCTCTTTGAAAAACAAGTCTGCAATATGGACAACATCATGAGTTTTGTGGCATGGAATGAAATGTGCCATTTTGGAGAACCTGTCAACCACCACGAATACTGAGTCATTACCCCTTTGTGTCCTTGGAAATCCAAGAACAAAATCCATACTTATGTCCTCCCATGGCCTTGATGGAATAGGCAATGGCTGATATAGGCCAGTATTGTGACTAAACCCCTTGGCAACTTGACAAACCTGGCAACTCTGTAAAAACTTCTTCACATCTTATGAAATTTGAGGCCAAAAATAATCTTCTCTAAGAATGGCAATGGTCTTATCTCGACCAAAATGTCTTGCCATCCCTCCACTATGTTTCTCCTTAATCAGATTTTTCCTCATGGAACTTCTTGGAATGCACAATTGACTACCCTTGAACAACATGCCATCTTGAATCAAATAATCTAACCACTTGGTTCTATCTACAACAACAGGTTCTTTACAAGCTTTCCGTGCTTCAAAAAAATTAGGATCCTCGGGATACAAATTCTTGAGTTCATCAAACCCAACTACTTCAACCTGCATTACTGTAAGCAACAACTGTCTCCTACTTAGTGCATCTGCAACTCTGTTAGATTTTCCACTTCTATGATTCAACACAAATGTATAACTCTGCAAGAACTCTACCCACTTCATATGCCTTTGATTCAATTTACCTTGGCTATTTAGGTACTGTAATGCCTGATGATCAGTATATAGAACAAATTCCTTTGGAAATAAATAATGCCTCCATTTCTTTAAGGCCTGAACTATTGCATAGAACTCTTGATCATAAACAAAATACTTCTTCTTTGCATCATTCAATTTTTGACTAAAATATGCAATAGGCTTACCTTCCTAGCTTAATACAGCCCTAATAGCACTGCCACTGGCATCACAATCCACCTAGAAACCCTTTCTAAAATCTGGAAGTGCCAACACAGGTTGTTATGTTACCTTCTTCTTCAGCCATTCAAAACTTCTCATAGCTGCTGCAGTCCATTTGAACTCTTTTCTATCCCCTCTTATTGTATCAGTTAGGGGTGCACATATGCCACTGAAATTCTTAATAAACTTCTTGTAAAAACTAACCAGACCATGAAATGATCTTACCTCAGTAGCAGACCTTGGAGTAGGCCATTCCAAGATGGCTTTTACCTTCTCTGGATTCATTTTGAGACCTTCAGATTATATAACAAACCCCAAATAGACTAACTCCCTTTTTGCAAAGATACACTTCTTCAGATTAATTAACAGTTTCTCTTCCCTTAGCCTTTCAAGGACACTACAAATATGTAGTAAATGTTCTTCCAAAATCTTGTTGAAAATTAAAATATCATCCAAATAAACAATAACAAATTTTCTCAAGAACTTCTTAAGTACCTCATTCATGAGCCGCATGAAGGTGCATGACTAACCACTCATAAAGACCCTCCTTGGTCTTGAAGGTTGTTTTCCACTCATCTCCTTCTCAAATCTATATCTGGTGATAACCACTCTTCAGATCTATCTTTGTGAAGTACTGAGATCCACTCAAGCAATCCATAAGATCATCCATCCTTGGCAAAGGAAACCAGTACTTGATGGTGATCCTATTTATAGCTCGAGAATCTGTACACATCCTCCACTCTCCATCCTTCTTTGGTGCAAGTACTACAGGTACTGCACATGGACTCAGGGTCTCTTGAATCAATCCCTTCCTCAATAGCTCCTAAACCTATCTATTTAGCTCCTCTATTTTAGTAGGAGTCATCCTGTGAGCAGCCTTGTTAGGAAAACTAGCTCCTGGAATTAGATCTATCTGATGATTGATTTGCCTTATTGGTGGCAATCCATCTGGAACATTATTAGAGATAATATCTCCAAACTCCCCTAGTAAATCTAAAACTTCAAGTGGTATTTCACTACTACCTTCTTTATCTTTCCTAGGAATCAAAGCATAGCACATATGTTGATGTTTCATGCCATCTAAAAACTTCCTTCCATTAACAAGACAAATCCTAGCACTGCTACATACCTTTTCACCTTCCTTTTTCATGGGCTTCAATTTGTGGCAAACTCCATCCTTTGTCAAAGAGTATGTGTTTGCATGTCCATCATGCAATACATGTCTATCAAACTGCCATGGTCTACCCAACAATAGATGGCAAACATCCATCGAAATAACATCACAGAGAACTTCATCATGGTAACTCCCAATTTTGAATTTTACTAAACATTGTTCACTTACCAGGACCTTATGATCATCTTTTACCCAAGCAATCTGATAGGGTTGGGGATATTTCTCCCTCTTGAGCTTTAGCTTAGAGACCATCTCTTCTGATACCAAGTTATCAGTGCTACCACCATCAATGATCACGTCACAACATTTATCCTCACACTTGCATCTGGTATGAAAAAAACTCCTCCGTTGTCCTAGTTCAATCTCACCACTTAGTAGGACCCTTTCATTTACCAAGGTCTCTCCTCTTTTTGCATCCTCTGAATGTGATGATTGTGCATCCTCATCCACATGAGCAACCGTAGCTTTTCCCTCAGCTCTCCTATCTGTCCTTCCTTGTTATTGAGGGCATTCAAAGGCACGATGACCTTCTTCATTGGAATGGAAACAAGTGCCACGGAAGCCTCCTCTTCCTTGTCCACATCCTCTACCTCTTCCTCTCTAATTTCCATAGTCTTGGTCATGGGAGCGGTTGAAACCCTCATTCCTCTGGTTCCTGCTAGTACCCTCATCTTCATTTTTCTTTTGGGTTTCATTGCAGCCTCCAAATGACCTACCACTTCCCCTTCCTCCTTGATCACGCCCTCTTTCTCTTCCTTCAAACCTTTTATTTAGCTTCTCTTCAACTTGTAGGGCAAACTGGTATGCCTCTTCAACACTGGTCATTCTTACCAGACTTAATTCCTCTTGGATGCTAGGTCGCAACCCACTGATATAACAAGCAACCTTCTCCTTATTTGCTTCTGTATGCCCCGCTCTAATCAAGAGTCGGTAAAATTCCTCTGTATATTCTTGGAGTAATCTACCTGCTTGCTTTAACCCATGCATCTTCTTAAACAAATCAAGCTCGTAGTCCACAGAAATGAATTGCATCTTCAATTTGTCCACCATGCGATCCCATCTTGTGATCTTCTCCTTTCCTCTTCTGTTTCTTTCTAATTGGACCTCTTGCCACCAAATTTTGGCATGGCTTTTCAGTTTGGTCATTGCAAACTTAACCGTATCTAGGTCCCTGATATCTTCATACTCAAAGTACTCTTCCAGTTCATTGATCCAATCAATCAACTCATCTGGTTTTAGATTTCCTGAAAATATACCCACTTCAATTGTAGGTCTTTTCCAAAACTTAGTAATGGGCCTAAAAAGAATTTCCTCTGCATGATTCAAAACTTCCCCATCAAATTCCCCTTCTGGTTCTATTACTTCTTCTTCATTGTCATCCTCATTGTCGTCACCTGCGGAAACATTTGCTCCTCTACGGAGCTCCTCTTGCAATGCCTGCACTTGCCTTTGGAGGGCTCTAACCTCTTCAAGATTAATAGCTCTAGCCCTTCTTCCATGCTCTCTTCATGGAGGCATCTTCTAACTCGAACCCACAACCACACAATCCTAGTGCAAATTACCTCACAGTCGGCGCTCTGTCTACACACTCAGGAAAACTAGCTCTGATACCACTTGATGAGGATACAACCCAAGAATAAAATGGACACAAGAAAAAAGGGAAATTATATCAACTGAGAAAATAAGCTAGTACAAACAGTACAGAGAAAATAAATTTCAAAACATGCCCTAAGGCCTTACAATAGCATAAATCTAGAGATAATTTCTCCTTTCAGTACCTCCTCTCAAACTCCACTCTGATCTGCCTTTTACAATGCCAGAAATCTCTTTAAATAGACCCCAAAGGGTTAAGGACTAGGAGTACATTCTAGAAATTTCTAGTAGGCACCCACCGACCAAATAGAAGGTTCCAAAAGTTGCGGTAGAAGTTGGTGCAAATCTAGAAGAATCCAAAAATGGTAACCGAACTTTCGGGAGGCATAACTTTTGAACCATAGCTTCGATTGACAAACCATTTACATTTTTGAAAAACTCTCGAAGTGCTCTATAGCCCTATAGACCAGCTTCACTCATCCCCCATTTTTTGACCCCTTTCAAGCTCATTTAATGCCCCTAACCTGACTTTGAAGCATTCTTAGGAGGTCTCCAAAACCCAAAAAATTGCAATAAATTTCAAACCGTGGGGCCTTTTGACCTGATTCTTTTTTTGGAATGCTCTAAATCACAATTACATTCATCTGGCCAATTCACACCTTCTAGGTCACCAAAATGATGGCCAAATTGCATGCTCCTATTTTTTTGAGATTTTCTAGCACACTGATAGTTGAACTATGAGAGTTGGAACCTTTATTTGACCCAAATGGGTGTCCAAAAATGAAAACACATGAAACAGAAACTAAGTCTAAGTACATTTTTTTGGGTGACATAGGATTGCCCTTATACCTCTAGATGCTCCTGCATCATTTTCCTTGCTAAATCAGCTTGAATACACTTACAAATATTAATTATTAACCCCTTACATTGTCTAGACTTAACAAATAAATTCATCAAACTAAATATGTTGATTCAAGAAAATTCTTTGTTAGCTAACCTAGATCAGTCGACACTAACTCGAGAATACTTTCTTTATACTTCTTTTGTCAGCAACATAAACTTAGTTAACACTATATCCTCAACTAAATTCCTTTGGTAACTAAGTGAGCTTGATTAACACTAGTTCCTTGCAAACTTCTCTTTGTTGCCTAAGTAAACTCAGTAGACATTGTCTTCCTACAAATTTTTTTTGATGCCTGAGTGAACTTGACAGATATTGATTTCAAAATTGATTATCTCTTGAATGCTTGGTAGACACTAGAAATAGTCTACATTGCTTGAGTGATCTCAACAGAAACTAACTAGTGAAGACTTGACATTTTTTATAACATTAAAGACAATATACAATTGAACAATTATTTTCAACAAATTTATGGTAATTTAATTTACCAAAAACATGTTTCTTTTATTAAAGTAACTTCCTATGATAAAATTAAATCTTACACTTAAAAAAAATAAAAAATAAAATGTTGAAAGAGGAGAAAAAGAAAATAATCTTAATTTTTAATTATGACTTGGGAGTATTATATTTTTTTTACTCGAAAGAGAACAAAATCACTTCACCCTGAATGGAAAAGCTTCATCAAAATAAATTTTCCTTATGCAATAGATTGAGATTTATTTAGATCAATGAATATATTCTATATTTAACATTTAGATGCATGTAGAGTATTGAATTTATTACATTTTTTAAATAGACAAATCTTACTTTTTGATAGTGATAAGAACTATTCTTGAAGTTGTTAGTTTTGTCTCTACTCTTAAACAACTTGTTATGTGACAAGAGATACCAATAACTAGCAGACATCGTGAATGGAGACCCACATGAGTAATTTTTATTTAGTGTATTAAATTAAATATTTTATCAACTTTAAACTTTGTACCTATATGAATCAGATTTATTGACTTGTAAGTAGTATATTAGACATAATATCTTTAGTAAAAAACAAAGTATAATGGTTAAGAATTTTCTATGTTGGTTACTAGTAAATCAATTTATCTCTATATTTGTTTGGTGATTAGATATTATATTTAATTTAATTTTTTTTTCTAGTATGCATTGAAAATTTAATCAATGCTCCTTTCAATATTCTTGTTAAAATATTGACATTGTAAGATTGAACATTACATTTTTGCAATTTGTAGTTGTAGTGACATCATGAATTTAGGAGTGAATATCAAAAGTAGAATCAAGTTTATTGACATTGTTTAATCCATACTATCATCCAATATTTGATTATTTGAAATAAAAAAATGTATTGCATCCCATTCTTTAGCAACTAGACAAAATTAAATAGATGACTTACAAAAGATTGATTTTGAAGATTAAGAATTAATTTGTTACAATAAAATCTCATAATTTATTACCTTTTACTTTCCTAAATCTATCATTACCCACTAAGTACTCCCCTTAGAATTTTTTAAGGGAGTCAAGATCTCAAATGCAATAAATATGGGTCTTTGTTGCAAGATTAGGAAGATATTGAGTAATGTACACCATCATCTAGTATAACATATATCCCTCAACCATAGAAACCTTTGGGTGTGCTCTTTGTCAAACCAAACCCTTCAAAAATTTAAAGTGTCTCTCAACCATCCACATTGACCTTGGTTGTATAGGTCCACACAGTTCGATCTCCTCAACTTGGTGTATGAAGTAATATTCTTGTGCATTGAAAAAGGTTGAAGGTAAACACTTTTACATTTCACACATTAGTAGAACAATTATTTTCTTCCAATATTTTATATCTACTTTATGGTTTTCTTTAGATGACAACCACCTACAAAGGATTCAAGACACAAAAACATATAAATAAAATACTTTACAATATATTACTTGTTTTATATATTGAATGAATATCAATTCTTACCTCATGTATTTTCCAAGATCAAATATCACTTGTTTGATATTATTGTAAAAAAATTTTGGGAGCGATAGAGGTAGAACATATTGCAACAATTGTAAACTGATAATTTCATTATTTTTTACCATAATACAATGTAAATTGAGTGAAATTTCACAAATATATTGTAAATACAATATACCATGACTTACCTTGATGAAGATGTGCCAATTCTGCATTTTCAACCCTAGCCCAAATTCACTTTTATTTGATATGAGATTGCTTATATTCATAGTGAATCCTATAGGAAATAAAATTTTATATATGAGTTATTTAATGATATTACTTTTTTGCTCCATTAATAACCAAGGAAAGACACTTGCATTAATCTTGTCTCCATGGCTATTTGATTCAATGATATTTCTCATTACATGATTGCAGTCATTAATGTCACTACAAATTTTGGCAATTTTTTCTTTGTCAAGCATTCCATCCAACATTTTTCATAGTGTCTTTCTTACATTCTTTCCAATATGCATAGTATCAAACAAATGAACAATTTTTAGCTGGTTGTAGTAGGGCATCCTTCTAATTTCTCTGAGATAACATTTTAGTCCCCTCAGAAGGTGGTCAGTGATTCCTTGATGACCTTCATGATCATCAATTACATAATTGGCTAACAAAATTCAATCAAAATATATAATTTCCAAATATAAACCATTAGGTGGACATCTTAAACTTTTGGAATGATGAGATTTCATCTTTGGACCACATTAGACGTGAAAATTTTCTGTTTGTTTGAAGACCTACAAGATAGCAATACAATTGATTAAATATGTTCATTTTGGAGTTAGTATTATCCTGTACAACTAGATTTTAGCATGACATACCATAGAAATGTGTCAACCCTAAGGCATCATGAATTGCCCACACGAGCATTGCATGGAATTGAAATTATTTTTATCCAATTGTTCTAGTGATGTCATACATAGTGAAACCATTCCATAACACCACCAACTTGTTGATAAGAGGTGCATTATATACATTCATATAATTTATTTGGTACTTACCTAGTTGAATGAACACCATCAAATAATTATTATGGTCATTTAACTCCAAGAATTATGATTACATGTAGATAATTCGATAAAATAGTAAAATTCCTTGAAAAACATTGCCAACATAATGTGCCCCCTCTTTATTTACTTTCACAGAGGAAGATTATTGTTGATAAAAATTAAAAAAAAGCCACACCAAGTAAATACATCTCATCTCTTCAAATGGATTGATACCGTTAGTTGCCAAAGAGAGCTTGATATTTTAAGGTTTCTCTTTAAAGTGTGGACACTTTTCCTCTATTCCCATAAATGTTGAATTATCTATAGGCATTCAAATAATATCATCTCAATTTCTATTATGGACATGGTAATCCATAAATTGTGCCAATCTACTATACTTGAATAATCATCTAAGAGGCAAAATAATTGGGATGTGACGAAGAATCTTGCGAGACACCTTTTTTGTCACTTGATCATCTCGATATCTAATCATATGGAATTTGGGGCATTCCATTGCATTTTTGTGTTCTTTACATGATAAATAACATGATCTTTAGGACAAGAACTTTTTTCTTGAAACTCCATTCCAATATGTTTCATAGTGGCACATAATTCTTGGTAAGAGCGTGGGAGAAAATTTGATCATGTTAACAAATAGTCACTTATCAATCTACATCAAAAAATACAAGTCATTAGTATAAATTTTTTTGGTTCTACATATTTCACCTCTTATAGACTATAATGATGCATATGAAAAAATTTAGCATACATGACATTGTTATGTTGGATAAACCATTCACGACCTTCAAATTCACTAACAATAATACAATAGAGATAAAAGTTGATTGTTTGATCCTTTGTAAAGAGTGGTGTTTCCCTTCTCTATTATAGGTATATCGTGGATGACCTCAATCTAATCCTCATCATAATCATCATCATCAATAGCAACAACAACAACATTAGTACCAAATGTGTCATGGATCAATGCATTCATACTGTCATCTTCAAATGTGTTTTCTAGCACATGATTGTTATTTTCCATGGGATCATGATCTTCTCCTTCAATACTCACACCTCCATGTTCCTCCGAGATGTGGTGGTCCATATCATATACTACCATGGGGAGATCGACCTATATGAAAATGATGATAATCAAACCCGCTTCAATGCAATATTCAAACCCTCATTCTGTAGTTCATATATATGTGTGTGTGTGTGTATATGTGTATATATATATATATATAGTGAAAAAAAAATGACTTACCAATGGATGATAATCAAATCCCCATTCAATGTGACCATTTTGCTTACAATGTCTCTTAGTTTTCTTGATTTTGATTCTTCTTGTATTTGACTCATTCTAAGTCTTGCAAGGAAAACAACATTTGTTATCACCTTCTCTTTTAAAGTTAGATAGCAATCTAGCAATTGTCTCTCTATAATTAATCAAATTCCCTTGTATTATCTGACATTATCCTTCTTCACAGGAATAACTTGTTCTTGTAACCTTATTGTGTTGGTTGTACTTGCTAGATCCATCATTGTTAACCATTTCAACATACACATTGACATTAGAGAGAAAATCTTGAAAAAAAATTAGACATGGTGTTCTTAATGTTTATATCTGCACATATGTTTTTGAAAGAAAAAGTTTGGTGTACTTAATGTGTATATCTATAAAAAAATTGGATATATTGTACTTAATGCTTATATCTACACATATGGTTTTCAAAGAAAAAATTGGTGTAATTAATGTGTATATATACAAAAATATTTCGCATGTTGTACTTAATGTTTATATCTACACATGGTTTTGAAGATGGTAGAATTATTGAACAAGGTATTTCTTCATTGAACTACATTAAAATCATCATGCATTTCTTTATTGAACTGCATTAAAATGTGCCTATGAGCTATAGGGCAAGTGACATATAAATACAATTTGATGATAGAGTATCATTTGAGTAATTTTTATTGTAAATATATGTTTTTTTTGTGTATCCCAATAAGTAAGTTGGAAAACTTGATATAAAGATGAAATATATTTTGTGTAAACATTATATATGTTGTCTATAATAAACAAATAATAACTAAAAATACTATCATTTTTCATTTTTCTTCTTCTTAAGCACTCTTTCTTCTTGATAATAAAGTGTGATCAAACACAAAGCGTCATCTATTTTATCACTCTTTGTTCATCACATTTCTCACCCAATGATCCCATCTCACCCTTATAAATATGCTCCATTTATATCTCCATCTACCACATCAACACAACTCCCATTTCATATTGATTACTTATTTGGAATATCTTTATACCATTCATATCCCCTCACACATTTGATCATTTGAGAAAATAAACTAATCAATTCCTTCTTTTATTCCTGAGGAAGGTCTTATTGGATTCTATTATTGTATGAACCATGTGTGGAGATTTTCAATGTGTAGATCATTCATAGAATCATCAAAGATTTCTGTATTGGAAGTTCTTTGTGTGAGTTTCTTAGTGTGCTTGTGTTTCTCAATTATAATATACTAAATGTGTTTATCTTCCATGATTGATACAAGGCATAAGCTATGAAAAGCTTGCAAATTTTCCTCCCTTCATTGGACTATGTGAGTATTGTTCTATTTAGTTATTTTTCTCTATAATTTAATCAGTAACCCGACATTAATATCCACATTCCCCTATCATCAAATTAAGTTATTCAAGTAGGTATACTCTTTTTTAACTTTGGATATTTGTGAACTCCATTTAAATTCTATGGAATGTTTTGAATTTCATTTTTAGGACTGGAAAGCTTTTTAATTAAGGTAGACTATAGGAAGACTATGGCTAAGTCCTCAAACAAATTATTAGACATTATATTACTCTAGATTTCTCTTAGAGAGTAGATATATGTTCTAAATGAATTCAACTAAAGTGCTTGAGCTCAATTGATATTCTCTTATTGGTCCTTAAAAAAAAAACACTAGTCCTTAAACTGAACTAACAACCAGAGATGCTTATTCTTGCGTAACTATAATATGCAAACCCACATTATTACATCAATCCTAATGAGTATACTAGTTATCAGAGGCATTCAATCCTGTATGAGATGAAATGTGTAAGTATAAATAAATAAACATGGTCACATGCAAAAATTTCTAATTAATAAGGATCCCAAGCTATTATCAAAGGAGACCATTTCAGACTTTAGTTAATAAACTACCATGATCCAAGAATTGAGTAACTTTTTTGTTTTTCTTTTGCAAGTTTTCTTTTCCCTATTCAAGGAAAGTGCAATTTTATATCTTAAGTGTCAAATATTGTTGTTTCATGATCTAAGAATCTATGTTACCCTAGTTCAAATTATGAAGCTTATTGCTATATCATCTTTGAATATAAATCTAGATAGCTAAATAGTCATATTTGAAAAGTGGATCTAAATTTGTTTATTATTATAGAGATTTATATTTTTTAGTTGTATTAGACATTTTAAAATGTTTTATTGTCCAATTTTCCATGGTTTAGTTGACTGAGATGTTTCATTTCCAAAGGGTTATTCATGGTTTAAGTTTACATTAGGATAACTAGATTTATGTTTAGGCTTGGAGATGATCTAGATAGCCTATTTTTTGAATTGATTTTTCTACTCCAATATCATATCGTTGCAAGGAATATTAAAAGAAAAATATTTTAAGAATCCCAATTTAATTTAGTCAGGGAATTTAACATTTGTACATATTCTAATTATATTCCTCCTCTAATATATGCAATGTTCAAAACATCTAAGGGTATAGCAGTGCGAACAGTGGTAGTTGTATTGCTTCTCCTTGCCTCAATACTTGGACATGAGATTTCTCCCATTACTAATCTAGAGTTGTATATACAATTGGCTTTTACTACAACATTTTTTGCTAGAATATTCCAAGCATCCTTGGGTATTTTAAAGTTGGAGATAATATTCTATACCTCCATACATAAACAATTCCCTATTTGTATTTTTTTGATTTCATATTATCATAAATGCCTTGAAGACCCTTCCTCTAGGTTTAAATGTTGATAATCCATTAGAGTGTTATAGATTGGGATTCATCATAGACATAATTTCATCATAAACCAAAAGCTATCTAATACCTAAACCA
Source organism: Cupressus sempervirens (assembly GCA_028749045.1). Taxonomy (NCBI): domain Eukaryota; kingdom Viridiplantae; phylum Streptophyta; class Pinopsida; order Cupressales; family Cupressaceae; genus Cupressus; species Cupressus sempervirens. Next base: position 175,493,879 of record CM053793.1, read on the forward strand.
AAACTAGAATTAGCTCAATACCTAATAAACACAAAAATACCTAATGCACCATGCAAGGGCATGACAAGGCACTCAAGGCCATGGACATGGAAAACAAGGTATCAATCCATCTTATCCCCATTGGCATCTTTGTATCTATCCACTAGCATTGTCTTCACAACTCTCTAATATCGTAATTGATCTAATGCATAATGATTCATGTTGTGTTTTTTCTATTTTTTTTATAATCATGCAAGAGCCAAAATTGCAATGCTAATATCAGTATTGCAATGATAATGGGGATAATTACATTAAAAAAATATGAAATTTTCCCACAAATTACACTATTGTCACAAATTTTCATTGCAATTTAACCCCAAATTTTGTAGAAGCAAGGACTAATGATAATAATAAACTATAAACTAAGATTTAATATATAAAAAGGATACTCTTAGTTTAGATATTTTTTGATGATATCATATTTAGAGGACATGATTCATTGTGCAAATAATTTGCTAATGAAATGAAGAAAGAGTTTGAGTTATCTATGTTTGAAGAGATCAAATTCTTTGTTGGTTTGCCAGTATATCAAATGAAGAAGGGTATATGCATTACAAAATCAAAGTATATCAAGGAGCTATTGAAGACCTCTGGAAAGGAAGACTCAAGACTAGTCAATACATCTATGGCTATTGGACATAAAATTTCAAAGAGTGATGATACTGCAGATGTAAATCAAACCTTGTATAGATCAATGATAAGAAAACTGTAAGATGTTGTTCATAATAGACCATATATTGCATTTTTTTTGGGTGAAGAGCCCCAAGATATCTCCTTCTTTATCTTCTTTAATAGGCCTTGAAGAATAAAAGTCCCTAATTACTTATCCCCAAGATCGATTGAGACTCAACAAGGTAGTCCACACCCACAAACTAGGCTAGGCTCTCTTAGGATATTTCTACTTAATCTAGGATTAGTAGTTACTCAAGGTTGTATTCATTTATCAAGGTGGAATCTAGCCTCCCTCAACTTACTGACAACCAAAACAACCATGCATTGTCAACACAATCCAAATCCATGTCTTTGGCATAAGAAAATTCGCTTTCCTTATGAAGGGCTACAAGGAATTTGACTAGAAATTTGACCTAAATCACTCCTAAGGACATGAAAAACCCCATTTACATGTTCAAAAAGGTCCTTTCAAATTTTCTCAAAGAATTTCAAGAGATAGGATCTTGATCAATCCCCAAACACTCCCTTTCACCCAATTGACTAAGTTGGAAATAAGCCTAACTAGGGCTATTTTTAAAAAAAAGTACCATTTAGACTTCCCCCAAATCAATTCTAACACTTGAAAAATGTCAAGTATCATGAAACAAAATTAGATCTCAAATTTCATCTTTAGATTAATCCCCCAACTCAACTTATGCCTTCAATTGCAGAAAACTGGGTGGTCACATAGAAATGTCTGCCCTAGGGTTTTGCTGATAACTCTAGCAGTTAGCATTGGTTTGAAGTAAAACCAAAAAATTATTAAATTACACCCCCATAACTTAAAAATAACCAAGAATTAGAATTTTCCCATGGTTATTTTGCAAGATATGAGAAAAACAAGATGGAACCCTAGGTACGAGCCTATTTTAGAAAAATCAACACTAAAATGGCTCATTTTATTATTCCACCATTTTAGGATTCCACACCAAATTAAAATGAAAGGTTATTAAATCTTCTATCTCACCTCATGACTTATACTATGATTATAGACCATACAAATCTATACAATGCATAGAAACAACCAAATTTTACCATAATAATAGTTTTATTTCCATTCCAAAACTTCCACCATATAACCTAACTAACATATTTTCCATCCAAATTTAACATGTCCTAACAATTATTCCAAATAAAAAGAGGTTTGGACCATTTGGATACAAAAAAACACTAATTTTTAAAAAGTTGGTCATTAGTAAATTTCACAACTTTTGACCACATTTGGAAAGAAGTTGTCAACCAACAAGTTGTCATTAGTGTGATCATTCTAAAGGACTCAAAAGATGTTAAAAACATGTACTAATACATCCTAAAACCTAATCATCCTAGGTTTAACATAAAATGTGCCTTAACCCAAGTTAGATCACAAGATTTATAACAACATCTTGTATCCCTTGGTCTTACATCTAGAACTTACATCTTGTTATCCAATTGGTATTACAAATTTGGAATGAAACTCAAAGCTCCAAAATTATACAAAACAGTTCTAAGAAACATAGAGTAGATTTCTATAAAATGATACAATTAGAAAAAATGGACTTAGATGACATGGAAATAGTCCATGCAATCAATTTAGAACTAGAATGTGAGATTATTGGAAATGATTTATCTACTTCTCACTGGGAAGGAAGAATTCAGAGTGAGTGGTATGTCAAGTTGTACTCTTTACATTGGTGGAGCCACTGCATTTTTTATGTTAGATGATGATGAATGTTTTCATACCATTTTTAGGTTTCCTTATGCATTATTTAAAAATCTTTCTGAAAATTTGAATGATGGCTTGAAGTAAGGTGTAACAAATTATTCATTTTGTACTAGCATAAAAGGTAGGGTATTATCAGTTGCGAAATAGTTTGCTATTGTACTTTTATGATTGTCATCCAAAATGATAATGCTTAACAATAGTGATTGTTTGGTTGTGGTAAGGACACTGTGGTAGGAATTTTAAATAAGTTCATTAATATCTTTTATTCTCAATATCAAAATCATATACAATGGTCTAGTAACTAGATGTCACTTGAGTAAGGTGTTTTTAAGTAGTGAATATTTGTAATTTTGCAGATTTTAGATTTTTTGGTAGTTAATTTGGCTGATAATTTAAGATTTAATGCAACCTAAATTGCCAATTTTTTTATTGAATCTAGTTCTAAAATATTTAAAATCGCTCAATAATTTATTTTATTAAAAAATATAAACTCAAAGATTCACCACAATATTTGACACATGATTAGATTTGATTCATCTAAATATTATATATTATCAAAGAAATTAAAATTAATTCACCAATAATAATCATAATTATTAATTACTTTAGGGATATATTACCAATATTGAGTTTTCACTATTGATTTTGAATGTAATGTAATTATCCTCATTATTTCCATGACATAAGAAATGTTCAATTTTGATTTGTAATATTTCATGATGACTAGTGAACTTCCTATTATTATTGAGATTCACTAATATTTTCTACTCAAAAGATATGACTCCAATATAATTGCCAAAGTAGATAATATTTAAGATAAAAAAATTGAGAAATTCATTGACAAAAATAATTTGACTCTTTGAAATAATGAAAGATTTGCCAATAATTTATATCTTTTTCTCAAGGGGGGTTTCTTAGAGTTTACCCTACAATTGAGCAGGTGAAAGAAGGCTTCCATCATAAATGAGGATTTCTAAATTATTGTGGAGCAATAGATGTAAATCGTATTCAATTTCATCTTCCACCTAATGAGTGCTCTTGTGATTGGTTTGATTGTGACCATAATTATAGCATGTCATTACAAGCAATCATTGACATCAATGAGTATTTCATGGATATTTTTATAGGATGGCCTGGCTCTATATATGATTCTAGACTTCTATGAAATTCACGTTTCTATAGAATGTGTGAAGTTGGAGAGAGAATAAATGGGCATTCAAAAACAAAGAGATCATTGAATAATAGGGATTACATTATTGGTGATGAAGGATATCCATTGTTGCCATGGTTAATTACACCTTTCAGTGGAGGTCTAGCAATTAGTCAAAGAGAATACAATTTTAGGTTGTCATCAACAAATATTGTGGTAGAATGTGAATTTGGGAGGCAAAAAACATATGGCATCGAAATTTGGAAGTACTTCCAAAAACTATATTTTGTTGTTGTATACTACATATCATGACATTAAATGTAGAAGATGAAGATGATACATGTGGTGATGTTTTTGACGAAAGTGAAACAAAATATGTCAACTAATGATTCAGTGGATTTAGGGTGCAACAATTGTTTCAGAAGCATTAATGGCTTTTGTAAATGGTGATATGAATAATGTAAGCATGTAGAGCTATTAAGAAATCAAAGGTTAATGAGAATTTGACTTTTCTTTGAAAAAGTTTATAGTTTGATTTAAGTTTTGGTTATTATATGGATTCTAGAACTTTCACGTATACAATTCAAATCAATTTACATATACCTTTCATGAGCACCTATTACTGTAGGTTTATGATAATGTGTTAATGGGCTTCCCACACATAAAATCAACAAAAGTGGTTGAATGTGGGACAATATAGTTTTTCTCATGTTGTTTAATATAATAAAAATGTATGAAGATAACTAGACAAAAATGATAAATGTGAGATATAATCTAATTTCCAAACAATATAAACAATTTTTTTTTTTTTAGTTTTAGTAAATTTAAATAAATTACAATAGACATTGTAAGCTTTTATTTTTTAATCAAGTATCATAATTCTAAAAAGTTCATATATATGCAAAGTACACTATTTATAAAATAAAAAAATTAATTATGATTATTATAAAAAATTATTATCATAAATTTAAAACTTTAAGCTGATTTCATTTTCAAATTAATGGGACCACCTACTTCCTTAGAAATAGAGTTGTGACCACTAAATTTTTTTTTAGAATGTTTAAGTGAGAGCAGTGTAATGAAATTTTAACTTTATTTCATTAGATCTTGTGAGCTTTTATTCTTTCAAACAAATTAATTAGATGCAACATTTAAACTATCATTTAAATGAGAAGAGACAATGTATTGACTAGTTTCTCAGTTAAATTAGTATACCACTCGGGAAGTAGAAAACCAATAGTATTTAGCATGGGTCATAAATAAAGCAGGCATTAAAGTGATCCATATGCCTATCGACTAACAATCATACCATACACATTAAAACACTTCAATGATGATTCCAAGCAAGTCACACAATGAGACACGATTAATCTCTTAGATAGCATAAATTTTTATTGTTAGTCTTTACCTTATAGCCAGCAGACTATAGTTTTTGCCCTATTTATATAATATTACTATTTTTTTCAAAAATCTCAAAACATTATCGAATGTTAAATGTTATCAATATTATTATTAAAATACATATTTTTCACACATAAATGCTATTTTTTTATTGGTTATTAATTTTTTTGCTAGTGGTTTAAACGATTTTGAAAATCCATTAAAATTCCTTTATTGCTATGTGAAAGAAAAGTGGCTTAAATAAAGGACGACATTTAATTTGGCCTTAGTGGTTGCATTATATTCATTAAACTTCCACCATATATGCATTTTATGCCTAACTCGTGATAAAAAGTTATTGTTTTTATGAGTTTAAATTTATCATTTTCAAATTTAATTATAAAATTCATAGTTAGATGCAAGGCTTTTAACTAGATAATTTCTATTAAATACTTTTTTGATGATTTGATTGCATGAATTGTTTTGAGTCTTATATGTGCATGATTGACGTTAAATAATTTTATTTGTGAGTAAGTTAGTTTAGATGTTTATACTTTCAATAATCTATTTTAAGATTATTTTTTTCATTCAACTAAAATATTTTTAAAAATATTATCTTTACTTATATTATATAATACTTTAAGAAACACTATCATATATTATTATTAAAATATTTTTATTTTCATATTATAATTTATTTTAAATAGTATATATGATATATATGAATAGAATTTAACTATATAAGATTTGTGTTGATTAAAATATTTTATATACTATGATAAATTTATTATTTTAACATTAGATTTATACTAAAAACTATTAAAATTAAGGCAAGTACTAAGTCATTATATAGCACTTGTTTTATATTTTATACCTGCTTTCTAGAATACTCACAAAGCTTTGGTGTTTTTTGGGTTGGGTTGGAGATAAGTAAAACCAGTGTAGTTGTCTTTCTTCATTTTTTCCATTATATTCTATGGCTCATTCTACCTCATGGATTTCTTTTATTTTATATTATTTGGGTTTTTTTTTAATATCACATCAATATTGGATTTTTATTGTATTGCAATAGCCTTGTATATTTTTATAAAGGGTTTGTATTTGTTGCAGGGATTCCATTCTCAAGAACACATCAAAATATAGTTATACAGGGTTCATATTCTTCAAGTAATGAAAACCCAAGTCAAAGGGGTATGTTATGTACTCCTTGGATAAAAATGGTATTCAACATTATACTTTCGCAAAGGATGTCTACTCTCATTATGAAATTAATAGTCCATAGTTTTTGTCATTGTATGCAAGACTCCAAACATCTTCATTCTTCTTCTTTCCACAATTTTCTATATTTTGGGCATTTTTAAATATTTTTAGCTACTAACTTTTAGTTTGTGCTACCATTTAATGTGAAGCTCCTTTTTGGCCACGTATCCATTCTCCTGCTTTGCTAGGTACATATTCTTTCACATCTTTTTTTAAAGGAAATATCTTTTAAAGATAGGGCTTTGTTTTCATAGTGAATATTCTAGTGTTTGGTCCATCTTGTAGTAAATTTCATAATTTCATTCTACTATTTGATTTAAAAAACAAATTTCTTCAAATTTTTAGATTGATTATTACATGTGATATTTTGAGTGACAAATTGGTGTATTCAAATATATTTTCTCTAAAATATTAAAACATGGTTTAGTAGGAAAAAAGGTTTGATGGATTAAGAAAGAGTTAAGTAAGAGTCATGGTCACGAATAGGAAGTTTTTCCACACACTACATCAACTTATGTTGCATGTCATAGAACAAAAATGCCTCAAGAATCTAGATGCAGAGATGAAGATGAGAATGGAAGTGATGGAAAGTTGATTAAAAATGAAAGCCCTTGTTCTTAGGTCTAGTTTGAACAGATCATCTTTCCACCTAGTCATCATAAAGGCCTTTTGATTAAGAAATAAATTGAAGAAGTTATCAAAAGAAATGATGCAAACGTTGGGAGTTCTTTAGAAAATATTTGAGTTTGGAATATTTGAAAGTAGATGATCTTGCTAGCCAAATTGGAATTCCAGGGAAGCATTTAAAGAATGGAGAAGATTTTTTCAAAGGTGTGAAGATTCTTTTAGTTCTCATACAATATTATGATATGAAGCTCATTTGAAACCCTCCATCAAGGTATAGAAAATGTTAGAGGCACTGATTTTTTTTGACAAAATTAGATACATGTCTCTAAACAAATAAGTTTTTTGTACCCATATAATCTAGGTGTTCTGACATAATGTAGGAAAATCTCTATAGAATCCATGAAAGACATTGAGTAAGCATTTTTTAGTAACCCCAATAGAACCAAATACCTCCATAGTGCCAATCATTTTCTTGTGGATTTCAGAAATAACTTAAACACTAAAGGAGGTAAGTATTAAACATCTATAAAAATCCATATTTTTAAGGCTCAAATTTTTGTCTATGAAATGCATCTTCTTATGATTCGGTATTTTTGCATGAGAAGAGGGATTTGTGAGATCCAGAATGATAAGACTTGCATATTTATTTGCAAGTTGTGAAGAACTATAATATTGTGGATTCTAGCCATGCCAATAGTGTTGCTAGATTAGATCACTCTAACGCCTCTATTATTAATGCTAGGGGGGCTTTTAGATTGTTCGGATTGTCTCCTGCTCTTGTAACTATATTTCATATTCCTCCTTGTTTGTCTATCATGCTTTGTCTAAATCTTGCCTCACAATTTGATAACAATTGGCCCTTACAATAGCTAGAATATTGGTTTATGCAATGTACTATGCAATGATTTTCTAGAACATTTAGAAGACTTGGATAAATAAATCTTCAACTCTATTATTTATATTAGATTATGATTCAAAGAACTTGGTTTGTCACACACAATATTACATTTTATTTCATTATTATCATCAATCTTCCTGAACATATACAACAACACTACTCATAATAATTTTTGAAATGATTTTTTTTTAGCATTATTCAGTTCACAATAATCATATTGCCCATCCAACTAGACTATTTCTTTTTTATGTTTAGTTAAAAAAATTGTTCATTTATGTTTAAATAATTGTTCATGGTGTTTCTCCTTTTTCTATTCTTTCCACAATGATTTTCAAGTATAGGTATTAATTTTTCAAGGTTTGTAGCCTCCTATTTAGCTGTTAACAATGCCTTTAGAACTATTCTATAAAAGTCCCTCATTTTATTTTTTATATCTAAGTGTAAGCAACAATAATGGTCTTAACTATTTTTTGTCTAATTGTTTTGAGATTTACCAATACAAAACTAAAATATTTTTTCTCTTCATTTTAGGAAACATATGGAGGTGTTTCGATGCATTTCTTTACTATTTTCCCTCTTGACAAATGGAGAACATTGTTGCTACTATCCTTAATATATTATGGCCTATATTGCATATTCCTTTCAATATTATTGATTTTATTCAAAATGAAAAATTCAGATTTCTTTCAAGTTCAAACATTATTATAAATTTTGTTTATTTATTGCATTCTATTTTGCAATGAAATATGCATTTTTCTTAATAGACAAATATGATTATTGTTTTTTTGCACACAACATAACTTGCCTTTTCTATTCAACGTTAATTTCCCCAACAATTTCAACTACGAATAAATATTGAAATAAGTATATAAAATTATTTAATTATTGTCTATCTTAAAATAAATTTATTTATAATAACTAGTATTAATTTTGTTGCCATAAAATTGTTTGCAAGAAATGCATTGGATCTTATCCACACTATATATCTGTACATTATGTTCTATATATATATATATATATATATATGATTAATACAAAATTTGACAAATCAATCACAAAAACAATCATCTATTTTTTCACCAAAAGGTAGGAACTCTAGCTCTTGCAGAGCCCTTGCTACTGTTTGTTATTTTTATTGTTTGTTATTAAAACTAGTTTTTACAATAGAATTTGACATTGCTAATAAATAGGCTGAAGAGTCAAGACTCGAAACAATTGCAACATAGTATTGCATGATCTTGTTGTTGTAAGGAAATAGCTACTTCAAAATCTGGTCAACCCACAAGAAGTACTTCTTCCTCTAGCATAGTATTGCAATAATATTACATAGGAAAAGCCTGCTAGATGTGACAATCCTAGTCCAATCCCATACCATGATATTTCATTTCCATAATCTTCATTTGCATCTTGAATATCATTTGGAGATGGATGGTGGAGAGCGAATTGTGGCCCTGAACATTTCTTTGGGACATCCTTCCAAAGGTTTTATTCTTATGACTATTGTGTGCAAACTTTAAGTGGAAAACTTTAGTGGATAGGTGGGGTTGGCCATGAAACATAAACCAATGGATTGGGGAGTATTAAGAAGTAATGCATAATTTTTGATGAATGTTCCTTTTCTATTAATAAAAATATACTAAGAATACAATTCACAAAAAAGGGGTCGGGGGATACAAGATCACCCTACAAAAGAGTTCACACAGTCGAAGCCAAACTTAAAAACATGGGCTCAGCCAAAAATAACAACTATTCACCAAAAAAAAATATTAAAAAAATCCTCAGGCTACCAAAGTAGTGCCAACTATGCGAGGAGGATCATCTTTGTCAAGAAAACCCCATGCATCAATGGGATTGTGGGGCAAGCTAGGAATAGACTAGCCATCATCAGCAATAGTATGATCAATGGCAGTCTCTGCATCTTTAACCTCAGGCCACAAAGGAGAAATTTCCAAGACTAGGCAAGGATACTTTCTAGAATGCACCTATCGATGACTAGGAGGAGGATTCGGCGACTAGCTAGCACCCCCATGGGGTGGGGAAGTAGAGTGGCACCTCCATCCACCATCACCACCACTGGGAGAGTGGTGGCAAGAATCTTGGGAGTGTGGCGTGTGTGAGTGGTAGCCTAAGGACTGGAATCGAGAATGGCGGCCACAAGGCATTGAGACATCAACCAAAGCATCAAGAGGCACTCTAGCATTAGTGCAAGGAGTGTTGCCCCAGTGATTTAACAACTCCTACGGGTGAGAAACTTCTAGGGCAACCTTGTTATCTTGCACCTGGATCTGCATAATAACATTGTTAAAAATGCATGCCTTAGTGTACATAGCAATGTTAACATCCAAAAAACTATGAGTGAACATAACAATATTCCTATCTTTCCACAAAGAAAACAAAATTTCCATCTTGAAGGTATGCCAAATCTAGGTGAACTTCCAAGGAATTGGGAATCACCGAGTAGGATCATGTGCCATGAAAATGGTTCGGGCCTAAAAGGCTTGAAAAAATCATGAATCTAGTGCCAATAATTTTGAGCACACTTACAAAACTAGAATGTATGCAAAAAGGACTCTGGTTGACCACAGAAAGGGCATCTGAGACTAGGAACCCTAATGTGCCTGAGCTCAGGCCCTAGGGGAAGACCTTGGAAGGCAAGGCACCAAGCAAAGTGGGCAATATTGGGTGCTATAATAGCACTCCAAATGGTGTCAAAACATTTTCTCCATTGAGAAAGTGAAGATTGCAAATGCCAGCACTGGGTAAGTGTGTCCACCATTGGAAGATGGGGTGAAAGCCATCTGTACCCCATATGGGGCTTGTAAATGGAAAATGGAGTGGCAGGATACCACTTCTAATCATATCACCAAGGATAAATAGTCCAAATCCCCACTTGATGATCTAAGTGCATAGGGATGGAAGACAACAGGAGGTCAAAAGTTGGCTGATTTGTACGGACAAGGCAGTACTAGACTTGCAAATCTTTCCATGACCTAAAACTCATGGTGACTCTTGAGAAGAGATCCTTAGGAGTTTAGATGCCACATTTGAAAAAATGTAGAGCACTGGCACCTTGAGTCTTGGCGAGAGGAGTACCCTAAACAAAAAATAGGGGAGACCACCAAATGTTCTTATGATTCAAGGAAAGCCCATTGCAAAACTCATCTCTAGCCCAATGAAGCCAAGGCTTAATAGCTTCCTAGGCTTTCTAGATGCTCTTAATAACAAATGAGCCCTATATCACCACACGTTCACACATGATGAGAAAAGTTTGAAAACCAATCCCCTTCCAAGTATGCCTATTAATAGGGAAGCCGAAAGAAATGTAGTGCCAAACCAAAATCTTCTAGGCTTCATCTCTAGATATAGCTCAGATAATCCATTTAGCACAGAGAACAAGGCCCTATTTCTGAGTGGAGAGTAGGTCAAGACAACCAGACTCTCTTGGGAGACAAAAAAAAACCTAAGCAACTCTGTCCAAACCATGATGATCAGAACTAGAAGCCCAAAGAAAGTCTCAGAGCAAACATTCCAACTTAAGATAGGAAGCTTTAGAGGGAGCCTAATAGGAAGAATAGTACACATGAATGGCTACCAAAATCTTTGAACAAATCTAAAATTTACCAACAAGAGAAAGTGGCTTGCTGATCTAATATTCAAGCTTTTTGCTAATCTTGGCAAGCATAGCATTCCAAAGCTCCACATGAGAAGATTGGAAGGTAAAGGGAATGCCAAGGAAGTGGAAGATTTCCTCATGAGAAACCCATTTCCATTGAAACTAGTTGAGCTAAGGTTGAGCAGTCAAGAATGACTGTCGATAGAAGATCATCTTATGCCATTGAATGGTAGAGCCAGAGACTTGACAAAAGGTGTCCAGACAATTTAAAGCATTTTGGATGTTTTCTTCATCCTCAAGAAGAGTAAGAAAGGAATCATTAGCAAAATGTCCATTGACTAACTGGGAGGAAGATCCAGGCAAGGAGATGCCACAAACCAGCCCTAAAGACATAGAATTAGCTAGAAAATAGCCAAAACCTTTAGCAGCAAGGACATAAAGTGTTGGAGCTAAAGGGAAACCTTTTCTAATTGAAAAAAAAAGTCCAAAATCCTTAGATTGCAAATTATTGATGGTAATGCAAGCATTAGCATCACCAAAGAGCATCTCCATGGACTGAAGGAAATTGGGACCAAAACCTAGAGCTTGAAGCATGGCCAAGATAAAGGGCCATTCAATGCAATCATAGGCTTTAGAAAAATCTATCTTTAAAAGGATAGCCTACTGCTTAGACTTGCAAGCTCATTTCATACCTTCCTAGATAGCACTGATGTTATCAAGAATATATCTGGACTTGATGAAGCCAATTTTTTTAGGCTGCATAATTAAAGGAAACATGTGTTGTACTTTGAGAGAGTGTCTGCACAATGATCTTATAAGACACATTCAGAAGGGTAATGGGCCTCCAATTGCATATGTCCTCAGGATCACCAACTTTAGGTATGAATTTGATATTCCCTTTATTTATAATTGCTCCTAAGCTTTTAGAATGATATGCTTCGAGATAGACTTTGTGCAAATTAATCCCTATTTGCTCCTAGAGGTGTTTGTAAAATTCACAAGTAAATCCATCACACCTAAGGGGCTTGTCAGGCACCATGGAGTAAATTTTCTCTTTAAGGTCGCCAAGGGAAAGAAGTTGCTCACAGAAAAAATTTTGCTCAACTGTTAGGCAGTTTGGAGTAATAGACATACACATTTTGAGAGATTCCTCTTGAGAAACCAAAGTTCCTTGTGAAGCAAATAAATTCTCATAGTGATGAACAAATGCTTGCAGGATGTTGGGGAGACAAGACAGAACAACCACTCCCTATTTTATCTTTTTAATCCCAACATTGATATGATGGGCTCAAAGAGCCTGAAAGAACTCCTTTGAGGCCTTATCACCAACCTCCAACCAATGGAGATGGGTCTTGATTTGGGCACCTTAGGTAGCATAGTTGTTAGCAATTTGCTTGTCATGGCAAAGCTTGGCAAGTTGAATTTGTAGATCCACATCAAAAGGGTTGAAGGTGAGAGCCTCAGAGGCTTTTTTGAGGGCAAGGGTGTTGGCCTCATAAGAACATTTTCTAAATATAGCCAGCTGACACCCATAGATGCATAGGAACTAAGCAGTTCTAGTAATGGCATCATTCTACCATTGAATCCATCTCCTTGGGGAATGCGGACATGGCTACAAATTCTAGACACATTGGATGTGTGAGAGGGTGGAAGCATGCAACAAAATAGATGTGTTGACGAAGAACTATGATGGGCCACCTTAGGGACAACAGTTTGCCAAGAAATGACAAAAAATATGGGGGAGTGGTCATATAATGTCACATCTAGTAGGGGAATGATAGGCAAATCTCGATCCTCAAAAAAAGAGAAAAGATATTGCGCAGTGATCATAACACAATCAAGATGTTTTAATATGTAGTTAGAGCCAGCTCAAAAGTTGGACCAAGTGTGCCAAACCCCACTATCCTGGCACTGGTTGGTATTGAGATCAAAATGACCCAATTTATTGTGCATGTAATACCAGGCTTGCCTTTCCCCAGTTATCCAGTGAAAGGGCAGAATGTCATCTTTATCAGAGGCCACTTCAACCATATTAAAGTCCCCACACATAACCCAAGTAGCTGGATGAAAATTGTCAGCCAGCCAAGCCCACAACTGGGATCTTTCCACAACATCATTGGAAGCATAAACATTAATGACTCCAAAAGAATGATAGTTAATGGAAAGAAAAAGCCAAATAATTCTATGTGTGGCACTAAAACCCTGCAAAATAACAATAGAATGAAGGCAAGGTGACAGGAGAGTAACTACACCACCTCAGTCAGCTTTGTGCTGGGAAAAAAACATCATGCCATCCTGCCAAATTATGCGACATCCTGAAGCAAGCATGAAACCAGAAATTTTAACTTCTTGTAGACAAAAAAAAATTTAAATTACCAACTCTATGACAGACATCCCAAACATAGTACTTTCTAGGGAGGTCTGTGAGACTTCAAACATTCCATAAAAGGAAGTTCATGAGAACTCTTCCATATCATCTTCATCCTCAAGAGAGGAGTAGCTATTCTACAAGAAGGTAGAATCATGGTTGAAGTCAGACAGAAAATCCTGTGGACTTACAACCTAACGCTTCACCTTTGGTATCTTCACATGTTTAGGAGGACTGTGAGAATGTTGCATCATTGATGGTGCTATGGAAGAGGTAGCAAGAGGAGTACACACCCTAGCCAAGGCAGAAACCCTGGCGGCTACCTTAATCCCCTACGAGCTAGTAGGGTTTGAAACTTATGAAATTTTGGGCATCGTTCCTTTGTTTTCCGCTTGCGTCCCTACACTAGCTGGAGTTGATGCTCCTATAGGGAAAGGAGGAATTGTAGCAACTGCAGCATAGGACTACCTGGGGAGCAAGGGATTCGAGGGAGCCTTGCCCTTATGCCCAACAATAACCCATTCTTCCTTTTTCCCATCGACCTGTTTGACAGGCGCCTCTTTAGGCCTGGGCTTGACCCTAGGCGTAGCTAGAGCGTAGTCCTTGATCTTTTGTTCTGCAGACTAGCACCTATAACTAGTGTTGGGGAGGTTCAAGTGAAGAACCTTCTGCAAGAAGGTTGGAGTCTCAATCTAAATTTCCATAGAATCTTTGAGATCCTTGGAAAGATCCACCTCTATGCAAACACATCATTGCGGACAGGCATTAAATAATTTCTCAAGATCCTTGGTGACAACTTTGCCAAGGGCTTTGGAAATGGACTCAATGAAAGGCCAACAAGGCAGGGATAAACCTAGGAACTCAACCCAAACAAGAACCCTAAGCTTTTTCTCATCTGAGACTGTGAAGTCTCATGACCATTTTTGAAAAACAAGCAAGGAAGAACGCATAGACCATGATCCATTTTTAAAGACTCCGTCTATTTGCGAGGGGTTGGTGAAGCAAAATAAAAAAAAACTTTGGTAAGGTTTTGCACAGCATCAAGGTGGACTCCATGAAGATTCTAGCTCTTGTTAACCCATTCTCGGAGTATAGCTTCATCGGGAGTCCTACCCACAAAATAACCTATCAAGGTGTGTTGTTCTAACCAATCACATGCAACATCAAATTCTTGCAAAGGAAGGATAATTTCAAGATTACCTCGTGAAAAACCATCGGGACAAACTTGCATGAACATTTGTTTGGAGGAGGTGCCATGGTAGTCCGAAGCAACAACATGAACACTAGAAACAACTAGTTCACCACTGGCCGAAGCCATTATAATCTAGCCTAAAAAACTCTCGCAGTAAATGTGGTGTGACAAGTGGAGCTAATAGGGGGAAAGTTCAGACAAAAATCCGTACACAAAAAATTGAAAGATTGTATGAAACAAGAAACCCTAGCAAAGAGAAAAAAAGAAACATTACCCCGAAGTTATGCATAATTTAAAAAACAACTACTGTAAAACATATAGTCAGTAAAATTGCTTTCTAGACAAGCATGCCATTATTAAATCTCACTAAATTCCAATGCTTTTCTTGAACAAATGGACTAAAATATTTTGTCGACCAAACAGAATTCCCGTGAAGCCTTTAGTAGCCATCTAAATCAAAGAAAGAGTAGATGTCTAATCAAATGTTTGTTTATGACATTGATTTATCTGATGAGTGCCATGCGAAAGAGCAAAATAGTGTAAGATACACAAAAGTCACAAATTACTTGTCCCACTTTAGGTCCACATCCTAGACAGCTTACCTATACTTGTTTTACGTCCATCACCTAATAAAATAAACTATGGAGGAACCATACTGTCTTTAATAATGAATCCAAATTAAAGAGATGGGTGATATATATAAAACAATTTTTACATATCAAGATTATTTTATTTACCAAAAGAATAGACTTATTAAGTTAAATAATCATTAAGACAATATTCTGTCGTATAAAAAGAAACAGAATCATAGCTTTTGTAATAATGATTCTTATTTTAAAGATTAAATCAATAAATTAAATTTGATGTGAGTAATGATTATTTTTTATTTTAAAAGGAATCTTGTTATGAATAAAGTTTTTTTGTAAAATATATTTTTCATATTTGTTAAATTTAGATTTTTAATTTTTTTATTATAATTAATCTTCACTTTTGTCTTTCAAGGCATAAACTATCTTATAATTAATATATGTATAATAATAATATATTTTTTTATACATGAATCTAAATTAACTAAATAAATACAACAAGAATTAAATAGATTGTTGAAATCACTACATTATGCTTATGAATTTTGTTCAATCATCTCATGACTAACTTTGAACTTTTGACCAGACAACAATGCAATACCTGGGATCAGTATTTGTAAATTTCATTCTCCAATCATATATTATAAAGAAAGTAAGAAAATTCAGTATCTAAAATATGACTTCAGCTTGA
The DNA here is from genome assembly GCA_028749045.1 of Cupressus sempervirens. Classification (NCBI taxonomy): domain Eukaryota; kingdom Viridiplantae; phylum Streptophyta; class Pinopsida; order Cupressales; family Cupressaceae; genus Cupressus; species Cupressus sempervirens. The sequence continues at coordinate 175,510,100 of CM053793.1, forward strand.
TACAATCTTCTATATAGTATATCTATATTCAATCCAAATCCCTCAAAGTCAAATTCCATATATGATTACTCTATAACCTAATATGCCCAAATCCTCTTAATCAGAAGTTCAAAACCCCTTTAAGTAATTAGATTTGAAGACATAGTCATTTAAGATCTGGCATACTTCAACTATTGAAATTTAATGTCCAATATCAAGGGCATATCCTTGATATATGTATAACAACCAGATTCTCTTAATCAAAGGTTCAAAACCCCTTCAATTACCACTTACCCTGTTGATTAACCATATTTTACATGAATATTATACGTTTGAAATCAACACTTGTTTAATTATAACGAGGCCAAAACCCTTTAGCAATAGGGCACCTGATGCAGGAGCATCCAGAGGTATAAGGGCAATCCTCTGTCACCCAAAAAAATGTACTTAGACTTAGTTTCTGTTTTATGTCTTTACATTTTTGGATACCCATTTGGCTCAAATAAAGGTTACAACTCTCATAGTTCAACTATCAGTGCGTTCGAAAATCCCAAAAAAATAGGAGCATGTATTTGGGCCATCATTTCGGTAAACTAGAAGGTGTGAATTGGCCAGATGAATGTAATCATGATTTAGAGCATTCCTGAAAAAGAATCAGGTCAATAAGCCCCACGGTTTGAAAGTTATTGCAGTTTTTTGAGTTTTGGAAACCTCCTAAGAATGCTTCAAAGTCAGGTTTGGGGCATTAAATGACCTCGAAAAGGGTCAAAAAATGGGAGAGGAGAAAAGCTCATCCATAGGGCTATAGAGCGCTTCAAGAGCTTTTTGAAAATGTAAACGGTTCGTCAATCGGAGCTACGGTTCAAAAGTTATGCCTCTCGAAAGTTCGGCTACCATTTCTGGATTCTTCTAGATTTGCACCGACTTCTAACGCAGCTTCTGGAACCTTCTATTTTGTCGTTGGATGCCTACTAGCACTTTCTAGAATGTACTCCTAGTCCGTAACCCTCCGGGGTCTGTTTAAGGAGATTTTTGGCATTGTAAAAGGCAGTTTGGATTGGAGCTTGAGAGGAGGTGCTAAAAGGAGAAATATTCTCCAGATTTATGCTATTGTAAGCCCGTAGGGCATGTTTTGAAGTTTATTTTCTGTGCACTATTTGTACTAGCTTATTTTCTCAGTTAATATAATTCCCCTTTTCTATTGTGTCCATTCTATTGTTGGGTGTTGTCCCCATCAAGTGGTATCAGAGCGAGTTTTCCTGAGTGTGTAGACAGAGTGCGAACTGTGAGGTAGTTTGCACCAGGACTGTGTGGTTGTGGGTTCGAGTTAGAAGATGCCTCCATGGAGAGAGCGTGGCAGAAGGGCCAGAGCTATTGATCCTGAGGAGGTTAGAGCCCTCCAGAGATAGGTACAAGCATTGCAAGAGGAGCTTCGTAGAGGAGCAAATGTTGCCGCAGATGACAATAGTGAGGATGAAAATGAAGAGGAAGTAATGGAAGTTGATGGGGAAGTTCTGAATCCTGTACAGGAAAGGCTTTTTAGGGCCATTACTAAGTTTGGGAAAATACCTACAATTGAAGTGGGTATATTTTTAGGAAATTTGAAACCAGATGAGTTGATCGATTGGATCAATGAATTGGAAGAATACTTTGAGTATGAGGATATAAGGGACACAGATAGGGTTAAGTTTGCAAAGGCCAAACTGAAAGACCATGCCAAAATCTGGTGGCAAGATGTTCAACTGGAAAGACTTAGAAGAGGAAAGGAGAAGATCACAAGATGGGATCGCATGGTGGAGAAATTGAAGAAGCAGTTCATTCCTATGGACTATGAGCTTGATCTGTTTAAGAAGATGCATGGGTTAAAGCAAGCAGGAAGATCGGTCCAAGAATATACAGAGGAGTTTTACCGACTTCTGATTAGAGCGAGGCATGCATAAGCAAATAAAAAGAAGGTTTCTCGTTATATCAGTGGGTTGCGACCTAGCATCCAGGAGGAATTAAGTCTGGTAAGAATGACCAGCATTGAAGAAGCATACCAGTTTACCCTACGAGTTGAAGAGAAGCTAAGTAAAAGGTTTGAAGGAAGACAAAGAGGGTGCGGTCAAGGAGGAAGGGGAATCGGTAGATCATCTGGAGGCCACAATAAAACCCAAAAGAAAAATGAAGATGTGGGTACTAGCAGAAACCAGAGGAATGAGGGTTTCAATCGCTCCCATGATCAAGACTTTGGAAATCAAAGAGGAAGAGGTAGAGGACATGGACAAGGAAGAGGAGGCTTCTGTGGTACCTGTTTCCATTGCAATGAAGAAGGTCATCGTGCCTTTGAATGACCTCAATGACAAGGAAGGACAGATAGGAGAGCCGAGGGCCAAGCTAAGGTTGCTCATGTGGATGAGGATGCACAATCATCACATTCAGAGGATGCAGAAAGAGGAGAGACCTTGGTAAATGAAAGAGTCCTAATAAGTGGTGAGAATGAACCAGGACAACTGAGGAGTTTGTTCCGTACCAGATTCGTCTTTTTGATGGAAGGAAGTTTTTAGATGGCATGAAACATCATCGTATGTGTTATGCTTTGATTCCTAGGAAAGATAAAGAAGGTAGTAGTGAAATACCATTTGAAGTTTTAGATTTACTAAGGGAATTTGGAGATATTATCTCTGATAATGTTCCAGATGGATTGCCACTAGTAAGGAAAATCAGTCATCAGATAGATCTGATTCCAGGAGCTAGTTTTCCTAACAAGGCTGCTCATAGGATGACTCCTACTGAGACAGAGGAGCTAAATAAATAGGTTCAGGAGCTGTTGATGAAGGGCTTGGTTCGAGAGAGCCTGAGTCCATGTGCAGTACCTGCAATACTTGCACCAAAGAAGGATGGAGAGTGGAGGATGTGTACCAATTCTCGAGCTATAAATAGGATAACCATCAAGTACTGGTTTCCTTTACCAAGGATGGATGATATGATGGACTGCTTGAGTGGAGCTCAGTACTTCACAAAGATAGATCTAAAGAGTGGTTATCATCAGATATGGATTCAAGAAGGAGATGAGTGGAAAACAGCCTTCAAGACCAAGGAGGGTCTTTATGAGTGGTTAGTCATGCCCTTTGGATTGACGAACGCCCCAAGCACCTTCATGCGGCTCATGAATGAGGTACTTAAGAAGTTCTTGGGAAAATTTGTTATTGTCTATTTGGATGATATTTTAATTTTCAGCGAGACTTTGGAAGAACATTTACTGCATATTCGTAGTGTCCTTGAAAGGCTAAGGGAAAAGAAACTGTTAATTAATCTAAAGAAGTGTGTCTTTTCAAAAAGGGAGTTAGTCTATTTGGGATTTGTTATATCACCTGAAGGTCTCAAAATGGATCCAGAGAAGGTAAAAGCCATCTTGGAATGACCTACTCCAAGGTCTGCTACTGAGGTAAGATCATTTCATGGTTTGGTTAGTTTTTATCGAAAGTTTATTAAGAATTTCAGTGGCATATGTGCACCTCTAACTGATACAATAAGAGGGGATAGAAAAGAGTTCAAATGGACTGCAACAGCTGCGAGAAGTTTTGAATTTCTGAAGAAGAAGGTGACTGAACAGCCTGTGTTGGCACTTCCAGATTTTAGAAAAGTATTCTAGGTGGATTGTGATGCTAGCGGTAGCGCTATTGGGGCTGTATTAAGTCAAGAAGGTAAGCCTATTGCATATTTTATTGAAAAATTGAATGATGCAAAGAAGAAGTATTCTGTTTATGATCAAGAGTTCTATGCAATAATTCAAGCCTTAAAGAAATGGAGGCATTATTTATTGCCAAAGGAAACTATTTTGTATACTGATCATCGGGCATTACAGTACCTAAATAGCCAAGGTAAATTGAATCAGAGGCGTATGAAGTGGGTAGAATTCTTGCAGAGTTATACATTTGTGTTGAAGCATAGAAGTGGAAAATCTAACAGGGTTGCAGATGCACTAAGTAGGAGACAATTGTTGCTTACAACAATGCAGGTTGAAGTAGTTGGGTTTGATGAACTCAAGAATTTGTACCCCGAGGATCCTGATTTTGCTGAAGCATGGAAAGCTTGTAAAGACCCTGTTGCTGTAGATAGAACCAAGTGGTTAGACTATTTGATTCAGGATGGCATGTTGTTCAAAGGTAGTCAATTGTGCATTCCAAGGAGTTCCATGAGGGAAAACCTGATTAAGGAGAAACACAGTGGAGGGATGGCAGGACATTTTAGTTGGGATAAGACCATTGCCATTCTTAGAGAACATTATTTTTTGCCTCAAATTACACAGGATGTGAAGAAGTTTGTACAAAGTTGCCAGGTTTGTCAAGTTGCCAAGGGGTTTAGTCAAAATATTGGCCTATATTAGACATTGTCTGTTCCATCAAGGCCATGGGAGGACATAAGTATGGATTTTGTTCTTGGATTGCCAAGGACACAAAGGGGTAATTACTCAGTATTTGTGGTGGTTGATAGGTTCTCCAAAATGGCACATTTCATTCCATGCCACAAAACTCATGATGTTGTCCTAATTGCAGACTTGCTTTTCAAAGAGGTGGTAAGACTACATGGTCTTCCAAGGAGTATAGTTTCTGACCGAGATACTAAATTTGTGCGGTATTTCTGGAAGACATTGTTGAAGAAGTTGAGAACAGACTTGAAATTCAGTTCCACGCATCACCCATAGACTGATGGCCAAATAGAAGTGGTAAATAGAAGTCTGGGCAATTTGCTGAGATGTTTAGTTGGAGATAAGCCCAAGGGATGGGATTTGATTCTACCACAGGCAGAGTTTGCTTATAATAACTCTGTAAATAGGAGTACTGGAAAATCACGATTTCAAATTGTATATGGGAATAGCCCAAGGACTGCACAAAAATTGAGGAAGATAGAACAAGGAGAATGGACAAGTGCTGAAGCTGAGGAATTTGCTGAACACATCAAGCGTCTACATGAGGAGGTTGAAGCACACATTATTAAGATGAATCAAGAGTATAAAGCTAGGGCTGATCAAAGGAGAAGACATAACAAATTCCAAGTAGGGGATCTAGTCATGGTGCACTTACAAAAAGAAAGATTTCCTGTTGGTACTTACAACAAGCTGAAAATGAAGAAATTTGGCCCCTGCAAAGTTTTGAAGAAACATAACTCAGGAAATGCATATGAGGTGGAGCTGCCAGATGGTATTCACATTTCTCCCATTTTCAACATTGCAGATTTAACAGAGTATCATGATGATGGTGCAGATGAGGAGCTGGTTTTAGAGCCATGTCCAATTCCTGCTTCTACAAAGGAGGAGATAGAAGACATTCTAGATCATCGTGTGGGTAGGAGTACCAGAAACAGGCAGTATGAAGAATATTTGGTCAAACAGAAAGGATGGCTGCTTGAGGACTCAACTTGGATTTCAGTAGCTGAGGTTTCCCATTTGGGATTTCCTCTACCATCCATAAAGTGACAGGGTCACTTTTCAATCTACCCTGGGTGTCTGATGCAGGAGCATCCAGAGGTATAAGGGCAATCCTGTGTCACCCAAAAAAATGTACCTAGACTTAGTTTTTGTTTTATGTCTTTACATTTTTGGATACCCATTTGGCTCAAATAAAGGTTACAACTCTCATAGTTCAACTATCAGTGCATTTAAAAATCCCAAAAAAAATAGGAGCATGTATTTGGGCCACCGTTTCGGTAATCTAGAAGGTGTGAATTGGCCAGATGAATGTAATCATGATTTGGAGAATTCCCAAAAAAGAATCAGGTCAATAGGCCCCACGGTTTGAAAGTTATTGCAGGTTTTCGGCTTTTGGAGACCTCCTAAGAATGCTTCAAAGTCAGGTTTGGGGCATTAAATGACCTTGAAAAGGATCAAAAAATGGGGGACGAGTGGATCTTGTCCATAGGGCTATAGAGCGCTTCAAGAGCTTTCTAAAAATGTAAACGGTTCATTAATCGGAGCTACGGTTCAAAAGTTATGCCTCCCAGAAGTTCGGCTACCGTTTCTGGATTCTTCTAGATTTGCACCGACTTCTAAAATAGCTTCTGGAACCTTCTAATTTGTCAGTGGATGCCTACTAACACTTTCTAGAATGTACTCCTAGTCCTTAACCCTCCGGGGTCTATTTAGGAGATTTTTGGCATTGTAAAAGGCAGTTCGGATTGGAGCTTGAGAGGAGGTGCTAAAAGGAGAAATATTCTCCAGATTTATGCTATTGTAAGCCCGTAGGGCATGTTTTGAAGTTTATTTTCTCTGCACTATTTGTACTAGCTTATTTTCTCAGTTAATATAATTCCCCTTTTCTATTGTGTCCATTCTGTTGTTGGGTGTTGTCCCCATCAAGTGGTATCAGAGCAGGTTTTCCTGAGTGTGTAGACAGAGCGCCGACTATGAGGCAGTTTGCACTAGGACTGTGTGGTTGTGGGTTCAAGTTAGAAGATGCCTCCACAGAGAGAGCGTGGCCAAAGCTATTGATCTGGAGGAGGTTTGAGCCCTCCAGAGACAGGTAAAAAGCATTGCAAGAGGAGTTTCGTAGAGGAGCAAATGTTGCCGCAGATGACAATAGTGAGGATGAAAATGAAGAGGAAGTAATGGAAGTTGATGGGGAAGTTCTGAATCCTATAGAGGAAAGGCTTTTTAGGGCCATTACTAAGTTTGGGAAAAGACCTACAATTGAAGTGGGTATATTTTCAGCAAATTTGAAACCAGATGAGTTGATCGATTGGATCAATGAATTGGAAGAATACTTTGAGTATGAGGACATAAGGGACCCAGATAGGGTTAAGTTTGCAAAGGCCAAACTGAAAGGCCATGCCAAAATCTGGTGGCAAGAGGTTCAACTAGAAAGACTTAGAAGAGGAAAGGAGAAGATCACAAGATGGGATCGCATGGTTGACAAATTGAAGAAGCAGTTCATTCCTGTGGACTACGAGCTTGATTTGTTTAAGAAGATGCATGGGTTAAAGCAAGCAGGAAGATCAGTCCAAGAATATATAGAGGAGTTTTATCGACTCCTGATTAGAGCGGGGCATGCAAAAGCAAATAAGGAGAAGGTTGCTGATTATATCAGTGGGTTGCGACCTAGCATCCAGGAGGAATTAAGTCTGGTAAGAATGACCAGCGTTGAAGAAGCATACCAGTTTGCCCTATGAGTTGAAGAGAAGCTGAGTAAAAGGTTTGAACGAAGACAAAGAGGGCACGGTCAAGGAGGAAGGGGAAGTGGTAGATCATCTGGAGGCCACAATGAAACCCAAAAGAAAAATGAAGATGTGGGTACTAGCAGAAACCAAAGGAATGAGGGTTTCAACCACTCTCATGATCAAGACTTTGGAAATCAAAGAGGAAGAGGTAGAGGACGTGGACAAGGAAGAGGATGCTTCCGTGGTACCTATTTCTATTGCAATGAAGAAGATCATCGTGCCTTTGAATGCCCTCAATGACAAGGAAGGATAGATAGGAGAGCTGAGGGCCAAGCTAGGGTTGCTCATGTGGATGAGGATGCACAATCATCACATTCAGAGGATGCAGAAAGAGGAGAGACCTTGGTAAATGAAAGAGTCCTACTAAGTGGTGAGAATGAACCAGGACAACGGAGGAGTTTGTTCCATACCAGATGCAAGTGTGAGGATAAATGTTGTCATGTGATCATTGATGGTGGTAGCACTGATAACTTGGTATCAGAAGAGATGGTCTCTAAGCTAAAGCTCAAGAGGGAGAAACAACCCCAGCCCTATCAGATTTCTTGGGTAAAAGATGATCATAAGGTCCTAGTAAGTGAACAATGTTTAGTAAAATTCAAAATTGGGAGTTACCATGATCAAGTTCTCAGTGATGTTATTTCGATGGATGTTTTCCATCTACTGTTGGGTAGACCATGGCAGTTTGATAGACATGCAATACATGATGGACATGCAAACACATACTCTCTGACAAAGGATGGAGTTCGCCACAAATTGAAGCCCATGAAAAAGGAAGGTGAAAAGGCATGTAGCAGTGCTAGGATTTGTCTTGTTGATGGAAGGAAGTTTTTAGATGGCATGAAACATCATCGTATGTGCTATGCTTTGATTCCTAGGAAGGATAAAGAAGGTAGTAGTGAAATACCATTTGAAGTTTCAGATTTACTAGCAGAATTTGGAGATATTATCTTTGATAATGTTCCAGATGGATTGCCACTAGTAAGGCAAATCAGTCATCAGATAGATCTGATTCCAGGAGCTAGTTTGCCTAACAAGGCTGCTCACAGGATGACTCCTATTGAAATAGAGGAGCTAAATAAACAAGTTCAAGAGCTGTTGAGGAAGGGCTTGATTCGAGAGAGCCTAAGTCCATGTGCAGTACTTGCAATACTTGCACCAAAGAAGGATGAAGAGTGGAGGATGTGTATAGATTCTTGAGCTATAAATAGGATAACCATCAAGTACCGGTTTTGTTTACCAAGGATGGATGATCTTATGGACTGCTTGAGTGGAGCTCAGTACTTCACAAAGATAGATCTGAAGAGTGGTTATCATCAGATATAGATTCAAGAAGGAGATGAGTGGAAAATAGCCTTCAAGACCAAGGAGGGTCTTTATGAGTGGTTAGTCATGCCCTTTGGATTGACGAACACCCCAAGCACCTTCATGCGACTCATGAATGAGGGACTTAAGAAGTTCTTGGGAAAATTTGTTATTGTCTATTTGGATGATATTTTAATTTTCAGCAAGACTTTGGAAGAACATTTACTGAATATTCGTAGTGTCCTTGAAAGGCTAAGGGAAGAGAAACTATTAATTAATCTAAAGAAGTGTGTCTTTGCAAAAAGGGAGTTAGTCTATTTGGGATTTGTTATATCACCTGAAGGTCTCAAAATGGATCCAGAGAAGGTAAAAGCCATCTTGGAATGGCCTACTCCAAGGTTTGCTGCTGAGGTAAGATCATTTCATGGTCTGGTTAGTTTTTACAAGAAGTTTATTAAGAATTTCAGTGGCATATGTGCACCTCTAACTGATACAATAAGAGGGGATAGAAAAGAGTTCAAATGGATTGCAGCAACTGCGAGAAGTTTTGAATTGCTAAAGAAGAAGGTGACTGAACAGCCTGTGTTGGCACTTCCAAATTTTAGAAAAGTATTCCAGGTGGATTGTGATGCTAGTGGTAGCACTATAGGGGCTGTATTAAGCCAAGAAGGTAAGCCTATTGCATATTTTAGTGAAAAATTGAAAGATGCAAAGCGGAAGTATTCTGTTTATGATCAAGAGTTCTATGCAATAGTTCAAGCCTTAAAGAAATGGAGGAATTATTTATTGCCAAAGGAATTTGTTTTGTATACTGATCATAAGGCATTACAGTACCTAAATAGCCAAGGTAAATTGAATCAGAGGCATATGAAGTGGGTAGAATTCTTGCAGAGTTATACATTTGTGTTGAAGCATAGAAGTGGAAAATCTAACAAGGTTGCAGATGCACTAAGTAGGAGACAGTTGTTGCTTACAACAATGCAGGTTGAAGTAGTTGGGTTTGATGAACTCAAGAATTTGTACCCCGAGGATCCTGATTTTGCTGAAGCGTGGAAAGCTTGTAAAGAACTTGTTGTTGTAGATAGAATCAAGTGGTTAGACTATTTGATTCAGGATGGCATGTTGTTCAAGGGTAGTCAATTGTGCATTCAAAGGAGTTCCATGAGGGAAAACCTGATTAAGGAGAAACACAGTGGAGGGATGGCAGGACATTTTTGTCGGAATAAGACCATTGCCATTCTTAGATAACATTATTTTTGGCCTCAAATTACACAGGATGTGAAGAAGTTTGTACAGAGTTGCTAGGTTTGTCAAGTTGCCAAGGGGTTTAGTCAAAATATAGGCCTATATCAGCCATTGCCTGTTCCATCAAGGCCATGGGAGGACATAATTATGGATTTTGTTCTTAGATTGCCAAGGACACAAAGGGGTAATGACTCAGTATTCGTGGTGGTTGATAGGTTCTCCAAAATGGCACATTTCATTCCATGCCACAAAACTCATGATGCGGTCCATATTGCAGACTTGTTTTTCAAAGAGGTGGTAAGACTACATGGTCTTCCAAGGAGTATAGTTTTTTACCGAGATACTAAATTTGTGGGGTATTTCTGGAAGACATTGTTGAAGAAGTTGAGAACAGACTTGAAATTCAGTTCCACGCATCACCCACAGACTGATGGCCAAACAGAAGTGGTAAATAGAAGTCTAGGCAATTTGCTGAGATGTTTAGTTGGAGATAAGCCCAAGGGATGCGATTTGATTCTACCACAGGTAGAGTTTTCTTATAATAACTTTGTAAATAGGAGTACTGGAAAATCACCATTTCAAATTGTATATGGGAATAGCCTAAGGATTACACCAGAATTGAGGAAGATAGAACAAGGGGAAAGGACAAGTGCTAAAGCTGAGGAATTTGCTAAACACATCAAGCGTCTACATGAGGAGGTTCAAGCACACATTATTAAGATGAATCAAGAGTATAAGGCTAGGGCTGATCAAAGGAGAATACATAAGGAATTCCAAGTAGGGGATCTAGTCATGGTGCACTTACGAAAAGAAAGATTTCCAGTTGGTAGTTACAACAAGCTGAAAAGGAAGAAATTTGGCCCCTGCACAGTTTTGAAGAAACATAACTCAGGAAATGCATATGAGGTGGAGCTGCCATATGGTATTCACATTTCTCCCATTTTCAACATTACAGATTTAACAGAGTATCATGATGATGGTGCAGATGAGGAGCTGGTTTTAGAGCCATATCCAATTCCTGCTTCTAAGAAGGAGGAGATAGAAGACATTCTAGATCATCGTGTGGGTAGGAGTACCAGAAATAGGTAGTATGAAGAGTATTTGGTCAAATGGAAAGGACGGCCGATCGAGGACTCAACTTGGATTTCAGCAGCCGAGGATTCCCATTTGGGATTTCCTCTACCACCCATAAAGTGACAGGGTCACTTTGCAATCTACCCTGGGTGTCTGATGCAGGAGCATCCAGAGGTATAAGGGCAATCCTGTGTCACCCAAAAAAATGTACTTAGACTTAGTTTATGTTTTATGTCTTTACATTTTTGGATACCCATTTGGCTCAAATAAGGGTTACAACTCTCCTAGTTCAACTATCAGTGCATTTGAAAATCCCAAAAAAATTAGGAGCATGTATTTGGGCCATCCTTTCGGTAAACTAGAAGGTGTGAATTGGCCGGTTGAATGTAATCATGATTTAGAGCATTCCAAAAAATGAATCAGGTCAATAGGCCCCACGGTTTGAAAGTTATTGTAGTTTTTCGAGTTTTGGAGACCTCCTAAGAATGCTTCAAAGTCAGGTTTGGGGTATTAAATGACCTCAAAAAGGGTCAAAAAATGGGGGACGAGCAGATCTTGTTCATAGGGCTATAGAGCAATTCAAGAGCTTTCCGAATATGTAAACGGTTCATCAATCGGAGCTATGGTTCAAAAGTTATGCCTCCCAGAAGTTCGGCTACCGTTTCTAAATTCTTCTAGATTTGTACCGACCTCTAACGCAGCTTCTGGAACCTTCTATTTTGTCGGTGGATGCCTACTAGCACTTTTCAGAATGTACTCCTAGTCCTTAACCCTCTGTGGTCTATTTAAGGATATTTCTGGCATTGTAAAAGGCAGTTCGGATTGGAGCTTGAGAGGAGGTGCTAAAAGGAGAAATATTCTCCAGATTTATGCTATTGTAAGCCCGTAGGGCATGTTTTCAAGTTTATTTTCTCAGTTAATATAATTCCCCTTTTCTATTGTTTCCATTCTGTTGTTGGCTGTTGTCCCCATCAAGTGGTATCAGAGTGGGTTTTCCTGAGTGTGTAGACAGAGCGTCGACTGTCAGGCAGTTTGCACCAGGACTATGTGGTTGTGGGTTCGAGTTAGAAGATGCCTCCACAGAGAGAGCCTAGCGGAAGGGCAAGAGCTATTGATCCTGAGGAGGTTAGAGACCTCCAAAGACAGGTACAAGCATTGCAAGAGGAGCTTTGTAGAGGAGCAAATGTTGCCGCAGATGACAATAGTGAGGATGAAAATGAAGAGGAAGTAATGGAAGTTGACGGGGAAGTTCTGAATCCTGTAGAGGAAAGGCTTTTTAGGGCCATTACTAAGTTTGGGAAAAGACCTACAATTGAAGTGGGTATATTTTCAAGAAGTTTGAAACCAGATGAGTTGATCGATTGGATCAATGAACTGGAAGAATACTTTGAGTATGAGGATATAAGGGACCTAGATAGGGTTAAGTTTGCAAAGGCCATGCAAAAATCTTGTGGCAAGAGGTTCAACTGGAAAGACTTAGAAGAGGAAAGGAGAAGATCACAAGATGGGATCACATGGTGGACAAATTGAAGAAGCAGTTCATTCCTGTGGACTACAAGCTTGATCTGTTTAAGAAGATGCATGGGTTAAAGCAAGGAGGAAGATCAGTCCAAGAATATACAGAGGAGTTTTACCGACTCCTGATTAGAGTGGGGCATGAAGAAGAAAATAAGGAGAAGGTTGCTCGTTATATCAGTGCGTTGCGACCTAGCATCCAGGAGGAATTAAGTCTGGTAAGAATGACCAGCATTGAAGAAGCATACCAGTTTGCCCTACGAGTTGAAGAGAAGCTGAGTAAAAGGTTTGAAGGAAGACAAAGAGGGCGCGGTCAAGGAGGAAGGGGAAGCGGTAGATCATCTGGAGGCCGCAATGAAACCCAAAAGAAAAATGAAGATGTGGGTACTAGAAAAAACCAGAGGAATGAGGGTTTCGACCGCTCTCATGATCAAGACTTTGGAAATCAAAGAGGAAGAGGTAGAGGACATGGACAAGGAAGAGGAGGCTTCTGTGGTACCTGTTTCCATTGCAATGAAGAAGGTCATCATGCCTTTGAATGCCCTCAATGATAAGGAAGGACAGATAGGAGAGCTGAGGGCCAAGCTAGGGTTGCTCATGTGCATGAGGATGCATAATCATCACATTCAGAGGATGCAGAAAGAGGAGAGACCTTGGTAAATGAAAGAGTCCTACTAAGTGGTGAGAATGTGATCATTGATGGTGGTAGCACTGATAACTTGGTATCAGAAGAGATGGTCTCTAAGCTGAAGCTCAAGAGGGAGAAACATCCCTAGCCCTATCGGATTTCTTGGTCAAAAGATGATCATAAGGTCCTTGTAAGTGAAAAATGTTTAGTAAAATTCAAAATTGGGAGTTACTATGATGAATTTCTCTGTGATGTTATTTCGATGGATGTTTGACATCTACTGTTGGGTAGACAATGGCAGTTTGAAAGACATGCAATACATGATGGACATGCAAACACATACTCTCTAACAAAGGATGGAGTTCGCCACAAAATTGAAGCCCATGAAAAAGGAAGGTGAAAAGGCATGTAGCAGTGCTAGGATTTGCCTAGTTGATGGAAGGAAGTTTTTAGATGGCATGAAACATCATCGTATGTGCTATGCTTTGATTCCTAGGAAAGATAAAGAAGGTAGTAGTGAAATACCATTTGAAGTTTCAGATTTACTAGGGGAATTTGGAGATATTATCTCTGATAATGTTCCAGATGGATTGCCACCAGTAAGGCAAATCAGTCATCAGATAGATCTGATTCCAGGAGCTAGTTTGCCTAACAAGGCTGCTCACAGGATGACTCCTACTGAAACAGAGGAGCTAAATAAATAGGTTCAGGAGCTGTTGAGGAAGGGCTTGATTCGAGAGAGCTTGAGTCCATGTGCAGTACCTATAGTACTTGCACCAAAGAAGGATGGAGAATGGAGGATGTGTATAGATTCTTGAGCTATAAATAGGATAACCATCAAGTACCATTTTCCTTTACCAAGGATGGATGATCTTATGGACTGCTTGAGTGGAGCTCAGTACTACACAAAGATAGATCTGAAGAGTGGTTATCATCAGATACGGATTCAAGAAGGAGATGAGTGGAAAATAGCCTTCAAGACCAAGGAGGGTCTTTATGAGTGGTTAGTCATGCCCTTTGGATTGACGAACGCCCCAAGCACCTTCATGCGGCTCATGAATGAGGTACTTAAGAAGTTCTTGGGAAAATTTGTTATTTTCTATTTGGATGATATTTTAATTTTCAGCAAGACTTTGGAAGAACATTTACTGCATATTCATAGTGTCCTTGAAAGGCTAAGGGAAGAGAAACTATTAATTAATCTAAAGAAGTGTGTCTTTGCAAAAAGGGAGTTAGTCTATTTGGGATTTGTTATATCACCTGAAGGTCTCAAAATGGATCCAGAGAAGATAAAAGCCATCTTGGAATGGCCTACTCCAACGTCTGCTACTGAATTAAGATCATTTCATGGTCTGGTTAGTTTTTACAGGAAGTTTATTAAGAATTTCAGTGGCATATGTGCACCTCTAACTGATACAATAAGAGGGGATAGAAAAGAGTTCAAATGGACTGCAGCAGCTGCGAGAAGTTTTGAATTGTTGAAGAAGAAGGTGACTTAACAGCCTGTGTTGGCACTTCTAGATTTTAGAAAAGTATTCTAGGTGGATTGTGATGCTAGTGGTAGTGCTATTGGGGTTGTATTAAGCCAAGAAGGTAAGCCTATTGCATATTTTAGTGAAAAATTGAATGATGCAAAGAAGAAGTATTCTGTTTATGATGAAGAGTTCTATGCAATAGTTCAAGCCTTAAAGAAATGGAGGCATTATTTCTTGCCAAAGGAATTTGTTTTGTATACTGATCATCATGCATTACAGTACCTAAATAGCCAAGGTAAATTGAATCAGAGGCATATGAAGTGGGTAGAATTCTTGCAGAGTTATACATTTGTGTTGAAGCATAGAAGTGGAAAATCTAACAGGGTTGCAGATGCACTAAGTAGGAGACAGTTGTTGCTTACAACAATGCAGGTTGAAGTAGTTGGGTTTGATGAACTCAAGAATTTGTACCCCGAGGATCCTGATTTTGCTGAAGCGTGGAAAGCTTGTAAAGAACTTGTTGCTGTAGATAGAATCAAGTGGTTAGACTATTTGATTCAGGATGGCATGTTGTTCAAAGGTAGTCAATTGTGCATTCCAAGGAGTTCCATGAGGGAAAACCTGATTAAGGAGAAACACAGTGGAGGGATGGCAGGACATTTTGGTCAAGAGAAGACCATTGCCATTCTTAGAGAACATTATTTTTAGCCTCAAATTACACAGGATGTGAAGAAGTTTGTACAGAGTTGCCAAGTTTGTCGAGTTGCCAAGGGGTTTAGTCAAAATACTGGCTTATATCAGCCATTTCCTGTTCCATCAAGGCCATGGGAGGACGTAAGTATGGATTTTGTTCTTGGATTGCCAAGGACACAAAGGGGTAATGACTCAGTATTCGTGGTGGTTGATAAGTTCTCCAAAATGGCACATTTCATTCCATGCCACAAAACTCATGATGCTGTTTATATTGCAGATTTGTTTTTCAAAGAGGTGGTAAGACTACATGGTCTTCCAAGGAGTATAGTTTCTGACCGAGATACTAAATTTGTGGGGTATTTCTGGAAGACATTGTGGAAGAAGTTGAGAACATACTTGAAATTCAGTTCCACGCATCACCCACAGACTGATGGCCAAACAGAAGTGGTAAATAGAAGTCTGGGCAATTTGCTGAGATGTTTAGTTGGAGATAAGCCCAAGGGATGGGATTTGATTATACCATAGGCAGAGTTTTCTTATAATAACTCTGTAAATAGGAGTACTGGAAAATCACCATTTCAAATTGTATATGGGAATAGCCCAAGGACTGCACCAAAATTGAGGAAGATAGAACAAGGGGAAAGGACAAGTGTTGAAGCTGAGGAATTTGCTGAACACATCAACCGTCTACATGAGGAGGTTCGAGCACACATTATCAAGATGAATCAAGAGTATAAAGCTAGGGCTGATCAAAGGAGAAGACATAAGGAATTCCATGTAGGGGATCTAGTCATGGTGCACTTACAAATATAAAGATTTCCAGTTAGTACTTACAACAAGCTGAAAATGAAGAAATTTGGCCCTTGCAAAGTTTTGAGGAAACATAACTCAAGAAATGCATATGAGGTGGAGCTGCCAGATGGTATTCATATTTCTCCCATTTTCAACATTGCAGATTTAACAGAGTATCATGATGATGGTGTAGTTGAGGAGCTAGTTTTAGAGCCATGTCCAATTCCTACTTCTAAGAAGGAGGAGATAGAAGACATTCTAGATCATAGTGTGGGTAGGAGTACCAGAAACAGGCAGTATGAAGAGTATTTGACCAAATGGAAAGGACGGCCGATCAAGGACTCAACTTGGATTTCAGCAGTTGAGGTTTCCCATTTGGGATTTCCTCTACCATCCATAAAGTGACAGGGTCACTTTTCAATCTACCCTGGGTGTCTGATGCAGGAGCATCCAGAGGTATAAGGGCAATCTTGTGTCACCCAAAAAAATATACTTAGACTTAGTTTCTATTTTATGTCTTTACATTTTTGGATACCCATTTGGCTCAAATAAAGGCTACAACTCTCATAGTTCAACTATCAGTGCGTTTGAAAATCCCAAAAAAATAGGAGCATGTATTTGGGCCATCATTTTCGTAAACTAGAAGGTGTCAATTGGCCATATGAATGTAATCATGATTTAGAGCATTCCAGAAAAACAATCAGGTCAATAGGCCCCACGGTTTGAAAGTTATTGTAGTTTTTTGGGTTTTGGAGACCTCCTAAGAATGCTTCAAAGTCAGGTTTGGGGCATTAAATGACCTCGAAAAGGGTCAAAGAATGAGGGATGAGCGGATCTTGACCATAGGGCTATAGAGCGCTTCAAGAGCTTTCCGAAAATGTAAACGGTTCGTCAATCAGAGCTACGGTTCAAAAGTTATGCCTCCTGGAAGTTTGGCTACCATTTCTGGATTCTTCTAGATTTGCACCGACTTCTAACGCAGCTTCTGGAACCTTCTATTTTGTCGTTGGATGCCTACTAGCACTTTCTAGAATTCACTCCTAGTTCCTAACCCTCCGGGGTCTATTTAAGGAGATTTCTGGCATTGTAAAAGGCAGTTCGGATTGGAGCTTGAGAGGAGGTGCTAAAAGGAGAAATATTCTCCAGATTTATGCTATTGTAAGCCCGTAGGGCATGTTTTGAAGTTTATTTTCTCTGCATTGTTTGTACTAGCTTACTTTCTCAGTTAATATAATTCCCCTTTTCTATTGTGTCCATTCTGTTGTTGGGTGTTGTCCCCATCAGCACCGAAGCCTAAGCATTAGGATCCCTATGCAAAAAATATTGCCAGTGATAAAAAACAACGGTTCACATTATACAACATTCCTTTTACCTGAGTGTGAACGTTTCTGCCATACTCTTCTAGGTAACTATACCATTGGTTGAACTCCCTGATAAATCATGAGCAGACTTTCATAATATGGATTTCTTATAGTGTAGGCTTTCCATTTAAACATCCTTCCAAATATGGATTTCCTGAATATGATGTGTTTTCAAACATTATCATTTGTCCTCCTTGTGGGATGCTACCTGAGATGTTGTTGCTGGACAAATTTAACATGCCAATGAAGTGAGAGATTGGAATCATGCAGGAATTCTTCTAGAAAATCTATTTATAGAAATATCCAGGGACTCTAGTTGACTCAACGCTCCCAAACTAGGTGCAATAATTCCACTTAGATTGTTCATTGACAGATTAAGAAACCTTAATCCCTTCACTTTCCAATATCAAAAGGAACATGTCCATTCAGTTGATTGTTAGAGAGATCTATACGTGTCGGTGTGGAAAGAATATTTGGGTAGTGCTGCCCAAGGCCTTTCACCATCATATTCAATTCATCATCAGATGGAACTTCAAATATCGATTTTTCAAAAGGGCCAGGCTCAGATATCTTAAATAAATCTATCTAAAGAAATGCTGATAGATATCCACTACAAAATAATTATAATTTAATTTACTACATTTGAAAATATTTGTATTTCCTTTATCTCCATTTATTTAATTTTTTACTAAACTTTTTATTTTATTTTCTTAAAAAATGGATGATTTATATATTTAAATATTAAAATTTAAACTAATATTTTATGTAGTATTTATTAAATTATTTTTAAAAGTATTATTCTATTTATAATAAGATTTAAACTTTTGACATTTAGATGGTTGTCAAATTTAACCTAAATAAGTAAAAGTTAACATTCACATTCTCACACCATCCCACTCCCTCGTTCTGCTATTGTAGAATGCCTATGGGCATTAATGACATTTAGATGGTTGTCAAATTTAACCTAGAAGAATAAAAGTTAACATTCACATGCTCATACCATCCCACTCCCCCATTTTTCCATTGTAGAATGCCTATCGGCATTAATGAATTGATGCCTTTATTTGATCATGATTTTAAAGGATAAGCTCTTGACCTGAGAGTAGGAGAGACTATTAATCAAATTGTCTGTAGACACCAACAATTCATGAATAATTAGATTTGGAAAACTCACAACCCCCAATGGAATGTTTCTTATAAGTTGTCTTAAATCTCTAGCATCTAACTTCTAATTGGCAACTATTTTAACTTCTATGACCATGACTACTAATTCTAATGATGCAAATACAATAGAGAGGTCTAGAAAAAGAACCACACATTGAAGATAAATGAAATTACCTATGCTACAATCACCATAATGGAATGGAATCCAAGAGAGAATCACACTACCAAATATAATTGTCTTTTAGCCCGCAATGCAAATCTAATCTAACCTATGAGTGGAACAACAAATGTGAAAGCCAAATCAAGGTAAATGGAATTACCATCGCTCCATTGTCAGGTTAGTTGACCTTTTCATTATCATCAAAAATTACATTTATAGCTTCGTAAACCCATTCACCACTAGGAATCCAATAGTCATATTATTACAATCATTTAATTTTAAGGAATTTAGTAATAAAATCCTAAATTTGTAAGCAAATTAATCTGTTAATATTTTTCTTGACATCAAGCCCCAACACATAGACATTTGGTAGATGTTTGAATTTTCATAACTAGAACAAATCAACGAAAAACCTCAATCCCCTTTGTGTTCCTATAAAAATCATACATTGGCAAAAAAATTTATATTTCATATTCTAATAGTCACAACAAGTTTGAATCTCTGTTGTTGATCTCCTATCAACGATCATGATTTAAATAGAGCAACCCTTTCATCTTTCCTTCTCTACCTTGAAACTTAACTATGAGAAAACTATTGCGAAGTCATGATCAACTACTTTTGCAACATCACAACCCTTCAAACTAACCTTGACTTTAAGCTTGTGAATATGTGAAAAATTCATCTTAATCCTTGTCCCTTCTTTGCAAATGTCCATCATACAATAATTTTAACCCATCCAATGATGTGATCTACTAACTTTACTATTTTGGCTCTTTGTTGCCACTTTGTAACTTAAAATGTATTCAATCCATTCTATCCTATGAACTTATGATAATTATTTGAATAAAACTATTTCCTTTCATCACAACCTCACAACTTAAATTCTTAACTCATTTCTTAACCTTGCAAAGTCATAATCAAAGCATTTCACTATTTCGTCACCTTAGCCTCAGGTCATCTTTAACTGCTTGTGATGATGCAATGATAATCCATTGCTACTTCTATTTCTTAACTCAAGGTTGACTTTAACTATTTTTGAAGATGTGATAGCCTTAATCTTAACTGAATCTTAACTATCATGTACTCTTCACAGTTTCAGAACTCAGAAGCTTTTCTTAGGGAATAGCTGTGCAAGGATGCAATTTTTTAATTTTATTTCCCTAGGTTACTTTTCACAACTTCTCTAACTTAAAATATTTTAACTACATTACTATCTGTGATGATGTAATCACTAGCTATCTCCTTTTCATAACTTTGCAACCTTCTTTAAGAGTTAACATTGGCACCTTGTGACACTATGATGACTATATAGAAGATTGCTAGATCTTTTTTCACAGCTTTGCAACCAAAGAATTTAATTATTGTTGAAACCTTGCGATGATGTGATAACCATGTGAAATTGACTACTACCATCCATTGCAACCTCACAACTTGAATTTGTGACTCATCTCTTAAGCTTGTGACTTTGCGATAACTATTACCTTATAGCTTCAAAAGAATTTCTTGACATGTGCTCAATTTCTTTATGAATTAGGGTCCACTAAGACAAACGTGCAATGCTTGCATTCTTACTTTGGTAATTCTTCACGCATCTGTGAAAAGAAATAAAGTGATAGGTGTTGATCTTCTTTTGATCAATGACTTCCATAAAGTGAAGATCTTTTATAATAGTCCAAAACTCTAACCAGCCTGAGTGTATCACCTAGACAACTTAATCTAGAGCATTACTTTTTGTATCCCAAAGTCGAGTCAAATTCCATCATCTTCATGTGTTGAATGCTCATTTTCTTTCTTTGGTTATTTCTCATGCAACTTTATAAAGAAAGAAAGCGACAAGTGTTAAGCTTTCAAGATTCAATAGTTTGGAAGATGCATTGTTTGACACCACTAGGAAACCAAAGAGGGGCCCACAAGGACATGTGTCAAATTGTCACTTCCTCATAACATGAAAACTTTAAGTTAGAGATAAGTGATGACCTTTGATCTAATCCTCATCTAATGGTTTGGAATCAATCTTTAAGTGCAATTGACCTTTCAACCTATAACATGGAGATTCAGATGCATTTTATACCATTGATTTGATTTCCATCTTCTCTCTTCACACCTTTGACCAGGTTTTTCCACCATTTCTAAATATTTAAGCTCTTCCTCTACATTGAATTTGAATTTTGTTCCTTCTAACTTGTTTCCATGATCTTTATCATATCACCTAACCTTGATATCAATGTTCTTTGCTGCCTTTTGCTATGAATATAAGCATGATCTTCTTTTCGAATGCATCCTATCTTCACCATGAACACATTATCAAAGAATTAAGGTTTTAGAATAAATTCCCTCTCATCCATGAAATGCATATACTTACCCTCCCTTTCCTAATCACCTAAATGAACGAATGCATTAGATCGCTTTTGAATACCCACCTAGGTGCACATAGAGGGATAGATGAGAGGAGAAGTTCCTTAAGGCCAATCTAGAAATAGACTCAAAACATTAACACACTGACTTGACTTCAACTTAAATCAAAATAGACAAACTAAAAATCTTGTAACAACTAGTTCTATATGGGGATTTAAGCATAAAAATGCTTAAAAGGATCGTAGCAATCTCTAGTTCCGTGAGACAAGGTGACAACTCGGCAACAAAAAGAATAGACTAGTCTAGGAAAGCAACACCTAACTAAGAAAGAGAACAACTATGCTAAAGAAAACTAAATGTAAGAAAAACGTACTTAACTAGCTACTATGAAGGGGTTACCTACTTCAGTTTTGCATTTGACACAAATTCAAATCCTACCCATTATAAGAACATGGAAAGGGTTCTCTAGTGGCATATGCCAACTTGAATAAGGTGTTCTAGTTCACTTGCATGATTTGAAATGGCACTTTCCACAAAGACTAAAACTTGGAGTGCATTCCTCTTGGTTCATGCCTCTTATACCACGACAAGACCAAATCACCTTCCATGAATTTCCTTGGTCTTTCTATTTTATCAAATAACTTTCTAACTCTCCCTTGATGTTTAGTGATTCTATCTAGCATTTCTTGTCTTTCATCATGTAACTTGGGGAGATACAAAATTATATTCTCTAATACCATCTTTGCATATACCATCTTCAATCATAGTCTTCAATTTACAAGTGGCAAGCAATAAAGGAAATGGCAAGCTAGCTTCTAATCCATAAAATAACTCAAAAGGTGAGATACCAATGACTATTTTAGCTATGGTCCTATCTATGCATAAAACACCATGTATCTTCTTGTGCCAACTTCTATGATTATCTGAAACCAATTTCTTCAAGATATTGATTAGATTCTTATTGCTAGATTTAGCTTTCCTATTTCCTTGAGCATAATAGCCAGAAGAATGACCAACTTCAATGCCATTATCATGAAAAAATTCTACATTTTTTTAGGTTGAGAAATAAGATGCATTGTCCATTATCAATTTCACAAGAAGTCCAAACTTGACAAATATATGGTCTTTAATAAATTCACACACTACTTCTAATGAGGTCTTCTTCATTGGCTTGGCTTCCACCCATTTACTAAAATAATATGTGGCATCAATATGGTTGACATGGTATGCTTTGATGCATAATAATATATGATGAACTCCTTAGCATAGTCTAGATGAACAAGAACAAGGGCTTTGAACTTTGACAATAACACCTTTTATGTCTTCAAAATCCATTTTTCCAATATCATTCCATTTGAAAGCTTTATTACCCTTATCATATCTACTATACACCTAACAATTATAGAGAAATTAGGCAAAAACCTCCTTAAGAAATTCACCTTGCCAAAGAAAGACTTTACTGTAGCTTTTCCCAATGGTAGACTTAATTGTTGAATGGCTTCAACTCTATCCATATCAATTTTCACTCCTTCAGAGACAATGTGACCAAGCATTTTACCTTTTGTCACACAAACTACTAATTTCTTGGGATTCAGTGAGACACCATGATATTTACACCCTTTTAGCACTCGTTTTGAGTCTTTGATGTGATCTCCTCTTTTCTTGGAAAAGACTCAAATCATCAAGGTACACAACAATGATTTTATCCTTCAAATCACAAAAAGCCAAATTTAGTGCACATTGAAATGTTGCACTTGCATTAATTAAGCCAAAAACCATCCCACTATATGAAAAAGTAACGCATGGTGTGTTGAATGTTCTCTTGAATTGATTTTCCTCATCTACTCCAATCTGATTATACCCTAAAAAGTGATCTAACATAGACATCATCTCTAACCTTGCAATAGTCTGCAAGAGGCAATCCATTTTGGTGAGTACAAAATTATCTTTGAGAGAAGCCTAATTTAGATTTCTAAAATCCACACAAATCCTTACCTCTCCATTTTTCTTCCTCATTGGGACAATGTTAGCTACCCAAGTAGAGTGATGAATAGGATATGTGATCCTAGCCTTCAACATTTTATCAATCTCCCTAAAGATTGCTCCTTCAACTATAGGACTGTAGTTCCTTTCTTTCTGTCTGAATGGTGTTTCTCTTAGCTTAAGGGGGCATTCATGTTTGAATTTCCCATCCATGATTTTTAAAATATTTTCATAGCTCCAAGAAAATAAATCTTTATATTCAATGAGTAACTTCTTGATTTTTACCCTCTCTATTTGTGTACAACACTTCCCTATGTTTATCATTTTTTGGACTAATTTCTATCCCTATATTTATTCCATCATACTCACCACAAGCTTTTCCTTTCTTATCTCTTTCTCTCTTAATACATGCATCATGTATATCAAAGATATTTTCTAAGGAAATGAAATGAGATGGGATCTTGTTACCTTTTAGTTGGATCATATCTAGCTCTAGTTTCCTTTTTTCATCTATCAATGGATCACCACTTGAATTAGTGCTTCCTTCAAAATAAAAGCCTGCAAAAGGTTCTTCACCTTCAATAAATTTTTGTATGTATTATTCATCATCAACCACCTACCAAGAATCTTCATTATCAGGAACATTGGGCCTAAATAAAACTTCCATTTTATAGATTTGATCTTTGGAGTTCGAATGTGGTAGGAGGAAAGATGTAGGAACTGCCAAGGAATCATATCTTGAATTTAATTCCCTTGCTGATACAGTAACTGAGAAAGCATCCAAATTTTCAATCTCATCCCACACCATAAACTAACTCAAAAGGTTAGATACCAATGACTATTATAGGTGTGGTCCTATCTACACATAAAACACCATGTATCTTCTTGTGCCAACTTCTCTAATTATCTAAGACCAATTTCTTCAAGATATTGATCAGATTCTTATTGCTAGATTCAGCCTACCCATTTCCTTGAGGATAATAGTAAGAAGAATCACCAACTTTAATGCCATTATCATGACAAAATTCAACAATTTTTTAAGGTTGACAAATAAGATGCATTGTCCATTATCAATTTCACAATAAGTCCAAACTTGAAAAATATATGTTCTTTAATAAATTCAAACACTACTTCTAATGATGTCTTCTTAATTGGCTTGGCTTCCATCCATTTACTAAAATAATTTTTGGCATCAATATGGTTAACATGGTATGCTTTGATGCATAATAATATATGATGAACTCCTTAGTATAGTTTGGATGAACAAGAATAGGGGCTTTAACAATAACACCTTTTATGTCTTCAAAATCCATTTTTCCAATATCACTCCATTTGAAAGCTTTATTACCCTTCATCATATCTGCTATACACCTAACTATTTCAAATAAATCAAGCAAAAAATCCTTAATAAATTCACGTTTCCAAAGAAAGACTTTACTCTAGCTTTGCCCAATGGTAAACTTAATTGTTGAATGGCTTTAACACTATCTAGATCAACTTTCACCCCTTCTTGAGAGATAATGTGACCGATAATTTTACCTTCTATCACACACAATACTAATTTCTTGGGATTCAATTAGACACCATGATATTTACACCTTTGTAGCACTCTTTTTAAGTCTTTGATGTGATCTCTATCAAATCATCCGGGAACACGACAATGATTTTATCCTTCAAATCACAAAAAGCCAAATTCATTGCAAATTGAAATGTTACACTTGCATTGATTAAGCGAAAAAGCATCCCACTATATGAAAAAGTAAACCAAGGTGTGGTGAATGTTGTTTTGAATTGATCTACCTCATCTACTTCAATCTGATTATACCCTCAAAAGTGATCTAACATAGACATCATCTCTAACCTTGCAATAGTTTGCAAGACACAATCCATGTTGGCAAGTGCAAAATTATATTTCCTTATCTCTCCATTTTTCTTCCTCGCTGGCACAATGTTAGCTACCCAAGTAGAGTGATGAATAGGATATATGATCCTAGCCTTCAACATTTTATCAATCTCCTTAAAGATTGCTCCTTCAACTATAGGATTGTAGTTCCTTTCTTTCTATTTGAATGGTGTTGCTCTTGGCTTAAGGGGGATTCATGTTTTAATTTCCCATCCATAATTTTTTAAAGATCTTCATAGCTCCAAGCAAATACATCTTGATATTCAATGACTAATTTCTTGATTTCTACCCTCACTTTTTGTGTACAACACTTCCCTATGTTTATCATTTTTAAACTAATTTCTATCCCTATATTTATTCCATCATACTCACCACAAGCTTTTCCTTTCTTATCTCTTTCTCTCTTAATATTCACATCATGTATATCAAAAAGATTTTCCAAAGAAATGAAATGAGAATCTACCTTATTATCTTTTAGTTGGATCATATCTAGCCCTGGTTTCCTTTTACTATCTATCAATGGATCGCCACTTGAATTAGTGCTTCCTTCAAAATAAAAGCCTACAAAAGGTTGTTCTCCTTCAATAAGTTTTTGTATTTATTATTCATCATCAACCACCTACCAAGAATCTTCATTATTAGGAACATTGGGCCTAAATAAAACTTCCATTTTATAGATTTGATCTTTGAAGTTAGGAGGTGGTAGGAGCAAATATGTAGAGACTGCCAAAGAATCATATCTTGAATTTAATTCCCTTGGTGCTACTATAACTAAGAAAGCATCCAAAATTTCAATCTCATCCCAGAACTTATTATCATAGTTTTTCAATCTTTGGTTATTTACTACATATTGGTTCTTCACTTTCCTTACCACTAATTCTACATCTCCTTAAGCTTTGCATATGTTGACCCCTTTTTGTTTTGCTACAATTATACCAAGGAGAATGGCTTCAAACTCTATCATATTGTTGATATTCTTGAATTTTAACTTGTATTTCAAACAAGTTGTTTCTCCACTAGGTGATGTCAAAACCACTCCTACACCTAAACCAACATTAGCATAACTACCATCAAATTCTAAAATCCACAACTATTCACCATTAGTCTTCTCTACTTATTCTTGAATATCAGGGGTATTAGAAAATAACATATAGTTACCAAACTACACTTCTTGATATAAGATTTGAGGCCTAGGATCATCTAATTTTGGAACAATGAACTTTTCTTTTTCTTTTGGCTCTAATTTCACCTTTTTGTCTCGAACTTGTATGATGGGATAGGACTAGTCAAATTTTATTTCTCCCCCCATTTCCTTGCAAAATCTTATACTTAGGAGCATTCCATAATTTATAGGGATTTCTACCACTAGGATGGTGGGTTTAAGTCTCTTGGAAGGATAGGCAGCTAGAGTAACTTGAGAATCCTTTATCTATCTAAGAAATGGTACTTGTTTTGCATCCATTAAGTAACAATGACCAAGAGTTTTGGTCAAGGGTAGACTTAGAGCTTTAACTATAGAGGCAGGCATTACATTATCAAAAGTTTCTAAGATGATGATGCAATTACTCAACCTATTTCCATTAATAAACAAGGAAATGTAAAAAGGATATAATTTTTGATTGGGAGAAGTAGCTAAAACAATATACTCTTCTTCTTGAAATAACTTAGATAGTGCAAGATCTTCATCAACTAGAGAGGTTCCACTAGTGCTAGCTTTGCTATGATGATCAACATTAGCATTGATACTATCATGAACTCCATCTTTATTACTAGAGTGTTCAAAAAGTCTTTGGAGCTAATTAGGGTTAGACTTCAAATAGTCTAGTGGAGATATCTAAATTCTCACTTCTTCATAGTATTGTATTATATCAAAGGAATTAGATAACTTACATTTGTGTTCCATTTGTGATGTTTAAGGTACCATGCCACTATCTCTAGCTACTTTGTTTGATGGTGCATGATGTTTAGTAGGCACTAAAGTGGAGGATTGATTCTTGGGTAAAAGTACAAAGTTGTGTCACCTTTCGGACTAACTTATTAGAATGATTTAGTTTGAGTATTTCTATCTAAAACTCCTAATTTTTCAAACTTATGACCTTGATAAATCTATTCTAGCTAAGTTGTGTGTGTGTGTGTGTGTGTGTGTGTGTGTGGTCTCAAACTTTTCCAATTGGAAATGTCTAGTAAATGCATGTTTTATACTAGTTAGCATCCAATTACTAAAGAAATAAAATTGTCTAAAAAAGTCAACTTTTCAATAACTCTTACTATTTTTTATGATGCTTTTTCAATAACATATAAACACCATTTTATAAAGCTCAAAGTTAAGAATATTCACATCTATATTTCGTAGTGTTTTAATTAGATATAGTTTTTGTAATCAAAATATTCTAAAGCTAGGTATTTTAACACTCGAGAAGATGTTAATTTTGAGAAAGAAAGAAATATTATATCACATAAAAAAATTTCAAAAATTATATGACATTTAGAGGAGAGAGTCTTCTTTCAGAATATACAAATTTTTTTTTGGTTGGAATAGATTTATTTTGAAAAGTATGGTGGGAGATGAAAACTATCGATTTGAATAAGTTAAAATTTAAATCATTATAAAAGAGAATATAGAGGTCTAAAGCTAGTTTTTATTTTTTATTGTTCTAGCTACATATGTTATCTATACCATAGTATGGGATCAAAGGGGAATAAGTTTATTTCCATATAGTTTTGTGGTGGGAACTAGACCCCTAATTTTATGGGTTTTTCAGCATCTAAAAAGTTATCTTTTGCAAATATGAAAATATATCATTTTTTATTCCAAATAATTATTAAAAATAATAATCTTAAAATTCATCCATTTCTACACATTTTATTAGTTTACTTCATTTTCAAATTCTAAAAAATTATACCAGTTTTATGTCATTGAAGATGAATAGTTATACTTTTGTTAGCCTTTTCCTTTGTAAAAGGGTGACATAGGTTTGCACTTTTACCCTCCTATTCTTCTAACTTCTAGTCATGACTGTCAACTAAGTTCAATCTAGAGCTGCAAAACAATCCTCTCCAATCTCTAAATCTGATTCATATCCCCCAAAAAAAAATTTAGTCACCACAAAGAGTAGGACCATCTTCAATTTCTACTTATTCCTCTATTTTTTCTTTATCATCCACCATCTTCTTATACTTGATCATGTTAGCACATGTATCCCCATCATGATCTATCCTTAAGTATAAATCACACATGTTCTATCTCTTTGGAATAGCCTCAATTTCTAACCCTATCAAGTAGGTGGTATTTCAAAGTCTTACCTCCATTTGGATGTGCAGAACCTTCTTGATAAGGTTTGTGAAAAGAGTGAATAGGGCCTATTGATTTGGTTCTTCAATTAACTAACTGAATTAGACAACTTTTGGAGCATGACATCTATATTATTTGAAGTTCTAGTTGCATTACCTATGGTTCCAGATTGAAGTTCTCTTTTCCACTTACTAGAGGCTATCATGTGTTCTTCCATCTCCATAGTTAGCATTTGGACAACTTGTAAATTTGCTACATTTTCTCTCCTAATTTGATATCCCATATCAAGAGTCATAGATATTATGTAAAAGGTCTTCTTAATGTCTTTTTTTGCATTTGCAATAGGTATTCTCACGATGATTTTTTTAACCTTGCATTAAAATCCCTCATAGAAATAGATGACTCATTCTTCATTTGTTCCAATTGTAGCAACAACACGTGTGCATCTTCTGTACTTTTATAGCATTATTCAAACATTTTTCTTCATGTGATTCCAATTTGTGATGTACCTTGTAGGTAAATCTTGGAACCAATTAACAACATTATCGACAAGAGTATCCACAAACATCCTAAATGCCACATCTTCATGTTGAGGATTCACCACACCATAGGCTTTATGAAAGCACTTAGGTGTTTTTTTGTAGAGATTGTGCCATCACTCTTGAATCTTGGGATTTATTTTCTTGATTCTCTTAGAAAGTTATTATTAACTCCAAAGTTGAGAGAACCAATTTCATTTACCCAAGGGAATTCCATAGCTACTGGTACAATGATATGATTTTTTGAGAAAGTGACTAAAATAGGGAGTGTTACACCATATAACAGCAAAGAACCACAGATAGGAGAAATAGAAGTTCTAGCAATAGGAGGGGAAGTAGATTGACTTCTCCTTGTTCTGGTAGAAAAAAAATTAGGCAAGTGATTTTCTTGGAGTTTCTTAGCCATAGATCCCCTTGTAAGCACTCTTCCCTTTCTAAAAATATCTTATAGAATAGAAAAGTTAGCCTTTTTGAGTTCCTCATATACTGTGGACCAATCCTTCCTCTTTACTTGGCACTCCTAGTATAGTTGGGATCCAAGATGAATAAACTATTTAGAAAATGGTGCTTTGATTTTACCTTAACCCTAATGATCAAGGAAACTTTAATGGTCTTCAATTTTGAGTTAGTTTCTCCTTTTCTAGTAGATTGAGGCTATAAATTTGGTATTAGGTTCTTACGGAAAGCACCTCGCCTCCACAAGACCTATCTTGTAACTCAAAATATATAAGGAATTAGAGTGCAAACTAATTATGAAGGGAAATTATTTAGATCTCTTTCATTTTGAATTCTCCCTAGTAGAGTCACTAAAAATTTTTGGTTAACACTTTGTTCTCCTATTAGGGTTTATAAATTGACTCTTTTTTATGTCCAATGTTTTGGAGAAATAAAAGGATGTTACCAAAAAATGGGTTAGTGTATGTGTTATATCACTACCCTCTGAATTACAAGGTACATCTCCCTTTGGTTTGAAATGATATGCAATGAATTGATGTCTTTATTTGATCATGATTTTAAAGGATAAGCTCTTGACCTGAGAGTAGAAGAGGTTATTAACAAATTTCTTATAGACATAAACAATTCAAGAAAAACTGGATTTGGATAACTCACAACCCCCAATGGAGTTTTTGTTATAAGTTATTTAAAAGCTCTAGCATCTAACTTCTAATTAGCAACTATTTTTACTTCTACAACCATGACTCTTGATTCTAATGATGTAGATACAATAGGGAGGTGTAGAAAAAGAACCACACATGGAAGATAAATGGGCTTACCTATGCTAAAATCACCATAATGGAATGGAATCCAAGAGAAAATCATAGTACCAAATGTAATTAACTTTTAGCCTTCAATGAAAATTTAATTTAACCTATGATTGGAATGACAAACATGAAAGAAAAATCAAGGTAAATGAAATTACCAACTCTCCACTATCAAGTTTTCTAGCTTTTTCATTATCATTAGAAATTACATTTATATCTTTGTTGTTAAACCCATTTTCCACTAGAATTCCAATGATCATAAATTATTACAATTATTTAATTAAAGAAATTTAGGATTCAAATTGCAAATTTGTAGGTAGATTAATTTATTAATATCTTTCCCGATGTCAACCCAAGGTCCTATGATGACCTTGTAGACATCTGGAAGATGCTTGGATTTCCATAGCTAAAACAAATAAATAAAATACCCTAATCCCCTTCATGTTCTCATAAAAATCATGCATTGGTGCTAAAACTTCTATTTCATATGCTAATAGTCACAACTATTTTTAAACTCTTTCGTCGATCTCCTATCAATGATCATGAGTTAAACATGGAAACCATTTCATCTTTCCTTCTCTGCCTTGAAACTTAATTGTGAGAAAATTTTTATGAAGTCATGCTCAGCTACTTTCAGAACATCATAAACCTTTAGACTAACCACAACTTTAACCTTGTGAACATACAAAAAATTCATCTTAATCCTTGTCACTTCTTTGCAACTGTCCATCATACAACACTTTTAACCTATACGATGATGTGATCTATTAACTTTACTATTTTGGCTCTTTATCACCACTTTGCAACTTGAAATGGCTTGAATGCCTTCATTCCTATGAGCCTATATTAACTATTTGAAGCTAACTATTTCCTTTCATGACAAAATCACAACTTGAATTCCTAACTCATTTCTTAACCTTGTGAAGTTGTGATCAAAGCATTTCATTATTTCACTAACTTAACCTTAGGTCAACTTTAACTGCTTGTAATAATGTGATGATAGACCCTCACTACTTCATTATCTTAACTCAAGGTTGACTTTAACTATTTTTTAAGATGCGATAACCTTAATCTTAAGTGTCATGTACTCTCCATAGTTTTGTAACTCAGAATATTTTCTTATAGCTTAATCGTGTGACAATGTGCCATATTAACTTTATTGTCATGGGTTACTTTTCATAACTTCACAACTTAAAATCCTTTAACTTTTTTTTTTTTTGTGATGATGCAATCACTAGCTATCTCCTTTTTGTAACTTTGCAACATTCTTTGAGAGTTAACATTGGCACCTTGCGACGTTGTGATGACTACATAGAAAACTTCTATCTTGTTTCACAACTTCATGACCAAAGAATTTAATTTCTACTAAAAAATTATGATGATGTGATCACCATGTGAAATTGACTACTACCATCCATCACAACCTCACAAACTGAAGCCTTGACTCATCTCTTAACCTTGCAATGTTGAGATAATTGTTATCTGATAGCTTTAGAAGAGTTAATTAACATGTGCTCAATTTATTTATGAATCGAGGCCCACTAAGGCATGTGTCCAATTCTAGCTCATTCCCACTTTGGTTATTCTTCATGCATCTTTGAAAAGAATGAAAGTGACAGCAATTGATTTTCATTTGATCAACGACTTCCATAAAGTGGAGATATTTTATAACAATCAAAAACTCCAACCAACCTGAGCATGCCACCTGGACAACTTATTTTGACACATTCCTTTTTTGTGGCCCACAATTGAATTAGGTCCCATCATCTCCATGTATTGAATGCTAGCTTTCTCACTTTGGTTATTTCTCATGCAACTTTATAAAATGAGAAAGTGACAAGCATTGATCTTTCAAGATCTGATGGTTGGGGAGATGCATCATTTGACATTACTTGCAAACCAAAGAGGGGCCCATAGGGAAAGGTGTCAACTCATTGTTTCCTCATAACATGAAATCTTTAAGTTAGAGTTAAGTCATGACCTTTGATCTAATCCTCATCTGATGGTTAGGAATCCATCTCTAAGGGCAATTGAACTTTTAACTCGTGACATGGAGATTCAGATGCCTTTTGCACCATTGATTTGATTTCCATCTTTGCTCTGCCACCTTTGGCCAAGTTTTTTTTTCCATTATTGAATATTTAAGCTCTTCCTCTACATCTAATCTAAATGCTCTTCATTCCAACCTATTCCCGTGATCTTCATCATATTGCCTAACCTTGATATCAATGTT
This sequence comes from Cupressus sempervirens, assembly GCA_028749045.1. Lineage (NCBI taxonomy): Eukaryota > Viridiplantae > Streptophyta > Pinopsida > Cupressales > Cupressaceae > Cupressus > Cupressus sempervirens. The sequence continues at coordinate 175,542,249 of CM053793.1, forward strand.
CTCTACTACCTTTTGCTTTGAATAAAAGTACGATCTTCTTTTCAAATTCATCATGTCTTCACCATGAACGCTTGATCGAACAATTAGGGTTTTAGAACAACTTCCCTTTCATCCAAGAAATGCATAGAATTACCCCCCTGCTCCTTTTCCCAAACACCTAATATGAATGAATGCATTAGATTTCTTTTGAAAGCCCACCTATGTGCACACAGAGGGATAGATGAGAGGAGAAGTTCCTTAAGGGAAATGTAGACAAAATCAAAACATTGAAACATTGACTTGACTTCAACCTAAAGCAAAATGAGACAAACTAAAAATTGGGCAATAGGTAGCAACATCATTATGAGGTTATCAAGTAAAAGCACAAACCCATGTCACCCTTTTGTAAATGAAAAGGCTAATAAAAGTATAACTATTCACCTTCAATGAAATAAAATTGGTATTATTATTTTGAATTTGAAAATGAAGTAAACTAATTAAATTTGTCGAAATGAATGAAGTTTAGGATTATAATTTTTAATAATTATTTGGAATACGAATTGATATATTTTCCTAATGTTTATAGATAATTTTTTAGTTACTAAAAATACTGAAAAGTAGGGGTCTACTTCCCACCACAAAACTAGATTGAAATAAAGTTATTTCCCTTTCATCTCAAACTATGTTATAGATGACATAAATAGCTAGAATAATAAAAAAATAAAAATCAGCTCTAGACCTATATTTTGTCTTTTATAATGATTTATATTTCAACTCACCTGAAATTGATAGTTTTCATCTCCCACCACATTTTTCAAAACAAATCTATTATGACCAAGAGAAAAATTATAGATTCTAAAAGAGATCTCTCTCCTCTAGAATGTTGTTTATAATTTTTTCTTTTTTTTTGAAATGATTTAATATTTTATTCTTTCTCAAAATTGACATCTTTTTGAGTGTTAAAATATGTACTTGTATATTTTTCAATTACATTATACTATATCTAATTAAAACCTTTATATGGGTTATCCTCTCTCCCCAGTCAAAGTAAACCTTTATATGGAGCATTTTGAGGAGCTAGCCCTCCACTCCTTCCTACTCAAGCCTAGGTGGTGGAAATGATATGTCAATGACACCAATGTATATAGGCCACATGGTTTTGAAAATATTGAAGATTTTTACAAGGACAAAAACAACTTGTCCCTGGACATATCTTTCACTAAGGAGCTTGAGGAGTCCCTTGTTTGAGACATACCTTTTATTGATGTTCTTTTGATCAAGAAGCCTAATAATACCCTTGAATGACATGTGTATTTTAAGGCCCCCAAACTAACTTATACCTCTACTCATTTTCTAACCAACATCCCAACCAAAAATGTGGACATCGTTAAGAGCCTTATCCTAAGAGCCCACAAAATTTATGATAAAGATAGCATAGATCAAGAGTTGTCCCATATTTAGAAGGTTTTTAACCTAAATGAGTGTTCATATAAGAAACTCTCTAATGTTCTTAACCAAGCTATGTCCTTCTTTCTCTCTAGTTTAGACCCTAATACTTCTCCTCACATACCCCTTCCCTTTTGTGGATGAAATCTACCAAATTATTTCCAAAATACTTTCTATAAAAGGCCTCTACATTACCTTCATGCCCCTTTCTAGATTAACCAATTAGGTCCCCTGCTCAAGGATAGTAAAGACTCCCTCCTAGATTTAGGAGTGTATAAGATTGTGTTCTCTTGTTGTAAACTATATATAAGAGAAATTACCTACTCTCTACTCACTAGAATCGGTCAGCATAGCTCAGACATCAAGCATGATAGGGTCCAAAAATATTCTTTAGCTAAGGACTCCTCCTCCACCAAACATCGCACTCATTTAGAGAGTGCCCAAATATTGTCCAAGGAGGAAAACTATTTTAGTTGGAAAATCGAAGAGGCCATTGAAATAAACTACGACCCAAAATACCTCAACCAAGGTGATGGGTGATCCTTAAGCCTCTCTTGGAAACCTTTGTTAGGCATGCTTGACATCCATCACCATGAGTTTTTTTGGACTCTTTTTTCCCTCTCCCCTCGTGTACTTTTTGATCTCCACCCCCCCTCCTATCCTCTTTCTTAGTTTTGTTCTTTCTACTATCTCCTTGTTTGAAAATTATGTGTGTACTTTCTCCCTAATGCCCTAGCCCCCACCCATTTCATGTTGTATTTTTCTCTTCATTTCTTTTACCATCGATTTCTTTCTCTTTGGTGGTTTTTGTCACTTCTTTTCTTCATGTGTTCATAGATTTTTGTTTAATGATCTTGTTTATTTATAAATTTGATAAATTTATTATATTCCTAAATAATTTATGTTTTTTTTGTGATTATTTGACTCTTTTATATATATGTGAACTATGTGTATTCTTATATATAGTGCTTGTGTTTTTTTCACTTCTTCATTTTTTGGAACAACAATAGTTTGGGTGAAAAACACATCCAATCAAGGTGTGACATTTTTAGATATACAACATGATAGGGAATTTGTACTAAAAAATGGAAACTCAATCACATTTTGGGATACCTTTGGATATCTAAAATCTTATAGATACATGGTGGCTAGGATCGAGTGCTCTATTAGATCAATGCAAAGTATATAGATTGTATGGTAATTGTGGGGTTAGTATTTAGAATAGTATAGACCCATATTTAAAATGTGCCACTACATATTTCAATTATATGGATGTAAATGATGTTAGGATAGGATGCAATGTAATAAGATACATAATTGTAGATCCTCAATAAGGGAAAACCAATTATAGAGTTGTAGAATGGATGTTATCACTATGCAATGCAAACAACATTCCTCTCTAAGGACACAATATATTATTTATGTAATAGTCTTACACTAGAAAGTGTAAGGATCAGTAATTTTCTTGTCAAATATTAGTTATATGTACACAAACTAAGCTTTAAGGCAGGGCAAGAGTTTTTATGGTTTCAGTGGCTAATATTCATCTTTTCATTCTTCCTTGTTTATGGTATTTCTTAAACCACTTTTTCTCATAGAATTGTTTGTTCAATTCATTCTAGATATATTTAGCCAAACTTATAAGTTTTCATTATATTTTTTAGAATTCTTTTTTTTTTGATAAATACTTTCATCTTATAAGATTATAGGAAAAATGATTGCAAAGATTGTAGTTCATAGATGATGGACACCTTGATGAGCCATTGATAATGAGCCATGAAAGCTTGAGGATATTATTTGAAGTCATTATCATTTCCTACATTGAAAAGAGAAATGAGGTCTTATGTTGCACGCTTTCATGAGGTGCAAAATAAGATTTTTATTACCCATCATGGTAGGTTGAGTAAAGGTTGCAATAAATAAATTAGGAAGAAAGAAATAAATAGAAGTATTGACTAACCATTATCCAAGATATGATGTATAGGAATCTCAAAATATAAACCCTGATCTTGTGAAGTTATGGATTAATGATTGTTTACAAATTTCTTGCATTTTGTAGCCTCTGACTTAACTTTTTCTATTTCTTAGATTAATGTTGTGTAGATTGTGGTTGTTAAAAAAGTCACAGGGAAATAGTTAAGTGTGGTTAAAAAGTGGAATGACATAAATGATGAGAAATAGAAAATTGCATAAATAAAAAGAGTGAAAGAGTAAGTAGATGAACTAGGCTCATATGCACCTAAGTTGTCAAAGCTTAGTCTGTGATGTTTAAGGTTGGCCATCATTTTGGGATCTTCATGCCTTAAGAATATGATATATAGTGGAAATTTTTGTATATTTCTCTTATAGTATTAATATAAATATATAGGACTTTAATGTTTTTTGGTTAGAAATAAATAAAAAACAAATACATACATATGGACCCTAAGCACACAAAGCATAAAGAAAAATATTTGAAACAAATATAAGCATAGAAATATGAAAACTTAAAAATACTAAATAATACTAATCAAAGAAATATGAAACAAAGAACTAGGTAAGACTTCAATATAAAAAGCCACATATCTAATAAATTTAAAAACTTGTTTGTGTGTGTGTGTGCGCGTGCACGTGTGTGTGTGCATTTGTGCATGTGTGTGTGTTCTTGTGTACATTTGCATGTGTGTGTGTGTGTGTGTATTTCTTAAAACTAGATTGCCATAATTTTGTATAGTGAATGAACCTTGTCCCAATTGAATTCTTCCACTAAATCTTAGAATCCAAATTAGAGTTAAATTGTCAATATTAAAAAATCTTATGTCCACAACATAGAGTCCTTTCTTTCCACTTGGGTGAAATCCTAAATTGAATTTCTGGCCAAGATTGATGTTTTCTTGAAGTGGAGGGTCTAAGGCTTTTCCCTATCTTCACTACTCCCTCTATAAACATATCCTTTAAAAATTTTAATAAAAATACATAATAATGGTATGTCTACAATTCAAATATTACTAGTGGCTATCAGATTATTGGATGTTCAATACAAAGAAATAGCTTGATATTGTACTGGTATGTTCATCCACATTTTTCTAGTCTCCCATTACAATAACTTCATCAATATCCTTAATACAAGATAGCAAGTGCCCAATCTGAAATAACTAACAACTTGTATTAAAAGATTCTTAACAATTGAAGCATCATCACTAGATAAAACTGTGTCTTAATAACACTAGAGCATGTATTGGGTTTAAATACTTATATGTGGCTTAAATACTTAAAATACATTGATGAGCTCAAACATCAGACATCACATTGGTTGTTAACAATTAGAGTATTTAAAGCTTGAGATCTTACCCACATTTGGATCATAAATCCAATGAAAGGAGGATTTTACAGGTCAGCCTCTAGACAATGAAATTCAACTTTAAACTCATGTGTTCTATCATTGATTAATTCCACTTTGTAGATAAAGATCAATCATGCAAAATCCTAGATGTTTCAGCCAAATATGAAATCAAATTTATATGAAATTCATAGCATGCATATTGGATTACATTGTCATTTGTTCCCTTGCATCAACACATTTGGAATTATAATTCCTTGAAACACATGCTCATTAATCCATGATATCTTCCTTAGGGCTTATATAAGTTCACTTTCCTTTTATCTGGATATCACTTCCATTCTAAAATTTACCTGGATGCCTTTGATAGTCATTAACTAGTGTTATGGTTATTTTCTTATAACCATTTTTGGTATTTAGCTTGTTATCATTTTCATCCATTTTCATTCACTAATATTTAATAACCTTTATCACTATTTTGAAACTGATAACCAACGTTCATGATCTATGTATCTCCATGACTATCATTTTCACAATTATTATCTAGACATTAATAATTACATGGATGCATTTACTTCTATTTGTGCACATTCTAAATAATGGCATTACATGAATTGAACTTATTATTTTCATGATAATATATCATAGTAGCAACCAATGTTGTGATTTCTAATGGACATAATATCACTATATCATATATCTACTATACTCATGGTATATTGCTCTCAACTTCTTAGATTGTTTATGATTTTTGTCATCATAGCTATTGTGCATGCTTGAACTTATAATAATGATTCATATGTCTTATACTACTATTGACATTGATTTTTCATTAATTGTGATTACTCCTAGAATTATGAAATGAAAAAGGTATCAATATGAGATGGTTCTTAAGGACATATTTTAATTTGGAACTCCTCTATGTGATGGTACTAATGCAACATTTTACACATGATGAGTTTCATAGGGCCAAGCCCAATCTAAGAGATCACCATTCACATCTTTCTCTATTGGTTGGGATCATTACTTCCCTTGACTATATTTTGTGAATAATAATAAAGGGATTAAATTCAATCTAAGTGATACATAAGTATTTTTTTAATTTCAAAAGAAGTGCCTAAAATAGTACACATATGATCTCCATCATTTACAATAATTCAAGTTGTTCATAATGTTTTCAATAATGCATGTCATTAATAATGATGTTGAATTAGATCTTCTTGCTCAATGTGTGACCCCTCTCCTAGAATCACAAGATTTTTGTTGAATTATTATTTGGTAGCATTCAAATGGACAAACTTGCATGATGGAATTACATACTACTATATGAACTCAAACACAAGTTCTTATGAGTGAAAATAAGAAATTATATATCAAGGTCTATAAAAACTACAACTTGTAATAAAATATGAGATCATAGAAAAAGAGAGATGATTTCTCTCCCTACATTCTATAAATATGAAACAAACCAATGGATGGCGCTGAGATTGCAACCAATGGTTGAATTGATTGGTGATTAGAAAAGAGGTGAGTCCAAGGAACTACTCAAATTGATTTTTGCAAATTTGTATTTAACTTAACGAAGTTTCTTAAATGTCCAAAAATCAAATTTTGCCTAAATTGCATGTGGAAAAGAGACTTGTTTTGTTCAATTTTAAAAGCTCCAAATGAAGTGTTTGATATTGAAATGGTTAATTGATCCTTGGCATTCAAGATTGGATTTTTTGTTTTAATCATGCATTCAAGGAAAATTTGATTTTAATCCATGGCATTCAAGAGTGTGTTTAGCAACATGCATTCAAAGACAAGTGATTAAACACTCAAGTTTTTTTCCTTTGAGCATTCAAGATTGAGATTTTGTGTGTTGTTTTAAGAACTTTGAAGTGCTTTGTTTTAACCTTAGATCATTCAAGATTGTTTTGGACTCAAAAGTGAAAATGACTCTTTGGACTTTGGTTTTCATTCAAGATTTTGTGTTCTAGTTTGCATATTTTAAGCCCAAAAATGATATTCCTAGATTGTTTTGATGCATGAAAAACCTAAGAAACATTCAAGATTTTGCAACAAGACATTTGTTTGGAACAAATAACAAAGCTTTTAGAAAAAAATTTGGCAACCATTTAGGACTCTTAGTTTTCATGAGATTTTTAAAAGAACTTTAAAATATTTACAAATGAGGTTCATTTTATCCTTGATTGATGCTTTGAGTTTGATTTAGATTTTATTGTGCACTTAGTGTTGATTTTGAACCTTTTGAAATGGAGACTTGAAGTTCTTTTTAAATTTCCAAAAATGAAGTGTTCCTAAATTTGCATGAATGCATCTAAAACCTTGATGTTGCAAGGATGCAAATGATTGGATTGGTTTAGTTTCACTTGTTAAACAATTTTTTCTTTTTTGCAAATTTTTAATTTTTTAATGGATTTAAGTATGATTTGGGGGTTCATTTTAAGCACTAAAAAGAAGTGTGTATGATTTTGCTTCCTTAAAAAAAGTGGCCAAGATCTCCCACAAGAAGAAGAAGAAGAAGTAGATGGAATAAGAAGAATATAGACAAGAAGAGGAAGAAGAATTCCAAGTGCTTTGTCCACCTATAAGCTTGAAAAATCTGGAAATACTATGAGATAGACTATGAGTTCCTTTGTCTTCTTCATGCTCATGTGGACCTACAAAACCAATTTATACAATCCTACCAATCACAAAAACAAGCAAAATTAGCCAAAATTAGCAAATGACATACAAAACTTGACTAAAAAAGCTAATGAAGATGACCCATGCGGAGTCCCACCGAGCGTGCCAAAATGTATATGAGCAATGTTAGTATGCTAATAGAAACCAAATTTAAATAAAGCTTCTACAAACTAAACAAAATTCATAAACTTCAAGATAGACTAAGATGAGCTCTCAATTGAGAATATGAGTCATTAATGGGCTCTCTCAATAAGAAGCTCTCTTGTTGAGTGGCTTTGTCTAAATAGATAGGATGTATGATCAAGCTTATGCTTCAAAAAGGGCTTCAAATGGAGTTGGAATTTGGGTGTGAGTGTATGGTTTTGATGTAAAATGGCTTCTTAAAATGGACTTATGACTTTACTTCATGGATTGTGTTGTTTTGCAAAGGGGAAGGATCCAATTTATAGGCAAGAGGCTTGAGGGATTGAGAGGTAAGATGCAAGGATGGGAAAAAGCTCATGGAGGGCTCAGATTGCATGAAAGGAGAGCACATGGATTGTGCTTCCTTACAGCCAATCAAGGAGTGACACATGTCACAAGGTGAGAGGATGGAGGAAAGGGGAAGGATGAGTCAACAAAGGAGGCTCAAGGGATAAAATCTTCATAAAGACCCTCATAATGGCTTGTAAGAGCAATAAAAGGGCTTGGAAGAGTCATTTATGGCCTAGTGGGCTTCATAAAGTTTTATGGTTGGGATATTTTGAGGGAGATTAGAGGAATTTTGACTTGGGCTTGATTAGGAAGGTTTTAACCTTGCTTAAGATTGTGCAAATGATTAGAGGATGGATTAAGATGGTTAAGGATTAGCTTAGGGATAGGCAAGTGGATGGCATTTAATGAGGGTGGGTGAAGGAGGAGATATTTATTAAAACTTTTTTAATAAACATGAGGATTAATATTTAATCTTAATTAAATATTTTGAGTTGGTATTAGGGGTAGGAAATGATGGGATTAGCCTTTAATCAAAATTAAACAAGGATTAGAAGATTTTGGAAGAGGTTAGTGGTCTTAAGGAAATTGGCCAAGTTTTGGGCAAAAAATAATTTTTTTATTTATTTTGGATTTTTTGGTCAATTTATTAATTAAATAATTAATTAATAAGGAAATAATGTTTAAATAAGATTTAAACATTTTTGGGAGGGATTCCTTAATTAAATATTTTTAATTAACATAAAGGGATTTAATGGCATAAAAATAAATAAATTAATTAAATAATTAATTAATTAATAAATGATGATGTCATCAGGAATTTTTCAGAAAATAAAAATACTTTATTTTCTAAATTTTTTTAGGTGTCTATATTTTGCCCCTCTTTGATGTGATGCTGCAAGTGGCATGGCATCAAAGATAAGAAAATAAGATGCCCAAGGCTAGAGCAGAAGAGAAGAGAATGGACTGTAAGATGCCCCCTCAAGAAGGCAGCAGGGAGAGAAAGTGAGGCTCAACAACTTCTTGAAAAGTACAAGAATCTGAGATGAGCAAGAAGACTCAGATTGGCTTAAGAGAAGAGGTTTAGGTAGCTCAAACTCTCACTATGGGAGAATGATAAAGGGATAATTAGAGGCACAAGAGGAAGCAAGCTTAAGTTCTCAGGGATTGCAGAGGATGAAGGAGCGGAGTGCTATAAAAGGAATCTAGGATGGGGAGATGGATGAGGGGATTTAAAAGCTAATGCAATAGGATTTCAAAGAGACAGATTGGCAGAAGATGTGTATCAGAGATCCCTAGGACTAGGATTGTGGATCTTGAAAGATGAGGCTTGGTGGATTGATTTGGATTGGTGGATCCCTAAGACTAGGATTGTGGATCCCTAAAGCTAAAGGTGAAGAGTGATTCAAAGAGATACTGATGCATAAGATGAGGTAGGAGAGACAGATATTGGATGTGGATGGGGGATAATGGAGATGAAGGAAAACCATTGAAGCTTTTTGAGTGGGGGGATACTTCAAAGAGAAGTACCACCATGTAGTTGAGCACTAGATTTTCTATAGGACTGTTGGTTAATTGCCAACATTACCAAGAACATCAAGGCCTTTTCACCAACTATCCAGAGGACTGACGGACTGACTCAAAACAAACACACAAGGATTGCCCTAGCATCACACATGAATCTCGAAAGAATCAGAGTGGAACCGACACTAGGTAACCCACAAGCAAAAAAGAAAAACAAACAAAAGACTTGATCAAGACCTTATGCCCAGATTGCCCCATTCACAGTATACCATGATATGGAAGATCGTGGCAACTTTGAGGAGGGAATAAAAAGATTGTTTGGAAAAGATACTTCAAGACCCAAAAGGGAAGATTCCAAATCAAAAGAAAGTGAAAATCCAAAAGAGAAACATTTGCCAATGAGATGGGTGGGATGAGGTACTAACGGACCAAGATCAAACATGAGGAAAGCTATATCCTACAAGGATGTATCGGAGAGCACCTAAGCTGGTGGATCTAGATGAGTGATGCATCTGGCAAGCTAAACTAAGAAGGATAACACTTTGGTGATAGGAGATCTAGCTAAAGGATGCATTGGGATAGCTAACCAAGGGTTGTGCGATGTGTGCAAGATGTTGAGCAAGGATGATCTGACACGAAAATTGGATAGATACAATGGTACTAAGCTAAAGAGGATGTACAAGCTGACAGACCAAGATATGTTACAAATGTACAAGGTTGTTCATGTTTGGATTTTGTGAGATGGAAATGTTTGTGAAGAGTGGGATGTCTACAATAGTTGATAGGCACATAGGTAGATGGTTTGCGAAAAGCCTAAGGAAAATGGGATTCTTTGTGTGCATGTGATAGGATACAAGCTAGGATACAAGATTATTTACAAGCTAGAATATGGTACAAGCTTTGAACAAGATTCAGATATACAAGGTATGATACAAAGGATGATACAAGATTTACAAGCTGAGGTATAAGATTTACAAGCTGAGGTACAAGATTTACAAGCTGAGGTACAAGATTTACAAGCTGTCCAGGAGGTATTTACAAGCTCCAATAGATTTTGGATATTTGGTTGGAACACCAAGGGAACAAGTAGGTGTTTTATGGGATGGTGGGTGAATGGATGAGGGATAGGATAGTGATAGATAATGGATTAGTCTTAGTACACAAGGCACCTAAATTACCAAGTTTTCACCAAGGTACCTACCCAAGGCACTTGAATTGCCAAGTTTTCACCATTGGACGCTTATTTCTCTTTACTATTTTATTTTTTTATTTTTTTTCAAAAGTTGGGTATACCAAGGATCTTTAAGCATAGAACTTCTTGAGACAAATGATGTTAGTAGGATCATTCAAGAGTTCTCCTTTTGGTGTAGATAGCTGATAGGCTCCGGAGCCAAAGGATGCAGTGACAACATAAGGACCAATCCATGTAGGTTCAAACTTTCCTTTCTTTTCTTGATCTGCTTGGACTTTCATGTTTTCTTTGAGGACCATGTCACTTGGCCAAAAGTGTCATGGAAGCACCTTCTTGTTGAAATTCCTTTTGAGACCAGTTTGATAGATGGTGAGATTATCATAGGCTTGTTGTCGCTTCTCATCTAAGAGATCTAGTTGGGTGAGTTGAGCTACTCTGTATTCTTCATCTGATATTTTCCCTTGCGAAGATATGTGCAAGGAGTGAAGTTCAACTTCTATAGGTAGTACCGCTTTGGCACCATAGACTAGGGAGTATGGAGTTGTGCCTGTGGATGTACGAAAGGAAGTTCGATAGGCCCATAGGGCTAGATTTATTTGTAGATGCCAATCGCGATCGAAATCATTGACAACTTTCTTTAGGATTTTGAGGAGGGTTTTGTTAGTTGCCTCTACCTGGCTGTTACCTTGTGGGAAATATGGGCTAGAGAAGCGATGATGGATGTGGAGGGAAGTGCATAATTCTTCCATGTTGAGATTTTCAAAGTTACCTTTGTGGTTGGTGAAGATGCTGGATGGGATGCCAAAGCGGCAAACAATGTGGTATAAGATGAACTTGGAGACCTGAACTCCTATAGCTAAGACGAGGGGGACTGCTTCCACTCACTTAGTGAAATAGTCTGTAGCTATTATTATCCATTTATGTCCATCAGATGAGAGGGGTGTGATAGTTCCAACTAGATCAAGGCCCCAACAAGCGAAAGGCCAAGGTGGTGCAATAGGCTATAGATCCTATGCTAGAGCGTCCACAAGATTTGCATGTTGCTGACATGGGAGACACTTTCTGACAAAGTCACAGGAGTCTTCTTCAATCATAGGCTAATAGTAGCCTGCTCTAAGGATTTTTCATGCTAGGACAATACCACTCATGTGGGAACCACAAAGTCCATAGTGTACTTCTTTTAACACCATCACGGCCTCATTTTGGTCTAAACATTGAGAGCGAGTATTGTGATAACCCCAATGATATAGGGTATTGGCTATGATAACATAGCAGGATGATTTTCAGATGAGGTTCTGGCGTTGGGTACGTGTGAGGTGAGGGGATATGATACCATTGTTAAGGTAAGTGTGAATCTCAAGGTACCAAGGGGATTGGGGACAAACCAAGATACAAACACGATTTGAATCCTCATTCGCATAGATGGGTGTGAGGAGCTGCTCGACTAAAAACTCATACTATGTAGCTGCTTGGGGAATTTCCAAGAGTTAGTAGCCATAGCATCTGATGCTTTGTTCTGTATTTGAGGCACTTGTGTAAACTGGAGCCTTGTAAAATGTTGGGTTAGCTAATCAACTAGCTCTTTGTAGGGTAATATCTTTTCATCTTTGGTTTGATATTCATTTAGGGCTTGCATGATGATGAGCTGAGAATCACCAAAGATTTGTAACTCAACAATGTTCCATTCTGCAGCTATCTTTAATCCTACTATGAGGGCCTCATATTCAGCTATATTGTTGGTGCTAGGGAATTGTAGCTTGAAGGCTTTTAGAATGTAATCTCCTTGAGGTGTGACCAACAATATTCCTACCCCTTATCCATGAGATGTGTATAAGCCATCAAAATAAAGTTTGCATGGGGGTTGTTCTTCAATTAGATAGATATGCTCATCTAGAAATTTTGTGATCAACGGATAAGCATCTATTAGAGGTGCATCAGCTAGGTGATCTGCTATAGTTTTCCCTTTGATTGCCTTTCTATCCACATACTGGATGTCAAATTCGCTAAGGAGCATAACCCATTTGGCCAAACAGCCTATAAGTGTTGTTCTGGAGAGCATATACTTGAGAGGGTCAATCTTGGAGACTAGTTGGAATGTATGACTTAGCATTTAGTGGTGAAGCTTTTGAGTTGAGAAAAAAATGCCAAACAAGCTTTTTCCATAGGAGTGTAATTGAGTTCATAACCAACAAGGGTTCTACTGATGTAGTAGATGGCTCTTTCTCTTCTGTAGTCATCGAGCTATGCTAGAAGTGCCCCTAGAGAAATAGGTGTTGCTAATATGTACAGAATCAGGGGACGACCAGGAACTGGTGAAACCAAGATAGTGGGATTGATGAGATACTACTTGAGATGGTCGAAGTTGCGCTAACATAAAGGATCCCACTTGAAGTTCTCATCCTTCTTTAGTAAATGTGAAAATGGTGTACACTTATCTGCAAGCTGGGAGATGAGGCACCGAACAGATTGAAGCTTTCCCTAAAGAGAATGAAGCTGTCGCAGTGTCTGGGGAGGAGGCATGTCTAAGATAGCTTTAACCTTCTTGGGGTCAATCTCTATACCTTGTTTAGAAACTATAAAGCCTAGAAGCTTTCCATATGTGACCCCAAAGACACATTTCTTGGGATTCAGCATGAGATGATATTTGGCTAACCTATCAAAGACTTTCTCTAGGTCAACAAGATGATCCATGAAGGTATGAGACTTGACCAAGATATCATCCACATAATCCTCCAAAATGCTATGGATGAGATCATGAAAAATGGTTGTTATAGCTCTTTGATAGGTAGCCCCAACATTATTTAGGCCAAAAGGCATCATGTTGTAGCAAAAGGTTCCCCAAGGGGTAGTGAATGCTGTCTTATGCTGATCCTCTTCTGCAATCTTGATTTTATTATACCCCAAAAATACATCCATGAGGAACAAAATTTCATGTCCAGCTATAAGATCTACAATAATATCTATGTTGGGCAAGGGAAAATAATCTTTTGGACAAGCTTTGTTAAGATCTCTGAAATCAGTGCAGACTCTAATGTCATCGGAGTGTTTAGTGATGGGGACCATGTTGGAGATCCACTCTGAGTAGTTGATAGGTCAAATAACCTTAGCAGCTAACATTCTTTCTAATTCAGCTTTGACCAGTAATGCCACCTTGGGGTGCATTTTTCTAAGCTTTTGTCTGACGGGCTTGATCTTTGGATCGACTGCAAGATGATGAACTATAAGCTTTGGATCAAGTCTTGGCATGTCCTGATATGACCATAAAAATCAGCCAATGTTCTCTCTTAAGACCTCAATGAGGAGATCAGCTTGGTCTTGTGATAGGGATGAAACAATGTGAACAAGTTTGGGGATCTTTGAAGAACCAATGTTGACTTCTCGAGTATCCTCAATTAGAATAGAAGACACCTCTGGTCGATTATCTTGAGGAGGCAATGCTAAATCTTCTTGTTCTTCTTATGGCTCTAGATTTTCTTGCTAAGGGGTTCTCTTCGCTGCCATAGCTAGTCTCAGATTCACCTTAGTTCTAGTTTTGGGTGTATCGGAACTAGGTTGGAGATTTTCTCCAAAATACCCCTTGGGATCTAGCTTATAGATATAGGCAGAATCTGGCTTTGTTTTCTTATGAGGAGTTTTGGTTCCCATGAATCTCAAAAGTGCTTCCTCTGATGTGAACTCATCAATGTGTATGATGCTTGGTTGGTCCCAATCTATGAGTTGTGGATGGGCGAGTGGTAGGTCAATGAGGTGGATGGATAGTTCTTGGAGAACAGAGTCTCCAAGGGAGATTTGGTCTGGGATATCATCATAGGCTCTCTTTTCAACTTCTTCAGGAATGTCTTCAATTTCGAAAAAGTTGCAGTGAATGTTTGAAAAAGCATGACCATTCGTATTGGTGCCCTCAGTTGTGGGTATGCCAAAGCCAAGACCTGACTTTCATTCCCACTTGTGTGCATCGATGGGGCACTGCATGCCTCTTTCTTTTGGTCCTAGACCACCACACTGATAGTTCCATTTGTCAGTGATGAGCTTATGTTCTTGGGGATACTTCTGGCTAAAGTGATCAAGGCGTGCTTGATTTCTTTGAGGTGCATCCTTATGTAACCAATTGTTGATATCTAGAGTGAGCTCCTCATGAAGAGGGATTTTCGAGGATATAAAGGTTGTTGGGCCAAATTTTTTGTATCGAGGAGGTGGAATCTCCTTAGCTTTGTGATATGTCGATCGTCCATGGGCATGTGGATCAAGTGGGAGTGCCCCAACAAAAAATGCATCCGACAGACTATACTCTCCATAGCCTTTGTTATTGATCTTCACGGTAGATAGGGTAGAGGTGAGGATGGTTTCTGGGTCATTACAAGTGTGGGATGAGCTGGCAATGGATGTGCTGATATCAATTACAGGGCAATGGTTTGTATATGAAGCTTCAACCGCATTGCAGTAAGTAAAGGGTTCTGGATTGGCATGAATGGTTACCTTAGTGCCTTGATGTGGAAATTTGACGCACTGATGGTAAGTGGATGGAACGGCTTTCATGGCATGAATCCATGGGAGACCTAGGAGGATGTTAAATGGTAGGTTTAGATCAATAACATGGAAGATTGTCTCTTGGATGACTGGCCCAACCTTGATTGGCCGCAAAATAGTTCCTTCTATGGTTCTTTCTAAGTTGTCATAAGCTTTGATGGTGATAACCTCACTGATGATATCTGCCTCAGTATACCCAGCTTGTTTTATAAATTTTAGGGTGCAAATATTCAAGGCTGATCCATTATCTATCATTAATCTTTTCACAACAAAATTGGATACCATGATGGCTATGCAAAGCGGATGGGTGTGATCTGGCTCGACCATGGGTATGTCGATGGGTTTGAATGATAGGGCGCACAAGGCAGATAGGTGTCCAATGAGATTATGAAAATTAGTAGTGTTGATATCTGAAGGGACACGAGATTCTATGAGAGCACTATCAAGGATGTTTTTGTACACAGGACTAGTGCGGAGAAGGTCTAAAATGGAGATTTGGGCTAGCATGTTCCCAAGGTGTTCCAAGATATTGCACTGGCTTTTTGATGGAGCTGATGGTGCTGGTGAAACTGGTGGGCCTGTGATGTTAAATCGTCCTCTTTGAGTGGTGAATGCACACTCATTTTTTGGTCCTTGGATATTGATAACATTGACATAAGGCTCTTTCTCAGATATACAACCTATAAGGCTACCATAGTCTATATAGGATGAAGCATGGTCATTGTTCTTCCCATGCTATTGGTTTGGCTAGCGGTTTTTGGTGTTGTTTTTGTTGGCTTGGATAGGTGCTTTTCTAGGATTTTGGTTGTCATGTGGAAGAAAAGCATTTTGATAGATCTATAAGCCTACATTGGGAGAGGTTTGGGCACCAACGGTGATTTCTTTATGATCAATGAGGTCCTGCACATAATCCTTCAGTTTCATGCATCTGAGGGTAGTGTGAATAGATTGTCTTTTTCTGATTAAACAATAACATATTCTATGCCAAAAACTTGGAAAATCCAATAATATTCACAATAGTTGGGAAAATATAATACTTATTTGTTTTCCTTTACATTTATTGATACAACTCCCTTTTCAAATATTTATCAACAAGCTCAAATAAATCAACAATAACTAAATGAGCACTTTTACCAAAAAGTCCATGAAGGACACCCACGTACTCTTGGGTACTGAGGTAGCAATTTACATACTTATTTATGGAAAAAAACTGAAAATCTCATAGTCCTTCTACTAGCAATAATCTAACTAGAATATAAACACCACTACAATTCAAACTAAGCATGCAAGAAAATAAATAAGAATGGGCCACAAAGAAATAGCAATAGACATTACATGTGACTAATTATCAAAGCTCACAAAGTAACCACAATCAGATTGCTTGAAACAAAATTTTTTAAAGCACAACAAAAGGTGATAGATATATATATTCAAAAAAAAATTTTAGCATAAAGTATTTTGAAGAAGCATTCATATATATATATTCTATCTATCTATCACTATTTCTATGTAATTAAGTTAAAACATTACTAACTCTATCAAAGTATATTTTTGTCCTCCAATTATCTAACCCCCAACTAGCTAAAATGCTCTAGCATTTATAGTTTTTACATATCTGAAAAGGCCTCCATTAAAGCCTAACCTTTCAGTTAAGACAATTACTAGTAGTTAAAGATAGTTTTGAAACAATTTTCAAAAATAAACATAAAGTAATTGATTAACTAAACTTCATCGTTAGTTTTCTCTTCATTAGCCATGGTTTCCTTTACTAGCTTCTAGCTCCTAAAGGCATTCATGAGTTCATGCATTGCATGAGAGTGTGGGTGTTTTAGGCTTAGCAATTTTGATATGAAAGCATCCTTCTACCATTTGAACTCTTTATTCCTCTGGCTTTGCAACAACATGATATTCCTATTTAGATACAATATCAATTTGATGTTTGCCAGTGTAGTGAAGTTGCTAGGGATAAGTCCATCATTTTCTTTGATCCTTGTCATAGCATTACTAAAATATTTTGTTAGAGCTTCACAATCCATATTGCCATATTTGAATTGTGGAATCCCTATAGGATTAATAACATGCATATCTTTTAGAAGCTCTTTGTGCATCCCACCAATCTCAATCTCCACTAATCACCATCTCCTTAATATCTTCTTTTTAAATAGACTCCTTCCAACTTGTATTACTCTTCATGATGAATAGCATGCATGAATCCATAGTTTTCATGGGGTTTTCACTAAGAAATTTTAGCACTCCATATTTTTCAACATCATTAACCTGAAACATGATGTCTTGGCATTAATTCAAATCAGCTTGCCACACTTGTATGAGGGTTTCAATCTCACCCAATAGTGTCTCTCATTCTATACACGTGGTACTAAAATCCAAGATGAATTTACAACCTTCCTTTAGTATGGAGGCCATCTAGTCTTGTACTACATCTGAGAGTAGTTTTCTCTTTGTATTTGTTTGACTAACTATTGGTTATCTGAGGAATTGGGATAAAAATATTATGGGGTCTAAAGTAGTGGAAGAGCATACAAATTCATTAATGAATCTATATAGGAAGCCATAGTAATTACCAGTGCCTTAAGCTCTTTCTTTTCTTCATTACCTTTTTCTAATTGGGTCTGTATGTGATCTATAGAGAACTTGAAAAAGTAGTTGCCTATGTCTTTGTTAATGGTTCCTAATTCCATAGTGGTGACCTTAAAGCCTTCAACATCAATTTCTCAAAATTTATTCTTCTACTTGTATGTGGCCACTTCTATTATTAATTTTTCCATTACCAAATCTTTGATTAGATGTGCATCACTTTTTAGTTTCTTTCTCTTAGAGTTGCAGGCTTCATATTTGGTAACAATGTCCTTAATAGGTGTAGGCATAGGTTGTAGGTTTCTCTTCTTGCTAACTAAATTGGACAACCAAGAGGGAATAGTAGGAGTAGTGGAAATTCCTTGAGCTTCCTTGGTAGGAGTCATGAACTTGTGTTGGTATAATTTAGGAGCTTCAATTAGTTTTACATCACCATCAGGATTATCCAAAAAACTAAGCGCTTTGCCTAGACCTTGTCCCTGAGCCATCATCTTCACTTTTTGAATCTCCTGCTACATGATTGCCTCAAATATGTTTTTGGACCTAGTTCTAGGAGAAATGGTTTTTGTAGGAGATGATTTTATTAGGATTTGACAAACTACTTGCAACATGAGATGAAATTGGAATGTCAAAAGTTAGTGGTTTAGAGAAAGAAACCATCTTTGAAGATTTTCTAGTTTATTTCGAATTTGTAGTCCCCGTGTTTCTTCTCCTTAACCAATTTTCTATGTGAGTGAGGATAGATCTAGTTCTAAAAATTATATCATCCTCTTCTTCTTGGTTCCAATATACTTCTAGTTGTTTTGACTCGCTTGCTTCTTTCCATACTAGTTCGATAATATTTAAACCATCTTCAACCACTTCTTCTAATTGGAATTTCATCTTGAAGGAACTTATTTGTGGAAGTGTTACCTTGAATGATATATTCTCAATACTTTCTCTTCATCCTTGAAATCCTACCATAAATCCTCTAAATGTGGAACTATAGGTGATTGACCTTTTAAGCCAAGAACTTGGGCTGTGAATCCTTTGTTGTCAAAATTTATCCTTCCTTGATAGGATCCAAAGTTAAAACTAGGAAAATTGCTTCTAATGACCAAGGCATTAATCATGCTACTATAGGTTAAATGGAAAAGCTTAATAGGGAAAACTAATTCCCAGTTTTCTTGAGGCAAGTTGTCTTTAATCACTAAAAATAACTATCTACAGACTTCGGCTAAGACAAAACAATCTAATCCATAGTGATGTAGCTTCACTAGTTCTTCTCTAAATCCATCTTCCCTTAATTAGGTGAATTTAGGGAACTAAATAAAATATCTCCCATAATTTTCAATCAACTTTTTGGCTTCTAAGGATAACCTTGGTATTGGTGCCTTCTTCAAGCTCAAATGTACACTCTCTATTAGCATGTCATGCACCTTCCTAAAATCCTCTAATACCTTGTCCCTTTGGAGTAGAGGGCAGGATTGCTAGATAGTTATTTCTTCACTCCAGGTTTCATGTAGAAGAGAGGTAATAGTATTGATTCATGCAATGTAGTAGGTCAGATAGGAAGCCATATAGAAATTGTCTCTAGATTCCTTAGTATTCTTAAGTTGGCTTCTTAATGAACTAGCAATTACCTTAGCCCAATCTAATAATTGTTCTCCTTTTGAAATGATTTCTACATAGCAATACATCCAGTCTTCAAAAAGAAAGACATTCATTTAACCTTTAAGCTAGTGTAACAAGACCATGAGGTTTCATAAGGTCTTTGGTGACTATTTTGGGTAGCCTTGAACCACCTCAATAATTTGTCTCTGTCCACTTCCTAGCCAACATGGTATGGTATTTGCTTGGGCTTTCCTGATACTCAACAAAGGATCAGATAGGGCTAAAGGTAGCAAAGGTACATTTAGGTATTCACAATTTTGAGGAAATAATTTTCTTAGAAATAGATAACAATGATTCCCCATCTTTATTTAGAATGCTTTTAGTTCTTACATCGTAGTGGTCAATGCATAGATGAAATAATTCAGGACTCAAAAGAGTAGGGGGAAAAGTCGTAGCTTCAATTGAACCACTGGTTAAATTTTTTAGACAACCATTCAGCTTGTCAGGTCACTCAAGAAAATTAGCTTGTAAATTCTCTACCTTGACACCCTCCAAATTAGTATCACAAATGATAGGCCTTCTATAATCTAAACTATAAATGTTTACAAAAAAATGGAAAAAAAACTTCATTTCAAGAAAGGAAGTAAAAGCCCAATAGTTATTTGTTCTTCAAAATGCACACAAAAGATAGAGGAGAGAAGAGAGATTTCTTGTATTCTCACCTATAATTTGTTGAGAAAAACTAGGCCATTTTTCTTTGCTTTCTGCTACTTCTCTTTCAATTCTTCCTTTTGTGTGATAAACAATAAAATGGGAAACCTATGTTTTTCTAAGGTGAAAGGACAACATACAAGTGGAAGTATGACCTCATAATGAGGCATTTTTGGTGAATTAATCATGGCCTAATTTGCACATTTGAAACCCATCACAAGACCTCTTCATTTAATAATTTTCCTTTGTGGCTATCCTTGCAATGATCACCTATCTCTGAAAAGCAATCTATTTTTCATGTGAAAGATTTCTCTTATTTGAGTCATGATGACAACCTTTCTCATGCTTGAAATAGAATTAATTAAAATGTGACTTCAAATTAGTACTTCTTGACATCTCATTTAATGCCTTGAGAACTAGGAATCTTTAGTAAGTCATGAGGAATTTTTTCCCAAACATCTTCAGTGGTAGAACCACTTTGAACTGAGGTTTAAAGGGGTTCAAAGTGGTTCAAAAGAACATCCTTACAATTCTTGGTGGGTTCCACCTAGAGGAAAAATGGTCAATATCAAATCTATTAGTTGAACTTCTTTAATCTACTTTGAATCTGAGTTCAAAGAGGTTCAAAAAGTTTCAAGGTAAGAGGTGTGAAGACAACACAAGGAAAATCTCCATATGTAGTGCTTGATGATATTTGGGAAACATGGAACTGAGGAAGGCTGGTTCAACAAAAACTAACTTTAGCATGCCAAAGAAAATAGACAAAAACCAAGCAATGGTGACTCAAATTAAGGCTAATATGTTAGTAGTCAGAGAAACATATATCAATTGCATCATCAACAAGCATTTTTAGATGATAAGGATCAAAATGATGATATGATGTGCAATATGATATCAAATGTTTCACATATGAATTAAAGGAAACCATATAATGAAGAAATTGATAGAATAATAACAAAGATGGTAGCCTGAGCTCATAGTACTTATAATCTCAAAAATAGAATAGTGAACAATACTACTAGAAAAGAATCTAGTATTTTCATTAAAGACATAACTCATAAAATGGATGGTGGAAATAAAGAGGACAACCCAGTGATAGTCAAGATCAAAGATAGTAAACATAAGAAATGGGAACCCAAAAGGAAAGCTCAATTCCAAGGTCTAGAGATATTCAAGGAAAATAAGCATGAAAAGAAGTCAAATTCTAATGCCATTAGACAAGTGGAAGAGCCTACTATCCAAGTAAAAACTACCAAAGGTAATCAATTGAAACCTCTTGTATATGATTGTCTTGATAGGATTTCTATTCTATCACAGATTACTATTAAACACCCACTATCTGAAATGTTTAGGATAGAAGAACATAAGAAGAAACACCTCTCTTTGTTAGGAGGAATAGGGAATAATAATGTTGTTGCAAAGAAGTCACCAAAAAGATAGGAGCTTCCACTTGTAGTGAAAGAAAAGGAAGAAAAAGGAGTCATCTCCCAAATACCTCAAATGTATTTGGATGATTCATTTGTAGCTTATATAGAAAATATTGACCCTTTCTTTCTTAGTCTAATCATAAATGGTAAAACCTTGAAGAATTACATGATTTCTTTAGGAGCCTCAAATACTATCATTCTATTTAAAATCCTGGAACCCCTTGGTTTGAATTAGATTTAAAGCAAGGTAGGTGTACAGCTACGGATACCAGAGAGGTCCCTATCATAGGAAAAATTAATGCATTACCTTTCAAACTAGCTTCCTGCCTTGATGTTGACTTAACAATGATTGTCCTAGTACTTGATATTCCTCCATGGTATGCAATGTATCTCTCAAGAAAGTGGAGCACTAAAATGGGAGGTACCCTCCAATGTGATTTTTCGTATGCTACATTTCACATAGGAGATAAAGCCATTAAGGTTGATAGAGAACCAAGAGTTACCCACATGCTTGAAGACAACATTGACATATATGCTACATATTTTCTAGACACTGAGGTGAATTCTTTCAGAGCTAAAATCACCATTTATGAAATTGAGAAGCTATCCCCACTAATTTCAAAAGAAGCAGTCAAGTGCATAGATCCTCAAAATCTTTGGACTATGTATTTTGATGGAGCCAATTCTAAAGAAGGTTTAGGGGCTGGTGTAGTTTTCATGTCTCTAGATAAGAATACTTTTAGGTATTCATTCACCCTAGATTTTACATGTACCAATAACATTGTAGAGCATGAGGCACTTTTACATGTGTTAAAAGTAGCAAGAAATTATGGTATTAAAAATTGCATGTTATTGGTGATTCATAATTACTTGTGTCTCAAATTAAAGAGACATATGAATCCAAGAATAAAAGATTAAAATAATATAGAAATGTTGTATGGGATCCAAATTGAAACATTTGATGCTTTTGGGATTTCTTGGATGGATAGGATTAACAATAAATTAAACCTGAGGACATATCATTTCTTGGTGTATCTAAGATTAAGATGTAGAATAGACCATCCATTCCTAATAACATACATAATAGGCAATTTTTTGAGAATGATAAAGATATTTTGAACTTTCTCCTCAATGAAGTCAAATACAATGGCTAGGAGATGCAAATATAATGGCTAGGAGATGGATTGCAATACTTTGTTGAGATAATAGATGGAAAGGAGACCATTTTTGGACAATAAATTTTACAATTAGAAAAAAAAAGTATCCAAAGAATTACTGGTATTAGAAAGTGTCTTTGAAAATTGGGATAAAGCTCATTCAGATGTTATAGATAAGAAAATATAGGAGCTTAATGAAATCAACCCTAGAACAATTGAATCACCTAAAAAGGTGTACATAGGTAAAACTTTATCTCCTCTAATTAGAAAATATATGATTGATTTACTAAGAAAATTTAGGCATATTTTTTATGGTCATATGATGACCTTAAGGCTTATAGGGAAGACCTTTATCAACATCTAATACCCCTCAAAGAGAATGTTAAGCTATTTAGATAAAAGCAAAAAATTGTTAATCCCACATAAGCTCTTAAAATTCAAGAAGAGCTTATGTAGCTAAGGGATGGAGGGATAATTAAACCTATCAGACATTCTTCATGGGTATCCAACCTAGTTCCAGTTATAAAGAAAAATGGTGGCATTGGGTTGTTCACAAACTTTAGGAATTTGAATATTGCTTTCCTAAAGGATAGTTATGGCTTGGAAAATATAGAGGGTATGTTATAGTTGGTAATTGGTTCTGAATTAATGTAAATGATAGATGGTTGTTCTGGATATAGCCAAGTGTTTTTTGATGAAAAAGTGCAATTTATGACAACCTTCACAACTCCTTGGGGAACATAT
Source organism: Cupressus sempervirens (assembly GCA_028749045.1). Lineage (NCBI taxonomy): Eukaryota > Viridiplantae > Streptophyta > Pinopsida > Cupressales > Cupressaceae > Cupressus > Cupressus sempervirens. The sequence continues at coordinate 175,565,625 of CM053793.1, forward strand.
ATGTATGTTTAGATGCCTTTTGGTTTGATAAATGTAGGAGCTAACTTCTAGAGAGCTCTAGATGTTACATTTAAGGAATATATTGATAAGTTTGTGGTTGTTTATTAGGATGATTTAAAAACTTATTCAAAAATGGTTGAAGACTACTGCAATCATCTAGAGAATATTTTTTTGTAAAAGCACTTAGAGTATGGGGTTCCATTGAACCCAAAGAAGTGCACTTTTGGGGTAACAGAAAAAATTGTTGGGCCACATAGTATCCAAAGATGGAGTGAAGATTGATCCTAAAAGGGATACAACAATAGATAAGGATGCCAAGCCTAAGAATGTCAAAAACATTTAATCCTTCTTTGGTCAAGTCAATTTCTTGAGAAGGCTTGTACCAAATTTTGCTCATATCAATAGGCCTATTTCCAAAATGCTCAAGAAAGGAACAATAATCAACTAGAAAGGTGAGCCATCTATTACTTTTCAAAAAATTAAAGATGCCATAAAAAATGTACTAGTGTTGAGGACACTAGACTATACAAAACCAATGAATATATTCTCTTTTTCCTCCTTTCACACCATGCTAGTAGTTTTTCTTCAAAAGAATGAAGAAGGGTATGAACAACCCATTTCATTTTTTAGCAAATCACTCTAGCCTAAAAAATTGAAATATGAGATTATGAGAAGTAGACATATGCTCTTGTTAAAGTTATGAAGGCCTTCTGGTGTTATTTAGTTGGTGTCATTGTAATCAAATTTGTACCTAGTGTAGTAGTTAAAATATATTCTCCCAACAAGAAGTGTCTAGAAGAAGCTACAAATGAATTAATAGAATTCAAGAATTTAAGATTGAAATCCAAATTAGAAAACTATTGAGAGGCTATGGGTTAGCCAAGTTTATGGCTCAATCAAATTTGGATGCTAACCAAATAAATGTTATATGTGAAGACCTGAAATCAAACACATTTGACACAGATGATTGTGATTGGTAAAAAATGTTATATACTACTTACAACATATGAAAGCCCCATCTCATCTAACTAATAATGAAATAAGGTATGTGAAATTGCATTCAATCAGATATATTATTATAAATGAAGGTCTATGGTGGAGAATTTTTGAAGGAGTACTTTTTAAATGTATTGATGACAAGGAGTCAGAATGGGTACTCACTGATATGCATGCAAGAGTATGTGGAGGTCATTACATGGAAAAGATTACTACCCATAAAGTAATGAGGGATGGCTTCTAGTGTCCAAGTTTATTTAAAGATGCACGTGTTCTAGTTAATAAATGTGATTATTGCTAGATATTTTCTAAAAAGTTGAAATTTTCTAGAAATACTCCTTTGAAGTTAGTAGAAGTACAAGCACAATTCCAACAATGGGGAATAGACTTCATTGGTGAAATCTCAACTAAGTCTAGTATTGGTTATTTGTGGATACTAATAGCAATAGATTAGTTCAAAAAATGGTTAGAGGCCATTCCTACTAGGAAAGCTACAAGTAATGTGGTAAATAATTTCTCCTTGAATAACATAATAACAAGATTTGAGTGTCCTAAAAGGATTGTGACTGATAATGTCATGTATTTTAGACCAGGGGAATTTATAGAATTTGTGACAAATATGGTATTACAAGATCAACATCATCTCCTTATCATCAACGATGAAATGGATAGGATGAATCAACTAATAAGAGCTTGTTAAAAATTATCAAGAGGGGTTTGGATGATAATAAATATGCATGGGATTCCAAGCTTCATCTTTTAGTTTGGGCTGATAGAGTAATTGTAAAAATGGCAATAGGTGTTTCAACTTTTGATCTAGTATATTCAATTGAAGCACGAATGCCCCAAAATAACTTAATAGGCCTACATAATTATATCAAGATGTATGATGATGATTTCATAGATGGCATGTAGGAGAGAATTGATGAATTGGTAGGATCAAATGAAATTAGGAAGTCTCTATTCGAAATGTAAAATTGTAGTTGCAGGCAGAACACCTATATGATAAGAAAACAACAACAAGAAAGTTTGAGCCTAAAAATAGGATTTTTAGTGTAAATAATTATTATTTAAAATTTACTTAAGTTTACATAGGATAAATGCATTATTTTAATATTTCTTAGGTTAGGCAGATAGGAGTTTGCATACTCATATGAGTTGTCATGTTGAGAACACTAGAGTAAGAAACTCTAATTTAGCACATGGTGTCTACAACACAAGAGTTTGCATAAACAACTAAGTCATCATGTAGACAACATAGTTATTTGCACTCTCAATTTATCACATGGTGTCTACAAGATAATTTTATGTGCTCCACCTTTATAGGCTTATCCTCTCATCATCACACTAGCTCCTGTGCTTAATGGAGGATAACCCATTCTTGGTGGACATGTGCTTAGTTGTGGAGCTTATCATATTGCTAACTCCTAGGAATTCGAGATGCATCATAGAGGGCTTTATATATAGGCACCTCTAGTGTACTATACATTGAATTGAATATCATATTGTTATTCTGATCATACTCTGTTGGTCTTTTATGCTAGTTATTGTGCTTCTTGGTCTTGACTGAATTTTTCCCTAAGGAAAATTCTTACATGGTATTAGAGCCATAGAGGTGTCATTTCATAGCCATTGGAGAATGATCTTGCTTCACCTCTCTAAGGATACCTCAACTCATATTTGGAGTATCTATAGATATTGGGAGTGTCTAGAGCCAAAGTTGACCACACCATTATGTTTGGAGCATCGATTCGAGGAAAATTGATTATAAATACACCTATATTTGGCAATAGTCACATTTGAGGCAAAAAAATTTTGCAGACCAACACTTGAAGGCCTAATTTACAAATTTGGTATGATCTATTAGATCTGCAATTTACTTTATTTTCATATCTATATTTATTTTTCTTTGCAATTTTTCAAAAACAATTCTAGGCTAGTAGGGCCTACAAAGAATTTTTTTTTGCAGGAACCGAGTGGTGCAACCTTGGCCCCCACAAGGAATATTCTTGGGGAATATTTCAATTTATAGCACAATGAATTCTACCATCTAGCGAGAATATTCCACTTAAATCTGGAAAATTCTATAGTCAAATTGGCAATTGCATTACACTCCCAATGAGCATCTTTGTTTTTTTAATCACTCCAGCTTATTGCTTTTAATAATACATTATTTATCATTCCACTCACATGTAGGATCAATAATACTCACACTAATAGTCTTATATCCCCTAGCCACCAGCAATATACAAAACTTAGCACCAATAATTTTTTCAGCACCATCATAACACTCTTGGCCACATACACCTCAGCACCTACATCCACAGGAAAGGACACATCTACAGAGAGAGTGGAGCATCTAAGTCAACAGTCCATATGTGTAGATAGTATGCTTGTGACACATTAGTAGCCACTAGCACAACATCTGAGTGAGCTAGCCACATGGGTATCTAGCTTAGCACTAACACATCAGATCTGTAGCGTGCCACATCAAACCAGTCCATACAATTCTAATGTCATCACTGACATCATTGACACTTCACCTAAGGAGACTAAATTTTTTTTTGATGTTAGCCATTCACTATGTTAAAATTGACAACCATTTGATGATTATTTTCTCAGGAAAAATGTGAACTACTATGATGACCATTTAAACATCAAATTTAACCTCATGTTTTTCTTCCTAGACCCCTCTCTAGATTCAGTTTCCATTTGATGGTCTGGCTTTGGGAGGCCATATCTCAGTCATCTGGGCTCCAAATTAGGTGAATATTTTTTTTTGGGTAGAATTTTCTATACTTTTTAGTGGTGGAATTATTTTCTAGTTTTGATGAATAGATTTGTAAGAAATTTTAATTTTTGGTGACTATACCTATCTAATCTTACAATTTTCAACTTCAATTGCTCTGTATGGGCTTATCTGGATAACAAATTAGGTTCTATTTTTTTTGAAAGTGCATAATTTTTTGTCTTCTTTCTAGATCTACAATTAGATTATAGGCTTGTGTGGACAAAAATATTACTTTCACAATAAGGTCCTTTCTTTGTATTATATTGCTTAAAAATTGTTGTAGATTGCTTAGTTTTAGATTTGGACTCCAAAAGGAGGTTTTAAATAGTAAATCAAAAGACCACTAAGGCCAAAATTGGCAAGTGGCTATTTTAAATGCATTAAGTATAAAGTGACAAAATCTTTCATTTAGGGGGTTGTGTTCCTCTTTTTTCTATTGTTATCTTTCATTTCTTGCATCATGGGAAATCTTAAGTTGCCAAACTTAACTCCACATAACTATGCTACATGGTATATAAAAATGTGGTGTCAATTAATGCATAATGAAGTTTCTAAATATGTAGATGGTACCCTTCCTAAACCAACAAGTGATAAAGTATCTAAAATTGATATTATTGCTTGGGAAATGGTAGATAGGAATGCCCTAGGTGATATTATGTTGGGGGTTGAAGACAAAATGTTCTATAATATCTAGAAGTATAAGACATCTAAGAAGCTTGGGATGCTCTCAAAAACCTATATGGTAAAGTGACTGAGGAGGATGTTTATAAAATTGAAGATTGGCTTTTCTCCCTAGATCCTAAAACATTTGATTCTATACAAGATTTCATCATTAAGGTAAATGAATTAAGATCAAAGCTTAATGATTGTGGTAGTCCTATTAAAGATGACAAGTTGATCTATCTCATTCATAATAAGCTACCATCTAAGTACTCCAAAAAACTTTCTTCTTACAACACCACCAAGACTAAATTAGGGGCTACCTATCAGAAAGTCACTTTTTATGGTTATGCTTAACTATTGGATGATGAAGAAAAGAAGTTGCAATCAATGGGAATTCTCAAGTCATCTAAGTCTAAGGAATTGGTGGCTAATAATGAGGGTTCTCAAAATTCAGCTTCTCAATCTTCAAACAAAGGAAAGGGAAAAAAGATGAAGTGGAAGAATAACAAACAAGAGGATACAAAAAAGACAACACCAACATCAAATCAATAAGGCAAGTCTTCCTCAAATATAAACAAGAAGGGAGACACTAATCAAGAGAAGAAGAAATGTACCTATTGTAAGAAGATGGTTCATGATGAACGTCGGTGTTATCATAAGAAGATTAATGAGTTAACAAACATCATGAAGAAAAAAAATGTTCTATTGCCTAATGCTTATAAGGAGAAAGGATCTTCATGTTTAGATTCTAAGGGAAATGGGCATACTTTACTCACAAACACTATTATTCATGGAGAATGGATCATAGATTTAGGTGTCACACGTGATATGGGTGCATCAAAAAGAGATTTTTCTTCTATGATACAATCTAAGGTAACACACATCTTTATATGTGATGACACTAAGGTGGAAGTTGAAAGTAAAGGAGAAGTGGAGATGGACAATGGAGCATTGAAAGATGTTCTATATGTTTCTAATCTTACCTCCAACCTTCTTTCAGTCTACCAAATGAATCACGATAGAGGTGGAAATGAAATTAAATCTCTTCTAGATTCGATGGTAGTGATAAGCATTAAGGATGACTCTATGATTGTAATTGGTCAAACAAATCATGATTCAAAGCTTTACACTTTCTCCTCCTTTGTGCCAAAATCAAGTGCACAAGACCTGTTACTACATTCAAATGTGAAAAGTAAACTATGGCATGAGAGGTTTGGACATCTCAACTACAAATATCTTCAATAGCTTAGCAGCAAGAAAATGGTTAGTGGTCTACCTCAAATTTAGTTTTAAGAAGCTGTTTGTTTAGGTTTCTCACTTGGGAAACATCAAAAAAAAAAATTATGAAAATGGGAAGTGTTGGAAAGCACAATGTGTTCTTGAATTGGTTCATAGTGATGTGGTGAGACCATTTCTAGTGCCATCACTTAGCAAGTCTCACTATGCACTCACCTTCATAGATGTCTAGTCTAACTTTACTTGGGTTTTCTTCATGGCTCACAAGAGTGAAGTGTTTGAAAAATTTATTAGCTTCAAGGCTCAAGTAGAAAAGTAATCAAGGAAATCTGCCAAAGTTCTTTGAACAGACAATGGGGGGAAGTATGTGAACACAAGACTAATCAAATTTTGCACTCAAGAGGGTATTGACCTACAAAATTAAGTATCATATACATCACAAAAAAATTGTGTTGTTGAAAGGAAAAATATAACTCTCAAGGAGATGACCACTTGCATCCTAGAAAACAATTCTCTTGATCAAGTCTTTTGGGTAGAAGCAATGAATTGCGCTAACTATATTCAAAATAGAAGTCCTCACAAAGCTTTGAATAATATAGCTCCTTTTTAATCATGGACTAGTAGGAAACCATTGGTTAAGCATGTTAGAGTCTTTGGTTTTCCATCATGGGCAAGAATACCTACGCAAAAATGCAAGGCATTAGAAGCTCAAAGAAAACCTTGCATTTTGGTTGGATATGTAGATTCACATAAAGCGTACAAGTTGATGGATGCTGAGACACATGATATATTCTATGAGAGGAGTGTACATTTTGAAGAGAGTTGTCCAAGATTTTCTTCTTCAACTCCTCTCTCTTCCTCCATCATTGAAGAGAGTGATAGTGAAAACAATGACTTGGAAGATCTTCATCCCTGACCTACATAGAGGCATCAACTAGTTGAGATTGAGGATACTCCCACTACATCTTCTTCTACTAGACCTAGTTAGGCCAAGCATACATTGGATGTTGCAAGATCATTGGCAAGGAATCCTTTAAATTCAAGGAGGAAAAGATCACAACACAATTCACTCCCAAATGCTTATATTGCATTTGCTTTAGATCCACAATCATTTAAAGAAGCATTAGGTTTTCTAGAATGGGATAGAGCTATGGAGAAAGAATATAACTCTCTTATGAGAAATGATACATAGGACTTAGTCTCTCTTCTTAAGTGAAGAAACTTGGTTCGATGCAAGAGGATCTATCAGACCAAATTCATAGAAAATGGAAGTGTTGATAAAAATAAGACCGAACTTGTTGCAAAAGTCTTTTCTCCAGTACCAGGTATTGATTACATTGAGACCTTTGCACTAGTGGCAAAGATAAGTTCAATTCATTTAACCATAGCTATTGTAGCAACTCAGAGATGGGTTGTTCATCAGGTGGATGTGAAGAGTGCATTTTTGAATGGTGATCTATATGACGAGATATATATGGAGTAGCCATAAGGATTCATATGGGATGCTACCTTGGTTTGCAAATTGAAGAAGTCTATCACTAGACTTAAAGAAGCTCTTAGAGCTTGGTATGCCAAGATGGATTCCTTCCTTCTCTCTAAAGGCTTCACCAGATATCATTTTGATCTGAATGTCTACATTTTTCAAAGTAATGATTCACATTTTCTACTTGTGCTTTATGCGGATGGCTTGATCATTACAAGAAGTACTACATCCATCTTGCCATTATTAAGGCTACTTTGTAAGATAGGTTTGTGATGACAGACTTGGGTCTACTATGCTATTTCCATGGTATAGAGATAAATTAATCTTCATCAGGGATCACTCTATCATAGCCCAAGTATGCTCTTGATCTTCTAGCTTGGTTTCACATAAGTGACTATAAGGTTGCATCCACCCTAATCCTTTTATGTGTTAAGTTAGAGACAAAGTGTTCCTCTCCACTTGTTGATGCAGCTTTGTATAGATAGTTGGTGGGAAGCTTTATCTACTTAACATATACACACCCTGATATTTCATTTGTAGTTGGCATGGTTTCTCACTTCATGGAAGAGCCACATGAACTTTATTGGAAGGCATCCAAATGCATCCTACATTACATCAAGGGTACACATACACATGGGATACACTATGCATCTAGTATAGGACTTTAGTTATGGGATATATAGACTCAGACTATGTAGGGGACCATGATTCTCACAAGTCTACTTTAGGATATCTATTTCATCTTGGATCCAACCCCATTTGTTGGTAGAGTAAAAAATAAAAACACCATTTCTCTATCATCGACCAAGGGTGAGTATCGAGGAGTTGTGAATGCAATTATAGAGGCTATTTGAATACAATAGACTTTGAAGGAGTTTGGTTTTAATTTACCCAGACCCACAATCATCCATTGTGATAACCAGAGTGCTATTGAGATCTCAAAACATTCAGTTTAGCATCGATGGATAAAACATATTGAGGTTGATATGCGTTACATCAGAGAGCTGATCTATGAGTAGGTCATTGCACTATAGCATTGTCCTACAGAGTAACAAGTAGCTGACATCTTCACCTAGCCCTTCACAGAGGTCAAGTATATTCATTTGCGAGATCTCTTGGGGGTGACAGATTTTTCACTAGGGGGGTCACATGATCCTTCTCTTCTCTATTGTACATATCTCTCTTTTTGGAGGAGGGTTTTTCCCATGAGCTTTTCCCTCTTTCTCTGATTGCAGAGAGATTTCATTGCATTTTAGCATTCCATTGTACTTGGGTACCTAACATGGTCTAGTAGCTAGGACCCATTTAGCATTTTATCTTAGCTTTTGTAAGCTTAAGTTCATTCTCCTAAGTTACACTTAAGGGGGTTTGTTAATGTAAATAATTATTATTTACACTTTACTTAAGTTTACTTAGGATAAATAAATTATCCTATTATTTCTAAGGTTAGACACCTAGGAGTTTGCATACTCATATGAGTTGTCATGTTGAAAACACTAGAGTAAGGAACTCTAATTTAGCACATGATGTCTACAACACTAGAGTTTGCATAAACAATTGAGTCATCTTGTAGACAACACAGTTATTCACACTATCAATTTAGCACATGGTTTCTACAACATAATTGTACATGTTACACCTTTGTAGGCTTATCCTCTCATCATAACACTAACTCATATGCGTAATGGAGGATAACCCATTTCTAGTGGACATGTGCTTAGCTATGGAGCTTATCATATTGCAAACTCCTAGGCATTCTAGATGCATCATACAGGCCTTTATATACGGGCAACTCTAGTGTACTATACATTGAATTGAATATCATCTTTTTAATTTGATCATACTTTGTTGGTCTTTTGTGTTACTTATTGTGCTTCTTGGTCTTGGGTGAATTTTTCCCTAAGGAAAATTCTTACAATGATCTTGATGTGGAATGCAAGAATTGAAGATAAAGGCAAGCATTAAAAGTTTGATCCCATTTGGCTTGGCCCATATTTGATTAAATATACATGGGGTGAGGATTCTTATGTTTTGAAGGAATTATTAGGTGACATTCTTGAATTACCAGTTCATGGATAATTCTTAAAGAAGTACTTTTGCTAAAGGTACTTTTTCTTTCCATGAATAGTAGTCTAGATCTATGTATATTTTGTGAATTCTTGTATGTATGTTTGTCTCTCTATATATATTTGTTGTGTTTCCTAGTTTGTACATTCTTGATTAAGTAAAACAAGTTTTACAGGGATCCTAAAACCTAAAAGTATTATAGCATATCAAAAATAGAAATATTTAGTAAAGTCCAACATCAACAAAGCTGCTTAACAAATGCCAACCTTAAAAACTAGCCCATGGCCAAGAACAAAAAACCATCTAAGATAGAACAAAAAAGAACCAACTAAACTAGGAAAGAACAAGGTAGCAACCTAACTATCAATTTTCTTTATCAAGAACCTGCAAGGATTCTATAGCTTCTATGGTGTTCCTATTGTATGCATCCTCTTGGTCCTAGTTTTGAGCATCCACCTAGTCCCTGGTTTCTTTCAAATCATCCTTAGCTTGCCCATTTCCCAGGTTGGACTTCTCCAACATTTTCCCACAAAAACTAGCACTAATCAGAGATTCACCTAGGCTATTAATAATTTCATTTAGGGTATTCAAGGTGGTGATCACCTAATTTGCTAGGCTCTGGTGGAAACACTCCATTCTTTGGACTCTTTATTCAACCTTGGTGATTCTTTCCTCCTGGTTAGCCCTCTGGTCCTGGACGTTGAAATGTTGTTGGCTTCCATCATAGTTTTTGTCCTCTTCATTGTGCCTCTGGTCACTACCAGGGTCTAGTGGAAGCACTCCATTCCTTGGACTCTTTGTTCAACGTTGGTGATTATGTCCCCCTGGTTAGCCATGTGCTCCTAGATGTTGAAATGCTATTGGCTTCCATCCTGGCTTCTTCTCCCCTTCAGTTCTTCAATTTCATGGAATAACCATTTGATAGACCAAAAATTGTCTACCATGTTATTCCTAGCATTGTTCAAGAGGTTAAGCATGATTTCCCTTGCATTATTAGAGATTACAACTAGCCCAGGATCAATGAGATCATCATAGTGGGATTTTCCATCAATGTCCTCCATCACTTGAATATTTAGAAACTCCCTAAAAATCCCCAATTCAGTTTTATTCAAATTAAAGTTCCTCCAAGACCTCCTATTTTTTGTTATCACCTCCCTACTCTCTTTTGCTAGAATATCTATAGTTGGGGAGGAACTGGGGCCAGGGCTAGGAATCTGAAGAATCTAGTCATTGGTGTCAAAAGCCTCATCTACTTTCCTTTTTGAAGGATTCCCCAACATGTTGGTAGAATCCTCCTCCTCCTTTTCACAATCCCTCCCCTTCTTCTTCTCCTTCTAATCTTCCTCTCTCTTCTCCTCTTCCTCCGAATCAGTGTCCTTGTCATCATCATTATCCTCCGCCTCTTGAGGCTTAGGCTTTGGGGGAATGAGGGGTAACCCTCTCAGGCTCTTATTATAGGGAATGCAGGTAGAGGGTTTCCTTTATTCTTTGGAATTAGACTCCTCTTCTTTCAATTTTATGCTTTACACATCCTCAAAATCTAAGCTCCTAGTTTCCTCAGAGGCACACCCAGTCTCACTAAGGGATTTTCCCCTAGTTTGAGCCTTCAAATGCTCATAAACCAGGAGGAGTAATCCCTCATAAAGAGTTGGATTAGCGGTAAGTTTCCTCTTGAAACCCATGATAACCTTGCTCATGGAGGTGAAGAGGTAAAAAGGAAAAGAGATTTTGATTTTATGCCTAAAGTGATTAAGCAAGACAAAATGATGCACTCTTATCCTATGAAATCTTGGGCTAGGAAAATATACTCAATGACGATCCTAAGAACATACCTCCATACATTTTTGATTGACTCAATCTCATAGTATGTTTCCACCTTGATGAGCTTATTCACATCCTTTTCATCCTTTGTAAAAACTTTGATAGTGTTTGTCAACATTTTCATATCTCTAAAAAAATTTCTCCCTTCCAGAGGGATTTCGGCAACCTAGGCTATCAATTATGCATTGACATGGTGGGAGACCCCATCAATTTTGACTCACCCATTTTTTTAGGAGTCCACCATAACCTTGGTTATCCCTGCATCAAAACCATGGAGCTTCTCCAAGAATCAAGAAATTTTTCCCTTTTCCATTTTGTGCCAAACATTGGTTTCTCCTTCTAATTCCCCGCCTCTCCCGACGATTCCCTCCTATTTCTCTCTCCCACTATGGTTTCCTCTAAAACAAAGCCCCCACCTACTCATAGAAATCTTACAGAACTCGGCCTCCTTCAAACTATGAAACACTAAGATGTTTTCAAAAATACTAGTATTAATGGTAGTATTCAAAACAACCCTTAAAATGTATCGTATGTACATGCTATAATGTATTGAAAAGAGTTTCACATGATCTTTAATAACTCCCCATCCTATGTGCAATCTTGAAAATCTTTCCATAATTTATTTTGGATTTTTCTAGTACTTCCTTGGATGTGGTATTGCAATATTAAATTATTTATTGCCACCAGAAAGATGTCATCGATATGCCATGTCATCTCCGCATTATTGGTGACCACTTCATTAGCAAACCAGTTAGTAGCTGAATTGGCCTCCCTATACGTGTGGTTAATATAAGTCTTGTTGAACTTGCTTAGGTTAGACATTAATTCCTTAATTATATTCACAATGTTCCACAAGGGCATAGCGTGACCATTGAGATAGTTGATGATGTTTAATGAGTCCCCCTCTAGCCATAAGTTCTCAAACCCAGAAGCTAGGGCCAACTTAACAATTTGACTAGTAGTATTGGCTTCAGAAAAATGGTTCATTTGATGTCTGAGAAGGCAAGAAAAAGCCACAACTCCACTCCCATAGCTATTTTTGATGATGCCTCCACTGCCTGCAGGGTCCCTTTAGTAGCCCCATCAAAGTTGGCCTTGAACAAATTTTCAGGGGGAAAAGACCACATGGCCTCCTATCTTTTCCTATCCCTTTCCATTTTCCTTTTTTTGTTATTCCCTCCTTCAATATTTCCTTCCTTTGTGGTGGCAAAGTTCTCCTTCATTAGGCCTTTAATTTTCTTAGCTATGAAAAACTCAGGGGATTCCTTGTCTCTGAAGATTCTGTTATTCTGCTCTTTCCAGATACCCCAATAGAAATGCAAAAGGGATGAGGAGGTAATTAATTGGGAGATTAAACCATTGTATGAATTCCTCCATTGGTTGAAGAAATCTTGAATGTTGACAAAGGGGCACCAGCTGACCTAAAAGTCCCTAATCGAGAGGTTCCAAACATTAGAGGAATAGGGACAATGAATAAATAGATGATTGACCATCTCCAGGGCATGCTTGCATAAACTGCATCTTTTGAGGATAAGTTGGCCACACTTAGCCAGATTATCCAAGGTAAGGATTTTTTCTTGGAGAAAAAGCCAAAAAATTATGTTAATTTTTGGGGTAAGACTAGTGATCTATGCCTTAGCCCATATGGGTATCTCCATTCTATCCCACCATGAAAAGTATCCAGAGGCAATAGAGCAACGGTCATTCGAGTTACCTCCCCAAATGACTTCATGATCATTATTTATGAAAATAGAATTAAGGCTAATCATTAGAGGATTAAGTACCAAGGATATCAAAGACAAGTCCTACCATCCATTACCTATTTAGTAATCACTGACTTTAGACCATATCTTCTTCTGCATGGCTCTGCCCATATATCATAATTAGGGTGGTCAATAAGAGGTCACTAGCTAGTCTAGTCATCTTGCCAAAATAAGATATTCTCACCTTTTCCAACTTTTCATTTTTCCTTGAGGGATATTAGCCTCATGAAGTAGAAGGCTAAGAAACTACCTTTCTTAGATACTTTTCAATCATGATTCTCTTCCATTCTCCTATACTCTAAAAGATGTGCTAGATCTATTTGGCTAGAAGGGCATTGTTAAGATGTCTGATTTTTCTAATACTGAGGCATCCATAACATTCGGGAAGCCAAACATAGTCCCAAGCAACTAAATGATATCTTTTATGCTCTTCAACCCCTATCCAAAGAAAGTTCCTCTAAATCTTCTACATTATGTTATATTGCTTAATCAACATCCCAAGGAGGCTTAAGGCATAAGTAGGAAGGTTTTGGAATATTGATTTCACCAAAGTGCATTTACCTACCTGGTTGAGAGATACACCTTTCTAGCCCTCAAGTTTTTTATTAAATTTATCTATGATGCTATTCCAAAAAGATTTTAGGGGTTTGGAACCCAAAGGCATACCAAGATAACTTGCAGGAAGAGTGCCAATAACACTTCCCAATATACAAGAAATTTTCCTCTATCTCTCCAATGGAGTATTGATGAAGTAGACCAGAATCTTGTCCGAATTAATAGCCTGGCTAGAACCCCTAGTATAAGTATTTAGCAAGCCCTTCAACTCTTTGGCCTCCTAGACCATGGCCTTGCCCCCCAGAATAGTATCATCCACAAATTGCTGGTGGGTGAAAGAAAGTTGACCAAATGAAGGCTTTAGACCTTGCAAACTTCAGTCCTATCTTTTTCTTAAAATAAGTCTTCCTAGATAGTCGGCCAAAATGATGAAGAGAACAGGGGATAGGGGATCACCCTGTCTCAGCCCTCTTAAAGGGAAAAAGAAATCTAAAGGGAAGCCATTAACCAGAATAGATAAAGAAGGGGAAGAAATAAGCTAAGAGATGAGTTTACAAACTTGTGTTTCAAAGCCAAAATCTTGAAATACTGTCATTAGGAAATTCCAATCCACCCTATCATAAGCTTTGGACATATCAAGCTTGAGCAGGACACCTTCCCTCTTCCCAGCTTCAAGAGAGTGAATCACATCATGCACCATGATTATAAAATATAAAATTTGTCTCCCAAGAAAAAAGCCAGTTTGCTGATGGGAGATAATTAGGTGAAGAACTCTAAGAAGCCTAGTAGTAAGTACCTTGGAAATGATTTTGTAGAAAAGAAAGAGTTACAAAGGTTGATGGGCCTAAACTTATCCATTGAATCTACCCCTAAGATTTTTAGAATGAGGACCAAAAAGGTGGCATTGAGTTCTTTCAAAAGGTTTCTAGCTTAGAAAAATTCATGCATATCCTTCACAATCTCCCCTTTGATCACTTCCCAGTAGACTTGGAAAAAGAAAGTTAAGAAAGTTATGGTGGGCTTGTAGAATAGTAGGAATAGCCTCAAGAGAGTATGATCCTTAGAGAGGAGAGTAGAGAAAAATTGAACTACTTCATCTGCTATCACATTGTCTTTAGATAATAAAACCTTTCCCTTCCTGATGTTGGAAATCCTATTAACAACCTTATGTTTTAAGGTGATTAAGTGGAAGAACCTAGTGTGTCGATCTCCTTCTTTAAGCCAATTTACTCTTGATCTATGCTTCCAAAAGTATTCTTGGTGATGATGTTATGAAGGTAAAAGAGAATAGGCCTTTCCCCCAACCAATTCTAATCATTATATCCATCCTTCTATATCACTTCTTAGATAATGCAGAGTTGATCAGTCCTATCATCCTCTTCCTGGAAGATGTAGCCAAAGTAGGATAGAATTTCCTCTTGATCAGGCCTCAAGAGAGTATGATCCTTAGAGAGGAGAGTAGAGAAAAATTGTACTACTTCATCTACTATCACATTTTCTTTAGATAACAAAACCTTTCCCTTCCTGATGTTGGAAATCCTATTAACAACCTTATGTTTTAAGGTGGTTAAGTGGAATAACCTGGTGTTTCAATCTTCTTCTTTAAGCCAATTTACTCTTAATCTTTGCTTCCAAAAGTGTTCTTGGTGATGATGTTATGAAGGTCAAAGAGAATAGGCCTTTCCCCCAACCAATTCTAATCATTAAATCCATCCTTCTATATCACTTCTTAGATAATGCAGAGTTGATCAATCCTATCATCCTCTTCCTCGAAGATGTGGCCAAAGTCTATTTTGATCTAGATTTTAATATTTCTTTTCACATTCTTCAATTTTTGGGCCACCCTGAACATTGCAGTACTCTCAACCTCAATGTTCCACCATGAATAAATCTTGGCTTCAAATTTCAAATGAGAAATCCACATTTTCTCAAAATGGAAAGGGAAGGACCTTTTGAATGTAAGGGGACAAATAGAGAGAGAAATGGGGGAGTAGTTTGATCCTAGTCTAGGGATAAGAGAAAGCTTGCAAGAGTGAGTTTGCAACCAAATAGGGTGAATGAGGGCTCTATCAAGACAAACCTGGATACAATCCATCCCAACTCTCCTATTAGACCAAGTGAATCTGCTCCCCATAAGATCAACATCTGTTAAAGCCAAGTTGTTAATGAAGTTGAAAGGTATAACTTACTTTCTTGATCTAGGGTGATCCCTCTACTTTTGTCATCATCAGTAAGGAGGGAATTGAAATCCCCCATTATAATCCCTTTGTATATGAGGTTAGAATTGATAACCTTTGTAAGCTTAGCCCAGAAAACCTCTCTCTCCCTTTTGGAATTGGGAGCATAAAGGTTTAAAATAAACTAGTATTCATTACTATGTATGTGGGACACCTTGCGTAGGAGGACATTACTAGCATTATAGATAGTAAAAACTTGATAAGCCTTACTATTATAGAGGATCAACACCCCTCCTATAGCTTCCTTTGATTCTGTGGCCTTGCAACTCATATATTTGTTAAAGGAGAGCTTGCCTACCACATCTTTTCTCATGTTGGTTTCTTGAATTAGTAAAAAGTCTAGTCTTTGGTCTCTGATCATGTTCTTAACTAACTCATATTTATGAGCCCCATTTAGGCCCCTTATATTCCAAGAGATGATCTTCATTTATTACTTCTATAGTATTCCTTGATGGCTCTCTGGCTCTTATTTGCCAAGTTCTTTCTGGTCTCTTCCTATAGTAACTGGTTCATGTTTTTCCTTCGTGGTGTCTTGATTTTACCCCCAAAATTGGCCTTAACCCTACTTTTGTTTGTCACTAGTGATAGAGGAGAATGGTCATGGTTCTTTTTTTTTTATTTTTTAATCATACTCTTGCCATTGATAGTATCTTGAGAATAGCTGTCAATCCAATCTTCCCATTGTGAGATCTTTTCTAGAGAAGAGTTGTTAATAAACTCTATGATATCAGTCCCTAGATCTTTCGATACTACCTTGTTCGTCATAGGCCCAAGACTTCCCACTTGACTAGGCCCATTACTAATAGCTTCATTTAGGGGTTCTGAGTTAGAGGACCTTAGAGACTCCATTTGAGGGGACTCCTACCTTCCTTCCTTCTGCTCCTTCCCAGGAATCACATTGTCTTCTACCATAGCTATGGCCACAACAATTGGGTCATCCTTCAAAGGCTCCTTTGGAGCACTACCTTGGAGGCTAACTTGAGTATCTAAGACAAGGTGGGATGGGCCGTTACCACTCTTATCACCTTGGGCTCCATCCTGCTTGGCTGAGTTGCTCTTAGCCTGCTTAGCAGGTTTGTGTCTCCAAATCAGTTTCTTCCTTCCCTTGATAGAGGTTGCAGTGGGTTTGGATTTCTTCTTTGTTTTGGCTGAGTTAGTAGGAACCTAACTTTTTTGACTATTTTTCTTCACAACCTTTGGGCACTAGTTTTTTTTATGACCAGCCTTCAAACAAAGGAAGCAGGAAAAAGGCATAGTTTCGTAAATCAACTTTTGGACATGCACCCTAGGTTTTGAGTGGAAAGTCACAATTTCTAGCATGTCCATTCCTTCTCTAACCCCTATGCAGATGTGTGCATAGTTGAGACATCTTTTGGAGGCAATGATTGGATCAATAGATAGAAGTTCTCCAAAAGACTTTGCTAGTCCCACAAAAACATCTTTGTTCCAAAATTCTAAAGGCAATTCAGGTAGTCTAATCCACACAAGCACTTGAACAAAAAAAAGAGTCATTCAAGTTCAGCTTGGAAGACCACTTCTAGAGGAATAGAGTGGAATGACTAATAACCACCTTCACTGAGAATGGAAGAAATATCTTCCATGCAAGTGAACTCAAATGACAAAAAAACCCTTAGCCATGGCCATCACCAAAACATGACCTTTAAGAGCCCATTTCTTCTTAATAAAAGTCCTCACAACATCAATATTTGGTTTGGGCCCCAAAAAATTGCCAATCAAATTAGAAGCCATGGATCAAATGCTATGATCCATGATTTCATCTAGGATGGTAATGGCATAAGAACCTTTCTCCATTTCTAGAAGAATCTTAACAGGCAGGAAAGAAGACTTACTTGAAGGCTTGATCCTAAAAAGGGATGACCATTTGGCTGGCTGACCACCTTTGGGTCCCAAATGAATCTTGTCCACTTCCTTGGGGGGAGCATCCAGGTCCCCATCAACATTCTCCAACTGATCCCTTGCACATGAACCCTAACTGTCCTCCTTCTACAGTCCATGCTCCAATCTATGGATTTGATTCTGACAGGCTCCTACCCTTTTCAAAATTAAAATTTTGAAAGCCTCCCCAACCACCACTCGCACTCACCATTCCTAGTTTGTATGTTGCTCTCTAAAAATATTTTCAAATTTTTCAAGTATGTGGCCCACTTCTACTAGATATTCTAAGCCCTCGTATGAATATAATTTATTCATCATCCCTAGATAAAGCCACTATTGGCCTAGTTTTTCACCTAGTAGAAATTTTGAAAATTCATTGTAAAAATCTACATATTCTATGTGTGTGATTAGGGTTTGCAAATTCTCACAATCAACCATTCCCTAGAAAGACCCTAACTATTGTGCCTATTGTCTCATTTTAACCTAGTTTTTTGAAATTTTAATTGGCCACACCTTTCAAAATTGAGGAGGGAGTTTCGAAGAAACCATTATACCCTTTAATTTTATTATTCTATGGTTTTTTTTCTATTTTTTTTTTAAAAATAATTTGTGAAATTATCATTTTTGCCTAGCGCATAATTCATTTTTAACCTAGGGCCATGTTCTGGTTAGCCCACATCTTATTTTTTCCACATTCATAATCTTTATGATGAGTTGTTATTATAGTCATTGATCTCCTCATAGATCAACGAGCATCACATTCTCATAGATTCATGATGCAAAGCCTTTAACCAAAGTGAGATAGCGACAAAAAAACACTTCCTATGGGACCTAAGGAAATGCATAAGGTAGTTTTTTTATGGCAACCTTTGATCTCCTTCTAGATCAATGGATCATGCATCCTTGCAAATTCAAAGTTCTCAATGTTTAAGAAAAGTGAGGATGTAACATGTCAACACATGTCCTTGTATGTGCCATAACTTTTTATTGCAATGTGCTTTTCTCAAATATGCCAACTATCACACCTAGATTGGTCCTTAAGTTAGATTGAGTTTTCTTCCTCAATCATTTATTCAAGTAATGATCAAGTTCTATCAAATTGTCACAACATGAAAGTGTTCAATGTTTAAGGAATGCCAAAATAGGATAGATTTCCACTTCTCCCTATGGCTCCTCAAAGCATAGAACAAAAAATCATCTTTCCAAACCATAGATTAGAAGGAAAATCAATGAATGTTGCATTCTCACAGATTCAAGATGCAAGTAGTTTAAAAGGTGTGATAATGCAAGAAAATGAAAAATGTCTCTATGGGCCCTTCTTGCATTCAAATAATTTGAAAATGAGCATCAACCATAGATTCATATCAAGATTGACAATAGTCATAATTTCAAAAAGCCAAGATAAAGAATGTTTGACCAAAGCAACAATGTGAGGTGTTGGCATATGCAATTTGTGAGAATAGCTTGTGTATGAGTTACAAAAGGATGTTGTCAATATAGGTTTCTAGGTATCATGTTTTGCTTCACCATTTATACTGGGTATAACAAATATTAATGATTTCTCCCAGTTGTTAGCTCTTTAGGTGATCGATGGCTATCATATTCTCACAAGATAAAGATGTTCAAAGTTTACCCAAAGTGAGAATGCAAGAACTTGCCATGTGTTAATGTGGGCCATATTATGCATAAAACTATGGGTAGAAATATTAACCATCTATTTCGTGAAGATCAATGAATGTCGTACTTTTTCATACTAAAGATGCAAGGTTCTTATGCAAAGAAAGAATGTAAGGTGTTGATGCGTGTCTCAATGGGCCCATCTCTAAAAAGGAATGTAATGACAACAAGGATATGTCATGATCATGAGATGCAAAAAGATCTATGATGGTCATATTGTCACATAATGAAAGTGCTCAATTTTTAGCCAAAGAGAGAATACAAGGTTTCAACATGATGCAATTTTTAATTTTAAATCAAGACCATCAATTCCTACCCTGATCAATGACCAATTTTCAAATTCACTATGTAACATACACAATTTGACTATTGGAGCATTAATTATGTATCAAAGTGAATTCATGCAAAGTAAAACTACATAAAATCTATGATTCATCCCATAACCAGTCACAAAGTGAAAGAGATTTGAAGCATATTGAATCAAAGATTTTATTTTGAGTTTTTAGACATTGAGTTATTGTGAACAATTATTTTGCTAAGGAAAAAAATTTGTGGGTAAGTACCTGAACTTTTGGTTGTCTACAGAATTCTCATTTCAAATATACTAAATTAATAAAAATGCCTCCATTAAGAGAGTTTTTCAAAAAGACAGATTATTAGCATAGAGATGTACGTGATGATTTCCTAGAAAATTTTCCCTCTCCATTAAAGAAACAACTAAAGGAAAAGAGTTATTTCCTAAGAGCCCTAGATTGTAAATTGGTGAAGGTTTTTATGACAACGAAAACTAGTTGAGGGATGCTGAGACAACAATGGGTGGATTCGAATTGTTCAAAAAATGGTTTTCTCAGAGAAAACATGATATGTCATTAAGCAATGTGTGCTAATTTGACATTGGAAAGTTGGTTGTCCCTAGTCTTTTCTTTGATGATGGCTTGTTGACCATGTTGGAAAAGAGGTGTGATCCTTTTTTGAGGGTTGTGAACAACCATGTAGGAGATAACCTATTTAGGGTGATAGAAGAAATGATTACAAAAATTCTCATGTTAAGCCCTAACAATGCATTGCATGAGTAGATTGAATTTGATGATCTACAAGCATAGTATGATGCTCAAAGGATATACCTTAAGGGAGGGCCATTGTAGGAGCATTTTGTAAGCATAGTGTGTCTTCTATTGGTGACATCCCGTACCCTTGAGCCCTTAATAAATATATAATTCAATCCTAAGGAACATGCTGTTTATATATCACTGTGCAATTTATTTCGAATGAACAAGAAAGATCACATCTCGGGGTCTCTTGTTTTTATGATTGCCAAAACATTGGAGTACCAGATGAGCTTTATTTCTTATTTTTCATCTTACTTGGTAGAGTTGATTTATAATGGATTGATTAGCATCAATAAGGGTAAGGTTGACAAGCCCTTTTTCTGGTATTCCTTATTAATGTGTGTATTCCTATACAAGGGAGTTTCTATCTTTTCAAAAGACATAAAACTATAGCTAGAAAACGATAGGGAGTAGCTACCAGTTTAGCTATGGAGTGTTGATATGATAGAGGAAGTCACAGTCACCAATTTTTCATATTTTGATAGATATTTAGCCTCAAAGGTGAGGATCTTGTTGATAGGAGATAACCCTAGGATACTTTAGCCTTTATTAGAGTTGATCAAGCCCACCGATCATGCAAAGGGTTTAAAAGCCAACCATAATTGGGGGATATTATCCCTTACTTCATATCTACTATCTTTAGCATATATGGTTTGCAAGGGAAACCTCATGTCCTCCCATATTAGGTACCTCTAAAGGTAGGAATTATTGTGTTTCTATGTCAAGTAGGAGGGCTTAAAGAAAGAGAGCTGGTGGGTAGATTAAGAGGGACAATTTTTCCAAATTTTATAGTCATCCACAATTTTGTACTCACCAAAGTCAGATGGAGACATTTAGGTAAGTTTCTTGATAGATAAAAAATGGCTCAATCTCATCCCTAGTTTATTGACCCAGAAGGCTTCTATGATATGTTCAAGGATAGGACTAAAGCTAAATCATATGAACATGTTGTTTACTTTCCTGAGATATTATAAGAAATTAATTTACTTTATAAGAATAGGAAGTGAAGAAGGAGAAATGGAAAGGATATAGTAAGGTCTTAGAGTTTATAAATGCTTTAGATAAGAAGTATGATCCCTTAGCTGACATTAAATACTGGGAGATAAGATAAATAAACTTATGGAATTTTTTTCTAGATTAGTTTAAACACCTAGTGAGATGAAATGGATACTAATACAATTATACCTGGACCAAGCCATAGACATAGAGAAAAGGTTGGAAAATAGGGTAATAATAAGCTTAGGAAAATACACTTTGCAAAGGAAAATATGATATGTTGTGGATAGGAATATAAATATACAACCTATGCCTTTGTATATAAGGAAATTTTCAGATAGCCCACCCTTAACAACAATTACTAGAAGGTAGAAATTATAACAAGAATCTTCATCCAAGGCCAAGGAGTACTCCCCTTCATAGACTCCTATCTGTATTGACAATGAAGATTCCTTAAGGGAACAATTGAAGTAGATGGGAGGTCAAGGTGATGTATTGATAACTACATTAGACATATAAGAGGGAGCAATTGAGGAACTTCCAATGCCACTTCTAGCCCTTATTTTAGATGACTTCAAGGGGAAGGAAATTGATCCTATTGTAGAGAAGACAAAATAGAAAGTTTTATATAATGATAGTTTTGTAAAATCAAGGGTTTTCATACAATTTTTGTGGAGAAGCAATATTGAACTTTTTGAGGCGAAGAGAAAAAAGATGAAAGTAGAGCAACCAACTAGACAAGGCTTTGACATAGAAGACGAAGTAAAGACCAATTTGATTTAAGAGTTCAATCAAATAACCCCTTCAGTGGGAAGAAAATTGCTAAAAGATTCAAGAGTATTGATGCTGCTAGAGTGGGATTTTGCTAATGCAATGATTTTTGATGAAGTGGGGAAAGAAAAACAAACAAATTTTGGAATAGAGGAATAGGTAAAGAAGCCCATAAAGGGGTGAAATTCATAAATGACTGCAAGGCCTTACTTATATAGTCAATACAAAAAAGAGATAAGGCCAAAATTCAAGTTGTCTCAAATGTTGAACATACTAGAAACGTGGTAGTATATAGGGTTATAGAAGTGGTTAGTGAGTAGGTGGCCCAAATAAACAAGGAAATGACCAATTTTGGAGTGGAGGTAGCTGCCAAGGATAAGAACAAATTTCTTAAACTTAATACAAAGTTTGAAAAGTGCTAGAGGCATATGATGAATGGGGTAGAAAGATAAATGAGATGGAGAAGATAATTTGAAACTTCCAAAAGCAACAAGGCAAGAGAAAAGTAGGAGAAGAACCTAGCCATCTTTTGATTGCTTCCTTTCCTACTCCTCCACCAACCAGTAAACCTATAGTGGAGATCCCTAATACACCTTAGCATAAAGGAGGTACCACTATAGAAGAAATAGAGGAAGGAGAAAAAGAAAAACTTTTGGAACTACATGTAGAATTGGGTATCCAACATGAGGACAAAATAAGGGACACACTTTTCATCTTAGTAGATAGAGTTAATTGGCTCTTGTTTCACTTGGAGTTGTCAAGGTTGGTGGATATATGGAAAGAATTGAATAACAATGAAACCACCTTGAGGAAAATCTTGAATAAATGGATTAGTAGAGATGATTCCATCATTTCTTTGTGTTTCTCTATCATTGATTTAATTGATGACCATATATAGAAAACTTTTGACCAAGAAAGTTATCTACTAGTTTTTTTACCAAAAAGAGATATGCTATAGAGAAGATTGAAAATGTGCTTCTCTAAATATGTCAATAAATTTTTTGATCTCTTTCCTCATGTTTTAAAAGGTTTAGTTTGTATAAAGGATAAGTAAGAATGGGGAAATGAGTTAAAGTAACTAATAAGTGTTAGAATGAATGATGTAGCCAATAAAGAAAACTACGTTTAGTTTTCTAAAAGCAATGAAAAGTTATTTTAAGTACGATTATTCTTTTATTATTTCATGAAATTTTTTTGAAATAAAAGGGTTGCGCAAACTTGTGCCAAGAAGAGAGAGAGAGAGAGAGAGAGAGAGAGAGAGAGAGAGAGAGAGAGAGAGAGAGAGAGAGAGAGAGAGAGAGAGAGAGATACTGAACTTGACTTGACCAAATGACATAGGTTTCAACAAGTGGATGGTAGACTATTCTTCATCTACACAATTATTATACGTGGCTTCTCAAGAAAGGCTCATAGATAAAGAAACATCCATAGAGGAATTGCAGTTGGTTGATACAACTATTCAAACTAATGATTGTGGGTGAAACATGTGTAGAAATATGAAAACACAAATCTATGAATCATTATACTTGAAATCCTTCAAAATAACACCATGAAAGCACAAGATCTCAAGAATCAACTCATAGATTCCTATCATCAATGTGCAAAGACCTTCAAAGGTTTGTAGTGTTGGCTCCCATATTAACATTAGCCTTGGCCTTCACAAGTACATCCAATGAATGGAAGATTCAAATGATCATGAACATTGAAGATATTTCCAAGTCTCCAAGAAAGCTTCAAAACATGTCTATCATAATAGTAGCATAAGAAGTCATGATATTCTCATAAGAATGCTCCAAAAATGGTGATAATAAAATTGCCAACCCAAAAATGAAGGAAGAAGGTCTCCTTATATGCCAAAGCCAGGAGGCCTTCACAAATTGGAGGGGAAATGAAAATTAAATGAAAAGGTGTGACCCACATAAGAGAATGTGCAATTAGCATTTAATTGAGAGATATGGAGTGTAAAATTCCATAAAAATTATAAGATGAGGGGTGTTTTTATTTAATTTAAATGTAAAATAATCCCTTTTCTTATAAAATAAAGTGTGTGACATTTATTTAATTATTTATTTTAAAATAATAATTGTTGCACATAAAATTAAGTGAGGAGGGGTTTTATTTAATTAAAAAGAAGAAATTTCCTTTAATTAAATAATACAAAAATATAGATGATCAAACCATTTATTTAAAATTAATTAAATAAATTAACTCCAATTTAGTCAAGGAAATTGATGTAAAATAATAATGATTAATTAAATAATTCAAAAAATTTGAATAATTCAAATAATTTAATTTGATCAAAGGAAATGGTGACGTAAATATCAATTCAAGATTGAGATAAATTATGAAACTAGGGGACATAGTCAAGGTGACCATTTTAGGGTGCATACATTTGCCCCTCTTTGACTAATATGTATCCAAATACATGACAAGCATATTAATTCAAAGAACTATAAAATAAAGTGTGTATAAAGATTGATTTATATCAAAAATACATAAATATTTAGCATCCAACTCTTGTTCCCTCAAGATGTGATCTGGGGTCTTACAGTGCCTGGAACACAATATGCTATTGTGGGTCTTATAATTGTAGGTCTACCCGAATATTTTTAGCAACTATAAAATTCATGAAATATATGTAAAATTAAAAGACAAATATCAAAACCTATAAAATGAAAAAATCATGAATTGACTTGCCCCAGGTGCAATAATCATCTGCCCTAAGCTAGGTTGGAAAAGATGAGTAGATTTTGAATCAACTTTGCAAACAATGAAGCTTAATAGAGTGTTCTTGCCCAATTAGGATAAAAATTGAAATGGAGAAAAGACTAAGTAAGAACAAGATAGACGTGATCAAATTAGAAAAAGGTTAATGATGAAAGATAAGCAAGATATAGATCAAGAAACCAAGGTTAAATCACTAAGCTTGAAAAGCATGCCCCAAATCGAAAGAAATAAGGGGGGGGAATGAAATAAAAGAAGATGGAAACAAGAAGAGGGAAAATGCCTCAAAAACCATCAACTATGCAAGATATGATATTTCAATTGAGATCATGAACAAGTGACGTGTACTAAAAAGCACAATCATGATCAAAGCTGATAGAAAAGAAATGGTGAAGGAGACCTCTAAAAGGTTAAAAAAAAATTCAAAACCTCCAAAAAGACAAGGGGATAAAATGCATGTTCATGTCCATATGATTCTTTTTTCCATTCTATGTACTTACTTATTTTGGCCAAGATTAAGATCCTAGCTTGAATCATCGAGTTGAGCTACACAACCTTCACTGGTTGGAACCATGAAGATATGAATGTAAATTTATCAAAAAGATCACATAATCATCACTAATCATTGAAGTAATCTGAAGATATGAATGTGATCAGAAGCTTCCCACAATCATCACTAGTCACCAAGGAAACTATGATGATATGAATGGGATCTAGTTGTATTGATAAACATTGCAAGTCTTGAGATCAAAACCACATGAGCAATTAATCAACAAAAAATGTGTCTCATGGTCCATAGTTCTCTAGCTATACATCCCAAAGAAAACCATAGAGACACTCATCAATACTAATCAAATCACTCATAAAAATAAAATAAAATTCAACCACATGCCCCTAGTGCAAAAATGACTAGGGAGGGAATATTAAAAAACATGTAGATATAGTGAAGTAAACATGTACATATGGAAATGAATTTCAATCATCATACAAAGAAATATCAAAGCATAGCTCAACATTAATTATAAACTAAAGCATGATAATCAAGACAAGACTCGCAAGGTAGTGTTAAGAAACGCTATTTTGGTGTTTAAGATATTTAAGGAACACCATTATTGATATTGAAAAATACCATTTCTTTTATTTTTTATTTTATAATTTTTTTTTGTATTTTTCAAATATATCACTTTTTTTGGTATTTTTTTAGGACCCATAAATATGTATAGATGCCCCTAGCAAGAATGGACATCAAGGATATAACTTTTTCAAATGAAGCGCATCAATAGGATCAAGGAGATAATCTCCATCAGGGGTAGACAAAAAATAGGAACCCAATCAATTAGGCTCAAAGTCTCCTTTTTGAGTTCTATTTTTTTGATCTCTAGGATTTTCGTGAAAAACAAGGTCTCCCACTAAAAACTCTCTAGGGAAAACTTTCTTGTTATAAGTCCTAGACAATCTTTTCTGATAAAATCTCATGTGATCAAAAGTAGTTTTTCTTTTCTCATCAAGTAAGTCAAGTTCTTCTAATCTCATAACTCTATAATCTTCATTTGTCACTAATCCATTAAGAGTAACTTTCAATGATGGAATCTCATCCTCTAAAGGCTCAATATTGTAAATATGAATAACATCCTTGTTGGCAACTATAGAATTAGAGTCTGTCAAGTTTCTCTCAATTTCTCTTGAATCATAAAGTTGTCTAATAACTAGAGAATCCAACTCATGATAAATATGTGGGTTTGAAATCTCATTAATTGTATTGGGTTGAGAATCATAAACATGAATCACATCAATACCCAAATCAATTGTAGAAGGATCTAAAGGTAAATCCAATTCATACTTATTTGAATATGCTCTTTCATCATTTTTTGTATATATGAATCATTTCGAATTTTTGAAGCAAAAGCTTCATTAACTAAGCCATGTCCATCTGCCCAAAGAATATTAGTAAAAGGGATCAAATCATCACATATACCTTGTTGATCAAGTTAATACACTTCCTCATCATCATTATCATAAACATCAAAGATGGGTCCATCATCATTTTCTTCTTTGTAAATCTAATCTCTAACAACACTTCCTTCTTCAACTTCTTCCATAGGAAGTAAAGGTTCAACCAAAGAAACAACCTCACATCCCTCCATTTGACTATTAATTGTCTTAGATTTTGTCACACATTCTAGAGATTCTTCAACTGTCTCATCTGAAACTCTATCCAAAGGCATGTGTGGTTCTGTTGAAATATTATTGATAGCCAAAGTATTAACTCCTAAAATACACATCTCAATTTCATTATGTGCAAATGTAACACACCGATCATATGTGGAAGGAACAACTTTCATTTCATGTATCCAAGGTCTACCCAATAAAATGTTATAAGAAAGGGTACTAGTATCAACCACATGAAATAGAATATCTCTATCAACTAACTCAATTTGAATAGGTAAAATAACTAATCCTTTAGATTGTCTTTTACTACCATCATAACCTCTAATAGTAACCTACTATCTAGTATCAATATCTTGTTCTAAATATCCCAAATTTTCAAATATATTGAAAGGACAAATATTCAACCTGACACCCCCATCTATCAACACACATCTAACAAGAGTTCTGTGAATCATGACTTCAATATGTAAGGCAAGATTATGTGGATGATTCAAATCCTTATCATTTTCTTTAATTGTAACCATGATGATAACATTGTTTGCATTAGAATATCCATAAGTTTGATTAGAATAAGTATAATTCACTTGAATTTTCCCATTCTTAGATGATTCACCCTTTTCATGCTTAGGAAATGGATCCTTATAAGCTTTATGATCCTTATTATTAGCATGACTAACACCATCAATTACTAACTTTCCATTATCAATCAAATTTTGAATATTGTATTTTAACCTTTGAGAATTTTCCATAGTATGACTAGCTTTTCTCTAATGATATTTGCAATAGGTATTATCATCCCAGCGTGAACCCTTCACAAGAGGTGGTTGCCAATTCTCAATCAAAGTTAATAGCTTTCCATCAACCAACTCTTTCAAAACATCCTCATAAGGTCTACCAATCTTTGTAAAATTTCTTCTCTCTTGAGGATTTTTATAATTGTATCTAGAATTATCGCTAGAATTTTCTCTATAATTTTGTTGAGAAGATGCTTGAAGTTTCATAGCATAAACACTATCTAATAACTTGTAAACTACTTGTTCATCAGACTTAGGTGCATCAACTATATCATCATTAACCACATGTTGATTCCCTTTATAATAATTACTCCTATTCTTATTTCCATTATTGTTATTATTCTTGTTGCTATTATGCTTGATAATTCCTTGATTTTTTATAATATCTTCAATCCAAAAAGTTGTTTCTACCATATTATGAAAAGTCTCAAACACCCATTTGCCAATTTCATTTCTCAATTCAAGAACCAAATTACTCAAAATTATATCAATTTTCTCTTTTTCTATAATTTCTCTATGGTAACTAGAACATAAATTTCTCCATCTCTGCAAAAAGGTAGCAAAGGGTTCTCCTTGATCTTGTTTGAGGTTGCATAAATCCAACTTAGAAATTGGTTTTGAACATTGTAAGAGAAGCATTGAATAAATTTTTGAACAAGGTCCTCAAAATTCTTAAGTTGATGAGTAATCTTAGTGAGCTATTCCATAGCTTGCCCCTTTAAACTCCTAGGGAAAAATCTCATAAGATAAGCATCTCTATGTGCAATTCCAAGCTCAAAGCATTAAACTATCTCACACGATCACTAGGGTCTCCATTCCCATCATGCTTATTATAATGAGGAAATTATGTTTTCTTAGGGAATTCAACCTCTATAATACTCCTCTCAAAAGGTATAGGATAAACACTCTATAGAGAAAATGGATTCTTAGGTATAATTTTATCCATTAAAATCTTCATATTTTTCTGAATTTGTTTGTGAATGAAGGATTTTGTCTCTTGATATTCTTATTCACATCAAAATCATGAGGTACTTGAACACTTTTTTTGATTAAATCCATGAAGTATTTATCCTTATTAATTTGAATGTATTGATCCATGTACTTGAAAAATTCTAGGTCTTGCTCTAATAAACCATAATCCACTCCAAAATCATATGTAGTAAATTGAGGGTGTTGTGAATTCTTTGGAGGAGACATTTTTCTTTGCTAATATCTAGGAAGAGAAGATGATTGTCTCCTATTTCCTTTAGAAGATTGTGAAGGTGACATATGTCTAGTAACTCTTAGAGGAGGAGAAGGAGGTGGAGAACCATTACCACCACCAAGAAAAAGTTTTCGATGTACTATTTCATGAGCTATCTTTTCTACCTCACATTGTATGTATGCATCCATAGAATCTTGTTTCTCTTGTAGAAGATGTCTCTCCTCGTCACCTCTAGCAGATATAGGAGGTGGAGAAACATTACCTCTTTGAGAAAGAATATTATTAACCATTTATTGAGCTATATCTTTAGCCATTTTTCTAGCTTGGGCTTCTATATACATACTCACTTTACTAAACTGACCATTAGGGGTTTTTGGAGTTTTGTTAAGAAATTCTTGAGACCTAGCCAAACTTTCATTAATTTTCTATGCTACTTTTTTCTCTCACTACTCCAAGTATGATATCTTTTCCAATTCATGTTTTCTAATTTTATCATCCATTAGGTGAGAAGATTTAAGTGATAATCTAGGAGGAGCAAGAAATGGAGAGTAGTGTTGATTTTATCCAAAAAAATCATTTTCTAAGGTAGTTCAATCAATATTTTCATGAGTTATGTGAGATCCCAAAGGTTCAACCCATGTTGCATCAATAATCTATCATTTATCATGGCATCCATGCTTTTATCTTTGCTTCCAATGAATAACATGTCTTGCTCAAAAAGTGAAGAGGGCCTAGGTATGTTCAATTTACTATGATTTCTAGGACCAATAAACTCAATTTTCATTTTGACCTTAGGTGTTTGATCAAAGATAGATTCTTTTCCTTTACATTTTTGACGACTGGAACTAAGGGTAATTGACCAAAGTTAACTTGAGGTTGTTTACCATGACTCACTTGAAACATGGTCATAACTGGCATGAGAGTGAAAACACTAGTAAATAAGAAGACTCCAAGAAGTGTTGGTATCACTCTTGGATAGTAAAGCAATCACTTGTCCAATTAATAAGGTGTGATAATGTAATTGTTTATTACTCTCATTAACTTAATCAGCCAATAGAGGTCTCATGATTGGTTAACACAATATGTCATTGTTGGTATCACAATTGTGGAATTATCCAAGAGTTATAATATTCTGTAATAAAATGTAATAATATGAGATAAATTGATATGTTTAGACAAGTGGATACCCACAATCCAAGGATGAAATCAAAGAATCCCAAAAAAAAAAAATTTGCACTAGGGAAATCTCTAACTCTACAAGTTTGATGTTGGCGACAAGATAAGACATGACTTACTAACTCAAAGATAGCTATGATGAAAGGATCCAAAGTGACAACAAGTTTAGATGCTCAAGATTAGGTCCACAATGGTCAAATCAACTCAGGAATAATAAAAACATAGTTTCCCTAGAGTCCAAATGATGAATGATGAATTGTCCCTTTTTAACCAATTAAGATCAATATTAGATTTATAAATAATAATTAGGCACATAAAACAACAATCAAGGATTTTAAGAAAATGTCTACAAGCAATGGGCAAGGGACAAATCAACCTTGTGCATGAACAAGAATAGTGTCATAGTATGAATCTAATCCCTAGAACCACTATTGTGTATGTTCTTAAAATATTTTTCAATCATGCACATAGTCCTAGAAAAAAAAATTTGGCAGCCTAAGGTTCTTAGTAATGGTCAACTTTGTAGCTTTTGCAATCTAGAGTATGCAAAATCGAATCTTGATGCATCAGGGTTTTGACATATTCCAAGAATTTAATCAATCAAAGATACTGAGGAGATCTGACAACCCAAAAAAAGACTACACCTATGGGGATTTCACCCACAAGGATATTTATATAGCAATTGCTGCTACCACATCAAAAATAGCTATTACTGCTTAAGGTTCCATCCATGTGATTGAACCAATAAAGGGAATGTTCCCTATAGTTTAACCCACTCTAATTAAGGAAGACACACAAAGTTGTACCATATGGGGACATGGTTTGGATTCAAGGGTTCCAAGTTTTTGATGTGCCCAAAAGGGAATAGAGCATACTCCTCTAGCCTCTTCACCTCACCCAAACATAGCAAACAAGATTCTTTGACATGCTGATTTGAACTCACCTCACCAAGTTTTTTGAAAAGCCAACAACAAACACTAAGAAATATCTAAAGAGAAAGTACTAATGGATGTTGAGGACAAACCCAAGTGGAATAGTGAGACAATAACAAATATCCTTCCCTTCCTAAAATGGGATCCATCATCAAGAAGAGCTTTGCATGTAAAACAAGTGAATGAAACTTAGTCCCTCAAGATCGCCAAATAATATTCATAGGGCCTAATTACTATGTAAACATATATGCATGAAAGAAAATCTAGATCCAATTTTAGAGCACCAAATGAAGTATGAATCTATGAAAGCATATAAAAATACTCAAGCCAAACACATGAGATGTTCATTTTAGTTCCAAATAAAAATGTTATAGAGATCTAGCAAAATACCTAGTAATATTTTCATTGCATCTTTTCTCTATTGTACCTCTTATTTACACTTGAATGATTGCTTGCAATGAACAAAGCAACAAGCAAAACAAGCAAACACAAGATATGCAATATATATCCAACTTATGGAAAAATAGGGTTAGATCTAGAAAATCTAATTTTTAAGAGTGATAATAACTATCAAATAACCCAAATGAAATCTCACATCCTGCATTGATCCATGTGAAAATTAAATGAAAACTATTCATTAAATGCCCTATTTTTAATATTGATTTTTGACCTAGTCAACAAGATTGGACCTATATGATATGAATTTGGATCCAAAACCCTAAATGTAGAAAAGAGACCCCTATCAAGAATCAAAGAACTTTCCAAAAACATAAAAATTTTGAAAAAAAATTTCATTTGTGCCCTGGAGAGTCATTTTGTCAAAACAAACCAATTTTTGCAAATCGAATTATTGAGCCTTAATATCATCTCTAAAATAAAAACACAAAGAACCAACCATACTTAAAATATAGTGAAATTTTTAAAAATGTAGATTTTTCTTTAAAAATGTGGTAATTTACATCCTAAAATGATTTTTCATAAAAAATAAAGAAAAATTATAGAAAATCAAAAGTACATTAGAAAAATCTGAAAATTCCACTAAAGCTTCTCTAATATTTTTCCAACCTCAAAAAAAAATTCAAACCAAAATACCAAGCCGTTTGGGACATATTGTCAAAACTTTCAAAATCTAGGGTTTTCTTCTCCAAGCAACTCTACACAAGGGGTTAGCTCTAAAAATATCCAAAACCAACATGAAAGAGGTGGGTTGCCCCATGGTGGGTGCCAAAAAATGTATGTGAAAAATGTGGACAAATATGCAAACACACTTCTATGAATCATTATACTTGAAATCCTTCAAAATAACACCATGAAAGTGCAAGATCTCAAGAATCAACTCATAGCTTCCTATCATCAATGTGCAAAGACTTTCAAAGGTTTGTAGTGGTGCCTCTCATATGAACATTAGCCTTGGTCTTCACAAGTACATCCAATGAATGGAATATGCAAATGATCATGAGCATGCAAGATATCTCCAAGTCTCTGAGAAAGCTTCAAAAAATGTCTATCATAACAACAGCATAAGAAGTCATGATCTTCTCATAAGAATGCTCCAAAAATGGTGATAATAAAATTACCTCCCCCAAAATGGAAGGAGGTCTCCTTATATACCAGAGCCAAGACGCATTCCCAAATTGGACAGAAAATGAAAATTAAATGAAAAGGTGTGAATTAGCATTTAATTAAGAGATGTGGAGTGTAAAACTCCTTAAAAATTGTAAGATGAAGGCTGTTCTTATTTAATTTAAATGTAAAATAATCCATTTTTTATAAAATAAAGTGTATGACATTTATTTAATTATTTCTTTTAAAATAATAATTCTTGCACATAAAATTAAGTGGGGGGGGGGGGGTTTATTTAATTAAAATGGATAAAATTCCTTTAATTAAATAATACAAAAATCAAGATGATCCAACCATTTATTTAAAATTAATTAAATAAATTAACTCCAATTTAGTCAAGGAAATTGATGTAAAATAATAATGATTAATTAAATAATTCAAATAAATTGAATAATTCAAATAATTTAATTTGATCAAAGGAAATGGTGATGTTAATATCAATTCAAACTTGAGGTAAATTATGAAACTAGGGCACAAAGTGAAGGTGACCATTTTAGGGTACATACAATGATATGGCAAATAATCAACAACTTGCAACAAACACTGAAGTGTTAGAGCTAGACATGGTAGAGAAGGAGTAGGTGGTCCCACAACTTGATGTGCAACAAAAAGAAGAAGGTCAATCATCTAGTGTAATGGAGGAACAAGAATCTGCCAAAAAAAAATTGGCCCCACCATAAAGAAACCACTAAAAGGACCATTCTATTATCAAGAAAAAGATCATAAATCTTGTTTTTGATTGTGAAGTTTTTTATAGTGATAGTTTTGTCTCTTTTGTAATCTTTTGGTTTTAAGGACAGTAGTCCTTTTCCCTCTAGACATGAAGCTTGTTGCAGCTCACACTATATAAGTGAGTTTCCAAGGCTAGAGGATGGTCCAAATTTGTTTTGCTACACTAGTTTTGTGAATTTTGAGCTTGTCCTATTGACATTATAGTCATGTTTGTTATTAGTGACATACACTTATTCATATTGTAGGTATCTACTAAGCATATTATATAGTTAATAGTGTTAACCAAGCAATTCAGTATCTACCAAGTCTAAATGATAGTATTTAATTTGCACCAAGCAATTACTACAAACTTGTTGATCAGTAGTGTAAATTGAGCATCTTAGTGTATGACAAGTTTATCAATGAAAACTAAGTAATACAATTCTTACTAAGTTTGCAGTTGATATGATGTGAGTCTCGTGTTAACTGAGCTACTCAGTGTTAACCAAGTGACTCAAGTTATACCGAGCTCATAGTGATAGCATTGAATGAGCTATGTAGTGTGAATCAAGTGATTCAGTTTATATGTCAAGTTTTACAGTATTCACCAAGTCACTACTGCAAGCCCAAGTTCAAGACTACTTGGAAGTGATCAATATGGACCAAGCTTCTACATCTACCAAGTGCATGACAATGCTTGCAACCTCACCAAACTAGTCTTCAGAACTTGAGTTTCTTCATTTGGGAAGACTTTGTATTTTGTGTAAACTTGTATTGTGGCTAACCTTGTAATTTATAATTGGATTGATATATATGTAATGTGTTATATCACATCCAAAGTATGGTATGGAAGTAATGTAATAAGAAAAGAAGAGAAAAAGTGTGAATTACAAAGGCTATAATATTATAAGGAGCAACAAAAGTTTATCTATCATAGTAAGGTGATTTCTACATGTAAAGTAATCTTATTTAGAAAATCAAGTTGTAGATTAAAAATTAGCTATTATTTCATCCTACTAGGTGGATTACTCAAATCCTTTAACAAGGTAGACCTAACAGTCTTGTGTAAATCTCTTTACTGAGTGCATGCCGCATTGTATACTTGTAAATACTTTTCCAAGGTGCCCCTAGTAGTCCTTATTGCTCCTAACAAGCTAGATAAGAAGCGATCATTGTAAGCGTTAATGAGCCAACTTTATATTGTAGTACTAAAGATTGTTGGTATCATCCCCACCCTAGTTTTACTTTCTATTTGGAAGGTTTCTATGTCACCAAATTGTGTGTCAAAAGTGTTATGAATGATTTAATGTTTTTAGTTTCTCATACATTCAATTAGATTAGAATACATATAAAGGATTAATTGCTAAAGTAAGGATCAAATTTTATTGGTTATTGATTCACCCCTCCCCTACTAGTAACTTAACCTATCATAATATTTCCAACAATTGGTATCAAAGAATTTTAGTTCTCAGAGAAAAGTTTAATAGCTTGAGAAAAGATCAAAGGAGATGGATGTATTCAAACTTGACAAGGCTATTGACAATTAGAAGCTAGACTTGGAATCTAGATGAATGATCAACTCTACATTGAAGAAATAATTGAACATATCCATTCAAGCAATTCAAATGAAGCTAATGAAGCAATCAAAGAACTATTTGAAAAGAATAGTACTCTTCAAGAAGAAGCGAGAAAACTAAGAAGAGAGAAAGAAATTCAGTCAGTAACATTGTGTAAAGTCATGGAAAAGAAAAATAAGATAAAAGAAGAGATAGAAGGAAAAAAAACTGAAACTCAGCGCGTATCACTTTAGCAGAGAGATTTCATTGATTAGCTAACCAATGTAAATGAAGTAATCATGAATCTAATATTAGAGAATGAAAGATTGTAGAATGATCTAAACACTAAAAGGAAAACCAATGAGAGGATGATGAAATGTCAAGAAGACATGAATCAATTGAATGAGCAAAGCCATTACAGACAAAAAGAAAAATTAGGAATTGGATATACAGAAGAAGGTGAACCATCCAAGTAAGGAGCTCAAAATAATCAAACACCTACTTGCAATCACCATGGTAAGATAGATCATACATCAAACAAATGTTGGAGCAATGGAAAAGAAAAATTTAATGGAAAGTGCCACAATTGCAATCAGCATGGCCATAGGGAAAATGAATGCAAAGAGAAACCTAAGTTTGAAGCCAAATGTCATAAATGCAGAAGCATGAGCACAAATCTTCAGAATGCAAAACTAAGATATTGAACCTAGCTAAATAGATTGTGAAATCTATATTTGGTTGGGACTATAACACTTGGTGCAAATTTCATTACTAGAAGATGTTTTATTTCTACAGAACTTGGTCATCTTTCCAAAAATTGTATGAATATAGGAAAAGTTGAAGATTAAAAAAAGGTAATGGCTGATAACTTTAGAAAGTAGATGAGATAGAAATGGGTTCCAAAATCTTATGAGAATGCAAGCCTGAGCAATGATGATAATGTCCCTCAAGAATTGGGTGACTCCAACATGTCCACTTGATCTCTAAAAGGAGAACTGGAACTAGGATTCTGAATATATCTCACATTAGTTCCAGTTAGTAGAATGAAAGATCCAAATCAACATTCAAGATGCAAAGTGATCACCAAGTAAAATATGCCAATGATTACCGAGTATGGTTAGGTTGTAGACTTTACCAAGTGAGGTTGGCTTGTAAGACCCTACCAAGTAAGGTCAAGAGCTACTATATTTGTTGTGTGGTTACCAAGTCATGGAAGACTTTGCCAAATATTCAATGCATGTGAAGTGGATGGAAACATCTCGTTTGAGTGAACAATCAAAAATTTAATGAAAAAGGGCAAAATCAAAGTTATTTCTCACTAATAATTTTTTAGAGCTATTTGTGCAAGGTGATCTTCAAAGCATTCAAGCAATTTGAGTGGATTTTTATTGAAGATTTTTGTATTCTAACAAGCCCTACTAAGTGAAAATGGCATCCACTAGCAAAAAATCTAAGAAGGGATTTGACATGTTAGTTCAATGTGTGGAGTGCAAGGCACCAAATTTTAAGTTGAGTCTTACTGTTGCAGAAACCCTAGATCCAAGTGGAGCACAATCATAAATTGCACCAAAGGTACTATTGATCATTGATATTCATTCACATTTTAAATGTGCTATTCAATAAATTGGGACATTGGAGATGGATGAATCATTGAAGGAGTTATGTTGAAATGGTGCGTTGAAACTTGAAGATCAACATCTTGAAACAAAAGGTTTAACTCACATTCCACATATGCTATAGAATTTTCAAATAAAATGGATAAGATATATTCTTATTCATATGCACAATAGTTAGCTATGGTTGGAACAACCTATTTTGATAATGAAGAAGATGATCCATGGGATTGTACTAGTCTTCCTATGTTGGCAAAAGTAAAAACAACCAAAACCCTAAGTTAGGTTGAACAGTAGAAGAAAACCCTTGCCAAGTGGGATGGAAGGGAAATGAAGATCAGATATTTCATAGACATGGAACTTGATTTGGGATACATGTTATCACTTGTTGAT
This sequence comes from Cupressus sempervirens, assembly GCA_028749045.1. Taxonomy (NCBI): domain Eukaryota; kingdom Viridiplantae; phylum Streptophyta; class Pinopsida; order Cupressales; family Cupressaceae; genus Cupressus; species Cupressus sempervirens. The sequence continues at coordinate 175,602,581 of CM053793.1, forward strand.
ATCAGATTAGTTTTGAAAAGTGAGTGTCAATGCACTTAAGCCATTTACTCAGTTCATACCGAACTACTAATACATGTCAAGCACAACATGTAAATATTAGACCATGTCAAGTCACTCATGTGCCAAGTCACTCATGTATTGAGTCACTTAGGTATTGAGAAGATAGAGCATGTCGAGTGATTCAAGAGCTAAGTAAAATAGTGGATGCCAAGTAATATTGATACTAAGTCACATTATATCGAATAGTGCATGTTGAGCATTAGGTAATTCATATGTTTAGTGAAGTAGTTTTAACATATTTGTTTGTCATGGCACAAACAACTATGTAAACCATTTTTGAGCCAACTTTAAGATAGATTTTGATATTTTGGAGATAAAGATGAATCTCTATTTGGATTCCCTATGCAATTACATGCAACCAACCAGAAAATGGGAAGGATTAAGCAACAAAATGGATGAATCTTAGTTGTGGCTAAAAGTACCAAGTTGTGTCACCTTTCAAGCTAACTTATCGAAACAACTCAATTTGAGTATTTCTATCTAAAAATCAAATTTTTTGAAACATATTATCTAGATAAATTCATTCTAGCTAAGTTATATATGGTCTCACACTTTTGCAATTGAAAATGTCTATTAAAAGCATGTTTAATACTAGTTTGTGTCTAATTACTAAAGAAATACAATTATTTTAGAAAAGTGGCATTTCAATAACTCTTACTATTTTTTATGATATATTTTTAATAACATATAAACACCATTTCATAGAGCTTAGAGTCAAGAATATTCTCATATACAATTTATAGTGTTTTAATTAGACATAGTCTATTGTAATTAAAAAATTCTACAAGTAAATATTTTAACACTCAAAAAGTTGTCAATTTTGAGAAAGAAAAAAGTATTAAATAATATCAAAAAGATTTAAAAATTGTATGGCATTCTAGAGGAAAGAGTCCTCTTTTAGAATGTATAATTTTTCTCCTTGTTAGAATAGATTTGTTTTGATAAATTTGGTGGGAGATGTAAACTATTGATTTTGTGTGAGTTGAATTTTGAATCATTATAAAACATAAAATATAGGTCTAAAGCTATTTTTTATTTTTGATTGTTCTAGCTATATATGCTATCTATAACATATTCTGAGATCAAAGGGAAATAACTTTATTTCCATCTAGTTTTCTGGTGGGAACTAGACCCATAATTTTCAACATTTTTCATCAACTAAAAAGAACATATAAAAATTAGGAAAATATATCAATTCTTATTACAAATAATTATTTTAAAATATAATACTAAACTTCATCCATTTCTACACATATCATTAGTTTACTTCATTTTCAAATTCAAAATAACAATGCCAATTTTATGTCATTGAAGGTGAATAGTTATAATTTTGTTAGTCTTTTCCTTTACAAAAGGCTAACACAGGTTTGTGCTTTGATCCCTGTAGATTCATACCTAACCCTAAGCCACCAAAGTGTTCTTGAGGGTGTAACCCTAAATATTTAATGAGAGTTGGAGGAGTAAATAAGACAGTTTGCATGTAGATAATTCAAGGTGACTTATAAGAAAGAGTGAATTGCAGAATTAGTTAGAGAAGAATAGAGGATAGAGAAAATGATACAACATTGAGAAATCTAATCAAGAAGGATCAATTATACATTGTTTAGAGGTGATTCATTATCAAGAAAGCAAGTGCCAATCATAGGATCTATGCTCAGAAATTTTAACATGTGATTTTAGTTAGATCTCTTAAGAAAATTAGTCCTAATAGGCTATATGAAATCCTTTAACAGGTTGCTTATTAAATTGTAAGTTCAAGTCCTCTGACAAGGCACACTTCTAAAAAGGTGTTAAAATCCTCTAACAAGGTAAGACCTAACAGTCTTTGTATGCCTTTAATAGGAAAAACCTTTCATATGGTAGATCATGTTTCATGGTCAAAACATTGTAACCTTCATTTGTTATACTTTATTCCTACAATGGTGAAGATTTACAAGTGTCAACCTCACCCTAGTTTTACCTTCTCACTTGGAGGGTTTCTAGGTAATCATATATGGTGTTGTGTGTGAATTCTTACATGGTTATATGATTTAGATGTATATGTTTTACATGTTATTTTAGCTTATTTATAAATGCATGTGAAGAATAAATGGTGAAAGTTTTGATGGGTCCAAGGTTAAAAAATTGATTCATCCACCCCCTTATAAGTTTACTCTTTCCACTTGTAATTCCAACAATTAGTATCAGAGATGAGTTCTTAGAAGAAGAAACTTTGAAGCTTTGAGCAAAGGATCTTGAAATGGAGGTCTAAAAGTTGGGAAAGACTATTGAAAATCAAGAGATTAAAATACATCTCATACTACATCAACTGAATGAGGCAAGAGAGGAACTAAAGAAATACTTCCAGAGAAGGAGAGAAATTTTATTGTAGAGAATGACACACTATACAAAGAGAACACTACCAAGCTATTTGTAGATGGAGACTCAAATGAATTTGATGCAAAAATTTTAGATTTGATGAAAAAGAATAGAGTACAAGCTAAGGAAATAAAAAATCTCAAGCTAGAGTAAGAATCTCAAGCCATGATGTTATGTGAGGTAATTGAACAAAAGAAGAAAGCTATGGAAGAAAAGGCCATGATTGAAGAAGACAAAATAATTCTAGCCAATAGACTGTGAGAGAGGTCAACATAGCTAACCAAGATTTCCAACACGTAATTGGATACTCTAAGTCAAATGATGAATGCTCGTCATGAGTTAAATGTCAAGGACATTGAGATAACTACATTGAAGTTGTAAAATGAACTATTAAAAAGTGACCTAAAGAGAGAAAAATAATGTTTTGAAAGTTTCAACAAGCCAAATGAATCCATCAAATACTTTGAGCAATTATTGAGATCCACTAGATCCAAGAATGATACATTAGGATTGGGCAACACAAGCACTGAAAAAGGAGAATCATCCAAAGTTGTAGAAGAAAGGAACATCAAAGGTAAGAACTCTAAACTTACTTGTCATAATTATGGTAAGAAAGGGCATACTAATAATATGTGCTCGAGAAAGTACACAAATTAGAATGTCAAGCCTAAGAACATGACTTATTGTCATAAGTACAACAAGCAAGGTCATCAAACACATGAATGAAAAACCAAGACCATTAATGCATAGAGATTTGAAGAATATTGCTACAATTGTTAGAAGGATGGACATAGAGCTTTTAAATGTATATCCAAGTACATGTGTTCATCAAACAAGCCAACAAAGGTAAGAATCAATGGCACTCTTATAACTAGGATTATAGCACAAGATATAGCTACAATTATTGTCAAGAATATGGACATATTCCTCAGAATTGCATTAGGACACACTTTAGAGGTAACTATCAAAGATGGGTATGTCAAACCACATATTTCAACTATTTGAAAACTAGTCATATCAATAGGCATTGTCCAACAAAGTCAAAGGCACCAAGTTGTGAAATAGACAAAAGTAAAGGCAAAACAAATGTTGAACACATCAAAGATGAGATGAACAAGACATCAAAAAAGAAAGATGTTTGTAGCACATCAAATGGAGAAGGGATCACTTCATCCAATGGGTCAAGTGATCATACCTCAACAAATTAGGCAAACAAGAGGTATGCGGGACTGACATTTAAAGGTTATATCATGCATCAATTCCAAAAAATGATAGTACTAAAAATATTACATTAGCATGAATAAAAGATGTAAGATGTAAGATGTTTTTATAAATTCAAGACAAATCTTCAAAATTTTCATATTGTTGCTAAGTATGAAAAGTTTCCTATATGTGTCGAGTGGAATATTAGTAGATGCCAAGCTGACAAAATAATTAAGCAAATGTCAAGCTTGTAGTAGTTGCTAAGTAATGGAAATATAAATGGATGTCGTATGAACCTAAAATTTAGTAATTAGTGAGCTTACAATTATGTAAGAACTTAGTATTAAATGCAAGGTTTTCAAAGGGTATATGATTGATTTGAGCTCATTTTTCACCATTTAAAATTTGAGAATGAGTGAGAAGAGCTAGAAGCAACTTGGAAATTAGTTAAAAGTCATTACAAAAGATTTGTGTAGTGATCCATTACTAATTCATCATATTTTCAAAGGTATTTATCAGAAGTTGAGCTATGTTGTTTAAATTTTCTCAAACCTTAGTTTCATAATATGGAATCTAGTTCAAAAAAAAATTAAAGGCAAAGAAGCTTTGCATGTTCATCTAAATAGTGATGAAGTAAAGCAATGTATATATAAGGCCATTCCAAATATTACCTATAAACAAGACCCATCAGGCCCATTGTCTATGATCCCACCAAATGTGATAGTAGTGCAAGATGTGAGAAAATATTATAATTGCAAGATAGGAACCATAGGTGACAATAAATTATGTGAGAAAGGTGTTTTAAAGGAGGAATACAATATTGTCAAGAAAAAGGGTTTAACATGAGCCCTAGATTTTTTGAATGTTTTCAAAACTAAGTGGATACGTATTGTAGTAAGTCAAACTCATGATGCTTCCATGTGGTTGGAAGGAGGACAAATCAAAATAACCAAGAGAATAATTCATAGGGTTATTGGTTACCCAACCCTAGATTGACCAAAGGCACTCAGAAGTGATTCAAAGGAGGTGATTGAGAAGAATATTGGAGAAGTCTAGAATAAGAGAGGTATGAGAGTAGATACCATCACTGATCTATTGCTAAAATTTGATATAAGAGTAATCTCACATAAATTCTATCAATCTATTAGATCAAATAGTGTACCCTGCATAGTTGTGGATGTTGGTTACAAAATTGTAAAGAAAGATCATACATATGATCTAACAGAACTTTAGCTACAACAACTTATGGAGAACCTTGGAGCTATAAGAAAAAAAAAGAGTGAAAAATGCAAGTTTAGTTCTTTTTTAGTTTGCATATTCTTTTATGTATAGAACACATTTTTCTCATTTGGTATAGTTGGATGGAAAACCAATAGGTCAGTTGTAGTACAAATTGGTGAATTCATTACGCAAATGGGAGACACTTTTAAAACTATCATGACAAGTTATTTTGAAGACTTTAATAAGTCAATGAAGTAGAGACTCGGGATTCTAGTTTCCTTAGTGGAGAAAAATTATGATGATGTATGTTTTCATGTTGATATTGATTACACATATGTGCAAGCTGCCATACCAAGGGTAAGATGGCTAAGACCCTTAGGATATGGGATAAATGTGGATGAAGCATCAGAAACCATCATAGCTCTACTAGTAGAGGAGGTAGACAAGATTGGTAAAGTCTTTGGGAGTTATGAGGTGATGAAATCAAAGATTGATATGGAATTGAAGATTGCCTCTACAATCAAGAAGAAGGATAGGTTGGTAAAGAAATTAAAGGCCAAATTTGGAGAGGATGTTGATGAAGAGGAGGAAGAGAAGGAAGAAGAAGAGAATGAAGAGGAAGATGAACCTCAAACTCAAGAGCCCCTAGCTTTAACTCAAGGCATGGGAGAAGATAAAGAATAGGAGGAGACTAAAGGTGCCAAGGACAAAGAGAGCCAACCCCTACTGAGTCAAAGAAAAGAAATGGTAAGGCACAACAGTGGTTAAGGCAAAGAAAATTGTCAAACCTAGCCAAGCCAAGCCTATAGTACCTACCACTAGAGCCTCAAAAGGCTGAAGAAAGGTACAAAAAAATAGAGCAAGGAGGACAACAATCAAAAAGATAGAGAAGGAAATATGTGGCACAATTGGATTCTAATGAAGAAAAGACTAACTTAGATGATATTAGCCAATTCAAAGTGGTATGTCACAATCCACTCTCTGATCTTGAGAACTTATGTGAAAATTTCAGTAGCAACAAAGATTTATCTAGTTTTAGATATATTGACTTTGATAAACTAGGAAAAGAAGAGAAAAACCAACTAGAAGAGGCATTATATGCCATGATGTCAAAATTTAAGAACACTCCACTAGAATTTTCCAACTCAATACCAAAAGGTTTATATGATATTGTTGAGCAAAAATGGCATTATTGTCTAAATTTGGAAAGAAAGATCAGGGAAACAACATTAGCCCATGTGATGCTAGAGATGACAAAGGGACAGATTGCTAAGGCTACCAAGAAATATGGACTTAGGTTCACACCAAAATATAGAGCCTTCAACATTCTCCAAAATCATATTGAAAATGTGAAAATGTCAACACAAATATGGAAACTCATTTATGGGTTGACCACTATCAAACAAGCAGAAGTTGACCCTTTAGAGGGAAAGGATAATGGTAAATATGATGATAAGGATGATGACAAAGATGATGAAAAAGAAGAAGACGATAAAGACAACACAATTGGGGAAGAGATAGAAAAGAAAAATGATGACTCAACAATAGCTAAGCCTGAGCAACAAAATGAACTAAGTGTGCAAGACACACAAGTGCCGAGTCTCAGTCTTCCCCATGACACAACCACAATGACTTAAATTATAATTGTAAAGGATGTTTCTATTGCATCAACTCAAAACATCAATCCACTTACTGTAAAAGACTTGAAAAAGATTCTAGATAAATCTACACTACAAGCTAAACTATGTAGAAATCTAATTTTGATTAGTGTGGATGAGCTACAAAAGGTAGTAACTCATATCACAAGGGAAAAGTGAATCCATAGGAACCACCTTCCATCATCCCTTCAGCTACTAAAGTATAATCTTCTATTCAAGTACCAGAAATTACATCTACCAAGATTGATACAAGTGTCAAAATTGATATTGTTTAGAAGAAAGTAGAGAAAAAAGGTACAACTACAAAAAAACCAATAGGTTAGATAGACTCATCTGTACCTATAGCACAAACACGAGGTGCTAGCCAATTCATAGTGATATATCAGGGCAAGCCTAAAGAGATAGAACTAAAGGTGAAGGAACCATTGGCCATATAAGCTTTGGTAGCCTTACCAACATATGGCACTCCTTCTACTCAAACTCTTTAGAAGCTAGGCACAAAAGCTATTCCATTACAGATCTTAGTGCCAAGCCCCAACTCAGTAAAGGTAGAAAAGGTAATAAATTATGGAGACATAAGCCTTGATGAAGAAATTTTTATTCCAAAGTATGACTATGACACTATGACACTAGAACAAATAGACATTTTGCAACAAGCCTTAGAAAGGAAAAAGCATCAAAAAATTCTCAGTAGAGAACATAGATAGAAGTAAGTACTTTGAGATATAAAGGACATCTTTTTAGATGCATTTAGCTTGATAACTCCTAAAGAGACTAAGCCACTAATAGAAAAACTAATAGATATAGTGGAAAAGGTTAGCAGTGCAGACGTTGATACAAATGCAAAACTCTTAGATTGGTTTGAAAATAATTTTCAAGGCAAGGTAAATGAGAAAATATCTAGTGAGATAGAACTACAACAAGTTGCATTAGCAACAAAGGTTGGGGATGTGAAGAAGGTACTTGATAGTATATTCTCATTGTACACAATACTATGCAATCCTACACTCCACCCAAGAAATCAAAAATTACATTTTGAGTCTAGAAAGTCAAATATCTACATCAGCTGTGAGACTACCATCAAATCTAGCTTAGAGTGAGAAGCATTTTAGAACATTGCTTTAGGCATAGAGTCAATTAGCTATCTTAACAATAAAAGAGGCTAATATTAGAGCCAAACTAAAAAGCATTTAGGCTACCCTCACCCCACATATGGAGATAATGCACAAAGAGCTAGGTTGTGCTAAAACTCTATTGAAGAAAGACCCCAATCTTTCTACCTTAGATGGTCTAGTACACCTTTCTATCGAGCTTGCAATCCAAATAAAGTCATTGGATGTTGTATGTAACAACTGGGATGTAGCTCTAAAGATAATAATAGATGTCCATAAATCCTTTTTGGACAAACACGCCATAGGTGTATGACCCATTTGACATAAGTGTCAAAAAGGGGGAGATAATACAAAAGGGAAGATACACCAAAGGGTGAGATACAATATGGGAGATGAAAGATATAGGGGGAGAGTTACAAAAGGGGGAGCATACTAGCAGAGAAAATGAAATGAGAAAAAAATAGGGCATAAAGTCAAAGTGTATCAGCAAAAAACTTTGGATACAGAATAGACACACTAACTCAGGGGGAGTTACAAGTTTTGAGGTATAAAAGCTAGTGCAAAATCTTGAAATTTTGAAGTTTTGTATCTAAGCCAAGTCTTGGATATGTTATTGTCAAGAAGTCAAAGATAATATTGTATGTTTAAGTGTTTTTGACACTCATGTCAAAGGGGGAGATTGTTGACTTTAGATTGGTTTTGATAAGTGATTGTCAACACACTTAATCCATTTACTCAATTCATGCCAAACTAGTAATACATGCCTAGCACAACATGTAAATATTAGAGCCAAGTTGTAATGAGTTTCAAGTCACTCATGTGCTGAGTCACTTAGGTACCAAGTAGATAGACCATGCCAAGTGATTTGGGAGCTGAGTAAAATAGTGGATGTTGATCAATACAGACACTGACTCACAGTATATAGAATAGTGCATGTCGAACATCAAGTACTTCATATTCCAAGTGAAACAATTTTGATATATTTGTTTGTAATGGTACAAACAACTATATAAGCCATTTTTGAGCTGACTTAAAGATATATTTTGATATTTTGGAGATAAGGATGAATCTCTATTTGGACTCCCTATGTAATTACATGCAACCAGTCATAAAATGGGAAGGATTAAGTGGAAAAATGGATGAATATCAACCATAGATTCATACCTAACCCTAAGCCACCAAAGTCTTCTTAAGGAAGGCATGACCCTAAACATTCAATGAGAGTTGGAGGAGGGAACAAGACAGTTTGCATGCAAAGCATTCAAGGTGACTTAGAAAAAAGAGAAAATTGTAGAATTCGTTAGAGAACAATAGAGGATAGAGAAAAGGATACAACATTAAGAAATATGATTGAGAAGGATAAACTATACATTATTTAGAGGTGATTTGTTATAAGGAAAGCAAGTACCAATTGCAAGATCTATAAAGAGACATTTTAAAAGGTGATTTTAGTTAAATCTCTTAAGAAGAGTAGTCCTAATAGGCTATATGAAATCCCTTAACAGAGTGCTTACTTAATTGTAAGTTCAAGTCCTCTAGAAATGCACACATCTAATAGGGTGTTGAAATCCTCTAACAAGGTAAGTCCTAATAGTCTTTGTAAGGCTTTAACAGGGTAGACCTTTCACAAGGTAGATCATGCTTCATGGTCAAAAAACTGTAACCTTCATTGGGTACACATTATTGTCGTAGTAATGAAGATTTTGGGGTGTCATCCCCACCCAGTTTTACCTTCTCACTTGGAGGGTTTTTGGGTAATCATATCTGGTGTTATGTGTGTGAATGCTCACATAGTTATATGATTTAGATGCATATGCTTTACATGTTATTTTAGCTTATTTGTAAATGCATGTGATGAATAAATGGTGAAAGTTTTTGTGGGTCCAAGGTTGAACTACTGATTTACCCTCCCCCCATCCTTAGAATTAGTTTACACATGTAATTCCAACATCACTCACAAGATTTACAGCTCAAGTAGACTGAAAAATGTGTCATGTGAAGTAGTGGATTTAGCATACAATGTGGTCAAGAATAACCTATCACTTTACCTTTCCAAGTTGATGTTGAACTACTTCAATAAGAAGATGGAGATATATAAGAACTTCCAAGAACAATCCTTGTAAGTTTGGTTCACTTTTGACTTGTCTATTTTTCAATGTACAAAATTTTTTCTCATATAAAGGTACAGTAGTTTGGAGGAAGGATGTACCTATCCTTTATTAAATTAATTACTATATAGCTAAAATGGGAGAGAACTATGTAAGTATTATGGATAACTACTTTGATGCATTGAAAGAATAGATGAATAAAAGATTTAGGATTCTAAAGAAACTAGTTGATTATTACAAAGATGATGTTTGTTTAATTTTTGATAGTGGCAAAGTATACATTTAGGCAATTAGGCTAGGGACAGTATGGGTAAAACCTCTTGGTTATGATGTAAACATAGATTAAACCAAGGACATTATTGAGGCATTGATTATTGAACCTGTTGACCCTAAAGCTACATACTTTGGCACATATGACGAGGTAAAGGCTAGAATTGAACTTGAAATCAAACACCCTTAGTCAGTCAACAAAGAAAAGAAGAGAATTGTCAAACTGAAAACTAGTGTCACTCTTCTATTGATTGAAGGGAAAGGAGATGATATTGAGGATGAAGAAGTAGAAGATGAAGAAAAATCAAAGGATGAAGAGCCATTGAAGAATAAAGGTAAGGTAATTATTACCAAGCTTGCCAAGACATCTACTATTGTGTTTACTAGAAGATCATCTAGGATGAAAGCGAATAAAGAAGGCGGAGATATAATCTTTAAGAGGCTTGCACCTACTTCTGAGGAAAGGTTAAAAGACATTGAATTGGGATTAGGTATACCAAATTTCAAAGCACTAAAATATGAGACTAGGATTGGAAAAGAGCAAAAGAAAATAGAAGATGTGTTAATGTCTAAAATGGGTAAGTGGAAGTATTCCCCATACCAACTTTCTTAGCAGCTTCCAAGTGATATAATGGAGAAGATCAAGCCAAGATGGGAGAATGCCTTGAAAACTACAAAAGACTTATATGAGTAGACCCTGAGGAAACTCATGCTAAGTTTGGATGACAAGGAGGTAAAGGAATCTCTGAAGAAAAATGAAGAAAATCTTACTTTGAGATTCAACACTTGTGTTATATTGTTGAATGACATTGAACATGTGGTAAGGAATGCTATAAACACATGGAAGAACATTTATGTTCTCCACAAGAAAATTGATTGTTTTGTCAATGTCAGTGACAAGGATGAAGATGATGATGAACAAGAAAAAGATGAGGAAATTGATAATGAAGAAGTCACTCATTATGAAAATGTAGATGATGATGAAGAGAATCATGGACAGGAAGCTACCAAGATTTACCAAATTTTCAAGATACTGAGGAGTTCAACCCAAAGAAAATTTTAGCAATGATCATAGCCTCACTTCCTCATTCTCCAAGAAAAGCATTGAAAACATCAAGCCCAAAGAAAGCTTCAGCAGTGATTGTGACAAACACTGAAAGCCCAAGCACTCAATCAATATTTACACTTGTCCAGCTTACTACCTCATTGACTACAATGATAAGCACTTCATCTATCAAGCAACCAACACTTCCCTCTACATCAGTTTTGGTAACTTTGGGTATTTCTACTATTTCTATTTTGGCAATAAGTGCAGTATCTAATTTTACATCTAGTCCTACTATTTCTACAATAATTTCCATTCCTAGCATGCAATTAATAAGTGCAAATATAGTTGGCGACCAACTCTCAACTGAGCACAAAATTTTTGCATAAAGGAAAAGAGAAGAAGAAGATATAGATCTTGATGAGGAGATTGTTATTCTAAATCAGGATATCTCCACTCTCAATCTTGATCAGATGCACATTTTTAGAGAAATTCCTTAGAAGAAAGCTAAGCAACAAAGTCTTAGAGAAGAAAGGAACAAGGAATTCCAAATAATAGAAGAGGTAAAGAATATCCTTGCAAAGGCATTAAATATAGAAGTTGATACATCTCAACCAATTTTGAATCAATTAGAAGAGGTAGTCCAAAAATTCAATAATGATTTGAATGGACAAGAGAAATTGTTGTAGACAGCTAATAAGAAGTTTGAGAATAAAGTTTTGGAACTTATTTCTCAACAAATTGCTATCCATCAAGTAGAATTATCTACTATCCTAGGATCATTGGAGACCTCTTGCAACAATGTGTCTTCTTTATTTGGAAAACTCTATGATATTTCAAATTTCGCTAAAGAACTAAAAGATAAACTTTCAAAGATTGATGACGATTTGAAGGCAAGTAGACAATAGTTATAACTTGACCCAAACTACATCTCTACCCATTACAACAAGATTACATTCCTAATTGATATATAAGCAACATTTCTAAGAGAAGAGGCCAAAATAAGAGCTGCATTGATAGATTTTCAAGGCACGATTCTCCCAAACATGGATGCATTCTAGAAACACATTGCACATGCTAAAACAACTCATTCATGATAGCAACTTCTCAATTGCAGACCACATGATAGAACTGTCAGTAAAAGTGTAGATTATGTTGCACACATGCAAGGTGTTGCAAGAGAATTGGAAAAAGACAATGGCAATAATTTAGAAGGTACATTTAGATTTCTTGTCACATTTTGGCATTACTATATACTATATATAGCATACATCTTTGGCATTAATTTCAAAAAGAGGGATAAGATTGTAGAGAAGATGTATTGTATAAAGGGGAGAAGATGTATAGAAAAGAGGAGATAATCTATATATTAGATGTGAAAAGATGTATAGTATATTGAATATTATGTATGGGGGAGCATTATCATATTATTCATGTACAGATACTCAATGGTAAATCTCTTATAAAACCAATTTTTTGAAAAATTTCAGAAACAATATACTCTACTGAGTCAAAGATATAAGGTGATCGATAAAAGATGTTCTTGAACATTTTGAATTCAGTTTTGACTGATAAGTATTTTGAATTCAGTTTTGACTAATAAGTGCTTTTGTCACTAATGCCAAAAGGGGAGATTTTTTACATTATAGTCATGTTTGTTATTAGTGACATGCATTTATTCAAATTGTAAGTATCTACTGAGCATATTGTAAAGTTAATAGTGTTAACTAAGCATTTTAGTATCTACCAAGTTCTATAGTTGCAACCAATTCCAAGGAATAGTATTCAGTGTGCGCTAAGCAATTACTACAAAGTTGTTGATCAGTAGTGTAAATTGAGCATCTTAGTGTATGTTGAGTTTATCAGTGCAAACCAAGTTGTGTAGTATTTATCAAGTTCATAGTTGATGTGATGTGATTCTAGTGTTAACCAAGCTACTTAGTGTTAACCAAGTGACTTAGTTTATACCAAGCTTGTAGTAATAACATTAATCGAGCTATGCAGTGTGAATCAAGTGATTCAATCTATATGTTGAGTTTCACAATATTTACTAAGTAACTAGTGTAGACCGAGTTCAAGACTACTTGGAAGTAATCAATATGGATCAAGCTTCTATGTCTATTCAGTGCATGATGATGTCGAGCATTGACAGTCAATGCCAAGTATCAAAATCTCACTGAGCTATTCTTCATTTGGGCTGACATTGTATTTAGTGTAAACTTATATTGTGGCCAACTTTGTAATTTATAATTGGGTATATATATGTATATGTATGTGTGTGTGTGTGTGTGTGTGTGTGTGTGTGTGTGTGTGTGTGTGTGTGTGTGTGTGTGTGTGTGTGTGTGTAATGTATTATATATCACATCCAAAGTATGGTGTGGAAGTAATGTAATAAGCTAAGAAGAGAAGAGCTATGAATTAAAAAGGCTATAGTAGTATAAGGAGCAGAAGAGATTTATCTATCACAGCAAGTTGATTTCTACACTCAAAAGAATCTCATTCAGCAAATCAAGTTTTAGATCAGAGATTAGCTACTATTTCATCCTAACAGGTGGATCAAGAAAATCCTTAAACAAGGTAGACCTAATAGTCTTGTGAAAATCTCTTTACCGAGTGCATACTTCATTGTATGTTTGTAAATCCTTTTGCAAGGTGGACCTAGCAATCCTTATTGCTCCTAATAGGGTAGATCATCAGAAGTGATCATTGTAAGCCTTAACAGTCCAACTTTATACTACAGTACTAAAGCCTATTGGTATCATCCCCACCTTAGTATTACTTTCTATTCGAAAGGTTTCTAGGTCACCAAATTGTGTTCCAAAAGTGTTATTAATGCTTTAATGTTTTTAGTTTCTCATGCATGTAGTTAGATCATAATACATATGAAGGATTAATTACTAAATTAAGGATTATATTTTATTGGCTACTAATTCAACCCTACCCTCTTGATAAATTAGCCTATCATAATATTTCCAATAGGTCCATGCATATTTTAAATCTATTCCAGAACTAAATATGAAAGTTAACAATTGATGATCTATGGGTGTTACTTTCTAATTGGGATAATCACTAAATTGTATACAATCTCGAAGAAATTAATCTAAATATGCAAAGCTAGTTGTTCATCCCACATATTTTCTCTTTCGTTGTTTCCATCTAATTCTCTAAGATTTCATAGCAATGGTTATTAAGTTTCAGTTGTAAATCATTTTGAATTATATTTCAATTTTCTTTTTCTGATAATCTAATCAATTATGTAAATGCTTAATGTAAGTTGAAAGAACACTATGGTGTCAAGTAAATATATGATAAGTATCACATTTGGACATGAATATTGATAAGTCTTTGCACAAAGTGTCAAGACAAGATCCAAAAGTGAGTGTGTGATCTCTATGAGTTGTAAAGCTATGGATAGGGCACTGACCATCCTTATAAGTTTATCTAATTGGAATACTTTTCATAATGTAGAAAACTTATATCAATCAACCTTTTAATGTTCTATTGTTCAAGTTTGAAATATCAACCTATACTTGATTCATGGAGTTTAGGGTTTGGTAAAATAGCTAGTTATCATCTCTTTATTGCTACTGAATTAGAAAAAAGACTTGGATAAGTCATCTATTATTTATGAAGTTCATGTTGGGAACATTGATTTTAAAGTAATTAAGAATGGATTCTTTGTTAGCATGAATGTTGATGATACTACATTGGGGGAGTATCTTCAGCATTATGGAGTATTGATATGTTGCATTCATGACTATGTTTGTCATTGATGTCTATTAGAGTAATAAGATATTGATTAATTGATTAAATCATTTTGATTTAATTATTAAGTCACTTATTATCTTTAGTTTACTTAAGCTAAACTTTGGGCATATAATAATTAATTAATTTTATTAATTATTATAATGCAACCTAGGTTAGATTCCTATTAGGGTTTTGATCTCGTTTTATAAGGATTGACCTCTTTGTAATATTTATTCATTCACTTTTGATAATAGAAATCTCTCATTTTACTCATCAAAAATGTCTCATCTATGGATCTGGGAATTCCAACCTCCATAGCTTTTGCTTCTCTCTTTCTTTGATGGGTGTTTGCATGTAGGTGATTCTTGGGAGTTGTAGGGTTGACCTTTCATCAACTTCAACATGGTATCAGAGCTCTAGATCTTCATGGCCTTATTCTATTTATGAGAAGTTTGGGTTGGCTTTTAGATATGTGTTTTTTGTTCAAAGGGTTTCATTTTTCAATTTTTAATTTTTTTTTTGAATCTAGGGGGTCGCAATTTTTTGGTGCACTTTAAGCCAAAATCGACCTCACCATTGATCTCAGAGTTCCCAAAACCCCTATTTTTATATAAAATTTGTCAAATTAGGACACAGTTGGAATTTGAGGCAAAATAATATTGCTTCTAGATTGGGAATGTTCCTTGAGACGACAATTTTGTGATTTTTTGCATGTTTTGGGAGGTGGTGATTTTTTTATTTTGGGCATGCAAATCAAGATTTTTTTGAATATCAAGATTTTTGGCACATTTCTTGAGGTAGTGATTTTGTGCTTTTTGGCACAAAAATCAAGTCCTTTTAGCATGTAAATCAAAATTTTTGGGCACGCAAATTGGGACAATTTTGGTACAAAAATGAAATGCTTCCCAAGGTAATTTATGATACTAGTGAGCACACTTTTTGATACATTTTTGCATAGATCCCAAGGTAGTCATAAATATTTTGCCCTTCTAGTGCTTTTTTGACCTACATGTGGTTTTTTGGTCATAACTTGCCCATCTAGACTCCATTTTTTGATTTGAAAGAAGAATAGGAAAGTTGATTCAAAGCTCGTCATGATGGTGTAATTTATTTACATTTTTGATGTTGTTTGGTGGCCTAGTTTTTTTGTCAAATTTAGAATTTCTATTTTGCAATCTAAGAGACATATCTTGAGACATTCTATTTTCCAAATTATGCTCCAAGCACATCCCATTGAAGTTTTTTCTTTTTGCATTTTGGTGCATATATTGGTTATTTCAAGTTCGAGGATCAATTATGCTTCTTCTAAAGATTTTTTCATGGGTTGTACTATCTCTTGTATCGGTCTTATGTCTCTTTTGATCTTTGTTGACGTTATTTTTAAGTATTTTTGTAAACGCACTAATATAAAGTGCCACTCTATTGCATTTTGGGTTCTTGGATATTTTTGTGTTTATACTATATTATAAAGTGCCTTAGGGTGTTTCATGTTGGCCATATTTTCCATCTTCCATTGTCAAGTGAGTGTTACTTCCATGACATTAGCCTCATGATGTGTCAATGACACGTGTCATTATAGGTGTTTGTACTTATTTTGCACTCTCGATATTCCTGATTCTTCTTTCTATAGGAGATATTATATTAAGTTTTAGGGTTCATCTCTTACCTCTCAACATTATAGGGGGGTTATGTTGGTTCTATTTCTTTCTTGGTTTGATGGAGTGAGCTATGTATTTAGTATTTGATCCTATGTACTAGGCAATTGCAATGGTTGGATACCTATGCATTATAGTGAGATGGATCATTTACCATATAGACATTCCTTCATTCCTATTTTTAGAGGCAATGAAGATACCTTATGTCTTCAATTGATCAAATCTTCAAATTTATTCTTCTCTACCTGGTCATGTTTTGTACAGTGAAGGTTGTTCAAATCAGTAGTTTCGTAGTGTTTGCAGCTTCATGCTTTAGTGGATTTCATCATAATCATTCTTTTGTTTCTATATTCTAGAACATTTTATTTCCATCTCTTTTTGGAGTAGGGTTTTTCTCATGTGGTTTTCTCTATTTCTCCTCTTTATAGAGATTTGATTGCACTTGGGTACCTCATTAGGCCTTGCTATCAAGACCCAAATTTTCTTTTAGCAATAGTTTCTAGGCTTTTAGCTACTTCCCAAGTTTGTACCTTAAGGGGGGTGGTTAGAGTAATAAGATGTTTCCTTATTAATTAGACCATTTTGATTTAATTATTAAGTCACTTATTATCTCTAGTTTCTTAAGCTAAACTTTGGGCATATAATAATTAATTCTTTTACTAATTATTATAATGCAACCTACGTTAGATTCTAGTTAGGGTTTTGACCTCCTAAATTATAAGAATTGATCACCTCATAATATTTATCCATTCACTATTGATAATATCAATCTCTCTTTTTATTTATCAAGAATGTCACATCTATGCATCTGGGAATTCCAGCCTCCATAACTTTTGCTTCTCTCTTTATGTGACAGGTGTTTGCATGCAGGTGATTCTCAGGCTATATAGTGTTGATCTTTGATTAGTATAAGATATTGCCTTATTAATTAAATCATTTTGATTTAATTAGTAAGTCACTTATTATCTCCAGTTTACTTAAGCTAAAATTTGGGCATATAATAATTAATTCTTTTATTAATTGTTATAGTGCAACCTAGGTTAGATTCTTGTTAGGGTTTTGATCTCCTTTTATAAGGATTGATCACTTTGCAATATTTATTACTTCACCTTTGATAAAAGAAATCTCTCTTTTTTCTCATCACGAATGTCTCATCTATGGATCTAGGAATTTTAGCCTCCATAGCTTTTGCTTCTCTCTTTCTATGATAGTTGTTTGCATGTAGTTGATTATTGAGAGCTGTAGGGTTGATCTTTCATCAACTTTGATAATGTCAACAAAGCATTACTTCCATAAAAATTGGTGAAGTAGAAAAAAGAGATCTTGATGGTATGGATAATAGTTTGATTGTCTGGTGATGTACAATTATGGGCATGTTCAAATAGTGTCCTAATGACATGGTTAAGTGTGCATAGTTTAAGTCAAAGACATATGAAAGTTGTACCTAGTTTATAGAGAGTAGTTCAAAGATAGAGTATTTGGAAAGTAGTTCATAATTTTTTTTGGTAGTCTTTCATGAATCTAAGATGTAATGAAGAGATGTGCAGTCAAGTAGTGGTAGAGGATAGTTAGTTGATGACATCAGTGAGTACGCAAGCCTTAGTATTACACATGTGAAGTTTTATCTAGATTGTGATTTGAAAGTGCTATTGTAATTGTAATTAATTAATTATCCTATTTTAATTAATTAGGAAGCACTCTCTTAATTTGATCCCCCACCACACACTCTTAACACCTTGAGAGCCAGTAGTCCCTCCAAGGCCCTGACCTCCAACCTCTATTCTAGCATTTGTGCCAAAACCAAATGCACACCTAGAACTAGATTATTTTCTTGTCATATATGTGATAATTTTTTAATCTCAAACTGCTTGTTAGTTTTTTTTTTATTAATCAAAATGTGACATAGCACTTATATAATATATTTATTAATAAACTAGTTCAAGGGCTCATCAGAGAAAGAACTAGCAAGAAAAATTTGAATCATTGCCAAAGTACAAAAGTGTTAAAAGCTGATATGTCATACCAGGCATCCCTACAACAAAATACAATTTCTCTGCACTAAGCAAGAGTTCTCAAACTGCCTGTTAGTTACTAAGTCTCTTTACAAGGAATATAGTTTTATAAAAGTATATTATTAGATTATCTATCTTATATAAAATAGATACATCATGTGTGACTAGATATTCATTAATTTAGAATAACAAAGAAGCACGTGTTGTAATATTAGAATGATGAACTTCACAAAATATTTTAATACTTAATTTCTATGAATGTCACCTATATGCAAAGAGTAATAAGAAAATTATTTATGATCTCAATAAATTAGTTTATATAAACCACCATTTAAAAAATATGACTAATAAATTTGGTTTTTAAATTATACAACTAAGGGTCTAGTAAAAGAGAGATTAATTGAAAAATATGTATTTAAATCAAAGTAAAACATTTTGACTATATACTCAGTTATTTTTAAATAGTAGAAATTGATGACTACAGAACCCTTTCATACATGATATTCACTAAATAAATAAAAAATTGATATTATACAAGACAAAAAAATTCTTCGATTTAAATTTTATATCATTCCAAGATCTATATGAGAACAAGAGCTTTGTAAAGCTATAGTCTCGCCTTGTGTAATGAAGGAGAAGTATGGACTATTAAAATAGTTGTTTGAATAGGAGAAAATTGATAAAATATTTGTCTAACAATAAAAACTAAAGTGGTAAATAAAATTTCAAAAGTGATAATTGAAATTTCAATATTGAACATTGTATTGAATAAAAAGAAATATTTTAGAAGAAAAAAATTTCTAGTCAATATGTACATAAATTTGGGAGCAAAAATTACAAATATTAAAGCATATCTTGTATATAACATTATACATTCTAATTATTTTTAACATAAGATTCTTTTTCATAGATAATAGTTTTTTATTTAAGTTATTTGGACATTATTTAAATATAAAATTAAATAGTAATAGTAATAATAATAATAATTAATTTAAAATAATATACTGTAAAAAAATCTATTATACTCATTATGTTATATTAATTTGACATTTCAATAACAAAATCAATAAGATGCTTTTTTTTTTTCAAGAATTTTCTATCTAACATTCATTCTAAGATTCATTACTCCCATGATCTTATGTTTTAAAATTTAAAATATTTTTGATTAACTAATTTAAGCTGTAAGGTTAAATTTTTGTTTAATATAATTTTTTTTTAAAAATAAATAAATAAACTTTTAAAATTTGGTAATTTCCACAAATCATGAGCTAAATGTTAATTTATTTCATTTTGAAGCTGTCTAATTCTTGTTCTTTTAATTATTTACATGATAAGTACACATGCCTTGGGTTGAAGGGAGGAAGCTAGGTTGTAGATTAAATGTTTGACATTCTTTATAATAATCCACATGCCTTGTTAATATATCTTCATTTTGTATTCAATCATGAAGTGAAAGGCTATTTGTGCTAGGATAGTGCATGTTTTATTAATGTTAACATGTGCACTTTTATGAATAGGAGGAATTGTAGATTTATTATTATTATTATTTGTTTAGGGTAATTATTTTTATGTGATAAACTCACACTCAAAATGAGAGGTTAACACATTATAATTGTGTTTGAGGCTCTTGTCTTTATATACAATTAATTTTAACATTAATGTTTTTTTAGAAATTAATCTACATAACAAAAAATTAATTATATTCTAATTTAAAATGCATTTAAAATATTTTTAACAAGAATATTATATAATTTAAATTATATATTTGGTAATTAAAATTTTGACATTTTAAACATATATATTTTAGTTAATGCATTTAACCAATCATTCTTGACAAAAACAACTTTAATTCATGACAATAATTAAGACCAGTATTTAATGTAAAAATCAATCTAAGTTATAATGAAATCAATTTTTTTAATTATATGAATAAATTAAAATATTAGTAAATTTTTAACCTTTAAAAGAAAATTATATAGAATTTTTATCATTTTTATTTCTTTAAAAATATTTTAATATTACTTCATTTTTAAGGAATAATTCAAATTTATAGAAAACAAATTATTAAACTATAGTATAAATTATTAAGTTTTTGTACTTGAATTGAAGTTACAAAATACTTTCGAAAAGCATAAATTTGTATGTTCTATAGTAATGTAATACTCATCCATATTAGAATACTATTTTATTTTCCATGAATGATGGTGTGGGCCCAAGCGCATTTTTTAACTCTAAAATAATATTTCATACTGTATGAATTATTTTCATTTCAAAATAATGATTAATTCAATCTATACTCTATAAATTTGTAGAGCAAGGTGTCCATAGAGCTACATACCACGTAAACCAATATTCCTCTGTGCTCTTCTATATGCTTAGTCTTTGATCTGCCAAATACAATTTTTTAAATAGATGTGTAACACTTCCATGAAATTTACTTATAGGGAGCATACCATTCAATTTTGTTCTATTTCATGTATCCTGGAACTCCCACTCAGCCTCTTCTATGTAGTACCCTGTACTCATCTACTTTTGTTGCTACTCAGAGTGTCCTTTATGTTGATAATGGTCCTAAAGCCATCTATGTTATTCACATGGCTTGAAGAGGCCATATATAACCTACACACTTAGCTTCTAGCTAATGTCATTTACAAAGTTTGAAGAAGTCATCTACTCAATTGTGTCTAGCTCTCTGAGAGTAACTTTCCATGCAATTTGTATGTGATATTATAGTAGGTAGATTTTTTTCCAAATAGGCCAATTATTTTTAGAGTGGTGACTTTAGGTATGACTGCTTCAAGGTTATCTTCTTATCTTCACATTTACATTTTATATATTGGATACTATTGTCGTTTACTATAGTTTGAAGATTGCTTCCTATAACATGAACCTATTTTTGGCACTTTGAAATGGGGTTGTAATTTTTTTTTGAGGATTCTATAACTTGTTCTAATTCAAGCTTTTATCTATATGATCTTTTTCAGGTTTTACTTCCAACTGTATTACTACTTCTGAGGCATCACTTATTATATATTATGTAATTACAATCAAGGCAGTTGTAGAGCATTTCTCTAAAAAATAAGATCTTAGAAGAATTTTTGTGGCAAACACCAACCCTAGAAAACCACATAAATGGAAGATAGTGCTGCTTGTAGAATTTGGATAAAAAAACTCATAATTCATACCTAATCCACAACTAGAAGAAGACAAAAAATTAAGGGTTGAAATTCTGGTTTTTGCATGTGTAGAGCCAAAATGGGAGCTCATTGTCTATGCTGAGGACATGTTAGGGATGAGATTAATTCCATGCTGCATGATTTTGAATCATTGTTTTCTTCAATTATTATTGGTTTCAATCTGTTGACTCTGTATGCAATAGAGAGAAATTGTTTTTTTTTTTTAAATCTCAATCTAAATCTAGAAATAGTCTGGCTATCTATGCCGCTAACTTTTCTTTTTTTGGTGCATTTGCTACTATTATTGTTTTCAGTCTAACCACTAGATCTCTTCGGCTCAATTTGTTGTTGGAAATAGATAAATTATTTCTCTCCACTTACCCCTACTATGCCTTTGGTGTAAGGTTTCAATTTCAATTTTTTTCTAAATTCTAGTTCTAGTTCTACCTAGCCTTTTTCCTCTAAGTGAAGACTAAATCAATGGGTGGGAAAATTTAATTGAAATGAATCGATATACTGAAAACCTCAAATTTTAGATAAAATATGTAGTGTGTCGGCCTTTTAGAGGACATTAAACTGTGAGAAAGGTTTTTTAAAAACCCTTACAAAAGTTGGGTTAAAAGTTAAGGGTTAAAAGTTGGGTAAAACATCGCAAGATGTAGGGATCTAGCTAGTGCTCCCAAAAGGCCGTCAATAACTACAAATGAAAGATTTAGTGGATTTTGCATATGAATAGTGATATGAATTCAGAGCTATCGCATTCTAATAATTTCATAAATTTCTACCATTAATCCTATTAAATATTTGTTGGGTTTCCAGAAACTTCTTCGTTGATTGACAATTCTTTTAAATTTTCGAGTGCAAAAAATAATAAAAACCCTGACATAATTGTCCAAAGCCATTAAGAAAAAAGAAATATTGTAAAAATAATTCAAAACAAAAGTAAAAGCTTTATCAAACATTAGAAATAATTGGTAAAATATTTCATAATGCACACTTTCTTATGCATACTAATACAAAATGAGATCGAAAACATAGGTCTCTGCCTATAGATAAGCAAGACTAATAAAAGACTAAGTTTAAACCTTTTCCTCTCACAAAACTAATGACAAAGAAATGCATCACCATGCGCACAACTTTTTAATCATGTTAGTATCCCATATTTTTGCCATGTCTAAATTGCAGAGAAAATGCACCCAATTTGACTTTTTTTCACATTTATTAATTAATTTGAAAGTGACAAAACAGTGGTTGTGTAACTTTTAAATTAATTAATTTTTAAAAAAGGCCAAATCTAGTGCATATATTCTGGTGGGTAGACGTCGCCTTTTGGATAACTCGACCCGTCGTAAAATCGTGTCCAACCATTCAGATACAACTAACCTATTGCGAGACTGATAAGTTTATATTCAACGTAGACCGGCAGGCCGAGTTATGAATAGGATGCAGCGACTGACAGCTTGTGAAGTTCATGGTCGTTGTTCATTTACCCAATAATCATGCTAGATCATCTCTTATTTTATCAATTGTGCGGTTCGCAATCGTTCTTGATAGCCTTGGATAGGAAACTTTGCAATCCGATTTCAGCAGTATGGAAGGAGATCAGATGCGGCCGATCTATGTTATGATGGTTCCTTGGCTTTCAAAAAGCCACATCACAGCCTTCTTAGAGCTCGCCAAAAAATTGGGTGCTCACGGTTTCAAGATTTCCTTCCTCTCCACTTCCCTCAATATCAGATGGATCAGGCAGCTACAACCCATGCCAGAAATCGATCTGCTGGAGCTTCCACTGCCCTCCGTAGATGGACTACCCGCAGGCGTCGAGTCAACTGCAGATTTGAAGCGAGGAGGAACATTTGAGCTTCTCATCAAAGCAATGGACGAGTGGCAGAAACCATTCGAAGCCTTGTTGACAAGGGTTTCACCGGATTTTGTAATCCACGATATGACGCAGTATTGGGCTTCTCCTATCGCTGCCAAATTGGGCATTCCCACCATATTTTTTTCCATCACGTCTCCTGCCAGTTCAGGATTCCTTCTCGGCCATGAAGCCGCCATGATAGCAGAGAAGGGCATCGCAGTCACAGATCTGACGGTACCACCGCCTGGTTTCCCCTCGGAGCACATCCGCCATTCGCTGTTCGAAGCCCGGACGAACATTCATGTATTCATAGAGAAGGAAGGGCAGATTAGCATGGCAGAGCGGTGGAGCATGTGTTTTGAGGGTAGCTGGATTGTAGCCTACAATACATGCAGAGAATTAGAAGGCAAATACTTGGAGTATATAGAAAGAAACACCAGCAGGCCCCTGCTTCCCGTGGGGCTTCAGATGCCCGATCTGACGCCGCCACCGGCAGATGACAGTTGCTTGGCGTGGCTTCGTTTGCAGAAGCCTCGTTCGGTGGTGGTGGTTTCCTTTGGCAGCGAATGTACTCTCACACAACAAGAGCTGGCCGCCTTGGCGCTGGGCGTAGAAGAGAGCGAGCTTCCGTTTCTCTTTATTCTTCTCCACCAGATGGCTGATGAGTTGCCCAGAGGCTTTCGAGAGCGCACGCAAGGAAGAGGAGTTGTGGTAACAGAGTGGGCGCCTCAAGTGCACATTTTGGCCCATCCTTCCACAGGAGCGTTCCTCAATCATTGCGGTTGGATATCAGTGAGTGAAGGATTGAGGTTTGGGGTACCATTTGTAGGTCTTCCACTGCGCTACGAGCAGACCTTGAATGCTAGGCTCATCGCCCAGGAACTGAAGCTGGGTGTGGAGATCACGAGAAAGGAGGAGGATGGCTCGTTTTCCAAAGAAGATGTCAGAAAAGCTGTTCGGACATTAATGGTGGAAGAGGAGGGCAGACAGATCAGGTCTCGCGTTGAAGAAGTTGGTGTAGTATTGACCAGGAATAATTGCGAGATCTATCGTTCCAACATCCAGAATTTCGTTTCTCTAATCAAACAAAACGCGCCGTGCAAATAGGCATTTCACTAGAACCAGCACTGCCATGAAATTGACTAATAGCATCAATACTTACGCTTGTACTACTTATGTAAATACTATATATCTAGAAGTTCTTAGAGGCATATTCTTGTTGTTGGTATATATCATATCGTTTTTCATATGTATATACAGATTTGAGCTTTGCTTCGGATTTTAGTTATTTTCAGATTCAACGAATAAGTTACATTCGTTGTTACCAAGAAGAAAATGGTTATGGAAGAGGGATGGGATCTTCTTTGCACCTTTGTACATTAGTTGCCGTTTTACTTATTAATTTTTCATATATTGTCTCTTTCATGTAAGTTATCAATTTAAAAACATAATTATATCGTTCTATTGATACTTTATTTTATCACTTTCATTATAGTTTATGGATGGGACATGTTAGATAATCGGTTTATTTTTTAAAAGTAATTAAATGGATTTAAGTTATCAAGCAAAAGAGAGAAAGTTCAATTTACAAGTTTATTTTTGTAAATTAGTTAAAGTATGTCATCAATTAATAATTAAAGATAATAAATAATTAATTTTAATTTTCTATATTACATGTACTAAAATTACAACTGTCAATTATACCTGTATCTACATTCATAACATAAATTATAAATTTTGATAATAAAATCATTTAAATAATATATGTATCACACATTTCAAAACATCTATTCTTACTTTTACATCTCTCAAATATGAAAGATTGATATTAGACATAACATATGTATACATGTATTAAATAAAAATGCTAAAAATGTTTAAACTTACAAATGTTAATTTTTTTAAATTGTTAGTTTGAATTTATTTATAATTTATTATAGTAAAAAATTTCATGAATTATATTTAAAGACAAATTTAGCTTTAAAAAAGTAAACAATTAAATAGACACAAAAAAGAAAAGACTAATTAAATTTTAAATTAAAAAAATATAATTAAATATAAAAATACTAACAAAATTATAAATAATAAAAATATAACAACATATATAATCATATTTATATTTGTATAAAACTTAAATTATTTCAATTGATATCCCTTCACTTTCAAACTAGATATATTTAATAGTACAAAGATATAATTATAATATTTATTTTCATAGGAAATAATATGCAAATAAAATATAATATAATTAAAAATAAATATTTAAATTTTGATCTATATAATCTACACGAGTTTATTTGAAAATGAGACTTTTGTTATGTAATCATCTTATAGGTTTTATATATAATTACAAATTAAAATATAGAAAACAAGAAAGTAGATAATGAGGAATGAGAACCTTTCTTTATTGTACAATAGCATATCTTGATTTTTAATTTGCTCGATCTAGAAGTCAATCCTTAAATTCTTCTCAATCTTGACCTATAGTTGAGAAAAAAAAATAGACGTCAAAAAATAAAATAAATTTTTTTTGAGTAAAGCCATAGGAATATAATCTCAGTGAACATCATCAAGATTATTGAAAATAATGTTGTGCTTGTATCACCATATATGAGACAAAATAATTTGCAAAACATCATTTGAATTTAATTGACTCCTTAGGAGGGAATTTGGGATAAAGTATAGATAAACCCTCTCAAATGTGAAAAATAAAAAATTAATGATGTCATTCGTAACCAATATTTTAAAAAGTTGCAATCAATAGCATTACATAATTACATTGTCCATTTCAGAGACACTAAGATTAACTAAAAAATAGATATACTTTGTATTTATTTCTTAAGTTGAACTACTCCTTATCGTAATTCCATGATGACCATTTCATAGTAATAAAATCCTAAAGATCCCCAACATTATAGACTCTCTTTAATAAGCGGGCATTCTATTTTTTAGAAGATGTAAAGAAATTGGCGATCTTGATAAAGAATGGACTTTTTTCACCAAGAGATTAGGTAGTAAAAATTGATCCATGATGAACTGAATCATTTTTATATTTTAAGAGTTTGTAAGCATCTCAAGTTGGACTTTCTATATAGATTAGAGAGGAAAAGCGGCTTTGATAGAAATAAAAGAAGCATGAAGAATTTAATTCAACTATCCCACATGCTACAAATTACCTTTAACAATGGTATTTTTTATTTGATTCTATATCATAATCTTCCATCATTTACCTAGATGGTCAACTCTAATAATCCATTTAAAGAAAATAAAAACCTTGTCTTCTGTCAATAAGTTCAAAACCACATTTTATTTTAGGTTGGATACAATCTGTCTATAGTGTAGATATAAATCCTCTATTACTATCTTACCTAGTCAAAGAAATGGATAAATAAGTTTACTTAGATTGGCATACCCCTTATTTGAAGGGATCTAAAACAAAGAATAATAAACATGAGCAACAAGGAATTTTTTGTTTGACAACTTAGATTTTCAAGGCATGGATAGAAATTTATGTCCCCAAAAAATTCTTACTTTTGAATCTATTTGCTAATTTTGGACTCAAAAGAAAGTACAAAAGAAAACAAGAATAAAAAAAAATTCAAAATAACAAAGCACAAACATAAACATAACCTAGAAGAATAAAAAAATAAAATCACAATAACAAAGCACAAACATAAACATAACATACACAAAATTTTATAGCAGTTCACTTGTAAACAAGTTGTGTCCACTCTGTAACCTAGGATTCTCTATTACTAATTTCTTACAACACAATATGACCACCATTACTTGATTTATATAACCAAATCTAGAACTAGTCTCTAGAAAGTGCTTGTGGAATATGAAAAAGGTTTTTAGGACAATCAAAAGTATTGAGTGATATTCTCTGTAAGAGAACTGATGCATGTCAGTGAACTAACATTCTATACCAAAAACAATTGTTATCAAGTGATTGGGCTTCATACGTCCAACAATCTCTACCTAAAGACCAATCACCAAAGAATGAGAAAAAAAGCTCATAGATATATCATAGGCCATTAGAGTCATCAACCACATAAAACATCTAATTTTGAAAAAAGCTCAAGAGTACCAACTTTGTTCCAACACTGTTTGAATATTTTTCTCCAAGTTTCATCAGGCTAAATAAAATATTAAAACAAAATTTATTCCCTTGTACCTTTTAAAGGTGTAAACATATTGATGAATGCATGATCAAGATTATCACATTGCTTAGATTCAAGGTTTATGTCTCTATGCATAAAAGAACTCTTGAACATACACACAATGTCTTTGTCACCATTAATTTTCCCCATAAAAATAAGTCATAAATTCACCTTGATCCATAGAAAAATGTTTTTTACATTAAAAAATATTGATTATGGAGATTGAGATCTCTACTAGATTACTTCGAATGGGTCTAATACTTTTAGCATGCCCAAGTTCCTTCAAGGCATCTTCACTCTTTTCACTAGGAAATGAGACCTCACCTCTGTTGCATTCAGGTAATGTCTCCATATAGATTAGGGTATTTAATGTATTATATGGGGAAGAATCAATAGGTTCGATATGTTCATATGTCTTTAAGATTCATTCTTTATTCACAGTAGAAAATGCAAGTGTTTAGTTTTTTGGGTCTAGAAACATGCTCCATAAAGATTGGAATTTCTACTTGAAGATTGAATTTGGCTTGTGTTTGAAGAAGGGAATGCACATGATATAGACTATAATGTTCTTTTTTTTTCACCAAGTAACCATGAACTAATGCTTGCAACTTCACTGATCCTTTTAGGACTCTCAAGGCTCTCCTAGTCAAATATCGTTGGAAAGCAACCCAAATCTTTATTGCTCCCTCTATAGTGGTCATAACAGAATCAATTACAATTATTGTAGCAGTAGCTACAACTACTCAATGCCTGCTCTTCTTATTATCCAAGTCACTCTTATAGTTTTCCTCTATGTGTATTGTGTTACTCTCTCTATACATTTTGGCTTAGAAAGTATTATACTTGGAAATAGTTTCCTTCACTTTGACAATAGTGGTAGGCTAGTAGAACACCAAGTTATTGGTATAAGCCAACTCAACCACATCTGTGAATTCATCACTAGTAGATTTTGACTCATTTTTCAGTGCAAATTGGTCAATTTTTCGACAAACTATTTTGTCGCTATTTTTCTCATCAATCATATTAACAATTACATGAGCTCTTATTTAGTTATTTTTCATTGAGTTGCATTATTATAATAATACTTATCTTATTATAATAATGACTTCAAAAGATATTTCTAAAAAAACATGTTGGAAAGTTTCTAGTGTCGAGTACTTTTGGGAAACTTTGGCCAATGAAAGCTTATAAATAAGAGCTCATTTATTTGGAAAAATCATGCCTAAAAATATATTTTCTTTTGTGCCTTTTTGGCTTTCCTATTTTCTGATCTATGAGCCCATTCTAAAGTATAAGGGTCTCATTTGAGAAATCCTTGGCAATTGTGTTGAAGTATAGAATTGGCCATCATACTCCTACTATATTTCTATGGCTAAGTAGAAGGATCTTCAATTATATATTTTTTATTGTGATTACTGGTTGAGGGTTTTAAAATGATTTTTGAGAGAATTTTGAGAATTACCTAAAGAGCACCTACAAATCATTGTTGAGGTATAATAATAGGCATATCCTCCTTCTATTTATATTGTAGTTGGAGATTGGATTATTTATTTAAGAGAGGAATCAAATTAATTTCTTACCCTACTGATTACAGTCTGAGAAATTCAAAATTGGGGTAATTGAAGCTATTGATTGATGTTTGAAGATATCATTTTGTCATTGCAATTTTTCTTGGGTGAGTTCCAAACCAAACAGAACTAAATACAAAGTTGGGCACCATACTTCTTAGGGTCTTCATTTTATACCAGCTATGTGGGCACCTAGCTATCAGTCACATAGGTAATTCAGGCATATGTGGCTTGTGTTAGTGTGAGCAATATGCTGACACAAGCTGGCTTCAGTAAAAGACTAGTTGCAAATTGCATCCAAGGGCTCTTTGGCAATTAACGTGGAGCAAGGGAGGATTGAATCACATACTATAGAATTGCTCTAGCATTCTCAACCTTGCAATTTGGGCCTGCAGGAAGAGATTAGTCAATTGACATCAACTCCTGAGAATAATGACCAAATTCTTTAATTTGCTCATCTAATTATGTAAGCAAATAAATTAAATAAGTGATGATTCAATTACTTTGGCTGGGAAATGTTTTTCATTTCTTTACAATTTCTTACATCCAAAATTCAAAAGAGAGAATATTAAAGTGTGTGTGTGTGTGTGTGTGTGTGTGTGTGTGTGTACCTAATTCCTTTAGCAACAAGAACATACAAAGCTTGAGTGCAAGGACATCCCTGGCAGATGGACGTGAAGTGACCAAAGTCCTTAGATTGTGTTATCCCCTCTTTGAATTGCTCCTTTCTCAAAAGTTTAGGTATGAAATCTGATTGGCAACAATCTCATTTTCAAATAATTTTTAGGGTGGGACATAGCAATAGAGAAACCCTAGTCAATAAATGAATAGGTTTATCCTTGTTATTTTTTGAACCTTTTAGTTTAGGGTTTTCTTTGATATAGGGCAAACCTTATTAAGTTTTTTATATCCTAATTTTTTCTTGTTTTATGTCCTCATCATCATGAATTAATCATGGTAGGTCCTTTGATTTTGATTACTCATTATATTGTGCCTATGGTGGATACTTGATGCAGATTGATTTTGCAACCATTCGATCAAAAGCTAATCAAAGGTCATCGCTTTGTTGCTAAAGAAAAGTGAAAGGTTTTTAAGTTTTATGACAAAGTGAGGTTATGACACACATCTAGTGGGGCCATAGAAATATAGTAGTTTGAATGCTTGAATGAGAGCCATCAGATGCATATCAGATTGAGGATTTTCATATAGTCTCTAAAGGAAGATCTTCTAAGTTTAACCAAAGCAACATAGTGATAGAAAGATATGTGGATACAATGGGGCCAGAGAGTTTGCGAGTTTCAAAAGGATGGTGTCATCAGAGGTTAACAGGTGTCACAGTTTGATTGGATTATAGTTGGGGGTAAGAAGGCTTTTAAGATGTATTTAAGTTGTTGATCAGGTTGAGGATCAATGAATTTTGCATCTTCACTATGAGGAAATGCTCAATCTTTAACCAATACAACAAAGTGAGGTTACGACACATGTCTTGGTGGGCCTTACCCTATAGTGAAGGTGTTATCTTTCATACCGTTTGACAAAGTGCAAGGCAGGAGAATCGCCAAAGGAGATGTCCTAGCCCCTAGAAAATAACCACACAGTCAAATATACATGATAACATAGAGATTTAGATCAACACAATGCCAATTCTCATAATACAATTTTCATTTAACATGCCCGGTTGTAAGGCCTAACAAATTATCGTGTATATTTGACTATTGTTCAAAAAGGAAAAAAATGATTTCACATAAATTAGTTAAAATGCTATAAAATTATTCTTATTATTTTAGATTTTAAAAATATTTAAAAATGTACTTATAAATTACATTATTATAATTTTTTTTTTAGAAACTTATGTAAAGATTAATAATAGCTCACATAATTAACATTAAAATACTTATGTCTTACATTTATTTTATATATTTTAGAGCTTCTATTTAAGTTTCATACTAGCTCACATTAATAAAAGAGATACATATTACCATTTTCATGTAAAAATTTTATTGTTACTTTCATTAAAATGTGAATTAGCACTTGAGCACTCAATTTAATTGAATATTAGTACAAAATATCAGAAATTTAGAAACAACTTTTGGAATTTATCAAAATATATAAATTTTGAAAGTTAAAGCACATCTCTAATATATAAACTATCTATATATTTTCATTGGGAAAATTATGCAAACAAAATTATAAAATCGAAAACATTCTTCTTAATATCTATCTATTTTAAAATTACAAAATGATGTGTGATTAATTCCCAAGACAAGAATTTGTAAATTTAAAATGAAATTTATAGATTAATAATAATATAAAATATAATTGAAAAATAATGCTCCTTTTAAAAACTTAAGTTTCACCAACCACCCTTAACTATGGCTAAAAAGGTTGATGGAACAAAAGTATATAAAGATAAATATTAACATAAATCTATTTCATAAAATTGTCCATTTCATAAGTAACTTACATTGAAAATAAACAACAAATATCTAAACCCCTTTATTCAAAACTAATTAGTTAGGTTTGCTCCTTTAAAAATAAAATGTTTTAAACAATAAAGATAAAAAATAGATATGAAAAAAAAAATTTATTTGAAAACAGTGATAAATTTTGTTTAAACAAATAATTCATAAGTGTTACAAATATAGTAAAATAAAAGGATTCTTAATGATTCTACAAGTCAAAGATTTTTAAATTGAAAAATTATATTAACATAACTATATAATACATCTTAAAATAATTTATATATTATGTTTCTAATAATATAACTAAATTAACAAAGCGATAAAAAAAATTGTAATAAAGTAACAAATTAAAATACATATCGTACAAAGAGGGACACTCCATTTAAACTTTTCAAACTTTAAAAAAAATACTTCATTTTTATCGTCCACATTCTTCATATTATTACAGAGTTTATTTAATCAACTATGGATTCATTTTTTTGTTCAATCTTACTTGACATGACAAACACTCAGTACAATTGGACTTTAGCTGACGTAGTTACAAAGGAGATCGGGTACAGTGTTGATGAAGCCCGCACGTAGGAGGCTGGATGGATCCGGCATGATGGGGATGGCATAACGATGGGGGCATGGAGGGGGCATACCCGAGGTAGTCAGTCCTCCTATCTGGGTAGTTGTTGCCCTGAAGCTAGGTGTGGAGATCACGAGAAATGAGGAGGATGGCTCGCTTTCCAAGGAAGATGTCAGTAAATTTGTATGAACATTAATGGTGGAAGAGGAGGGCAATATGAAATTTATTAATTAATTTAAAAATCAAGTATCAACAGTTCTGTGATTTATAAATTAATAAATAAATTGAAGAAACTGTCACAACTGGTGCATATTTTTTGATCTTTAGCCACGGGCGACAGATCAGGTCTTGCATTCAAGAAATTGGTGGAGTATTGACCAAGAATAATTTTGAAATCTATCATTCAAACATCTAGAATTTCATTTCTCTAATCAAACAAAACACACTGTGCAAATAGGCATTTCACTAGTACCAGCACTGTAGTGGAATTATGTGATTGTATCAATACTTGCGCTTGTAATGTTTAAATAAATACTATATATATAGAAGTTTTTAGAGGCGTTCATTTCATACTACTTATTCTTGTTGTTGGGATATATCACATTGTTTTACATATACAAGATACGGATGTGAGCTTTGCTTCAGATTTTAGTTATTGTTGGATTCAACAAATAATAAGTTACATGTCTGATAGCAAAAAGTGGTGTTTACGAGGAAGACGTAAATCTTTTTTTCACTGTTGATGTTTTACTTATTATGTCAAAACATTTTTGGTTAGCAAGAAGAAGGTGGTTATGGTAAAGGAGTAAAATTTCTCTTTTACTGTTGTACATTAGTTGACATTTTACTTAGTCAAGAGGTGTTTCTATAGTATGAAAATAATCTTTATCAATAAAAACTCTACAATTTTAAATTGACATTTTACTCATTCTTGAGCCGTAAGCATATTTCATCTTTATGTTACATATTTTAAAATTATAATCTATTTACACGTGTTCTATTTCTATTTAGATTTTTGTTTATATGTGTGTGTGTAAATTTACCAAAATATTATCTACAATTAGGAATATTTTAAAAAAAATTTAAACATACAAAATTATGAAGGTTATAGAAATGTTTTAATATTGCAAAAATATAAAAATATTCTATTCCTCTTTTAATATAGATTATAGAAATGTTTTAATATGCATGTAAAAATATATAGTAGTGTTCTATTCCTCTTTTAAGTTAATTATTTAGAATATATTCTAATTTAGAAAGATATCTTATTTATGTATATATTGTCTCTTTGTCATTAAGTTGTCAATTAAAAAAATTATTAGATCATTTTATTTTTAATATTTTATTTAATTAGTATTGTTATAGTTTATGGATGTATGGATGTGATATTGTAGATAGTAAATTTATTTTCTAAAAGTAATTAAATGGATTTAAGGAAAAAAAAATCTTATTGTTGTTCTCTTTTTAAAGCTACCAAAAACAGAGAAAGTTCAATTTACAGCACTATTTTTGTGAATTAATTAGAGTATGTCATTGATTAATGATTAAAGATAATACATATTAAATTTTAATTTTGCATATTACATATACTAAAAGTATAAATGTCAATTATAATTGATCAACATTCATGACATAAATTATGAATTTTGGTAATGAATAGTTATGAGTTATATCATTATAGAGCAAAAATATATTTGTTGTAAATGAGAATATTGTAATTCTATTTTGAATATTGTTGATATGAGACCAAGATCTATCAGTGTTTTGTTCTAGAGTCCACAAAAATAGTTATGTCACCTAAAATCTAAAATAATATCCATTAGTAATTCATATAATATATTTAAATAAGTAGTTCATCTAAACACAAATAATAAAAAGTGTGCAAAGCAAATATGTTCTTGACAAAATGTTGGTAATCTTGCTTGAAATTTTTTTGTAAATAAATGAGTTTTAAATTTAATAATCCATTTTATTTAGAGTAAATTAAATTTATAAATTACATAAGTTTATATTTATTGTAAACAATTTTAGATATCTATTTTCTTAAGAATGAAAGTGATGAGTTGAATTATAATATTAATGGAGCATTTTATTTAAAATTAATTTTGATAACATTATTTTATTCATAGTTGAATTATATATAAGGAACAAATTATAAATCTTAGTAGAAGTCACATGTTTACTACAACACAAACAATAGATTCTTAGTCTATCATATGAGAGGTCTTGAGTTTGATTTTATTGAAACTTAACAAATAAAAATAATTAATTAGAAAATAATAATAATTAATGTAGGCTTTGATAATGATTAATATTAATATTTAAATAGATATATATCTATTTTAATAAATATCTTAACAATTTTTATTCAAGTATTTTTTTTTGCATAAAAATCATTGAAAATCTAAAGTTTAAAATGTTGATAATCGATATTCTAAAATTGATTTTTATATTTCATTTTTTTTTTAAAAACTAATAATTAATTTTAGTTAAGATAAATTTTTACAATAGTTCTATAGTTCTAGTCTATAGCAAGAACTAATAATAGCCCTAACTAGTTCATCTAAAGACAAATAATAGATATAAACATTTAAATGACATATTCAAACAAGACTGTAAAGGAATGTAGTCTCTTCCAAACTTTTCGTGCAACTAAATATTAATATTGAATATGCTACACATTACTGTACATGTTTAACGCACAATTAATGTGATAAAAAATAATAGTTCAATAGTTTATAAATGTCATGCTATAGTATTTGCTTCTCTAAATCTTATTTGGGTTCTAATTACTCCACTTCTTACCTTTTCTTTCTCATTAGCTTTTAAAAATGTATATTTGACTTTTACAAGAATTTTAAAGGTTTGAGTCCTTGTTCAAATTCAATATTTTTTCATCAATTGATAACAACCTACTTTTCATTAGGATGAACAATATACTTATTACATGTATATAATATTTGTAATAATTTCATCTAATCCAATACACATTAAAAATAAATTAAATATTAATTTCTCTTTGAATTATTTCTTTACATTACTTATTAATTATTAATCTATTTTAATATAAAGAGAATAGTTAAATTACTATATTTAAAAAAAACAACAATGTTACATAAACAACTCATAAAACGAGAGCAATAATAAAAGTTTATTTGTGAAAATGTGAGAGATATAATAGAATGGAAAAATGATTATTCTATTTTTTATTTTTACAATTGTGACTAATTATGGAAAAATATATCAAATCAACATGACTTTGATTATTAGATATAATTGAGAATTTAGTTAAGGAGAAGCAATAGATTACCTAAAAATCCACTTTAAATTAAAGTGGTAATTTAGCCTACTTAAATACAAAATGTATATATCTATTCTTTTAAATTCAAACTTGATCAATTTTTTTTTTAAATAAGCTTAATTTTCTATTGGTATTAATATTGAAATAAATATTAAAAAATACAAAACAATTAAATTCATTAAACTATAAGATTAGAAGCAAAACTATAATTGTTACTTAATAAGGTGAACATAAATCTAGTATTCTTTAAATCGGTTGAAACACAGTACAATTGAAAAAAAATATTTGTAACACTTGGAAAGCTCGCAACCAAACATTCAAGTATACATACTTATAGAAGACACTAACGCCTTGGATATCATTTAGGGACCGTTTGGCAACGGGAATACAAGTAGAATAGGAATATGTAAATTCTTAAAATTTTGAATTCTTCGTTTGGATGCACCAAATCAGAATTGGAATACGAAGTAAAATAAGAATACCTATTCCAATTTTGGCCCAAAAATGAGATTTTGCAGTTCCACCCAAATAGGTGTTATTGGAATACGCATTCCTATTCCACTTTTATTTATTTTAGAAAACATAAATTTTGGGGTCCGCAAATTCCCCATCAAATATTGGTTGAACCAACCGGAGAACAAGAATATGTAGCCCCATTTTCTATTTTGAAATAAGCATTCCAAAATAGCTATTCCTATTCTGGTAGCCAAATGGGCCCTTAAAGGTAGAGAAACAATTGCACCCTAATGTAATGCAAAATCATAACTTCGCCAAAACTAACATGCAGTATGCTATTTAAAAGGAAAATTAAAATTTGTACCGAATACCAATCCTTTTGAAACTTAATTGTTAGCCAAATATTCAAAAGAAACAAAGTAGATACCAATTTGAATTTCCCAGGAGAGAACTGTGAGTTCTAATGTTATTACATTTTCACAATCTATCTTTTTAATGTCAATCATAAAAGTTTTCATGGTATGTAGACAAGCCCAAACCAAATATTAGTAACCATGGATAATAGAAATAATGAAAACAAAAATAAGCTATATAATCTTCAAATATCTTGGTTAATGTAGATGGATGTGTTTTCTTTGAGCAAAGAAACAAACTTGTGGATGTTAGATCAATAGGTTTGGCAGTCATTGTCAGTCAAGACTCTACTAATATCTTGAATGTCAGATTTGATCTCCCTACCCTCCCCATCCTTCATTAACTTGAAAATAGCCTTCCTCACATCTTCCTTGGAAAAAGAATCATCCTGGTCATTTTCACTGACCTCCACACCTAGCCTGAGTCCCTGCACTATGAGCTTGGCATTTAAGCCCTACTCATAGCATAGTGGAAGAGTCACAAATGACACCCCAAACCTCAATCCTTCACTCATTGATATCCAACCACAATGATTGAGGAATGCTCTTGTGGAAAGATGGGACAAAATGTGCACTTGAGGCACCCACTCCATCACCACAACTCATCTTCCATGTGTGCACTCTCGAAAGCCTCTAGGCAACTCATTAGCCATCTAGTGGAGAAGAATAAAGAGAAGAATTGTCAAAAGGGGAGAATATTTTAAAGTACATTGTAAGGGGGAGCATATATAAAGTTGGACAAATCGTATTAGATTTAATGTAAGAAGTTATTTATTTTTGTTGTGTTAAGTTTTGTCACTTAGCCAATTTTCCCTATTATGTTGCCATCAATGCCAAAGGGGGAGATTGTTGACAATTGGCTAATAGTGATATGAAATTTTTGTCATTTATGGCAACACATGATGTACATGATTACAAAAAACCTCATAAATAAAGATACTTAGTGTTTGGTAATCAAAAAATTGTAGATAAATGTAGAATTTGGTTTATAGCAGTCTATTGTTTGTGTTTATAACTTGTTGCCGACATCATATTATGACCAGTGAAGTTAGATGGAGATAGTATATATATGTTGATGATGATGTTTATAACCTCAAAAATAAGTATGGACTATACAAAACAAATATAATCATGTTTGAAGTGAAATAGGAAAGCAAAATTGAAGGAAATTTTTATTTTGTTTACAAAAAAATTACTTGTCCAATTAGGGTCGACATCCTAGATGTTTACTTTAAGTTGGAAAAGTGGTTTGTAGTCTTAGGCAACATAGTAGAAATTTGTGTAAAGGCATGGCTTTTATGAAAATGACATTTTCTGATAAGAAGTGTGAAAGTGTAGTAACTATGAATTGTGAATAATGATTGTGATTGCAAGTGCTATATGTGACCTTTTCTAAAAGTGATATATGAAAATTTTTATATGAGCTATTTGTAATCTGAGATCGAGCTGAAGATTAGAGACTAGTCAAGGAAGAAGATACAGTACCTATTCTAGAAGTCTGATTACTTGTTTGGGTAGTGGGCTAAATATGCATTTACTATACCACAACTCCTAATAGGGTTGGAATCTCCTAACAGGGATTCAAAGTCTCCTAGCAAGGGCTCCTTATACTGAATTTTCTTATTGACTCCTAACAGTGCCCATCCTCTAACAAGGAACTTATATATAAGTATCTAGTGGGTATCATCCCTAGTGGGGTTTTCCCTTGGCTAGGGTTTCCCTAGTTAACCAAATATGGTGTTATGAGTTATCTTTGTGCATTGTTACTGTTATTTTTATTGTTCTACATTACTTTATTGCTTTGATATGCGCAGATTAAAGTAAGAAATGATATCTAGTTGGTGACTAAAGTTTGTAGATATTACCGATTCATCCCCCCCCCCCACCCCCCTAGTAGTAATTCCTATTTCTAGAAATTCCTTCCACTTCCTATAACTTTGCTAATCCATCTAGCATACCTATGTTGACTAGTGTATCTTTCAATCCTACCATTAGTATTTTAATTCAAACCATCATTACTTTACAACAACAACATTCTCTATTAACTCAATCTAAGTATAATATTCCTACAACTATAGAATTATGGCTGAAAAAATTCCACATACTTTTAGCTATAGAGCCTTGCAATGGTATTGCTCTTTGACCCCTTATTCTATTTATTCTTTTTGAACTCTTGTAATGTTTTCACTTAACAATTTCAAAATAATATTGGTCCAAAAATTCCTTTAAATGATTTAATTCATTACAAGAAGAATGTTAAAGAGAAAGTAATTAAATTTATTGGTAGATTTGAACATTTGTATGCTCATATTTCTTCTCGTGTGCCTGATCATGATATTCAACATATCTTTATATCTAAATTACAAAGAAGCATTAAGATAAGATTCTCCTTACTAAGTATACCTCACTTTTATATCTAAGCACAACACTTCACCAGTAATAGTTACAAGTGAGTCATCTCAAGAGCTCTACTTCAATGGCTATTATTTCTAGTGATAAGAATGATGTTGTCATAAATTCAAACAAGCTCTGTAAACTTAAGAATTTCATCAAAATCAAGTATACAAATATATTTAATGATCAAGTAGATACTACATCTAGATGTACATCTACTATTACTTTTGTATATCATCCTAATCATCAATACACTCAATTATTTGAACTATTGTCTAAATTGTTAACTAAATTGATTCATGCTCAAGTTCTGAATATTCCTCCTATCCATCCTATTGATCCTAGTAAATTGCTGCCTAAATCTTTTGGTTCAAATTATTTTTGTCAGTGTCACCATCAACTAGGCCATGATATTCAAATGTATTATGATTTGGAGAGTACTATTTAGTACCTTATTGATTCTAAGTCTATATATGTTGATGATCAAATAAATAACCCAAATAAATGTATTGTATTACCTAATGAGAATATTCATATTTATGCTAATCCTTTACCTTCACACTCATTGAATTTTATGAATTAACCTTTTTTCTCTGATCAAGATATTAATTATGATGATATTATACAAGAAGAAAATCATGTGGTTAATCTTTAACCTCATATTTCAACTACCCCTAAACTCAAACAAACAGCTACTATTAGCTTTAGTTTGTCTAATATTTTTAAAGAACCTAATGTTCCTCTTTACATCACTACTAGAGTTGCTCATATTCCTTCTCATGGTGTTTTGGTTGATCCTTAGTTTGTTGTGAATGCTATCACGAAATAACACTTTTTTAAAAAAATGATTGCATAGAGATACTTATGATTCAACTCCTGTATGGATTCAAACTTTTAATGGTAGCCTACTCTTTATCATCCTCAAGCTTCTATAACTTTACCTATTAGTCTATCAAGGAAAGTAGATTTTATTACCTTTTTATTAGTCCTACTTATGAATAATTTCAAGTTAAGCTTGGTATTCCATGGCTTTCTTCCATGAAAGCCCTAGCTTCTCCTATTCATAAATGTCTTAAATTCCTGATAATGGACACATTATCACTACTAATAATTCTCTTTATAATCCATCGTGTCCTAGAGAATTGCACTAAGATTGATTTGTATTGGCCATATCATATTAAAATCTGACTACTCATCTTGGTCATCTCTATAAAACTACCAAAAATATAAACTAGCCAAGATCATGTAACTTGGACTTCTTAAGGGTTGTTATGATAGCTTCTCTTTCCTACTACATATGATCCCTCTACTTTTTAACTCATTTTACCTTCTATATATGTTTTTTTAGACACTATATAAATTTTTTGATGTTCCATCTCTAGAACCTAAGGAAGTTTATCCTAATCCTCCTATTATAACTTGTAACATTATTCATAATCAACATGCATGTCAAAATCACAAGTAATGTCAAGCTAAATCTAAGGCTAAAGGTCATTTTCTTTATTCTTGTCCTACATCTTCTTCTCACCCTTTTCCTTCCTTTAAACAAACCATGTATAAGTCTTTGAGGGAAGCTAAACAAGGTAACACTTTTCACATGAATAAACATGATTATTTTGTTTGTATTTTAGATTCTATTAACCTTGATATGGAGGATACTTTAGATGATGAACATGTTAGTAGTGATGAATAATTAATATATATGGACAATTATTTTCCTAACATGCTTTCTATAAAGCTTGCAATCACTCTTAGTAATGAGCTTGGTGACTCCCAAATTCCTCCCTTGGACTTGGTTGTGGTTCCTAGTGTAATGTATGTTGTTACTCTAGCAAGTCATTATCGTTCCCCTAGCATTTCAAACTAAGATGGAGGGGAGGGGGGTAGGAAACATGCAAAACACTTGATGTGAACTTCATCTATCATGGTAATCTTTGTGTTCTTGTGTTGTGTTTTTGTTATATGTTTTGATTTGATTGTTTAGATGATCCTTTTGTTTTGTAGAACTCAAGAGGTTAAAAGAATCTCCCTATTATATACATTCTTCTATTTGTATCTATTACTTCTATATGTTGTTACATGTTATGTTGTACTTGTACTATTATTCATACTAGTGAACTTGTATAGTCTTCTTGGTTGCTTATGATATGGTATCATATATTCTTTTTTCTCTCTATATTATTGTCTCAAAAGACTCTTCTTTGTAACTCTTAGATGCATGGTGTTCTAGTTCTACTTCCTTGGGGAATGATG
The DNA here is from genome assembly GCA_028749045.1 of Cupressus sempervirens. NCBI lineage: Eukaryota > Viridiplantae > Streptophyta > Pinopsida > Cupressales > Cupressaceae > Cupressus > Cupressus sempervirens. The sequence goes on from CM053793.1 coordinate 175,643,648, forward strand.
ATGTTTTCATACTTGATATAATATTACATGTTATCACATGAACTGAGTAACCAAAAATTTGGTAGATCCCTTTGTGTTCTCTCTTTTTATAATGTGCTCATTTCCTTTGATATGTTTCTCTTCTTCATGGCATCTCATAGTGGAAACATTATTTAGTGGATGCATACATACTTCTATTAAAGCTAATGCTCCCATTAACATTTTTGCAATATCTTTAACATATTGCATACACTTTTCTTATCCTTTGACCATGGAATACACATTTTATGTATTGATGATACTAATGCCATGAGGACTAAACCCAAAAACATGAATAATTTCAAGTTGAAAGTATCCTTGTTCAAAGATAGGGATATTGTTTATGGTTTTCAAATAGTTAATTATATCACAAAAAATAAGTGCCAAGGCCTCTCGCCAATTGATGTGTAGAATAAAAAAACTCCAATTCAAAAGAAAACATTTAGATTGTTGGAAAAAAAGCCATGTATAGAAGGTCCACATTGTGAATTATCAACAAGTTCTCATTGATGCACAAGGGTTGATCCAAAGTAACAAAGAGGACAAAGAACTTGAGCTCAATGTTGTGTATGCTAGAAATGAACTAAGAAAATGTCAAAAGTATGAGATTCAAGGGAAAATTACTAGGACTAGAATGAATTGGCTTAAAAAAGGTGACAAGGGGAAAAAATATTTTTAAATATAATTAGAGCTAGAAAAAAGAGAGATTTTATTGATAAAATTATGATTGATAGTGGGACTATAAGAGATAATAATGACATTCTAAATATCTTCTATAGATTCTAAAAAGAGTTATTCTCTTCAAAACATAGCCCTTGACTATTGGCTTAAACTTATTCCAAAAAATAATTCTCTTTCAAAAGCTAAGAAGATGAATGCCAAGATTGAAATCAGTGAAGTTGAGGATTCTATAAATAGTATGGAGAATGAGAAGTCTATTGAGCCTTATAGTCAACCTATTGATTTGTACAAACAAAACTTAGATTGGATTTGTGAAATGCCTCTTACTATGTATGCTACATATTTTTGGGGAGGCACTCTAGGGACTAAGATTAATAGGGTTCTTATCAAGCTCTTACCTAAGAATAGTACCAAGACTTCAGTAAAATATTGGTGCCCTATCACCCTTATGATCCTTTATTATAAGATCATTGGCAAAATAATTGCGAATAGAATTTTAGGTATCCTCATTAAAATCATTTTATATTTTACTCAAAATGGCTTCATCAAAGGGAGATATATCCTCTAGAATCTTATTACTAGCTAGGAAGCTCTTCATTGGAATAAATCATTCTAGGAAAAATGTTGGCATTATTGTGTTAGATTTTGAAAAATCTTGTGATAGAATTGAATGGACATTTGTGAGAGGAATGCTTGAAGCTTCTGGCTTTTCTACATATTTTTTTAGATGGATATCTATTCTATTTAAAGATTCTTCCACTATGATTGATCTATCAATTATGAGTTTCTAGAACCTATTGTTCTTTGAAGGTATATTAGAAAGGGATGTCCAATAATCCCTTACCTCATTGCTATTTTTGTTGATGCTATGTTCTATATTCTAAGAGATCAAGATTTAGCACCCCTCCCCCTCCCCATTAAAGGCATCACTCTTCCCAATAATGAATATCTTCTCAATATCCAATTTGCAACTAATATAATCCTTTTTCTTGAACTTGATTAATCTAATTTTAATAATGTGATCTATAGACTTCAATTATTTTTCTCTACCTCTAGTTCTGAGATTGCTCTCCACAGATTTATTGTGATTGGCTGGTCTAATTTCCCCCATAATTGGATCTCTCATAATGGTTGGATTTGGAATGGCCCTAAGAACATTGTGAGATATTTGGGTATCTCTTTTTCCATTGAGCCTTCTTGTAAAGATATGTGGCAATGTGTTTACTCAAAAATTGAAAAACAAATATAAAAATGGAAAACTCATATGCTCTCCTCAGCTAGTAGAGTTGAGGCTGTCCAGAAGGTTCTTTCTTCCCATGCTATTTACTACTCTTCTTCTTTATCATTTTCTAATAATTGTTTTAACAATATTGAAATGATTCTTAGATAAATTATGAGGTTCGATGGATTAGGAAACAATAAAAGACACTATGTTAGTTGTAAATGGTGTTGTACTCCTAGAAAACTAGAAGGTTTTTGTATTAGAGACATAAAGGCTCAAGGAGTAGCTCTAGTGGCAAAGTGGATTGTTAAGTCTTTTAATGAGAATCAAGAATGGAAGGTTCTCATTTATAATAACATTTTTAACTTTAGACTCAAAAAAGGAACGCATTAAAGAAATATTCCTCTTTGTAATCTAATTATGGAGCAATTTCAACTTAAGTTTTTCTTATCTAACATTTTTGTTACTTTATGGAAGTCTTGACTTTTAAGTATAGCTTGTGAATATTTATCATTTAGAAGATGACTACTTACCAGATTGAGTTCCCAGCTATGCCAATCGTAATAGAGAAACATGTCATTGAAACAACATGAACATTAGTATTTTATAATTCCATATGTCATAATGGGCTCTCATTTTTAATATTTTACTATAATACATGTGAATGTATAACATGTTTAATGCACAATAAATGTGATAAAAAAGTAATACTTTCAATATTTTATAAATGTAATGCTATGGAATTTCCTTCTTTGAATCTTATTTGGGTCCTAATTATTCCATTTTTTACGATTTCTTTCTCATTAGCTTTTGAAAAAGTATATCTCACTTTTTGCAATAATTTTAATGGTTTGAGTTCTTGTTGAGATTCAACATTATTTTAACTACATTTTTTGTCAATTGATAAGAACCTATTTTTCATTAGGATGAAGAATATACTTACTGCATGTCTATAATATTTGTAAAAATATCATCTAATTCAATACACATAAAAAAATTAAATATAAAATTTCTCTTAGAATTATTTATACATTACTTGTTTATTATAAACCTATTCTAAAATAAAAACAATAGTTAAATTGTTGTAATTTTTAAAAAATAAATGTTACATAGTCATGAGAGGATAACATATATAATAAAATTCATTTTCTGTTCTCCAACCTTGACAGGGCAGATCAGTGGGAGAGGGAGAACGATGAACTATTTGAATGATACAAGCAAGGGATTGGGAGCAACTAGAGATTTTAGTGTAGACGATTCTTCTAATGGAAGCAGTGATTTTGTGGATTCAGACCCATACAATTGGTAGATTGGAAATATTTGGTTTCCTTCCTTTAGATCTTCTTAGAGGGCAAGGGGTTTTACTTTTCAACATGATGCAGTACAAGGCAAGAGAATCCCCAAAGGAGATGTCCTATCCCGTAGCTATAAAACCACATAGCGAAAACACAACAACAAGGAACAATAATGCAAGATCTGATACCAAACTACAATAATTTATTCATAAAAGATAACTGATTACATGCAATATGCCCAGCTGTAAGGCCTTCTGGGTTAGGGCCGAATACAAATAGAAAATTACAAAATTAGTTCTGCAAGATCCAACAAGATCCAAGTTACAACCAATCTCAGGTAGTCTAGATACACAACTAGATAAGAACACCAAGAAGAATCCACACTTGTACCTGTAGGTCCACCAAGCAAATCTCTGGTTCTCAAGCCACAGTCTTAGCTCTTCAATATTTGCATTACTTCTTTCCCAAAAACTTTGCTACCAAAAGACTCAACAAGACCTTCATTTGTACTTGCCAATACGATTTACAGAACATTCTAGAACATACAAAATAGGAACGCTGACCCAAAAATGGTCAGGACACATCCCAAGAATATATATCACGATCAAAATAAATCTTGCAAGTCGGCTTGCAGAAATCATGTCCAAATGCTGACACTCGGCATAAACTAGAAAACTCAATAGAAATTGGAACTTGGTAATAATTGAAACTTGGTGGCAATTGCAACTCGATAGCAACTGGAACTTGGTAGCAACTGGAACTTGGTAATAACTAGAACTAGGTAGCAACTGGAACTCAATAACACCTAGAGCTCGATAACAACTAGAAATTGGAACTCGGTAATAACTGGAAATTGGAACTCGGTAATAACTATAACTCGATAAAAATTGGAAATAGAAACTCGATAATAACTGGAAATTGGAACTTGGTAATAACTGGAGACCAAAACTCAGTAATAACTAGAACTCGACAGCAACTGGGAAAATGAAAAAAGAGTGCACGATTACAAGGAAACCTAGGATACTCCTGCATTAGACACCCCAAGTTCAAAAAGATGTTCTAATAACTAGAAGAACATCTTCTAGGATTCAACACATAAATCCCAAACTGGTTCTTCACATACATATCCTCCAAATCTTCAACTTGTATGCTCTTCCCCTTGTTCTTCTTCTACTTATTCACATCCATTTGAGGCATGCTATAGGTCTGCTCTCCACACTGATCTCACACCTTCTCAAAATCTACCAATTCCTCTTGGCTGCCAATACTCAAGTTCCTCCTATTGAGCTCTTCATTCTGTAAAGGAATCCAAGAAAACTTCTTGCCACCTTTCTCAACATTAAACACATTCTTGACACGATCATCCATAGCCCTGCAATCATGCTGACAACGTCTACTAAGCAACACATGACAACTGTTCATGTCCACAATATAACACAAAACATGATCCTTATACTTCCCAATTCGAAAATCAACAAGGCATTGCTCCCTTACTTCCAAAGCATGCTCACCTTGCAACTAGCCAATCCTATAAGGATAAGGATGTCTCATTTGCTTCAAACCAAGTTTCTAAACCATCTCTTTAGCAACAAGGTTATCAATACTACCACCATCCACAATCACCTTATAGACTTTACCACCAGACTTAATACAAGTCTTGAACAAACTATTCCTCTGACAAGAATCCAATGCCCTTTCACCAACCAGTACTCACTGAGCTAACAAAGTTTCTTCATGCTCAGGCTGATTGTTTTGGACTTCAACCTCATTCACAATAGTAGTTGTCCTACCAATCAGACATTATAAAGATCTATGTGCTTCTTGACCAGACTTGAAATAGTTACCTCTGAACCCACCTCCTCCTATCCTTCTTTTCTATTCAACAGGTTTTGGTTCACCTGCTACTTTTGGTTTAGCTTGTGTTGAACTATCCTGCTTCTCCTTCCCTCAGGAACTACATTGATTCTTCCTCTTTAGCTTCTCTTCTACTCTCAAAGCATACCGATAAACATCCTCATCTAAAGAAATATTTAGCATACCAACCTCATCCTGAATATTGAATCCCAAACCATTAATATATCGAGCTAGCTTCTCTTTTGACAATTCTCTATGCCCAGACTGAATAGTCAACTTGTAGAACTCTTCTATATAATCTTTCATAGTCATATCCTTTTGCTTCAAATTTTGCAACTTTTTAAACAACTCAAGTTCATAATCAACAGGAATGAACTTAGCCTACAATTTAGTCACCATCAACCTCCATCTAGTTATCTTCATTTCACCTTCCTCTTCTCTATCTCTTTGCAGTTCCTTCCACTAAAGAGCAGCATGTCCTTTCAACTTAGTTTGAGCTAAGCTTACTCTGACTAGATCCTCAATGTCCTCAAGCTCAAAGTAGCCCTCAAATTCACCAATCCAATCAATCAAGTCTTCATGATTCAAAGTACCTAGGAAAATTAGATACCTCCATCTTATGCTTCAACTTCAACTGAGATCTAGATCTAGCAAACTGACCAGCCCTAGTTCCAATAGGTCTCTCCACACGATCAGTTCTATCCTCACCACTAGATCTAGCTATTTCAAAGTCTTCAGCTACTTCCTCATAACCATCTTCAGTACCCACATGTTTAGGTACGCCACCTAAAGCACTCACAATTTCAGCAATCATGTCACTCTTCATCAATGCTCTCTGAGATTTGAACTATGTCCTAACCTCCTCCATTTTAGATCTGTAATCTTCTTTAACCTTCTCTAAGATCCTTTCTTCCACAACATCACTAAGTTCATCAATTTCCTTAGGATCCAATCTTTTTGGAGGCATCTTCAAAATTTTAGTAAACCCTAAACAATAGATCCACTAATCTAGAAGATCAATTAGGTACAAGATCAACCTTTTTACAAATCCTAGTGTAAACTACCTTAGCTTCGGTGATCCATCTACACACTAAGGAACAACCTTCACTCTAATACCACCTGACACAGTTCAAGGCAAGATAATCCCCAATGGAGATTTCCTATCCCCCAGCTATAAATCCACACGATGAAAACACAACAACAAGGAGCAATAATGCAAGATTTGATACCAAACTATAATAATTTATTGATAAAAGATAACTGATTACATGCAATATGCCTGACTATAAGGCCTTCTGCGTTAGGGACGGATACAAATAGAAAATTATAAAATCAGTTCTACAAGATCCAATAAGATCCAACTTACAATCAATCTCAACTAGTCCAAATACACAACTGGATAAGAATACCAAGAAGAATCCACAGTTGTACCCGCAGGTCCACCAAGTGATCCTCTAGTTCTCAAGCCACATTCCTAGCTCTTCAAAATTCACATATACTTCTTTCCCAAAAACTTCCCTACCAAAAGACTCAACAAGACCTTTATTTATACTTGCCAATACAGCTTACAAAACATTCTAGAACATAAAAAATAGGAAGGCTAACCCAACAACGGTCAGGACACATCCGAAGAATAAATATCGTGATCAAAATAAATCTTGCAAGTCATCTTGTAGAAATCACATCCAAATACTGACACTTGGCATAAACTAGAAAACTTAGTAGCAACTAGAACTCAGTAATATTTGGAACTTAGTAGCAATTGGAACTCGATAGCAACTGGAACTCAGTAGCAACTAGAACTCGGTAACAACTGGAACTCGGTAACAACTAGAAAATGGAACTCAATAATAACTAGAAATTGGAACTTGGTAATAACTGGAACTTGGTAACAACTAGAAACTAGAACTCAATAATTACTAGAAACTGGAAATCAGTAATAACTAGAACTTGCCAACAACTGGCAAAATGAACAAAAAGTGCAAGATTACAAGGAAACCTAGGATGCTCTTACATCAGACACCCCATGTTCAAAAATATTTTCTAATAGCTAGAAGAACATCTTCTAGGATTCAACACATAAATCCCAAATTGGTTATTCACATACATATCCTCCAAATGTTCAACTTGTATGCTCTTCCCCTTGTTCTTTCGCTTCTTCACATCCATTTGAGGTGTGTTATAGGTCTACTCTCCACACTGATTTCCAACCTTCTTAGAATCTACCAACTCCTCTTGGCTACCAATACTCAGGTTTCTCCTACTGAGCTCTTCATTCTACAAAGGAATCAGGGAAAACTTCTTGCCACCTTTCTCAATAGTAAACACATAATTCTTGACACAATCATGCATAGCCCTACAATAATACTACCAAGGTCTACCAAGCAACACATGACAACTATTCATCTCCAAAATATCACACACACTTGATCATTATATTGTCCAATTTGGAAATCAACAAGGCATTGCTCCCTTACTTCCAAAGCATGCTCACCTTGCAACTAGCCAATCCTATAAGGATAAGGATGTCTCATTCTCTTCAAACAAAGTTTCTAAACCATCTCTTTAGCAACAAGGTTATTAGTACTACCACCATCCACAATCACCTTGCAAACTTTACCACCAAACTTACAACAAGTCCTAAACAAACTAGTCCTCTGACAAGAATCCAATGCCCTTTCACCAACAAGTACTCACCGAGCCAACAAAGTTTCTTCTTTCTCAGGCTGATTATTTTGGACTTCAACCTCATTCACAAAAGAAAATGTCCTACCAATCGGACATTCAAAAGATTTATGCCCTTCTTGACCGCACTTTAAACAGTTACCTCTGAACCCACCTCCACCTATCCTTCTTTTCTATTCAACAGGTTTTGGTTCACCTTCTACTTTTCGTTTAGCTTGTGCTGAACTACCTTGCTTCTCCTTCCCTTGAGAACTACCTTGATTCTTCCTCTTTAGCTTCTCTTTTTCTTTCAAAGCATACTGATAAGCATCCTCAACTGAAGAAATATTCAGCATATCAACTTCATCTTGAATATTGAATCCCAAACCATTAATATATCGAGCTACCTTCTCTTTTGACAATTCTCTATGCCCAGACCGAATACTCAACTTGTAGAACTCCTCTATATAATCTTTCACAGTCATATCCTTCTGCTTCAGATTCTACAACTTTTTGAACAACTCAATTTCATAATTAGTAGGAATGAACTTAGCCTTCAATTTGGTCACCATCAACCTTCATCTAGTGATCTTCATTTCACCTTCCTCTTCTCTGTCTCTTTGCAGTTCCTTCCACCAAAGAGCAGCATGTCCTTTCAACTTAGTTTTTGATAACCTTACTCTAAGTGGATCCTCAATGTCCTCAAGCTCAAAGTAGTCTTCCAATTCACCAATCCAATCAATCAAGTCTTCAGGAATCATAGTAGCTTGTAAAAATTAGAAACCTCCATCTTATGCTTCAACTTTAACTAAGAGACAGGTCTAGCAAACTGACCAACCCTAGTTCCAATAGGTCTCTCCACACGATCATTTCTATCCTCACCACTAGATCTAGCAATTTCAAAGTCTTCAGCAACTCCCTCATAACCATCTTCAGTACGCACATGTCTAGGTACACCACCTAAAGCACTCAAAATTTCAGCAATCATGTCACTCTTCATCAATGCTATCTGAGATCTGAACTCTATCGTAACCTCCTCCATTTTAGATTTGAAATCTACTTTAACCTTCTCTAAGATCCTTTCTTCCACAACATCACTAAGCTCATCAATTTCCTTAGGATCCAATCTTTTTGGAGGCATCTTCCAAATTTTAGCAAACCCTAAGCAACATATCCACTAATCTAGAAGATCAATCAGCTACAAGATCAACCTTTTCTACAAATCTTGGTGTAAACTACCTCAGCTTTGGTGATCTATCTACACACTCAGGAACAACCTTCGCTCTAATAACACCTAACGCAGTGGAAGGCAGGAGAATCCCTAAAGGAGATGTCCTTTCCCTTAGCTATAAAACCACACAATGAAAACACGACAAGAAGGAGCAATAATGCAAGATCTGATACCAAACTACATTAATTTATTCATAAAAGATTAATGATTACATCCAATATGCTCGGTTGTAAGCCCTTCTAAGTTAGGGTCGGATACAAATAGAAAATTACAAAATCAGTTATGCAAGATCCAACAAGATCTATCTTACAACTAATCTCAGCTAGTCCAAATACACAACTAGATAAGAACACTAAGAAGAATCCACAGTTGTACCCGCAGGTCCACCAAGCGATCCTCTGGTTCTCAAGCCATAGCCCTAGCTCTTCAAAATTCACATATACTTCTTTCCCAAAAACTTCCCTAGCAAAAGACTCAACAAGACCTTTATTTATACTTGCCAATACAACTTACCAAATATTGTAGAACATACAAAATAGGAAGGCCGACCCAACAACAGTTAGGACACATCCCAAGAATAAATATCATAATTAAAATAAATCCTGCAAGTCAGCTTGCAGAAATCATGTCCAAATGCTGACACTCAGCATAAACTGAAAACTCAGTAGCAACTGAAACTCGGTAATAATTGTAGCTCCGTAGCAACTAGAACTCGGTAGCAACAAGAACTCGGTAGCAACTGGAACTTGGTAACAATAAGAACTCGATAACAACTAGAAACTAGAACATAGTAATAACTGGAAATTGGAACTCGATAATAACTGGAACTCGGTAACAACTAGAAACTGGAACTTAGTAATAACTGGAAACTGGAACTCGGTAATAACTGAAAACTAGAACTTGGTAATAACTAGAACTCAATAGCAATTGGCAAAATGAGCAAAAAGTGCAAGATTAAAAGGAAACCTAGGATGCTCCTACATCAGAAACCCCAGGTTCAAAAGGATGTTCTAATAGCTAGGAGAAAATCTTCTTAGATTCAACACATAAATCCCAAACTGGTTCTTTAGATACATATCCTCCAAATCTTCAACTTGTATGCTCTTCCCCTTGTTCTTCTTTTGCTTCTTGACATCCATCTGAGGTGTGCTATAGGTCTACTCTCCACACTGATCTCCAATCTTCTTAGAATCTACCAACTCCTCTCAGCTGCCAATACTCAGGTTCCTCCTACTAAGCTCTTCATTCTCCAAAGGAATTAGGGAAAACTTCTTGCCACCTTTCTCAACAGTAAACACATTCTTGACACAATCATGCATAGCCCTACAATCATACTAGCAAGGTCTACCAAGCAACACATGACAACTATTCATGTCCACAATATCACACAACACTTGATCCTTATACTGCCCAATCTGGAAATTAACAAGGCATTGCTCCCTCACTTCCAAAGCATGCTCACCTTGCAACTAGCCAATCCTATAAGGATAAGGATGTCTCATTCTCTTCAAACCAAGTTTTTGAACCATCTCATTAGTAACAAGGTTATCAGTACTACCACCATCCATAATCACCTCGCACACTTTACCACCAAACTTACAACAAGTCCTAAAAAAACTAGTCCTCTAACAAGAATCCAATGCCCTTTCACCAACCTGTCCTCACCGAGCCAAGAAAATTTCTTCTTGCTCAGGCTGATTGTTTTGGACTTCAACCTCATTCACAACAGTAGCTATCTTACCAATCGAAAATTCAAAAGATCTATGCCCTTCTTGACTAGACTTGAAATAGTTACCTTTGAGCCCACCTCCACCTATCCTTCTTTTCTGTTCAACAAGTTTTTGTTCACCTTCTACTTTTGGTTTAGCTTGTACTAGACTATCTTGCTTGTCCTTCCCTCAGGAACAACCCCGATTCTTCCTCTTTAGCTTATCTTCTACTCTCAAAGCATACTAATAAGCATCCTCAAGTGAAGAAATATTCAGCATACCAACCTCTTCCTGAATATTGAATCTCAAACCATTAATATATTGAGCTACCTTCTCTTTTTACAATTCTCTATGCCTAGACTGAATAGTCTAGTTGTAGAACTCCCCTGTGTAATCTATCATAGTCATATCCTTCTACTTCAGATTCTGCAACTTTTTAAATAACTTAAGTTCATAATCAGTAGGAATGAACTTAGCCTTCAATTTAGTCACCATCAATCACCATCTAGTTATCTTCATTTCACCTTTCTCTTCTTTATCTCTTTGTAGTTACTTCCACCAAAGAGTAGTATGTCCTTTCAACTTAGTTTGTGCTAACCTTACTCTGAGTGGATCCTTAATGTCCTCAAGCTCAAAGTAATCTTCCAATTCACTAATCCAATCAATCAAGTCTTCAGGATTCAAAGTGCTTAGGAAAAATTAGAAACCTCCATCTTATGCTTCAACTTCAACAAAGATCTAGGTCTAGCAAATTGATTAGCCCTAGTTCCAATAGGTCTCTCCACACAATTAGTTCTATCCTCAACACTAGATCTAGTAATTTCAAAGTCTTTAGGAACTTCCTTATAACCATCTTCATTACCCACATGTCTAGGTACACCACTTAAAGCACTCACAATTTCAGCAATCATGTCACTCTTCATCAATGCTATCTGAGATCTGAACTCTATCATAACCTCCTCCATTTCAAATATGAAATCTACTTTAACCTTCTCTAAGATCCTTTCTTCCACAACATCACTAAGATCATCAATTTCCTTGGGATCCAATCTTTTTGGAAGCATCTTAAAAAATTTAGCAAACCCTAAGCAACAGATCCACTAATCTAGAAGATCAGTTAGCTACAAGATCAACCCATTTTGCAAATCCTGGTGTAAACTGTCTTCGCTTCAATGATCTATCTACACACTCAAGAATGACCTTCAGTCTAATACCACCTGACGTAGTACAAGGTAAGAGAATCCCCAAAGGAGATATCCTATCCCCCAACTATAAAATGACACACTGAAAACACAACAACAAGGAGAAATAATGCAAGATCTGATACCAAACTACAATAATTTATTCATAAAAGATAACTGATTACATGCAATATGCCTGACTATAAGGCCTTCTAGGTTAGGGCTGGGTACAAATATAAAATTACAAAATTAGTTCTACAAGATCCAACATGATCCAACTTACAACCAATCTCAACTAGTCCAGATACACAACTGGATAAGAACACCAAGAAGAATCCACATGTGCACCCGTAGGTCCACCAAACGATCCTCTGGTTCTTAAGCCATAGCCCTAGCTCTTAAAAATTTGCATATACTTCTTTCTAAAAAAACTTCCCTAACAAAAGACTCAACAAGACCTTTATTTATACTTGCCAATATAGCTTACAAAATATTCTAGAACATACAAAATAGGAAGGCCGAACCAACAACAGTCAGGACACATCCCAAGAATAAATATCAAAATCAAAATAAATCCCACAAGTCAGCTTGCAGAAATCATGTCCAAATGCTGACACTCGGCATAAACTAGAAAATTTAGTAGCAACTAGAACTCGATAATAATTGGAACTCAATAGCAACTGGAACTTAGTAGCAACTGGAACTTGGTAACAACTGGAACTCAATAACAAATGGAAATTGGTACTTGGTAATAACTTGAAATTGGAACATGGTAATAACTAGAACTCGATAACAACTAGAAATAGGAACTCGGTAACAACTGAAAATTGGAACTCAATAATAATTGGAAACTAGAACTTGGTAATAACTAGAAACTGGACAACAATTGGCAAAATGAACAAAAAGTGTAGGATTACAAGGAAACCTAGGATGCTCCTGCATCAGACACCCTAGGTTCAAAAAGATGTTCTAATAGCTAGAAGAACATCTTCTGGGATTCAATAGATAAATACCAAAGTGGTTCTTTACATACATATCCTCCAAATCTTCAACTTGTACGGTCTTCCCCTTGTTCTTCTTCTGCTTCTCCACATCCATCTGAGGTGTGCTATAGGTCTGCTCTCCACACTGATCTCCAACCTTCTCAGAATCTACCAACTCCTCTCGGCTGCCAATACTCAGGTTCCTCCTACTGAGCTCTTCATTCTACAAAGGAATCAAGGAAAACTTCCTGCCACCTTTCTCAACAGTAAACACATTCTTGACATAATCATGCATAGCCCTATAATCATACTACCAAGGCCTACCAAGCAACACATGACAACTATTCATGTCCACAATATCACACAACACTTGATCCTTATACTGCCCAATCTGGAAATCAACAAGGCATTGCTCCCTCACTTCCAAAGCATGATTACCTTGTAACTAGCCAATCCTATAAGGATAAGGATGTCTCATTCTCTTCAAACCAAGTTTTTGAACCATCTCTTCAGCAACAAGGTTATCAGTACTACCACCATCCATAATCACCTTGCAAACTTTACCACCAGACTCACAAAAAGTCATGAACAAACTAGTCCTCTGACAAGAATCTAATGCCCTTTCACCAACCTGTACTCACTAAGCTAACAAAGTTTCTTCTCGCTCAGGCTGATTGTTTTGGACTTCAACCTCATTCACAACAACAACTATCCTACCAATCAAACATTGAAAGGATCTATGCCCTTCTTGACCACACTTGCAACAGTTACCTTTGAACCCACCTCCACCTGTCCTTCTTTTCTGTTCAACAGGTTTTGGTTCACCTTCTACTTTCAGTTTAGCTTGTACTGAACTATCTTGCTTCTCCTTCCCTTGGGAACTACCTTGATTCTTCCTCTTTAGCTTCTCTTCTATTCTCAAAGCATACTGGTAAGCATCCTCAACTAAAGAAACATTCAACATAGCAACCTCATCTTGAATATTGAATCTCAAACCATTAATATACCAAGCTACCTTCTCTTTTGACAATTCTCTATGCCCAGACCGAATAATCAACTTGTAGGACTCCTCTATATAATCTTTCATAGTCATATCCTTCTGCTTCAGATTCTGCAACTTTTTAAACAACTCAAGTTCATAATCAGTAGGAATGAACTTAGCCTTCAATTTATTCACCATTAATCTCCATCTAGTGATATTCATTTCACCTTCCTCTTCTCTGTCTCTTTGTGGTTCCTTCCACCAAAGAGCAACATGTCCTTTCAACTTAGTTTGTGCTAACCTTACTCTGAGTGGATCCTCAATGTCCTCAAGCTCAAAGTAGCCTTCGAATTCACCAATCCAGTCAATCAAGTCTTCAGGATTCAAAGTGCGTGGTAAAAATTAGAAACCTCCATCTTATGCTTCAACTTCAACTGAGTTCCAGATCTAACAAACTAACTAGCCCTAGTTCCAATAGGTCTCTCCATATGATCAGTTCTATCCTCACCACTAGATCTAGCAATTTCAAAGTCTTCAACAACTTCCTCATAACCATCTTCAATACCCACATGTCTAGGTACACCACCTAAAGCACTCACAATTTCAGCAATCATGTCACTCTTCATCAATGCTATCTGAGATCCGAACTCTATCGTAACGTCCTCCATTTTAGATCTGAAATTTGCTTTAACCTTCTCTAAGATCCTTTCTTCCACAACATCAATAAGATCATCAATTTCCTTAGGATTCAATCTTTTTGGAGGCATCGTCCAAATTTTAGCAAACCCTATGTAACAGATCCACTAATCTAGAAGATCAATGAGCTAGAAGATCAACCTTTTCTGTAAATCCTGGTGTAAACTGCCTCAGCTTTAGTGATCTATCTACACACTCAAGAATAACCTTTTCTCTAATACCACTTGACATAGTGCAAGGCAGTAGAATCCTCAAAGGAGATGTCCTATCCCTCAGCTATAAAACCACACAATGAAAATACAACAACAAGGAGCAATAATGCAAGATATGATAGCAAACTACAATAATTTATTCATAAAAGATAACTGATTACATGTAATATGCCCGACTATAAGGCCTTTTGGGTTAGGGCTAGATACAAATAGAAAATTACAAAATCACTTCTATAAGATCCAACAAGATCCAACTTACAACCAATCTCAGCTAGTCCAGATACACAACTGGATAAGAACAGCAAGAAGAATCCATAGTTGTACCTACAGGTCCACCAAGTGATCCTCTGGTTCTCAAGCCACAACCCTAGCTCTTCAAAATTTGCATATACTTCTTTCCCAAAAACTTCCCTACAAAAAGACTCAACAAGACCTTTAATTATACTTGCCAATATGGTTTATAGAACATTCTAGAACATACAAAATAGGAAGGCCGACCCAACAATGGTCAGGACATATCCCAAGAATAAATATCGTAATCAAAATAAATTTCGCAAGTCAGCTTGCAGAAATCACATCCAAATGTTGACACTTGACATAAACTAGAAAACTCAGTAGCAACTGGAACTCAGTAATAATTGGAACTTGGTAGCATCTAGGACTCAGTAGCAACTAGAACTCAATAATGATTGGAACTCAGTAACAATTGGAACTTGGTAACAACTAGAAACTAGAACTCGGTAATAACTAGAAATTGGAACTCGGTAATAAATGGAACTCGGTAACAACTAGAAATAGGAACTCGATAATAACTGGAAACTGGAACTCGGTAGTAACTGGAACTCGGTAGCAACTGGCAAAATGAAAAAAAAGTGCAGGATTACAAGGAAACCTAGGATGCTCCTGCATCACAACAGGTGGAGGTGTGGTGAAGAGGGACCCTTCTTGTCGGATGATCTAAGTTTTTCCTTCCTACAACTTGCTACTTTCTTTGTGCACTTTCTTGATTGGGTGACACTATTTAGATGGCTATTGGAATCCCAATGATGGGGATTCTAGAGAATTTTCTAGTGTTGAGTCACACCCAAATATTTGATTCTATGGGTTGTTGTTCTCTAGGGGAGATCTAACTCTAGTGGTGTGGTCTTCCCCTTTCATTGTTCAGAAGATTTAGTTGAGGAGACTCTTTTTGGTTTGGGCTACCCCACGTTGGATCTGAATCCTTTGATGACGAGTGGGAGTATGGCTTGTGAATTTAGGAGGCTCTACCCTATGTTCTTTGGTGCTCTTTTTAGTAAAAATTGTAGATATGGGGTTTCTTCCCCTAATGGGGTTTGGTTTCTTATTGTTCTCATCTTTGGAAGGTCTCTTTACTTCTTTCTTTTTCTCCCATGCTAGCTTCTATTGAGGTGAAGTTTCTCCTTAGGCCTTGTTGGATCCTTTCGGAGGTTTTCAAGGCTTGGGATTTCTTTTTTATCCTATCTCTTCATTGCTTAATTATTATAGAGGTGAAGGCATCATCTATTAACGGGGTGTTATTATGTGCTAGAGTGGTTGTTGGTGGAAGGACAGGTCCTACCCTTTGTTGGATTGGTGCAAAAATTTTGTAGTGTTGTTTGTGGATTCCACTCCTCTTCACCTTCCTTTTGAGGTTGACTACTTTGAGGAGGACTTGAAATGTCCAAGTGTTTGTGGATTGGCTCTATGTGTGTTCTACTTTTGGAGAAGTTGGGGGGAAGAAAAGTGTTTTGCCTTCCTCATGCACTATTGATCCCTACACCATATCTTTGGTTGATCTGAAGCTCTCTTAGGATGAGTTTGATGGGACTAGAACATTGATGGTACCACCATATTTTTGGGGGGTAAGGTTTCAATATGCTTCAGTAGTTTGGTGGATTTCTATTCTAGTCTTTGTGGTCTATAAGAGCGGTTAGATTATGAGAAGATATTTGAAATTTTGATGAAGAAGATTGATGACATGTTTGATAGATGTTTCCTTGGTATTGTGATCTTTCCTCCCCCTACTTCTATTGAGGTGAATCCTTTCGCTACAGAGGTGAGAAAGGAGTATGAAGTAGGGAGGAAGATATTGGGGAATGTTGATCTGAATGGATGGTCTTGTTTGCTTCAAAGATGTGCTTATGATGGTGAACGAAGGATAGGCTACTTGATGCCTAAGTTTGGTCTATGAGAATTTTGTTGATAAGTGTGTCTTGTTTCTTTTCTATTAGTGACCAAGTGTTTGCTATTGGCTTTCAAGGGCTCACCTAGGTGCTTGATTATTATTTTTGGGTAAGAAATGTGACTAGTATGGGGGCTTGTCTAATGATTGTCTTATATAATGTGGTTTATGATCCTGGGTTGTGTCAGTTTTGGACCTTTGTTTTTGATAGGGGTAGACATAAGATGTTCTTTTATTAGATTGTTTGACACTAGGCGTTGTTAAAGTTGTTTAACTATATATAGTGTTGGCCCTTTGGGCTTGTCCTCTATTTGTACCAAGGGTCAGCACCCTCTTGTTTGTTTTTCTTATTAAAAAAGCAACTCATGAAAGGAGAGCAACAATGGAGGTTTATTTGTGAAAATGTGAGTGATATAATGAGAATGGGAAAATGATTATTGTGTTTTTTATTTGTTCAATTATGACTGATGGTTGCATAATCTATCAAACCAAAGTAAGTTTTGATTATTTGCTCAAGTTAAGACTTTAGTTAAAGAGAAAAAAAATTACCTAAAATATCTACTTTAAATTAAAGTGATAATTCAAACTACTTAAATAGGAATATATATATCTATTATTTTAAATTCAAATTTAATAATTTTTTTAAAAATAAACATAATTTTCTACCAGTTTTAGAAATAAAAACAATTAATTTTATTAATTAAACTATAAGATTGGAAACAAAATTATAATTGTTACTTGATAAGATAAACATAAATCAAATATTCTTTAAATAGACCGAAACAAACTACAATTTAAAAAAAAAAAAGTTGCAACTCTTGCAAAACTCCCTACTAGACATTCGAGTATACAAACTTGCAGAAGACACTCACACCTTGGATATCATTTAAAGGTAGACAAACAATTGCAACCCAATGTAAGGCAAAATCATAGCTTCGCCAAACTAACATGCCAGTATGCTATTTAAAAGGAAAATTAAAATTTGTACCCAATACCAATCCCAGGTAATAATAGGGAACCCATTAAATGTCTTGTTTCCTTCTGAAACTTAATTGTTAGCCATATCTTCAAAAGAAACACAGTAGATACCAGTTTGAGTTTCCCAGGAGTGGACAACTAGTATAATCTTGCGACTCGTCTCTTCAATGTCAATCATAAAAGTTTCCATGGTATCGATAACATCAGTAGACAAGCTCAAACCAAATATTAGTAACAGCTGATAAAAAGAAATAATAAAAACAAGAAGAAGCTACATAATCTTCAAATAGTTTGTTAAATGTAGGACGCTTTGTCTTTGAGCAAAGAAACAAACTTGTGGATGTCAGATCGATAGGTTTGGCAGTCGTCGTCGGTCAAGACTCCACCAATCTCTTGAACATTAGATCTGATGTCCCTGCCCTCCTCCTCCTTCATTAACCTGCAAACAGCCTTCCTCACCTCTTCCTTGGAAAATGAATTATCCTCGTCATTTTTACTGACCTCCACCCCAAGCTTGAGCTCCTGCGCTACGAGCTTAGCATTTAACCCCTGCTCGTACCGCAGTGGAAGAGTCACAAACGGCACCCCAAACCTCAATCCTTCACTCACTGATATCCAACCGCAATGATTGAGGAACGCTCCTGTGGAAGGATGGGCCAAAATGTGCACTTGAGGCGCCCACTCCGTCACCACAACTCCTCTTCCTTGCGTGCGCTCTCGAAAGCCTCTGGGCAACTCATCAGCCATCTGGTGGAGAAGAATAAAGAGAAACGGAAGCTCGCTCTCTTCTACGCCCAGCGCCAAGGCGGCCAGCTCTTGTTTGGTGAGAGTACATTCGCAGCCAAAGGAACCACCACAACAGAACGTGGCTGCTGCAAGTCAAGCCAGGCCAAGAAACGGTCATCTGCCGGTGGTGGCGTTAGATCGGGCATCTGAAGCCTCACGGGAAGCACGGGCCTGCCGGTGGCTCTTTCTATATATTCCAAGTATTTGCCCTCCAATTTTACGCACGAATTGACGGCTATCGCCTAGCTACCCTTAAAACACATGCTCCACCGCACCGCCATGTTAAGGAGTCCTTCCTTCTTTTGGAATATATGGACGTGCCTCCGAGCTCCAAAGGATGAATGGCGAATATGCGCCGAGGGGAAACCAGGCGGCGGGACGGTCAGATCTGGGAGTGTTACGCTCTTTTCTTCTACCATGGCTTGATGCCCTAGAAGGAACGCTGAACTCGAGGCCGACGTTATGACGAAGAATATGGCTGGAATGCCCAGTTTGGCAGCGATGGCAGAAGCCCAGTAGAGTGTCATATCGTGGATTACATAATCCGGCGAAACCTTTCCCAAGAGGGTTTCGAATGGCTTCTCCAGCTCGTCCATGGCTTTCATAAGCAAGTCAAATGATCCTCCTCGCTCCAAGTCTGCAGTTGACTCAACGCCTTCCGGGAGTCCATCAATGGAGGGCAGTGGAAGCTCCAGCAGATCGATTTCTGGCATGGGTTGTAGCTGCCTGATCCATCTGATATTGAGGGGAGTGGAGAGGAATGAAATCTTGACGCCGTGAGAACATAATTTCTTGGCCAGCTCTAAGAAGGCTCTGATGTGGCTTTTTGACAGCCAAGGAGCCATCATAACATGGAGCTGCCGCTTCTCTTCTTCCATCCTGGTGAAATCAGATTGCGTGTTTTCCATTGAAGGCCTTTCCATTGGTCGTTTAAAAGCAGCAGATTATCCAGCATAATAAGGCCCCGTTTGGTTGGGGAAGATGATTTTTTGACATAATCAGGTTATCTTATAACCAGGTTTTCGAAAACCTGGTTTTGTGGTTTGGAAAGCCAATGGTCCGTTTGGTTGACACGGAAGATGAATATACTATGGATCCCACAATATTATTAAAAAAACTGTCATAAAATTCAAAACCTGGTTTTGATTTCGAATTCCACCTTTTTGTTGGAAGAAACTTCTTCCAATTTTTGACCAAAATTGGAAGATGAAATTAAAAACCAGGTTATAATTTTAACCAACCAAACACCAAAGTTTTTTTGCAAAACCTGGTTTTGCCTCTGATAACCCGGTTTTGGCCCTCATCTTCCAGCAACCAAACGGGGCCTAAGGGAATAGCCGAGGAATGATTGTAAACCACACAAGCTACCAGTCCGTGCTTCCTATTCATATTAACTCCACTCACCTGTCCATATTGATTATTAAGTTATTAGGCTATCAATTAGAATATCCATTTGTTGGTGTATGTGAATGTCCTATCTGAATGGGTCTAAATGTCACTTCATTTTTATTCTAGTCACTTTTTGTTTATTCACTTATTCAAATTTTCAATTATTAATATTAAAGAAATATAAAAATTAGTTATTATAGTTTTTTAAATGAATTTTATATATACTAAAGTTTTCTTTGTTTTTTGTGTGTGAGAGTAAGAGAATTTCTTGAATGTTTAGTTTTAATGTTATTTCATTATATTTATATTTCAAAATGTAGAAGATAGAAGGTTCATTCATAAATGTGGTTATCAACAACTTGGAAATAAATACACTTCTCATCATAAGATATTATCTTTCATAAATACTTTCTCATACCCAACTTACATGAAACTTCAAGAGATTACTGTTAGGAATATTGTAGTAATATTGTAGTAGATGGAATGTATAGTTGATATTTATAGCATACATTTCTTCTTATAACCTATAAATATAATGTAAATTTATATTATAATTACAGTAGAAAAGTTTTATTAGACGGATTTGTAGTATATAGGTAGAAAAAAGTACATTTTATTTATCCAAGACATATATTTTAAATTGTCTTGAAACCAACACTTGCATCTGGTGTTTTGGTGTTTGGCTAAACTTTAGAAATAAGGAGTCTCAATTTAGAGTTCTATATATTCCATATATATGTGTATAAGTATGAGAAAAAGTTGCTTTGCCCATTGAATTTTTTAAAAAAGGATCTAAAAAAAGACTATATCTAGCACCAGTGACTGCTTACTATCTTGTACTAGATAAATATATTTTGTATTTATTGCATATGTTTTGTCCTGTAATCTATAACTATTACACAAATCTATATTCTACTGACGATAGGAAAGTCATATAAGCCTAATATGTAGCATAAAAGTAGGAAAAGGGACTTATTTAACCAAAATAGATATTATGTAAGGCTATCCATATATGTTGCTAAGTATGAGCAGATCCACGATTTTACCTATTCATTCCATTTATCGAGATATAGACTATATATTTGGCACCATTAGCGTAGTAGTTTCCCTCTAGTCTAGAGATGATATCGGACTAATTTTGTGATATGAGAGGATGCGGAAAAATGTCTACTAAGGGATTTTTTTTGTATATCCCTATTTCTGCTTTCCAGAGAAAACATTCTAAAGCTCTTTACAACCATCTCATTTGCTACAAATTAGACAGACACTTCAGCCCATATCACTTGTGGTAATCTATAGATAAATTGACACTATCCCTCCTTAACCCTATGTTCTACTATTATGTTTATCATTTTCAATGATGAGCAATAGGGATGAAAGAAAAAACAACTACCTTCTTGTAGCTGTAGATAACCCAAAGCTTAATGAGTTATGTAAGTGTTGTGTAGAGTCCATAAGAGCAACACTCTTTTGTTAGGATAAACCACAGACAGAAATAAAAACTACATGCAAATATAACCACTAACAGAAAATAATAGAACACACAGAAATGAACACAAGGCACCAAGATTTAACGTGGTTCACCCAATCCCTGGGCTACGTCCACCAAACAGAAAGTTCGATCTTATTACAATCCAATGATTACAACCTGATTACAGTCCGTAATCCCTTACAGCTCAATACCGCCGCAAAAACCAATTTCGTATCACCACACATGAAAAATACCCAACCCTAAGCCCTTTTTATACAAGTATTAAACCGCTTTAGGGTTATAACATGTCGGCCATAATATGTCGGCTACCATGTTGGCTACTTCCCAAAAACAAAATTTCGGGGCGATGCACCGAACCCCACTATTTATGAAGTATGTATAGTACTTTCCTGATCAGTCACCACAATCTAACAATCTCCCACTTGGGGACTGATCAGGCTCCACACTAAAAAACAATCTCCCACTTGGAGATTGATCTTGTAGCAATACAACTACCGCATGGGGCTCCCACTGGATCAAACCACCCTGGACTCTGCTGTTCTTTTATTCACATTTAGTCTAAAAGACCAACTGAAGCTGAAGAGGAGTTCAGCTTCTCCCTTGTTACAACCTTTGTCAACATATCTGCTGGATTTTCATTGGTATGTATCTTCTCCAGCTTTAACTGTCCATCCTCCAAAACTGACCGAATGAAATGGTACCGTAACTGTATGTGTTTGGTCTTAGAATGCAGAGCTGAATTCTTAGCAAGATGAATGGCACTCTGACTATCTGTGAACAAATAATTATCCTTCTGAGGATGTCCCAATTCTTCCAAGAAGAACTGAAGCCATATCATCTCTTTGGCTGCCTCTGTAGCAGCAACATACTCTTCCTCTGTAGTGGAGAGAGAATTAATCTTTTGTAGCCTAGAAACCTAGCTCATGGCTGCCCCACCAACAGTAAAGACATAACCTGTAGTACTCCGCCTGGTATCAATATCCCCAGCCAAATCTGAGTCAACATAGCCCTGTAAATCAGTAGTAGAGCCCCCAAAGTGTAAACACTTATTGGATGTTCCTCTCAAATATCTGAGAATCCACTTGATAGCATTCCAATGCTCAAATCCTGGATGACTCATATACCTGCTAACGACTCCCACTACATGTGCAATATCTGGCCAAGTGCATACCATAGCATACATCAAACTTCCTACAGCTGAAGCATAGGGTACCTTGGATAGCTTATCCTCCTCTTCTTGTGTCTTGGGACACATCTCCTTAGTCAATTTCAAATGACCAGGTAAAGGTGTGCTGACAGCTTTAGCATTCTCCATAGAGAAACGTTGCAACACCTTCTCAACATAATCAGTTGGAGATAGCGTCAATGTTCTGTTCTTCCTATCTCTGCAAATCTTCATACCAAGGATTTGTTTTTCTGCCCTCAAATCTTTCATAGCAAATGCATGTGCTAATTGGCGTTTCAGCCCCTTAATATGATCCATGTTAGACCCAGCTATAAGCATATCATCAACATATGAACATAAAATAATGTAGCTATCATCATCCAACCTCTTAAAATAAACACAGTAATCTGAATGACACCTATTATATCCATGCTCATGCATAAAACTGTCAAATTTCAGATACCATTGCCGAGGTGCTTGCGTCAAGCCATATAAACTTTTCTTCAATTTGCACACTAAGTTCTCCTTACCTTTGACCTCAAAACCCTATGGCTAAGCCATATATATTTCTTCATCCAAATCACCATGAAGAAAGGCTATTTTAACATCCATCTGCTCTAAATGCAAATCTTCAGTAGCCACAAGACTTAAAACAGTACGAATAGAAGTCATTTTAACAACAGGAGAAAATATCTCATCAAAATCAATTCCCTTTTTCTGTGCAAATCCTTTTACAACTAACCTGGCCTTAAATCTTTTCTTACCTCCTTCCTCTTCTTTCAACCTGTAAACCCATTTATTCTGTAAAGCCTTTTTACTTGCAGGCAACTTGCACAAATCCCATGTCTTATTTTTCAGCAAAGAGTCCATTTCATCTTTCATTGCAGACTCCCGCTGAATCTTAGTATCCACCTGCACAGCTTCATCATAACTTTCAGGTTCACTAGCATTAGTAAGTAAAATAGAATACAAAGAGGGAGAAAACCTTTGTGGAGGTCTAATTGGCCTCGTTGACCGTCTAACATTCACTGGTGTGTGTGGTATTTGTTGTTACAGTTGTTGCACATCATGAGGAATGGCTGGAACATCAGCTTTTGGAGTATCATCCAGCACTACATAATCATCTTCTTTCTTCTCAGGTTGCTGCAGCAGATCTTTGTACAACACTTTTTCATTGAATATGACATCTCGGCTTCTTATAATTTTATGATTTTCAAAATCCCAAAGCCTATAGCCAAATTCATTAATGCCGTATCCAACAAAGACACATTTCTTTGATTTAGCTTCTAGCTTGGTTCTATTTTCAGAGTCTATATGAGCAAAAGCTTTACAACCGAAGGTCTTGAGAAAAGAATAACTCACCTTCTTACCATTCCATGCTTCCTCTGGAATACCACAGCCCAAAGGAATAGAGGGACCTCTATTAATCAAATATATTGCAGTATTGACACCCTCCGCCCACATGTGTAAGGGCAACCCATCATGCAACCTCATGCTCCTTGCGCGCTCCATTATAGTCCTGTTGATGCGTTCAGCCACTCCATTTTCCTGTGGAGTCCTTGGAACAGTTTTTTGTCTACGAATACCATTAGTGGAGCAATAATCTTCAAATTCATGACTGCAATACTCACCACCATTATCAAATCTGAGACATTTTAATTTCTTGCCAGTCTCATTTTCAACCAAGCATTTCCATTTCTTAAAAGTTTGAAATACATCAGATTTTTGTCTAAGGAAATAAACCCATACTTTTCTAGTTACATCATCAATAAATGTAACATAATAATGAGAGCCACCAAGGGAAGATACCTGAGCCGGTCCCCATACATCTGTATGCACAAGCTCTAATTTCTCCTTTTTGTTTTCCTTCCCAGTCTTTACAAAACTCGCTCTCTTTTGTTTTCCATACACACAACTTTCACAGAAATCCATATTCAAACATTTTAGACCTGGTAAAACTTTCCTTGAATGAAGTACTTTCATACCTTTCTCACTCATGTGCCCAAGTCTATTGTGCCATAGTGCTGTATCAGAATCTACAGCAGCTATTTGTTCTCCCTGCTCAACTACAGTAATTATTCCTGAATATTCATTTTTCTCTAAAACAATCAAAGTAGAAGGAACAATATGACCTATACAAAGATATAAGGTGCCTACTTTCACACCTTTTGCTACTACAAGGGAACCTTTTGAAACTTTCCAATTTTTATCATTAAAAGTAACTACACAACCCTCATCACCAAGTTGCCCTGCTGAAATTAAATTCCTACTCAGCTTTGGAACATGTCTTACCTCATGTAGTAGCCAATGATTCCCTTTCTGCAACTTAATCTTAATTTTTCCCTTTCCAACAATCTGACAGGGTTCATTATCCCCCAAATAAACAAGCCCAAAATCCCCTTGGACATAATCAATGAAATAACCTCTATGAGGTGTAGCATGAAAAGAAGCACCAGAATCTAAAACCCATGAATCATCAACACTCTCTAAAGACAGAAGCAAAGCATCCTCTTCGGATTTGTTACTTACCACATTTGCCTCTTTGTCTCCATCTGATTTATCTCCTTCATTTTTCTTTCGAGTCTAGCAATCTTTCTTTTTGTGCCCTAGTTTCCCACAGTACCAGCAATCATTTGGTCCTCTCGATTGAGACCTCCTCCCCTTTGACTTTCCTCTTGATTTCCCACGATTTCTAGAGTTACTTCCTCTTTCAGTCGTTCTGCCCCTGCTTTGTGCATTTAAAGCACTTCTTGATGTAAATCCACCTGATGATTTTTTACGAGTTTCCTCACTTAAAATAACACTGATCACATCATCATATTTTAGGGTACTAGATCCAAGAACAGAATTACTCACCGCCATTACCAAGCCATTCCAACTTTCAGGCAAAAAACACAAAATCAAGAGAGCCCTAATTTCTTCATCAAAATTGATACCCACAGAAGATAATTGACTAGTAATACTATTAAACTCATTTAAATGATCTGCAACAGATCCACCTTTTTCCATTTTCATATTAAATAAACGCTCCATGAGAAATACCTTATTTGAAGCGGAGGGCTTTTCATACAGTGTCGCTAGGGTTTTCATCAAATCTTCTGTCGTCTTTGCTTTTGTAATATTAAATGCCACCGATGGTGCCAAGCATAACCGAATGCTTCCGAGTGCCTTTCTGTCCAAAAGATCCCATTCAGCCTCTGACATAGTTCCCTGATTCTTGGCTTTTCCTTCTAACAGCTTCCATAAATCCTTCTGATATAAATAGTCTTCCATTTGCATCTTCCATAACTGAAAGTTCTGCCCATTAAACCTGTCAACCCTCAACTTACCGTCATCTGCCATTGCTCCCACTCAACTATGAGACTCCCACTTAACCGTGAGACTTTCCTGCAGAGGATAACTAAAAGACAACCTTGCTCTGATACCATTTGTTAGGATAAACCACAGACATAAATAAAAACTACATGCAAATATAACCAATAATAGAAAATAATAGAACACACAGAAATGAACACAAGGCACCAAGATTTAACGTGGTTCACCCAATCCCTGGGCTACGTCCACCAAACAGCAAGTCCGATCTTATTACAATCCAGTGATTACAACCTGATTACAATCCGTAATCCCTTACAGCTCAATACCGCCGCAAGAACCAATTTCGTATCACCACACATGAAAAATACCCAACCCTAAGCCCTTTTTATACAAGTATTAAACCGCTTTAGGGTTATAACATGTCGGCCATATGTCGGCCATAATATGTCGGCTACCATGTCGATTACTTCTCAAAAAAAAAAATTTCGAAACGATGCCCCGAACCCCACTATTTATGAAGTCTGTACAGTACTTTTCTGATTAGTCACCACAATCTAACATCTTTTTTCTACATTTATTCAATAATTGATGCTAGACATACCACCATTTTACATTTTACAGTACTTGTTATAAGGTGTATTAGGCAAGGTAAAAAAATACATCATTCAATAGTCGAATCACTGCAAATCAAGTCCACAGTGTGAATTTCGTAGTACTCTTTATAAGAATGTATATGGCAAAAAAAACATCATTCAATAGTCGCATCACTGCAAAGTAAGTCCGTATTTTTAAATTCGATTCAACAAGTGAAGTAAACAAGTTTCAGAAAAGACAAAGAATCTATCAATTAATCGCCAGCCTTTTTTATTGTACACTGAGATCCTGCCATAATATAAATGTTTTAATAGAGGACTAACTAAAAAATTTATTCGTACTTTTTCACATATTCCATGAGGTAGTACCTTTACAGTGCATGTTGTCAAATAGTTCGTGTACCTTCTTTACCCTTATTTTTCCTCCATGTCTTGTTGGATAATTGCGATAACAACATGCCGACTAGAAGGTGTCTTAGCGGTCCAAGCCATCTAAAATGGAATTATATCTGATATCGCATAGTAAGTTTTAAATGTATGTAATTTTTCTTCCTTATTTAGTTGGTTTAGGAGTGAAGAATTTTTTAAGGAAACGTAACATGATATATATATATATATATCAATTGTATGGTAAGACTTGTTTGATTATTTCTGACACAATTAAGTAGTTTTCACAAGGAATCAAGAATGGTCTTATATTTTTGTGATTAGATTTAGTCTTATTATTTCTGACACAATTAAGTAGTTTTCACAAGGAATCAGGAATGGTCTTATATTTTTGTGATTATATGTAAATCTAAACACATGATTGTTATTGTAGATTCAAAAAGGATCTTTTCTATTTATTTATTTGCAAGTCACACATATTATGCCATGTGTATGATAGGATGTGCTTGGCTCTCCAATATCCATAGCTAGCAATACATCCTATCTTCTTTTCGTAAAATGTACTCCTATAAAATGCATATATAATTATCTAATTCATTCCCTTTTAGCCAATAGAATCAATTCTTGAACCTCCATGATTTGATTGGGACAATGTTAATGCACAATTAAGTAGCTGCCACAAGAAGTACAAAGTAGTCCCATATCATTGTCACAATATTTACAACCAAAAACGTATGACTACTATCATAGACTAAAAAAGGACATTTCATTATCAATTTATTTTTTATTTTTACATATCATTTGTAATATGTCATTTGTATGATGAGACGTGTTTTGCCCTACAACACCCATTATTTGTAGTACAATTAGGTTGCTCCCACATAAAGTATGAAGTAGCCCAAATTGTTGTCATCATATATAAATCCAAAACTCATTATTATTATCATAGATTTAAAAAGGACTCCTTCATTTTAAAAAATATCATGATATTTTACATATTATGAAGTTGAACTATCTTGCCTTTGTATCATCCATTATTGGTAGTTCATCCCATCTTCTTTCCAAAATATTTCCTTCAATAAGGAGTATATGTAAATCTTTAAATCAATCGCTTTAGTCAATAGAGAGAACCTATAAATTCTCACAATTTGATTGGGATAATGTTAAGGCATCTCAAGAAACGTGCATACCTTCCTGCCACACGAGAAACCTACTATTCAAAATTTGAATGCTAAGGTCGCCTACTAACATGATACTTGGATGCCAATGATGCTTGGTCACTCCGAACATCATGGTTTTCGCCTCAAGGAATAAGTTTTAAAACCATCATGGAACACCAAGGTTGAGTAATATCATACAAGCCTTATGGAAAATTGGTTCTTGCATCATCATGATGCAATACCTTAACTCATTTAACATTATGGATCTCCTATTCTTTACTTATTAATTGTACACATTAGTTTCTTTATGGGTACTTGTTAGTAGGCAAAGCGAGTACTCATGTGCCATTTTACATATTGTTAGTCTTAAATAGTGATTAAATATTTTTTTTTTGGACCAATCTCCATCAATCAAAATGAAGTATATTTCTCATTTTGTGAAAAAATTATATTTTTTGTAGTTCACATGCACATTTTTTAAGTTAATAAATTGTTAAAATTATTTATTGATTATATGATTGGTTAAAAAAATTAAGTGTTATAGACCAAAATTTTAGGAATGTAAATAGACAACAACTTAAGTGCTATATTTTTAGCTTTATTGGGTAAATTTAGCCTTTTATTTTGGTTGTTGCTATCATCAAAAAACCTTTTTATATGTTTTGATGTATTTAACTTTGCCTTTTTAAGTACATGGATGGGCTATTTTTTAACTATATTGTATTTTGAGTTTTTTTTAAGTTTTCTAAAAATATCAATTAATTTAAAAAGTCAAAACAAATTGTTAGGGACATTTCAACTTATCACGTGCATAATCTATAAATACGTTCATACTAGATATATTTTATTTTAGAATAACTATTTTTTCAATAACTCAATTTTAAAATAGTTTATTTTTATTTTTTCTTTTTTAATTTCTTATAATGAGTAATAATATATTATTTTTATTAAGTTAGATTTATCATAAAACTTAGTGATGTGTGTGTGTGTGTGTGTGCGCGCGCGTGCGTGCGCGCGCGAATGTGTGTGTGTATATGTATATGTATATGTATGTATGTATGTATGTATGTATAAGTGTATATATGTATATGTATATGTATATATATGTATATATGTATATATATACACATATACATATACATATATACACTTATACATACATACATCCACACACACACACACACACACACACACACACACACACACACACACACACACACACACACACACACACACACACACACACACACACACACACACACACACACACACACACACACACACAATAATCTTTTAAATAAGTTACAATATACCAAAATAAATTATATAACTTAATTTAAACCTATAAACTAACAATTAATTTATTCAAACTAGTGTGCTATTGTCATATTATTCTACTGTAAATACTAGAACCAAACTATTGTTAAATTGTTAAGTCTAAAACTATTCTATTCTTATGCTACTATACTTATTATTTTTATTATGATATTAATGATAATAATATTTATGTTATTATATTTATTATAATATCAATGACTAGTATTGACCACTATGTGGACTTGTATCTAGAATAGATAAAGCAAGAAGACAACTTGAACCCTGCAAAAAAAAAAAACAATAACTGAAAAATAGGTATGAAAATGAATTCACAGGAGGTGAATTCAAGGAGCTTTTGAATAGAGCTACAATCGAAGGAGACTAGGTTCCAAAAACCACAATAATTGAAATTTTGAAACATGGGGGTTTTGGTGGAAACCTTGAACCAATGACTTGAGAGAATTCCGGAATGAAAAGCGAGAAGAAACAAAAAGAAGAATAGGAGAAAGAGGAGGGAAACTTCTAGAAAAAACCTAAAATCCATCTAACACAACCATCATGCTACTAGAAACCTCTTTCCACATGCAAACAACTACATCCATCAGACAATCCATTATAATAGAGAAGACCAAAAGAAAAAAGACACAATTAATGAGTACAACTAGAAAAAGACAACTCACCCCAAAATGGTTCAACTTCACCTCAATATAAGTCATAAGATGAGGAAACTAGACATAGAACAATGACACCCACTTCAATAGAGTGCTAACGGGCCATAAGACCAAACTAGACGACCATAAAATATCCTAAAAACCACATGGAAGAGAAAGCATCTAGAGTTGATAGGAGGAAGCACTAGGGTATCCCAAAAAAGGAGGTGCTAGGATCTCTTCACCTGAAGAAAAAAGAAAGAGGGGTGGGCAGTATGGCATGAGGAAGAATTGGAGTTAAGGAAGAACATGCACAAATAAAAGTCAAAGCATATCCTTGGCAGAAATAATGAAGGAATGAGAGAGAAAGTTTCTTTTGTAACCACTACCAACCCAAACCCCTCCTCCCCTTTAGAATCAACTCACTAACTATTAGAGAGGCCATAGAAGGAGAGATGAATGTAGATAAATCCTTCATAGAAGAGGAGAGAGAGGCTTTATAAGAGACAATGAAAAAATTACTAAAGTAGAACTACTCACAAAAAATAGAACTCCCAATGAAAGACAAGAGCAAGCAAAGTCACACTGCCTCCTAAAGTCTTAGAAAATATGACCAAATGCCACAAAGAAGGGGAACATATCAGAATTCACCATCCATAGACCCTAATCAATAGGGGAAAAATCCCAACTACACTAATTCTATCCATGAGCAAGGGGCATACCTTGGACAAGATTAAAGGTGCATATATTCATACTACACGAGAAACCTACTATTCAAAATTTGAATGCTATCATCACCTACAAACATGATAATTGGATGCCAATAATGCTTGTTCACTCTCAACATCATGGCTTTCACTTGAAGGAACGTGTCTTAAAACTATCATGGAACACTAGGGTTGAGTAATGTTGTACAAGTGTTATGGAAAATTGGTTCTTGTATAATCATGATACAATACCTTATCTCTTATAAGATAATGGATATCCTATTATTTACTTATTAATTGTACACACTAGTTTCTTTATTAGTACTTTTCAATAGCATAAGCAAGTATCATTGCACCATTTTACATATTGTTAGTCTTAAATAGTGATTAAACAATATTTTTGGACCAATCCCCATCAATCAAATTGAAGTATATTTCTTATTTTGTGAAATAAAAATTTGGTAGTTCACATGCACATTTTTTAAGTTAATAAATTATTAAAATTATTTATCGATTATATGATTGGTTTATAAATTATATGATTGCACCATTTTACATATTGTTAGTCTTAAATAGTGATTAAACAATATTTTTGGACCAATCCACATCAATCAAATTGAAGTTTATTTCTCATTTTGTGAAATAAAAATTTGGTAGTTCACATGCAGATTTTTTTAAGTTAATAAATTATTAAAATTATTTATTGATTATATGATTGGTTAAAAAAAAAGAGTGTTAGAGAACAAATTTTTAGGAATATAAATAAACAACAACTTTACTAACATCTTTTAGCTATTTTGCATAAATTTAGCCTTTTATTTTAGTTGTTGCTAACATTAAAAAAAATTGTATGTGTTTTGAGGTATTTAACATTACCTTCTTAAGTACATGGATGAGTTATTTTTTCTATATTATTTTTTTGAGTTTCTTTTTAGTATTATAAAAACATCTATGAATTTAAAAAGTGAGAAAATGTTGCTGGGGACATTTCATCTTATCATGTGCATAATCTACAAATAAGTCCACATTAGATTTTTCTTTATTTTAGAATACCTATTTTTTAAATAACTTAATTTTAAAATAGTTTTTCCTTTTCTTTATTCCTTTTTAATTTCTTATAATGAGTGTTATTATATTATTTTTATTAAGTTAAATTTATCATATAACTTAATTCTCTCTGTATGTGTGTGTGTGTGTCTATATATATATGTGTGTGTGTGTGTGTGTGTGTGTGTGTGTGTGTGTCTGTCTATATATATATATATATATGTATGTATGTATGTATGTATGTATGTATGTATGTATGTATGTATGTATGTATACATATGTTTATATATATACATATGTATATACATATCTATATACATATATGTATATACATATATATATGTATATATATAAATATAAATACATAAAATAATCTTTTAAATAAGTTACAATACACTGGTCAAAATAAATTATATAACTTTAAACTTATACAATAACAATTAATTTATTCAAACTAGCGTTCTATTGTTATATTAATTTGTTGTTAATTCTAGAACCAAATTATTGTTTTATTACTGACACTAAAATCATTATATGCTTATGCTATTATAATTATTATTCAAGTATTATGATATTAATGATAATAATATTTATGTTATTATTTTATTATTTTATTATAATATTAACGATAAGAAGGGCATGTGCAGGATCATGGTGTACCAAACTATGACTTTAAATGGCAGTGAAAAATCAATAAATCAAGGTTATGTCAATTTGACACATAATTTTGAAGTGGTTATGGACTTTATATCAAAAAGTTGTAAGAAAATAATCTGTAGAAAATTGAATGTAGTTTCTGAACTACTAGGCCTTATCAAGAGAAAAAAATAATGTATTGGTCAAAAGTTTGAATTTTAATGAAGTACTACAAAAATTTTAGGGCAAAACTAAAAAGTAGATGTATGTCTGACCACCTTAATCAAAATCAAATGATAATATTTTTTTAATATAATTATAGATATGAAAAGTAGACTCATGGTCAGATGTGATGCATACTTTTTGGTATCTTTATTCCAAATAAATAATTAAATATGAATTTTCTACCCAAAAAAAATTGGAAAAAAAAAGTCTTGTGTTTGACCACCTTAACTAATAGAAAATTTTACCAAATTTAATTTAAATTTATTTTTTCTTATACTAGGTGAAGCATAGAATGTGATACAACTTTTAGATTTAAAAAATACTATACTGTTTGAAAGTTATTGCTATTTTTCAATCAGTATGTCAATCAGCACTTTACAATAATCTTCATTAATAATTAACTAATAAATACTTATCGAACTAAGAATTTGACAGAAATTATATTGATGGAATCTTGAGAGCGATATTAAAAAACTCTTTTCGTTTCATTCAATTTCGATCAAAATAACATTGTCAGATGGCTACCCGAAGTCTAAGTATCACTGAAACCCTCTTCAAACACGTATTTTGGGTTGACCGGGTAGGTTTGGTAAATACCAAGCCTAATTGGATATCCAACTTGCTTTGGAAGAATTTGGTGAGAAATTTCAAATTCCAACCCATTTTAGAGGGAAAATTGCATTTAAAAATTATAGCTTATGATTTATAAATTATTTCACTTATATTACTATGTAAAGACGTATATATATATATATATATATATATATATATATATATATATATATATATATATATATATATATATATATATATATATATATATATATATATATATATATATATATATAATAACTTAATGTAAAAATATAAGATATAATCTATTAATATATAATAATATATTATGTTAATCTTATTACAATCTATAAATATAATTTATATTATTATTATTTTTACTAAATATAATAACGTAATATATATACATATATTATATGTATTATATATTATTATATTAATATGTATAATAATATAATATATGTATAATAATGTAATATATTATATATAAATATATAATATGTATTACATATTATTATATTAATATGTATGTTATTAATATATATAATAACGTAATATTTTTATTAAATATAGTAAATTTATATATATATATATGTTATTAATATATATGTATATTATTAATATATATGAGTCAAAGAGGGTCATAGGTCAACCATTGACCCCCTTTGATGCATTAAATGACAACATATGTCCCTAGGGGTCCTAGGACCCCTAGCGACATATTACAATAGTTAATATGGGTCAAAGGAGGTCATAGGGTGACCTATGACCCCTTTTGACCCATTAAATGATGACATATGTCCCTAGAGGTTCCATGACCCCTAAAGACATATTAAAATTGTTCATATTGGTCAAAGGGGGTCACAAGGTGACCTAAAACCCCCTTTGACCCATTAAATGATGACATATGTCCCTAGGGGTCCAAGGACCCCTAGGGACATATTAGAATTGTTCATATGGGTCAAAGGGGGTCATAGGGTGACCTATGACCCCCTTTGACTCATTAAATGATGGCGTATGTCCCTAGGGGTCCTAAGACCCCTAGGGACATATTAGAATTGTTCATATAGGTCAAAGGGGGTCATAGGTTGACCTATGAACCACTTTGACCCATTAAATGATGACATATGTCCCTAGGGCTCTTAGAACCCCTAGGGACATATTAGAATGATTAATATGAGTCAAAGGGGATCATAGGTTGACCTATGACTCCCTTTGACCTATTAAATAATGAGATATGTCCCTAGGCATCCTAGGACCCCTGGGGACATATTAGAATGGTTAACATGGGTCAAAGGGGGTCATAGGGTGACCTATGACCACCTTTGACCCATGGATATATTGGAATGGTTAATATGGTTCAAAGGGGGTCATAGGGTGACCTATGACCCCCTTTCACCCATTAAATGATGACTATGTCCCTATGGATCCTAAGACGACCTATGACCACCTTTGACCCATGGATATATTGGAATGGTTAATATGGTTCAAAGGGGGTCATAGGGTGACCTATGACCCCCTTTCACCCATTAAATGATGACTATGTCCCTAGGGATCCTAAGACGTCAGGGACATATTAGAATGGTTAATATGCGTCAAACGGGGTCATAAGGTGATTTATGACCCCTTTTGACACATGAAGATATTGGAATGGTTAATATGGGTCAAAGGGGGTCATTGGGTGACCTATGAAACCCTTTGACCCATTAAATGATGAAATATGTCCCTAGGGGTCGTAAGACCCCTAGGGACATATTAGAATGGTTAATATGGGTCAAAGGGGGTCATAGGGTGACCTATGACCCCCCTTTGACCCATTGAATCACGTGATATGGACATATTAGAATCATTCAAATGGGTCAAAGAGGATCATAGGGTGACCTATGACCCCCTTTGATCCATGAAATGTTGACATATGTCCCTAGGGGTCATAGGACACCTAGGGACATATTAGAATTGTTTACATGGGTCAAAGAGGGTCATAGGGTGACCTATGACCCCTTTTGACCCATGAAATGATGACATATGTCCCTAGGGGTCGTATGACCCCTAGGGACATATTAAAATGGTTGATATGGATCAAAGAGGGTCATAGGTTGACCTATGACCTCCTTTGATCTATTAAATGACGAGATATGTCCTTGGGGATCCTAAGACCCCTAAGGACATATTAAAATAGTTAATATGGGTCAAAGGGGGTCATAGGGTGACCTATGACCCCCTTTGACCCATCAAATGATGACATATGTCCTTAGGGGTCTTAGGACCTCTAGGAACATATTAGAATGCTTAATCTGGGTGAAAGGGGGTCATAGGTTGACCTATG
Source organism: Cupressus sempervirens (assembly GCA_028749045.1). Lineage (NCBI taxonomy): Eukaryota > Viridiplantae > Streptophyta > Pinopsida > Cupressales > Cupressaceae > Cupressus > Cupressus sempervirens. The sequence goes on from CM053793.1 coordinate 175,679,304, forward strand.
ATGCCTCACGACCCATTAAATGATGAAATATGTCCCTAGGGGCCCTAAGACCGCTAGGGACATATTAGAATGGTTAATATGGGTCAAAGGGGGTCATAGGGTGATCTATGACCCCCATTGACCTATTAAATCACGAGATATGTCTCTAGGGGTCATAGGACCCCTAAGGACATATTAGAATCATTCATATGGGTCAAAGGGGGTCATAGGGTGACCTATGACACCCTTTGATCAATGAAATCATGACATATGTCCCTAGGGCACTTAGGACACCCAGGGACATATTAGAATCGTTCATATGGGTCAAAGGGGGTCATAGGGTGACCTATGACCCCTTTTGACTCATGAAATGACAACATATGTCCCTAGGGGTCGTAGGACCCCTAGAGACATATTAGAATGGTTAATATGGGTCAAAGGGGGTCATAGGTTGACCTATGACCCCCTTTGATCCATGAAATGATGAGATATTTTCGTAGGGGTCCTATTAGAATAGTTAGTATGGGTAAAAGGGGGTCATAGGTTGACCTAGGACCCCCTTTGATGAATTAAATGATGACATATGTCCATAGGGGTCTTAAGACCCCTAAGGACATATTAAAATGGTTAATATGTGTTGAAGGGAGTCATAGGTTGACCTATGACACTCCATGACCGATTAAATGACGAGATATGTCCCTAAGGGTCCTAGGACCCCTACTGACATATTAGAATGATATATATGGGTCAAAGGGGGTCATAGGGTGACCTATGACCCCTTTTGGCCCATTAAATGACGGTATATGTCCTTTTGGGTCCTAGGACCCCTAGAGACATATTAGAATCATTCATATGGATCAAAGGGTCCCTATGACCCCCTTTGACCCATGAAATGATGACATATGTCCCTAGGGGTGCTAGGACCCATAGGGACATATTAGAATGGTTAATATTTGTGAAAGGGGGCCATAGGTTGACCTATGACACCCCACGACCCATTAAATGACGAGATATGTCCCTAGGGGTCCTAGGGACATATTAGAATGGTATATATGGGTCAACAGGGGTCATAGGGTGACATATGACCCCTTTTGACCCATTAATTAAAATTTGTAATATGTGTGAAAAAGGGGGTCATAGGTTGACCTATGACCCCCCACGACCCATTAAATGATGAAATATGTCCCTAGGGGTCGTAGGACCCCTAGGGACATATTAGAATGGTTAATATGGTTCAAAGGGAGTCATAGGGTGACTTACAACCTCCTTTGACCAATTAAATCATGAGATATATTAGAATTGTTCATATTAGTCAAAGGGGGTCATAGGTCACCCTATGACACTCTTTGATTCATAAAATGATAACATATGTCGCTAGGGGCCCTAAGACACCTAGGGACATATTAGAATCATTCATATGAGTCAAAGGGGGTCATAGGGTGACCTATGACCCTCTTTGACCCATGGACATATTGGAACAGTTAATATGGGTCAAAGGGGGTCATAGGTCACCCTATGACCCCCTTTGACCCATTAAGTGATGACATATATCCCTAGGGGTCTTAGGATACCTATGGACATATTAGAATGGTTAATGTGTGAAAGGGGTTCATAGGTTGACCTATGACCTCCCATGACCCATTAAATGACTAAATATGTCTCTAGGGGTTGCAGGACCCATAGGTACATATTAGAATGGTTAATATAGCTGAAAGGGGGTCATAGGGTAACCTATTACCCTCTTTGACCTATTAAATCATGAGATATGTCCCTAGGGGTCCTAGGACTCCTAGGGACATATTAGAATTGTTCATATGGGTCAAAGGGGGTCATAGGGTGACCTATGACCTCCTTTGATCCATGAAATAATGACATAGGTCCCTATGGATCCTAGGACACCTAGGGACATATTAGAATCATTCATATGGGTCAAAGGGAGTCATAGGGTGACCTATGACCCCCTTTGACCCATGGACATGTTTGAATGGTTAATATGGGTCAAAGGGGGTCATAGGGTGACTTATGACCCCCTTTGACTAGTTAAATGATGACATGTCCCTAGGGGTCCTAAGACCCCTAAGGACATATTAGAATGGTTATTATGTGTGAATGGAAGTCACAGGTTGACCTATGATCCCCCACGATCCATTAAATGATGAAATATATCTCTAGGGGTCGTAGGACCCCTAGGGACATATTAGAATGGTTAATATGGGTCAAAGGGGGTCATAAGGTGACCTATGACCCCTTTTGACCCATTAAATTACGAGATATGTCCCTAAGGGTCCTAGGACCCCTAGAGACATATTAGAATCATTCATATGGGGTCAAAGGGGGTCATAGAGTGACCTATGACCCCCTTTGATCCATGAAATGATGACATATGTCCCTAGGGATCCTAGGACACCTAGGAACATATTAGAATCGTTGATATGGTTCAAAGGGGATCATAGGGTGACCTATGACCCCTTTTGACCCATGAAATGATCACACATGTCTTTAGGGGTTATAGGTCTTTGATCCATTAAATGACGAGATATGTCCCTAGGGGTCCTAGGACCACTAGAGACATATTAGAATGGTTTATATGGGTCAAAGGTTGTCATAGGGTGACCTATCACCTCCTTTGACCCATTAAATGATTACGTATGTCCCTAGGGGTCCTAAGACCCCTAGGGACATATTAGAATCATTTATATGGGTCAAAGGGGGTCTTAGGGTGACCTATGACCCCCTTTGACCCATTAAATGATGAAATATGTCACTAGGGGTCCTAGGGACATATTCAAATGATTAATATGTGTGAAAGGGTGTGATAGTTTTACCTATGCTCCCCCACAACCCATTAAATGATGAGATATGTCCATAGGGTCTTAGGACCTCTAGGGCCATATTTGAATGGTTAATATGGGTCAAAGGGGGTCATAGGGTGACCTATGACCTGCTTTGACCCACTAAATGATGACATATGTCCCTAGGGGTCCTAGGACCCCTAGGGGCATATTAGAATGGTTAATATGTGTGAAAGGGGGGGATAGGTTGACCTATGACCCCTTTGACCCATTAAATAATAACATATGTTTCTAAGAGTTCTAGGACCCCTAAGAAAATATTAGAATGGTTAATATGTGTGAAAAGGGGTCATAGGTTGACCTATGACCTCCCACGATCCATTAAATGATGAAATATGTCCCTAGGTGTCTTAGGACTCTTAAGGACATATTAGAATGGTATAAATGAGTCAAAGGGATGACATATGTCCCTAGGCGTCTTAGGACCCCTAAGGACACATTAGAATTGTTAATATGTGTGAAAATGGGTCATATGTCCCACAACCCATTAAATGATGAAATATGTCCCTAGGGGTTGTAGGACCCCTAAGGACATATTAGAATGGTTAATATGAGTCAAAGGGGGTGATAGGGTGACCTATGACCCCCTTTGACCCATTAAATCACGAGATATGTCGCTAGGACCCCTAGGGGCATATTATAATCATTCATATGGGTCAAAGGGGGTCATAATTTTGATCCATAAAATGATGACATATGTTCCTAGGGGTCTTAGGACACCTAGGGACATATTAGAATCATTTATATGGGTCAAAGGGGGTCATAGGGTGAGCTATGACCCCGTTTGACCCATGGACAGATTGGAATCGTTAATATGAGTCAATGGGTGTCATAGGGTGACCTATGACCCCTTTTGACTCATGAAATGATGACATACGTCCCTAGGGGTTTGAGGACCCCTAGGGACATATTAAAATGGTCAATATGAGTCAAAGGGGGTCATAGGTTGACCTATGACCCCTTTAATGAATTAAATGACAACATATGTTCCTAGGGGTCTTAGGATCCCTAGGGACATATTAGAATGGTTAATATGTGTGAAAGGGGGTCATAGGTTGACCTATGACCCCCTACGACCCATTAAATGACGAGATATATCCCTAGGGGTCCTATGACCCCTACTAACATATTAGAATGGTATATATGGGTCAAAGGGGGTCATAGGTCCCTTTGACGCATTAAATGACGACATATTTATATATTATTAATACTTTTGTAACATAATAATAATAATAATATAAATAAACACTAAATATTAATACTATTATATCTATAGTAATAATAATAATAGTATTATAACTATAATAATAATATATATATATATATATATATATATTAATACTATTGTAGCATAATAATAATAATAATATAAATAAACACTAAATACTAATATTATTATATCTATAGTAATAATAAGAATACTATTATAGGTATAATAATAATATTGATACTATATATTAATACTAATAAGCCAAAGTCTATTTCCATCCAATTATTATTCTAATATTAATACTAATATAGCAAAAGTTGTTTTCCCTCCAAGTCTCATTGGATAAGATTGTATATCCGGTTGTAAATTGGATATCCGATTTGAAATCAGATATCCGATCTGAAATCAAATATCCAATTTTCCCTAGCACTAGTTTCCAACATATTGCTGTCCCTGCAGACCCGACAACATCACTTTTTTTGTTCTTTTTTAACGAGTTTTGCAAAAGAGTGTGTGTTGGGGCCCAACCAATCGAAAAAGATTCGAAAATATAACCTTAGATGTTCGAGTTTTTCATCTCAATGGGGAGCCGTAGTTGTCAAAAGGATAAATGAAAACGGAAGATATCTAATGAAAACATTGCAACATATAGGGAAAAAGACAAAATGGAATACCGAAGAAAAAGACAAGGTATGCTAAATATCAGTCAAGTTGACGATGAATTAGTCGAAGGTGAAATCATAGTGTCAGATAATGAGTATGTACAATTGGGGAATGAAAATGTACCTATTGAAAATGATAATGCAAAAATTGAAAATTTAGAGAATGAAAATTTTGAAGATGAAATGCTACCAAGTCATAATCCAAATTGCATAATTGACCATGTTGAACATGACAATGCACAGGAACCTGATGCACAAGAACGTTACATATCTCGTAATTATAATCAACATGAAGGTTCTAAAACACCAAAATGGATAATTGAAATTGATGAAATGATTATTACTAGTTTGAAAGGAAAAAAATAAAAAAGAACCATTCGGTTATGGGCTTCAAGACTATATCAGATTTTTTTGGGCAACAAGACAGTGGTAGAGAAATGTCAGCTTTTCATGCACTTACTAAAGATGCAAAAGATGAGACCTATGCTTTTCAAATTGAAGATTCGTGTTAATAAAAAGTTGGAAAGAAATGCCATTATTGTGAAAAATCTTTTCAATGCTCTCAATAGCATTGGGAAAAATAACAGGGAGAAGAATAACAGAGCTACTCAAAGGGTTATTACAACCTCTTTGGTAAGTCATCATTTGAGAAAGAGTAGATATATGAGACAAACTTCTATTGATTTGAATCTAAATTGTACTACTTTGAGAAGAGCACTTAGTCGATAAGAGAAAATTGATGATCCTCTTCAAAATGAAACATGGGCATTTGGTGGGAGACTTCCACTTTTTGATAAGAAGCTATCCAATGATGTGAAGGAAGAAATTACACAATTTTGGCACTCTAACTCACGAGTATCACCTAATGCTAAAGACGTGTTAAAGTTGAGAATTGGCATCAGAGACTGCATGTCACATCTTAAACACTATTTGAAGGTAAGTCAAACTATGTTGTTCAAACAATTTAGAGAGAGTCATCCAAGTCTTCATATATCACAAAGGGCTTTTGAATCTTTGAAGCCATTTTATTGTGTGCCACTCAAAATTCGAAATACATGTTGCTGCAAATATCATGCTGAGTTTTTTATGCACTATGAATATTACACTCCATCCATTCTACTTTGCATAGTAAAGAAATGTTGGAGGATTGTGGTGCTAGTGAGCTTCCAAAATCATTAAGAGACTTGCTAGATCAACTTTTATCTCATAGAGTTGATGGTTGTTTCTTTTATGGAAATGCTTGCTTAAATGAGAAGTGTTCAAAATGTGGTGGCTTATCCAAGTTTGAAACATGTTTCCATGAGGGGTGTGAACAAGATCTTGGAAAGACAATAGTGAAAAAAAAGGAATATGAAATGGTGAAATACACATTGAAGATTGGAGGTGAGAGCTCTAGATGTGAATTGGTTGGAAAAATATCAGTGTGGCTAGCTTTATTTCAGATTTCAAGGCAAATCTTTTTTACAAGTATGCAAGACATAGTCACAGGTCTAAGTGGTTGGATGAACAATATATAATGTGCAAGGAGACTTTTCCCATTGGCACTATTATATCAGTTGTTGATTTTGCTGAGAACTACACATTGCAACCTCAAAATGAGACACAATCTCAGTATTACAACTCTATTCAGATTGCTATTTTTGTTCACATAACATATAGACATGCCTGTGATAGTGCAGAAGATAATCAGAAGATTATTAAAGAGTATCATTTTTATATGAGTGATGATAGATCTCACTCTCATGAGTTTGTGCAACATTGTTTCAAAAATTATTTTAATTTCTTACATGAGCATGCAATTGCTATAGATAGACATATCATTTTGTCAGATGACTGTACAGGTCAATTCAAGAATGCTCACATGTTTTATTGGTCATGTAGGATGCATGTAGAGAGAGGGGTGCCTCATATTTGGAGTTTTTTTGAGTCCGACCATGAAAAAGGGGAACATGATGGAGTGGGGGCATGTGTGAAGAGAGCTCTAGTCAAGGAGCAACTGAAGATTTTAGCAACAGAGCTTCTTAATGCTCATAGCATTGTTGATTGGTGTAGTTTAACATTATCACAGGAGGGGACTCTTGATTCAGTGGTATGTAGGTTCTTTTGGTTGGTTGAGGAAGGGTTTAGAGCTAATAGATTAGATTGTGCTATAGTGAGAGACTCATAAAAAATGCATTCATTCTAAAGCTTCGATTCTAGTACATGGACCATTTGGACACGACAGCTAGCTTGCTTTTGTCCTAGTTGTTTTTAGTGTGATTGGGATCACTATGAGTCAAGTGAGTGGGTGGACACATGGGCTCCACATTATCTTACTCCAATGTCTATCATATCCTCTATTAGAAATGATAACATGGAAAGTTCACTTGAGCATAACCATCTATCAGATCTACTTCAGCCAGGACATGTCTTTGCATTGGTTGCACCACAAGGGAATGATGAGAAATCTAATTATTGGTTAGCACGTTGTGTAAGAGGTAAACAAAAACGTGCACAACCAATCATAGATGATGATGGATTCACATATCCTACTGGTTTAGTGGTTGTCATTAGAACATGGCTATGGACATACATGCTCAGAAGGAACGGAGTTCCTACATTCGAAGACTATCAGAAGCGAAAAATAATTCTCATATATTCACATCTTATTATAGCAACAAATGTAAAGTTGTTGAAGCATCAAGGAAGACCAAAAGTAAAAGAACTTTTTACTATTGCTAATGTTGATTATGAAGGCCTGTTGGAGACACTAAAATAGAGAGAGGACCCTATTGGAACACTTGACTAGATATATTTACTTCTTATGCTATTTTCTTCATAATGATTCAATGAATTGATGATTATCTTGCTTAATACAATAAGTTACTAATTTTTTTATGATATTGGAATGTAGGTACATCATGAAGAGTTTAGGGGGGTGGTATTGGGGAGAATTCCTAAGATTTATGATGTATTATGACGTAAAATGTGAACCTTTTTTTGTATATGGTTTTTGTAATAATGAAAAAGATAAGTTAAATTAGTTGCATATTCTAATTTGTATTTTGGTAAGTTCTTTGTAAGGAATTATAAGAGGAAGATATTGAACAAGTTCTTGCAAATCATATTTGCATGTGATACAAGGCTATAAGAACAATTTTAAGAGCATTTATAACTATATGAAAGATACTTGCTTGTGGATATCTTATTACAAATTTGGTTTTTTCCTTATTTGACATAAAGATGACATTATGATTATTAAAACTATTTTTATCAAACTAATCAAATAAGAAAAATCTAGAAAGTAAGATGAACAATTAGAATACTTGATTTCTTCCATTTTGCAACCAATGATGGCATTTGAAAGCATAAAGAGTCATATAATTGTATAATGTTTTGAAAGACTTTCATATTGAAAAGTTGTAAAGGACCATGAGATTTGAACTTTAGTAATGTCTAAGTTTGCATAGCATAAGTGAGTCATTACATAGGTCCTAATAAGGTCTCATAATAATCTCAAGTCGTTTCATAAGTTGAAACATTCAATAAGTCACTTAAAATTTAGCTTATTGCTTTAGAAAATTCAAATCTTGAATGTAGTGACTACATGAGCATTTTGGAAGGAAACTCTATAGTTTAAATTTTATGAAATACAGGGAACACTAGTGCAAAGCACCTAATCATTTTTCTTTTCTTGATGTAATATGATCTAGGGATAGATCTAATGATCTCCCTATGACCATCCACATTTTTAAAGGACACAAGACCCCATGGTGCAACTATAAGCCTTGGCCATCAATTGGTCCAATAAAGTCAATTTTTTGTAAATTCCATGTTTTTTAGGTAATTCTAGATATTTATAACATTATTAGGGTCCCTAGGAGTTTGTAGAGTCTATTTGTAATCAAATTTGCAATAAGACTTGTCTTAGCACAAAAATTGCAAAAAGTTGCTTAGCAACTTTTGCAATTTTCTTGATAATTTTTCAAAATCTAACTCCTAACGGCTAGAGCTATTTGAATCATCAGTGCCATTATCTTTGGGTGGGTGGGTGAACCCTAGTGACACCCTTGTTCCAACCATGGAGACCCTCTATCGTCCGTGGCCACCCCGTATCGAGGAGTCCCCAAGGTTCTCTAAGTGCAATTTTGAGGTTGATCTTTTGAGGGTCATAACTCGGAGCTTGTGAGGGCTATCAATGAACTATAAAATGCTATAAGATAGTGATGTTGAGGTCTAAAACAACCTATCTCATTTTTGAGAGATCACATTCCGTTTGGATTCGGCACAATAATCTTGCTCGATGTCAAAACTCGCAGTGTGCCTCAATTCATAGGTGCACCACAGTGTAACTCTGAAACTGCTGATCGTGGCATCAAATCATCAGTTCCATTAGCTTTGTATGGGTGGGTGAACCCTACTCACACCCTTTTTCCATCCATGGAGACCATCCATCATTTGCGGTCACCCTATACCGAGGAGTCTCCAAGGTGCTCTAAGTGCATTTCGAGGTCAATCTTCCAAGGGTCATAACTCGAAGCTCATGAGGGCTATCGATGAACTGTCAAATGCTACAAGATGGTGATGTTGAGGCATAAAATAACCTATCTCATTTTTGAGAGATCACATTCTGTTTGGATTTGGCATAGTGATCTTGCTCGATGCCAAAACTCGCAGTGTGCCTCAGTTCATAGGTACACCACAGTGTAACTTTGAAACCACTAATCGTGGCATAGAATTGTCAGTTCCATTAGCTTCAAATGGGCGGGTGAGCCCTATTCAAACCCTTGTTCCAGCCATGGAGAGCATCCATCATTTGCAGCTATCCCGTACCGAGGAGTCTCCAAGGTGCTCTAAGTGCATTTCGAGGTCGATCTTTCAAGGATCATAACTCAAAGCTTGTGAGGGCTATTGATGAATTGTCAAATGCTAAAGGATGATGATATTGAGGCCTGAAATAATCTTTCTCATTTTTGAGAGATCACATTCTGTTTGGATTCAACACAACGATTTCGCTCAATGCCAAAACTCGTAGTGTGCCTCAGTTCATAGGTGCACCACAGCGTAACTTTGAAACTGCTGATCTTGGCATCGAATCGTCGGCGCCATTAGCTCCAGATGGGTGGGTGAACCCTATTCACACCCTTGTTTTGGCCACAAAGACCATCCATCATTTGCAGCCACCCCGTACCAAGGAGTCTCCAAGGTGCTCTAAGTGCATTTTGAGGTCGATATTTTGAGGGTCATAACTCAGAGCTCGTGAGGGCTATCAATGAACTGTTAGAGGAGACAAGTTTGTAAGAAGTAGTGGATTAGTGTTTTATTTAAAATAAGTTAGTGGGAAGGCTTTATTAGAGGGTCTTGACCAAACTAGTGGGGTGTCTACCCACTCTCTAATTTTAGAGACAATTAGGTTTTGGAGGGAGATTAGGGGAGCTCTACTACAACTATCCTTACCCTAGCTTGGACCAAGGTTGGTATCTCAAACTTTGTTCTTTTCCATTTCTTTCTTTTAGTATGGTTAAGCAAATATGCAAGTGTGGAGTTTATCAATGGAGTATGCATTGCATTGCATTGTGGAGTAGCATTCATGTGAGAGCTTGAATGGTGTTCATTCCATGTAGATTAGTGTGACACCATTGTGCATCTTGTTGTACTGTGTGGAGTATTGTGAGTATGAGGTTTGGATTTCCTCTATTTCCTTGTTGTATTATGGGTGTTGTATTATCCACTGTATGCCATGACCATTCATATCTTGTTGGGGGTGATAAGAAAAGTATGGTGTAGAAAGGAAGTTTGAGGAGTTATAGCTGATAGTAGTGGGTTTGGAGGAGGAAATGTGGAGGCCCCAAGAGGGCATTTAATTGTTGATTTATGATAGCCCCAAGAGGGCATGAAATTTTCTAAATTATGATAGCCCTAAGAGGGCATGAAAATTGTTTATTGCAGATATGGTTTGGTATGGCAAGTCTCCATTTTAGAACACACCTTCACCCTATGTTTATGGTTCCATCTATGAAGCCATTATGAAATAGCGTTGGGGGCAAATCGTTCAAGTTTGAAATGTAATGTTTATGCATTGAAAGATTGTATGTGTATCCCAATTTGAGCCTTGTTCCCTAGCGTGGGGCTAGTCTCTTTAAGGCCTATGGTTGGGTGGAAAGCACCCATGGTCCTTGTTATTTTGTTGTGTTGCATATGCAAATTTGTGTCCAAGGGAGTAATGGAAATGGCTTGGAATGATCATCTTGTAGATTGATGTGGGATGAGAAAACTTGACATTGTGCCCTCATTTGTGAAGGAGGATTCACCAGCTTGTTCACGTTCTCAACGATCATGTTGGACAATGTTCATGCTACTCATTGTCCATATCTTTCAATCTTCATGTTCCTTATGATTTTGAAAAGTCCCTTATGTTGCCCCATTGTGATGGAAGGAGATTGTATCATTGTTACCTAATGTGTGTGTAGAGGAAATGATTGATAAGGTTGTATATGCATGTTTCATTTGGAGTTTATATTGTTATGAAAGCATTGGTATGAGTCACAGATTTACTTTGGCATCATTGTTATCATTTGAAAATGTGAAAGAAAGTTTTCTCCTTGTGGTATTGTAAATGACTAGTTGATAATAACAATCCATAGATGTTATGTGATACCATTGATTGTATAAATTTTAAACTTAGTAGATTTCTTACAATCTTGTTGTGCTCTCAATAATTTGGAAGTTAAATTTTATGTTCATATCATATGCACTCAATAAAAGCCAAGATTGATCTTGACTGCCCTTCTAGAGTAGCCCCCAACATTTCCTAAGCCATCATAAGTCAAAAAGTTTTCTCCACTCCCCAAGGTGTATTGTTAAATCTGACATTCATTCTAACATGTCATGCCAAAACTTTTATCCTTGAGCTTGCCTCCTTGAAAAGGGGTTTCATACCCATTAATATACTTTGGTGCATAGAAGAAAGGGTTTATGTCACATCCTTGTCTTATGCACTAGTCATCCCCTCCTTGCAGTAGTGGTCACGTGTTTCCAAGCATAGGTAGTCGAATTGAAATTTCTTGCAGAAGTGGTCACATGTTCCCAAGCATAGGTAGTCGACTTGAAATTAAGGGGGAGTGGGATAGCAATCCCAAGGGATTTGTACTTAGGAAAATGTCAAGTTGAAATTTAATATGACTTGTTGACATTAGGATTGCTGATTGGAGGGATGGGAAAAAGATGTCCTAAGGCTTGGATTAGTCAAAATTCTGCACATGACCCACGTGGGACCTTGTCGAGACCACATATAGGAAGAAATGTGGCCTTGGTAAGAGTTAGGGAATGATGAGGATTTAAGATAGATAGGAGATTCAGCCTTTAGATTTGTTTTTATTTTTATTAGATAATTATTTAATCATTTCAAGTCTTGAGTAGAGGATAATGAAACTTAGTGTATTTGACCCTAGTTTAAGGGTAATGTTTATATCAAGGGGATCATTTAGAAACATGTAACAATTAAATCATATGGTAGTGGAAAAGCTCAATATAGGAAAATAAATTAAATGAAATAAATAAGTTTACAAGAATGCATATATAATTGAACATGATGTTAAGTATGGAGGGTTTAACTAAATTAGTGTTAAGACTATAAATTAGGATAGTTGGATGTAGATATAATAGGGTTGATATGAAGTAAGTTGTCAGGATGATGGGATTGGAGAATCAAGCATAAGGATGGATGGTGGATTAAAATAATAACTTAAATCTAGTTTTATCTAGTCAATAAAGCACATTGATAGATAAGAGTTACTAGATAGAATTGAATGCATGAAAAACCTATGTAGATGTTGGATTTAATGTCAAGTGAATTTTATATTTGGCTTGAGGGAATGCTAGATAGATAATGAATGTTGTGGATTTGATTGAAGATATTAGTAGAATATCAAAATCAATAGAATATATATACCAATTTGAAAATGTAGTATAGGAATAAAGCATTAGTTAGCTAGTGTGTAATAAGGGTCAATAGGCATGTCATTAGAGGTAGCTCGTCAGCTCATGTACCCTATGTATAATTAATGATAATATGATTCATGTACACCACATTTTACTAGGTTAGTTGCATGAAATGATGAATACATATATGTCAAAACAACAAGGTATGTTATATACAAACGTTATTTATAAGCTTGCACCTAATCCTTGCATAAACAATTCATCTAACAAATTTAAATTGACACACTCAATACGATGATGTAGTAGGATGTGTTTAAATACTGATCGTGAATTATTATTGAGTTAAGTACTTTGAATTGGCCCTTAGACTTACTAAGAGTTTCTCATTTTATGTGCTTACTAATTCGTACTATGAAACTACTTTGAATCTTAACATGCTTTGATAATAATAATATTGATAGTGAAAAAGTAAGCTTATGGTGAATAATTAGATGTAATAATGTAAAAAGTAAATGTAATAGTATAGTAACTATAGTAATTAAAATAGTAAATGTAAAAGCATGGCAATGTAGCTAGATTAGTTAGTAGTTGATGAGCTAGATAGTTAGTAATTGTCTTTTGTTAGATTGAGTTTAATTTATGTATTGAAATAGTAATTTTTGTGTTTAGGAAATTGTAGTGAGTGCTAGTTTGGTGAGGAAGCAATGTTGATAGAATGCATAAGGATGACTAAATAGAGTAAAGAGGGAGAAAATGACTCAGTATTGGTCCAATCTTTGAGAGGACCTATAACCAGTAAGATATGGATGCGAGCACATGATACACGTTTGGCACATAAAGCAAATTATTTATTCCATAAGTTGTGTATAGTATGTGTTGAATGATGGATACTATCAATACAGGTGGCCTCTTCTCCATCATGTAGACTTCAAAGCTACCTTTGGGGCATATCTTTTCTAATTTCCAATGGTTAGATCCAATATAGTGTGGTAAATAAGTGTACATTTTCTTATTTGACTAAGGGTGCTCATGTGATGAGTACTAAATCTAAATTCTCTAGATAAATTTGCTTAATCGATTAAGATATACTACACTTCCACACCATATAGTAATTGTCACATTAATATATATTCTAATGATTAATGAATGTGTGTACATTAGTAATGAGGATAATAAGTAATTCTGATCCCCTTCCCTTACATGCTAGAATCACGACCTAGTCCATATGATACAACTGACAGACCTTAATAGAATATTAGTATCAGAGGCTTGTTAGGATATGAATTACCTCACTAATTTATGAGTTTTGTATCTTGAACTTTCTCTTTTGACTCGTGATGCTAACTTGAACTAGACTGTCATCCAATCTATTTGAAAACCACCTGTGATTAAAATGTTACAACCGAATGACACTATCCACATGAGTCTTGAACTCCTATTCAATGATAACCTTGTTTTACAATATGTAATTTCTTATGTGACTTCATAAGCTACAATTTTTTTTTTTTTTGGTGTGTTTTTACTAGTAAAATTTAGGGCATGACACATGATCCATGATAAATTGAACAATACTAGATACTAAATTAATATGTATATCATTGTGCACATAAATGACAAAAATATATATCAAAATACATGTATCCATAGACAAAATTTTACACAAATATATATCAAAGATCATGTATCCATAGAAAAAGTACTCAAATATATATCAAAATACATAGATCCATATACAAAATGTGGCTGATCATGCCATTAGAATGTGTATAATATCAATGTTTCTATATACAATGTGGCATGTGCCATCTCAAAATGTCCCATAATGCATCCTACGAAAACTATACTATCCTAGGGTGCTAGTGGATGATCAAAATGCAGCCTCTTCGCTGCACTAGGTGGATCAGATGCCTCCTACATAAAATAAAAAAGAAAACCCAAAGTTAGACTACTAAATTTATATGATTCTACGTATGTAACATTGAATTACTCAAATACATAATGATCTTTTTTGTAATGGAAATTAATACTATGAAAATTTCATAATAAATACCTCTCTCATTGACCTCCTATGCCAGTCAAGAGTCCTCTTGTATGCCCTCAGCAATGCTAGTACCTCTCTGATTGTGGGCTGTATATGTTCAAATACCTTTGTCAAATGAATCTACAATTTAAACTATAACATTATAATTCATAGCATGCTAAATTTATAACATATTTAATCATGAATTAAAACTACAACTTACTATTGTAGGCTCCTTCTTAGGGGTGAGTGGCGGCATCATCAAATCTACATAACTCTCCCGTCGGACCTCTTGTGCACTAGGAGTCTCCTATGAGATACAAAATAGTAGTTGTTAATATCAAAAAAATCAGTTTTGAATTTATTTATGAAGATAAGGATAATAAAAAATAAATGATACTTATACATACAATGGGGCTCTCCGTGCGAATGGAAATCCTTGATGGTCTACGATGCAAAATTTGTATAGGCTCATCACTAGTAGCGACGCCCTATATACAGTAAAGAATGTAATTAAATGGGATTACCACAAACATTTTACAAGAATGCATCGATATTTAATCAAATAGAAAGCACCTAATTACCTTTCCTTTGTCAGTGCGTGCTAGCTCACCTTACGCACTTTGTCCCTCTGGGACAAGTGCTACCTACACGATAAAAGAAAGATAGCAACCATATATGCTACAATATCAAATAGAAAAAAAAATGTGAACACAACATAATGTACCGTAGATGTCTCATGGCAAAATGAAATAGCCAAGAGTGTGGCATCATCAATCTGTCTGAGCTCCTCCTCGGTCATCAACTAAACATGAATGAAGATCACATACATATAAAAGTCAATATGGCTTAAAAATTAAAATTACTCTTTTATAAAAATTAACTTTAAATCACATATGTCATAACAAAATAATATATACATGTATTGACACCGAAGGAGTCCATGCCTCTGCATTCCCCTCCTCTCTCGCATTAGGGTCTGTAGCCTTTGCATGTGTGTTTGGTGTATCCTCGTCTAATACAAAATGATACTCAAGAATATCACCTATGGGACCTAGGAAAATATTCTTGCACGTAATGCAAGTGTGAGGCACACAAACATGTGATGAGCTAGTCGATGATGAACTGGTACTAGCATCATCAACACGAGGAGGCAGGATTGACCTAGCCTGAGATATCATTAGGCTACTCAGCCTATGAATGGCTCTGATAGTCTGAGAGGTAGACTCTATCATAATATCTAGATGCTGCACTCGAGGAGGAGGGGAGATATAAGTGGGGGGGACAAAAGTGCCAGCTTTCTTCTGCTGAGAAGAGGGTCTATCCTTAGGAGCTCCTAGTCTTAAGCCCATGTTGGGCTTCATGCTTCAATAGTTCACTTTAAGTTTCAACACAAATTCAGCATATAATTTTCTAAGGAAATAAAATGGTATGTCTAAATTTCCATGTGGAGGGATATCAAAGACCATCCACCAACAATCCTAAAAGTTTGCACGTATGGCATCATTTGTGCACCATTTAATTGATAGTTTGGATTTTTTTGGGTCAACTGGTAAACCCATTTTCGGGTTCGCAAAAAGGCTGGCCAAATTGTCTTTGCTTATGTTGAGGGTTGCAACCTCATCATAATCCAAACCATCATCAAACATCTCATGCATTTGATCATGCCAAAGAAGAGCGCCATTTTGTTGGTTTCTAAGGGTTTCAATGTTATCCACTATGGTGTTTAACGTGGATAACATAGGAGCCAATGTGGGTACATTATTATATATTCTATGCAAACCTCTCAACTCGGTGAGATTTTCATTTATCAAATTCTCAATTCAAGGAGGGTTTTGAGGGGGTAGAGGATCATTTGGTGGATGGTTTTTTGGGGGTACTGGATCATTTGGTGGGGGGTTATAAGGAATATTATTCCATGCCTCAATGTCATCATTCTGATCAACCATTCTTATTGAATTGCAAAACGTAATATATATTAAAAAGAAAAACCTTAATTTTAACTTTTTTTTCAAAAAAACCCTAGATTCAACTAAAACAAACAAAATCATTCTAAAATCTATCAAATTTAGATTAAAAATTAGTTAAGAAAAAAAAAAACCATACCTCAATATTAGATATCTGATTTTATAACTGATATCCGGTCACGCATCGATACTGGCCCCAAAATGTGAGAAATAAGGGCCCGCGGGTCTGTTCTTCTTTTTAAAATGGAATGCCACAGGTATCGGATATCCGATATTGAATCGGATATCCGATCGCCTGTTATATTTTATATATAAGATATATAACTTATAGCTTTGAAATATTATATTATATTATTATATTATTATAATATAATATTATTATTATATTATATTATTATAATGTATTATATTATATTATATTACTATAATGTATTATAATGTATTATATTATAATAATATAATACATTATAATATAATATTATTATTATAGTATAATATTATACGATTATAATATTATAATAATATTATTATTGTATTATAATAATAATTATTATAATAATATTATATTATAAATTATAATATAATAATATTATTATTATATTATAGTATAATAATAATAATTATAATAATATTATATTATATATTTAATAACAATATTATATTATAATATTATAATAATAATATATCTAATAATATTATATTATAATAATATTATATTATAATGTATTTTACTGTTATAATATAATGTTTTTATATTATTATAATAATGCCATGAATATCAGATATCCGATAAGGCTCGGCCTTTCGTTCCAAGCTTGGTACCTAGGTAGGTGGAAGCGCTTTTAGACATGTTCAAACTCTATTTTTTTCACATCACCACTTTTTGGCACACCATGATCCTGCACATACCTAGAATTGCCCACTAGGTGAACTTGTATCTAGAATAGATAAAATGGGAAGACAAACTCGATCCTACAAAAAAAGTAACATCAATTAAAAAAGAGGCGTGAAAAGTAATTCAAAAGAGGTGAATTCAAGAATCTTTTGAGTGGAGGTACAACCCAAAGGGGTTAGTTCCCAAAAACCACAAAATATAATATTTGAAAATATAGGGGTTTAGGTGGAAATCTCAAACTAGAAACTTGAGAGAACCCCTTCCTCAAGATAGGGGAAGGAAAAGGGAGAAGAAACAAGAAGAATAAGATAAAGAGGGGAGTTAAACTCTTGAGTCCAATCCTAACCCTTAAACCCATTTGTCCTATAAAATTAGGACAAGTATCTGAGATGTTACCTTTCGAATGTGTTGTATGACGTAACTTCATGATTTTAACCCTTTAGTTTGATCTTGTATGTGCTTTTCTATGATGGGTTTTCGTATTTCATCCTATTAGTCTCTGGTGATTTTTCTATTAATTAAGTTAGATTAAAAGATTAAATTAATGATTTAATTTAATGGAAAATTATTATGATATTTTTAATATTTAAATACATTTAATTAATGTGGAGAATTAATTAAATAAAAAGAATTAAATTTAAAGATAAAAGTTATATGTTTAATTTTAGAATGTGGTAATATTTATTTAATTTAAATAATAATATATTTAGGAGTCTATTTTTAAATAAATGCTAAATATTATTATTACTTAAGTTAATAAATATTTTATCAATTAACATTTTGAAAATAAATTAAAAAGTGAAAAGATATTAATTTATTAAAAAAATTAAGATTGCATAAAGTGTGCATGATATTAAAATTTAATAAATTAATTATAAAAGAGAAGTCAAGTGAATATAACTAAGATACTTTGTTTAAAAAAATTAATAAATGGCCAATGGCCATGATAATTGATTATTAATAAAATAAATAAATACAATAGCATTACATCATTCAAACAGGCACTGGTAGGAAAGAACAGGGAAAGAAAACCTCCAATCTTGCCCGTGACCATGGTCCTTTATTATTACAACATAAAAGGGGCATAATCTAGTTAGACTATCCTTATCTAAGATATTACATTCCAAAGATCAGATTTAAATGAAATTATCTGAGCATAAAGGTCCTTGATACATCACAAGATCTCTTAAAGAAGTTCCATCACTTTCTTTACATTCTTGCATAGTTGCCAAGTACGAACATCCCTATCTAACTATCTTGCCAATCAAACTAGTTAATGATAAAATTGCAAAATTCTTTAAACAATGAAAGTATCTAGATCTAAATTTATAATTACTAAAATCATTTTAATTAATGTAGCTCTTAACTATATCAAGAGATGTCTAATATTCTCTTCTAAAATTATTGAGATATACACTAAAAAATACATTAGAGTAGAATAAGAAAATATCTTGATGGGCCTCATGTGGAAATTAGAATAGATACCAAAAAGCTTAACTATTGAATATCAACTAATACAACAGAAACAATCAAAACAAATCCATCTGTCTAAAAATCTTCATAATTTATCCTATTCAGAAGGAATATTAGGAGACATTGGAGGCTCACTACTACCACCCCAGTCCAACTATTGATACTCAAGGCATCAAGAAACAGGACCAAAAAAAATTACATAATAGCCTTTGAGTCAACTAAAATAGAGGAAATCTATAAATATTAAGAATATTATCTTTCAAACAATATTTAAATCCAAGTGTATACATCATAAACAAATCTTAGAATAATAAGATCATAGACCTCACCAATACCTATACCAAATTCTCAAATCAATTTTAACATTACAATAAATATGGATAGATGCAATTCTACCAAATAAAGCAAGGGGCACCATGGATGATCTCAAACATATTTAGATAAACATAGGAAAATACTACTTAGCATCATTCATCACTTCTGTACTCATTACCTAAAATCAAAATGCTTGTTCTTTGTCATTGAATTATTAGAATATCTTAATAGTGACCCATCTTTCCCTGTTACAAAGCATAGAGATAGAGAACTAGCCTATGGTACAAATATAGTGCTCTTTAATTATCTCATTCTAATGAGAAATTAGAAAGATAATACATACCAATCCAGATTTCTAGAACTGAGCTCTATGTCTATCTTAAGAAACCAAATTAAAGGAAAAATGTTCACATGCACTGTGATGGTTAAAAAACTAGAAGCCTTGGAATTTCACACTTAAAAGCTTAACAATCTGGCATTTATGAAAAAAAAAATGACAAATCGCTAAAAGATTACTACTAAGCCACTAACTACAAGATTTAATCTAAAACCAACATACGGAAATGCCAAGAAAAAACAAAGGAAGCCCCAAAAGAGTTGAAGAGCCAAGAGGATGACAATGAAATAGGAACAACCACACATCAAGAACAAAGAAAAAACAACCGAGGGCGCAAAACAAACAAAGGGAACTAGATAGGTAGCCTAGGGGAAAAAGAAAGTAGAACAAAAATGAACCTGAAACACCAACACAAAAAAGAAGAAGAAGGAGAAAACACAAACAAGAAGAGAAGAAAAATCCTTTAAGGGAGAAAAAGAGCCCCGAACTACAAAACAAAAAAGGAAAACAAAGAAACCCAAAAATAGAGAACTCCTAGCTAGAAGGAAACACAAAAAAAAAAAGACAAGAGAAAACCAAAAGGGCAAGCGGTAAAGAGAAAAACCTAACAATCCATGATTTCCATAAAACTTGCCAGAATTAGAGCACACCAACCCATAAAATTAGAGAAAGATAATTATATTGTTCTAATTATAGCTTAGGAACCATAAGCCACAAGGACATCCAAATCCAAAACACTCAAAGAGACAATAGAATAAGCCAAACTTCTTGTTATTAGCTATGTAACTGAAATAAAATATATACAAAATTTAGGATGAGTCCATACCTTCACACATCTAAATCTATAAAGACTCATATCAAGGACAGAGAGTTCATAACTGCTACTACCATACAATAAAATATCATAAACATATTAATAATTACAATACCATATCGTAGAACAGAGGTCTATAAAGAAAATCCCTAATACATAATATCGTCCAACCATCTTCCAAAAATAGAGAAAAACTTTTTGTAAGAATGCTAGAGATAGCACCTTACTTCCAAAACACCATAATGACTTCAAGGATATCATTAGGATCCTCTACATAGAAGTTTGGTGGGAAATCAAAATCAAATTTAGCCCTATTAATTTTCTTCGAATTCGGAGTGCAAAAGATTAGGGCATCAAGATTGTCGAAGACCACTCTAGGTTAAATGTATGCATTAAACAAGTTGAGGTAGTTGGTTAACCATGCTCTGCTCTCTTTAACAACAATTCCTCTCCATTGAAGGAGGAATTGAATACTTACCTCCATCTTGGGCCATTCTTGGTAAAAAGCAAGATTTTCACAAGTTACCAGTGAAGGACGATGATAGGCTATTTCTAATTTGGGGGACCCCAAAGGAAGATCCATATATTTCTCCAAAAGAAGAATATGTAGTTTGTTGTCTATGCTATTAACTATTTGATCAAGACCCTTCCTCCAAATTGGATCAAATATGTTGCAGCAGAGTCTAATAATGGCAAATGGCTCAACCTTCACTATACCCTTCACCAATGGCTCTACTTGTAGTGATCTTGGTTATGTCATCCACTAGTTTAAGAATTTTGCTCCATCTCTCTGGTTTGACATTATTGTAGAATACCATGGTATGATTTTTATAGTTATTGTAAATGTTGATGTTAGAGTCCATCTTTAGGGTGAGAAAGAACCAAATGAAAGTGATGGAAGGTGACACCTGAGAAAAAGAAAAAGGCATGCGAAGGTCCTAGAAGCACACTCTATCATGACGACAACTAATGATGTCACCTACATTAACCTAAACATGGGCGGGACTTAACTAATAAATGATGATAAGACCAAGGAGAAAAAGGCAAAAAATAGAAGAGCAAACAAGGGCAAATAAATGGCCCACCCAACTTGATGATGAATATTAAGCGGAGTAAAATTGAATAAAAATAAAATTGATAAAGATAGTACAAAAAATAAAGATTAAGAACCTTAGAGAAAAGAACCATCAAATATATATTAAAAGATTAAAATACACACACACACACACACACACACACACACACACACACACACACACGAGGATAGATATTAAGGATCAAATATACTAGGGAAGTCTAAATAAACCAATTAAAAATATAAACTAGGTATAGGTGATACCTCTTTGATAATCAAGAAATTTACACCATCAGCCCCAAACTTTGCTAGATAATCTTCCTTTTGATTACCTTCCCAGAAAATATGACAAATTGTACTATCTAGAAACTGATCTAGAAGGACAAGAACTTCTTCTATCTTAGAGTTAAGGACCTAATTATGAGTTGCTCATTTTCTAATTACATTTAAAATAATTTGAGTCTCCTTCTATGATACCTTTTGATAAACCTAACTTATGACACGACTACAAACCTTGATTCAAAGCCTCTAATTCTGCCAGATTATTGCAAGTCAGTTAAATAGACATGGCTTTTTTGGCTACCCAATGACCTATGTCATGATTAATGATACAACCAATACCTATTCTACCTGGGTTAACCTTGGCAACACTGTCAAAGTTAAGGTTAGCCCATCCTTTCAAAGGGGGTGACCATTTACATCTTTCTCTTGCCTCCTTGCTATTCTTAACATAAAGAAAAAGAGGATTAATCAAGCTTGACCAATTCTTCTTCATTTGACCATCCCAAATAGAAAAGGAGCCTTCTTCTTTTCGAGCATTTTTGAGATGCAAATTACTTCTTTCAACTATGGTAGCTTCTATTTTTAATATTAGCTCTTTAGGTTTCAATTTTAATTTACAAAAAATATGTCAGTTCCTTTCCTTCCAAATTTCCCATGCCAAGATGGAAGGACAGATGTTCCAAAGTTTATTACAAATTCCATTGACCATATTTGTAGGCCATCCTTTGAGGAGTTCAATGAATGATTTTGGCAAAGGCATTGACCACCCTAAACTGTGTTTAAGGCATTCCCAACATATTTGGGAAAATGGATAGCTAAATTAAATATGATCAGAGTCCTTGTAATTTTGTTTACATAACACACATCTAGATGGACCTTGAAAATAAAGTTTATGTAACTCATTAGCAGTCATGATTCTATTTTGGAAAGCCAACCATAAAAAGAATCTTGCCTTTGGAAGGCATGCATAATCCCAACAGAGTTAGAGTGGAATATCCACTTTGTCCCATTTTTGAGAATATATCAGAGCCTTGTAACCATTTTTCATGCTATACTTCCCATCATTTGAAGTTGCCCAAATAAGTTCATCTTTCCTCTTTGATTTCTTAATCCTCCTATCTACTAATATCTTTTCATAAGGCTTAATCACATTTGAATCCACACCTATACCATCCAAAGGTTTCCACATCCATCTAGATTAAACTTCTAGAATAACCTCTACCTTGTATTCATAAACTTTGCTTCCCCATAGATTAATTAATTTTTCTTTGAGATCCTTAGGGAGAGAACTATGTTGTAATGGAGGGTGTCCATCCCAAGAATCTTCCCAAAATAAGGCCTCATCACCCTTACCTAGATCCCAAGTTAGATACTTGCAAACCAAATGACAACACTTTATCATAAAATTCCAACTCTCAAAACCTCTAGGAAGGGTCTTCATCCTAAAAATCGATAGAGGATCATCCACATTGAGATATTTATTGTATAGAATCTTAGCCCATTTATGTTATCTTTCCTTTTAGAGACACCATATTAATTTGGCACATAAGGCTTCATTTTGCCATTGTAAATTCTCAATCCCTAACCCACCCATGACCTTAGGTTTACAAATATTCTCCCATTTGATGAGCACCAATTTTTTGTCTTCTTCACAATCATTCCAAAGAAAATTCTTGAGTTTAGTTTTGAATTTGAGGAGGAGTAGCTTGGATAAAGGGAGACAAGATAGAGGGAAGGATGGAATGGCAAATAAAACTGATCCGATCTTGATACTTTTTCTAGCCTTTGTCAGCCATTTATCCTTCTAGCTACCAAGCCTTGCATCCATTTTCTCCAAGGTGTTGCACCAAACCTTACTGGATTTTAGGCCTTTCTCTAGGGAAATTCCCAAATACTTAGAGGGGAATAAACCTTTTTTGTATCCCATGATCTTGCATATCTAATATTCTATTTCAGGTCTTGTATTTATAAAATATATCTTAGATTTAAACTCATTCACTTTCTATCCTAAAGCTTCCATGTAAGATCTAATGATGGCTTTTAGGCCAAGAGCCTCTACAACTGTACTTTTTCCAGACATAATAGTATCATCTACATATTGTTGATGCGTAATGTTGGGCATATTTCTAGTAATAGTAATTCCTAAAATCTTTTGATTCTTATGAGCATCAGCCACCACTCTCCCAAAGGCCTCTGCCATGATAATATAAAGTGAAGGAGATAATGGATCTCCTTGTCTAATACTTTAATTAAGATACTTTATATTGTAATAAATGTGCATAAAAGATAAAGAAAAGATAATAAAGAGTTAAAGTATGGTGAGCAAGGAGTCCTCTTGGGTGATCGTACAATTAGTGCTCCAATTTTAGGAGAGAACTCCTTATCACCAAATGAGGGCTCATTTTCGAAGGACTACAAATTTTGGAAGAAGAAAATTTTAGAAGAGAGAAGGTTTTGAGAGGAGAAATTTCTCTCACAATCTTTTTGGACATAACGATTAGCATCAAAGTCTAGGTAGATTCTTGTGATGATTCACATAGTTTATTAAGCTTTCTCTTTTCCTCTCATCATTGTGATTGTGATATGGTTATTTGTATAACTCTATGTGATGAGCATTTTGATTTGAAATTACTGTTATGCATGTAGATTTCTTCTACATATGTAGAGATTAAAATATCTTAAATTTCTTATTCAATAATTTTCAAATTAGATATTAAACTGGGGAGGGTTTTCGGTTTTAATAAGGAAGATTTAAATAGAGAATTTGTCCAGTTGGTCAATTTTTCTCTATCAAATTAATGTTGGAAATGTTAAAAATATATATTTTTTAATATGGAAGAAGGTATTTGTTTTTTTTAAATTTTACATATAAAATTTTTATAAAACAAAATCATCAAAAAATAAATTTAAAAAAATAATAATATATATTTTGGAAGGGATGGGGAAACTCCACACCGCCACCTCCTTTATACCCACCAATGGTTGTATGCTACTAATATAGGTACTATGATAATAGTGGTACAAAGTACCATTGTTGCCATAGGCCCTATGGCAACAGGGTTGCCAATTTGAAGAAAGGTCGGTAGGTCTTGTAAATATAAATGCCATTTAAAAAAAATGCAATTTGAATTTTTATTTAAAGTGTTTAAAATTATTTTTATTAATAATTTATGATATTAAATTTTAAATTTTAAATTATTAATAATTTTATTAATATTTTTAAATTTAATAAATAATTAATAGATAATTAATAAATATTAATTTATTATAATTATTAATTAATTTAATTAAATGCATTTAATTAAGTTAAACAATATTATAAATTAATTAATGAAGTGTTGAATTTATTTTATTATTAATTAATGATATTAGTTTTGAAATAAATAAATTTAATTATTTTTTTAAAAAATCAATAAATATTATTTTAATAATTCAAATAAATAATTATCCTTAAGTCATCTAGAACAATTAACTTTAAATCAAATTAGGGTAATTATGTATTTTATTCAAATATAAGAATGGGGTAAATTGTAAGGGTTAAATTGTTAATTGTAGGTACTTGCAAACTTGCATTGAAACTAATAATTAAACCTTCCATTTAACTCAATAATATGTTTTCAAAATCAAACCAAACTATGAAACCTACACTTTATTATTTGTATGTTGTCTATGTTTTGAGTTTGGGTTAACTAGAGTGTTGACCAATTTTAGGATGTTTACCAAAGGCTTGGGAGTTCTGTGATTGTGATGTTAAGATGAATTGATCTTGATCTTTTAAACTCAACCATGGTAATGTGTTGGTATGCTCTATGATGAGGTTGTAATTATTGTTCATTATTGCTTTCCAGTGTTCTTGTGTGGAGCTAAGGTGAATGTGTGACATACTTGACTTAACCTTTTTGAGTCTTCAATCAATATATTTGGATTGCTTTCCAAACACTTTTATAGGACTCAGGTGTTGGGTATGATTTTTTTCTTGGTGATGTCATGCTATGAAATATTTGACTTAACCATTTTAAGTCTTCGATCAATTACTTTTGGGATGCGTTCTAGTTGCTCATAGATAACTGATGTGTTATTGTAAATTATCTTTTGATGCTTTCCAATCACTTGTATTAGATTGAGGTGAATTTATATGATTCTTTGATTTATACTTTTATGAGCTTAGCATAGGTTATCTATATGTAATGTCAAGAAGTGGCTTACAATGGAGGTCAGGGCCCTACGTAGCTACCAGGGTAACCCATTGTAAGTTGTTTAATAAGTGAAAACACTACACTAAATGGGAATACAATGAACCTAAGAAGAGTCTTTGTATTTCCTTGCCTATACCTTGAGTGCTAGTATATACTAGGATGCAAGTGGAGAGAATGCTTAGTTGTGACCATGCATCATTAGTATGCCTTGTCAGTACGAGAGGATACTAGTGCCACATAGGGATCACTAGGGGGTTGGGGTCCTAAGATACTCCCAGGGTAATTCTAGCATTGATTTGTGTAATGACACTTGCCCACTTACATAGTAGATTTACATGTTTGTGTTTGCCTTTGGGACTAGATGTCGATTTATCTTGGAACCTTTGAGTTAGAATACTTTTAGGGTTTCCTTGACTTAGATATTACTTTTCATGTTTTAATTGATATCCTATTTGGGACTTGAGACTATCTCCTTAGCATGGTGGGAGTGGGCCTTTTCGGGTTACCACATGGCTGGGTGGTAGTGCTTTTTATTGTTACCATTGAGATCCATCTATTATTGCTATGGCTAGAGTTCCTTTTCTACATTTCCTTTCATTCTATTCTTGTGTATTATGATGAATGGATTATATCTTTATGATGGATGATATTTACTTATTTTATTGTACTTTGTTTCATGGATCTGAAAGTGATAATTTAATCTATTTTTATAAATGTATATTCTTTTAGCCTTTCATACCCTATGACATGTACATTGGATGATTGAGCATTCTGAATTTTATTGCCAAGTGGCATTTGGAACAAATGTATATTATTTAAGTTGACTTTGGACTTTTAATTATTCTTTCATTTGGATGTGTTAATTGTTAGACTTAGTATTAATTAAATTTAAATGTGATTCAATGTCTTGGGATCCTTATGGAATGTAATATGTTATGTTATTCTTTCTTTAAATTTTTTTTTTTGGAAAACTTGGTAAAACTTTAGGTTAATTATTTAGGATCCCTTGGTGGGGTGTTACATCTCGTATTAGAGCCCGAGTTCTACATTGGGAGCTCTGGGCAAATTGGAATGCCACTATTTGTTAACTAGTTGAACTAAAATGAAATCTAAACCGTTATGTATACCTTATACAAATATATATATAGCAATTCAAGTTTCATTTCAATTTAACTAGTTCAAGTTTTTATTTGTATAAGGTATACATAACGGTTTAGATTTCATTTTAGTTCAACTAGTTAACAAATAGTGAATTGCTATATGTGTGTGTGTGTGTGTGTGTGTGTGTGTGTGTGTGTGTGTGTGTGTGTGTGTGTGTGTGTATCTATTTCAAACTAGAATCTTTAACCTAGTTGAATTGAAAAAAAACTTAAACTATTAGTTTTGTATTCTCAAACTTGAACATCTTTAACCTAGTTGAACTGAAACAAAACTTAAACTATTAGTTTTGTATTCTCAAACTTGAACATTTAGACTTCAAAACTAAAATATACTTAAACCTAAAAATAAGAAAAACTAAAAACTGAACTTATATTATTTTCAAAACATATGTCTTTTATGTATGCTTTATAGTAGTATGTTTTATGGTTATTATAGCATCTTGCATCTTGGATATTGTTGTAGGATGGTATCTGGGATAAGATATTCTATTAGTTCCTATAGCCTTGGCCATGGTAGAGGTAATGGATGAGGCAGAGATATTAGTATACATGAGGTTGTTCATGAAGGGGATAGGGAAGAGAATGTGAATGAGTAGCACGCTAACTCAGAGAAGGTTGACCTGAGTGAAATGATAAAAATCATCATTGATTGGCTTACCTCTTATTCATGGACAAGATGGAGCACATCAAATAGGACTTGAGTGTAGACCTAGGTCTAGGAGCCCTCAGAGGGATCGACAAAGATCCATTGAGAGGGCCAAGTTCAAGCCCTTTAATGAGAAAGGTTCAAGTTATGTAGCCGAGCAATGGCTTATTGCTCTTGATAGGTTTTTTTCTATTCAAGAATTTGATAGTAATGTCAAAGCCAAGTTTGCTATTATGAACCTGGAACTCTTTGGAGCCACTTGGTGGACTATCAAAGAGAAGAAACTAGGCATAAACATGAAAAATGTCACATGAGAGTTATTCCTAGAACACTTCCATGAGTGATTCCTACCAAAGGAATGGAAGCAACATAGAGTAGATGAGTTCCACAACTTGAGATAGTTCACTATGACCATAGTAGAGTATGAGTGGAAGTTCTATGAGCTCATGCCCTTTTTGAGAATTAGTGATAACCTAGTACAGTTAGCACAACATTTCATCAGACACTTGAACAACCGTCTAGTTGGGGGTGTTAAGGTGTTTGAGCCTTAAACCATCAAAGATGTGGTGCATTGAGTCATCCTTGTAGAGCAAAGTGTCAACCTAGGACATGGGGGTTTTGTGGGAGCACCTTCAGCATTAGGATCTAAGGGTAACTAAAACTCAGGTGGTAGTAAGAAATCTCCTTTTGGAGGTAATAAAAAATAGGGAGGATCTTATCCTCCAACTTAGGGTGACGATGAGGGTTCTATCTCTAAGAACTATTATAACATTTAGTGCAATAAGTGCAACTAGTATGAACTATCATCTCAGAGTACTCCTTCTTATCCTAGTGAGGATAGTGTTCAATAGTCTAGAGTGCAGAGGAGTTTTAATAGAGAGTATTTCTCATGCAAACAATGCGCACACAAGTTGTACCATTACCCTCGAGTGAAATCACAATTCTCAAATCAGAGACATGGGTAGGTCCCAAAGAGTATTCTCAGTGGATTCATATCCTCATACATGGGGGAAGGGTCCAATGGGACATGCATAGTGATTTCTTTAGTTTTACTTTTCTTGTAGGCTTCTAGGAGTAAACCTAAGTCGAGGGGGGTGGATGTAGTGCCTACCCTAGTTTACATTTTATTATCATTTTCGAACTCTATTAGGTTAGTTTTATGCTTAATGATTAGTAGCACTATCTTTTAAATTATCAGATATTGTTTCACACTTGGTTGATTTTATGATGAGACTATTTGGTACAATTTACTTCGTGTATGCATGATGATGATTATTGTAGTATTTTTAGTTATTGATGATGATTAGTTAGATGTATTATCATATGTGTTTTCTTATGGATACTTACCCCATACTACATGTGTATGGTGTGCGTGTATATTTTCTTTATGTATGGCATCTCTAATGTGGTTAAGGGAGGGAGCTGTAGTCACCTACTAGTCAAGATCTACACAATGCACCACTTCCTGCCATTACCTGTTTAGTCTAGAATGTTGTGTTTGTACATGCGTGGATTTTATGTAGATTGTAGGTACTGGGTATCGACCTCTTTGGATTGCCAAGATAAGTGTACCCTATCACATTATCTCAATGGTAAGAGAGGGGAGATAAACTTGAGTCCAAATCCTAACCCTTAAACCCATTTATACTAGAAAATTTGGACAAGTATTTGAGATGTTACCTTCCGAATGTGTCATATGATGTAAGTTCGTGATTTTAACCCTTTAGTTTGATCTTGTCTATGTTTTTCTATGAGGGTTTTCATATTTCGTCCTATGAGTCTTTGGTGATTTTTCTATTAATTAAGTCAGATTAAAAGATCTAATTAATGATTTAATTCAATGGAAAATTATTATGATATTTTTAATATTTAATTACATTTAACTAATTTGGAGAATTAATTAAATTTAAAGATAAAAGTTATAAGTTTAATTTTAGACGTGATAATATTTATTTAATTTAAATAACAATATATTTAAGAGTCCATTTTTGAATAAATGCTAAATATTATTATTACTTAATTTAATAAATATTTTATCAATTAACGTTTTTAAAATAAATTTAAAAGTGAAAAAGATATTAATTTATTAAAAAATTTAAGATTGCATAAAGTGGGCATGAGAATAAAATTTAATAAATTAATTAAAAAAGAGATGTCAAGTGAATTTAATTAAGATACTTTATCTTGCAATAAACGTGCATGAAAAAGATAATAAAGATTTAAATTTTGGTGACCAAGGAGTCTTCTCAGGTGATTGCACAATTAGTGCCCTAATTTTAGGAGAGAACTCCTTATCACCAATTGAGGGTTCATTTTCAAAGGACTACAAATTTTGGAAGAAGAAAATTTTGAAAGAGAGAAGGTTTCAAGAGGAGAAATTTCTCTCACAATATTTTTGGGTGTAGTGATTAGCATTAGAGTCCAGGTAGATTCTTGCGATGATTTGCACAATTTATTATGCTTTTTATTTTCTTGTCTTTATCATGACTATGATATGGTTATATGGATAACTCCTTGTGATGAGTATTTTGATTTGAAATTACTAGTATGCATGTAGATTTGTTCTGCATATGCAGAGATTAAAATATCTTAAATTTCCTATTCATTAATTTTCAAATTAGATATTAAATTGGGGAGGGTTTTGGATTTTAATAAGGAATATTTAAATAGAGAATTCGACTTGTTGGTCATATTTTCTCTATCAAATTAATGCTAGAATTTTTATATTAAGAAAAAAAATTAAAAATGGAAGAAGGTATTTAAAAAAAAAAAATTTACATATAAATTTTTTATAAAACAAAATTTTCCAAAAAAAAAAAAAAAAAAAAAAAAAAAAAATATATATATATATATATATATATATATATATATATATATATATATATATATATATATATATATATATATATATATATATATATATATATATATATATATATATATATATATATATATATATATATATATATATATATATATATATATATATTGGAAGGGGTGGGGAGACCCCACACCCCCTCCTTTATACCCACTAGTAGCTATACATTATTGATGCAAGTACTGCGACAACAGTGGTACAAAGTACCGCTGCTGCCCCGGGCCTTGCAGTAGCAGGGTTGCCAATTTAAAGAAGGGCCGATGACCCTTACAAATATAAATGTCATTCTTTTTAATAATGCAATTTAAATTTTTTAAATTTTTTTATTAATAATTTATGATATTAAATTTTTAATTTTTAATTATTAATAGTTTTATTAATATTTATAAGTTTAATAAATAATTAATACATAATTAATAAAGATTAATTTATTTTAATTATTAATTAATTAATTTTAGTTATTGATTAATTTTATTAAATGTATTTAATTAATTTAAAAAATATTAGAAATTATTTAATAAAGTGTTGAACTTATTGAATTATTAATTAATTATATTGGTTTTCATTAAATCATAATTAATTTATTTAAACATCAATAATTATTATTTTTAAGTTTTTTAAAAATAATTATCCTTAAGTCATTTGGAACAATTAACTTTAAATCGAATTAGGGTAGTTATGCATTTTATTCAAATATAAGAACAAATTAAATTGTAAGGGTTAAACTGATAATTGTATGTACTCGCAAACTTGCATTAAGACTAATAGTTAAACCTTACATTTAGCTCAATAATATGTTTTCGAAATCAAACCAAACAATGAAACCTACACTTTTTTATCTGTATGTTGTCTATGTTTTGGGTTTGGGTTAACTAGAGTGTTGACCAATTTTAGGATGTTTACCAAAGGCTTGGGAGTTCTGTGATTGTGATGTTATGATGAATTGATCTTGATCTTTTAAACTCAACCATGGTAATGTGTTGGTATGCTGTATGATGAAGTTGTAATTATTGTTTTTTATTTCTCTCCAGTGTTCCTGTGTGAAGCTGAGGTGAATGTAGGACATGACTTAACCTTTTTGAGTCTTCGATCAGTATCTTTGGATTGCTTTCCAGTTGCTTTTATAGGACTGAGGTGTTGGGTATGATTTGTTCTTGGTGATGTCATGCTATGACATATTTTAACCATTTTGAGTGTTTGATCTATTATTTTTGGGATGCTTTCCAATTGCTTGTAGGGAACTGATGTGTTATTGTGAATTATGTTTTGATGCTTCCTAGTGACTTGTCAAGGATTGAGGTGACTTTATATGATTCTTTGATTTATACTTTTATGAGCTTAGGGTAGGTTATCTATATGTAATGTCAGGAAGTGACTTGCAATGGAGGCTGGGGACTTAAGTGGCTGCCAGGGTAATCCATTGTACGTTGTTTAATAAGTGAAAAAACTACACTAAATGGGAATAAAATTAACCTAATAAGAGTCTTTGTATGTTCTTTCCCATGCCTCAAGTGTTAGTACAAAATTGGATGAGAGTAGAGAGAACACTTGGTTGCGACCATGCATTGTTAGTACGCCTTGTTATTACGAGAGGATACTAGTGTAGCCTAGGGATCACTTAGGGACCAGGGTCTTGAGAAACTCCTAGGGTAACTCTACTATTGATTCGTGTAATGACACTTGCCCACTTACATAGTAGATTTCCTACATGTCTATGTTTGCCTCTAGGAATAGATGTTGATTTATCTTGGAACCTTTTAGTTAGATCACTTTTAGGGTTTCCTTGACTTAGATATTACTTTTGATTTTTGGATTGATATCTTGTTTCGGACTTGAGACTATTTCCTTAGCGTGGTGGGAGTGGGCTTTTTGGGTTACCATCTAGTTGGGTGGTAGTGCTTTTTACTCTTACCATTGAGATCCATCTATTATTGTCATGGCTAGAGTTCCTTGTATACATTTCCTTTCATTCTATAGATCATCCATCATAAAGATATAATCCATCCATCATAATAGGCAAGATTATATCTTTATAATGGATGATCTTTACTTATTTTATTGTAGTTTTGTTTCATGGATCTGAAAGTGATAATGTAATCTATTTTTATAAATGTATATTAGTTTAGCCTTTCATACCCTATGACATGTATAGTGGATGATTGAGCATTCTGAATTTTATTTCCAACTAGCATTTAGAACAAATGTATATCACTTAAATGGACTTTGGACTTTTAATTATTCTTTCATGTGGATGTGGTAATTGTTAGACTTAGTATTAATTAATTTTAAATGTGATTCAAAATCTTGAGATCCTTAAGGAATGTAATCTGTTATGTTTTCTTATGTATAATTGAATGTTATTGCTTTTGCTACTTTATGATTGATGTGTATGTTATTTTTTCTTTAGAAAAAAAGTTTTGCAAACTTATTAAAACTTTAGGTTAATTCTTTTGGATCCCTTGGCAGGGCATTATAGGATAACTTTTTGATCTCAGCGTGCAGCCCAATTTCATGCCTTGTTAGTCCTCAGGAGGATGGATCCCTTGCCCCTACCATTACCCACTCCTCTCCCAGAACTGGCCCTTGTGTGTCCAAATCTAGAATTGATTTTGTTCAGTAAGTTCTGGAATCCTTAGGTGCTACACCAGGTGGTAACTCCTAGCCTAATGGAACCATGTGATATTCCTAATGAATGTGCCTATTTGGCCCCCAACCTTTAGGTAGTCCCACGATGGCAGAGGATGTAGCTATGACCCCAAAGTCAAACTAGCTAGGGGTTGTTGTCAGATCCATGACTACTGTGGATTCTAGAGAGAAACCCATATCTTTCTTAGGAGCTATTGGACCATTGATCTCACTACCTTACTCAGTGGTTGATTTGATTTCCTCATGTCTTTCCTTGTGACTTGTTGGTAATTTTGTCTCGTTCCAACCTATGGTGAATATGGTGAGAAAATAGTGCTTTATGAGGTGGAAACTTTTAGGTTTGGTGTCTATCTCAGTGATGGCAAATTCACTCTTTTTGTTTAGCTTCACTGCTGAAAAGGACCATGATTTGATCATGGTAGGATCCTCAAATTTTGGTAAACACCTATTGATGCTTACAAAATGGAAAGTGGGGTTTAACAAAGAGTGTGACCTCTGTAGATATGCATCGATCTAGATATAATTACTTGGACTCCCGTTGGAATTCTAGGATGAGCAAGTGTTCAGATGGATTGGAAACTCCTTTGAATAGTTCAATAAAATGGATATAATGAGTAGATTGAAGACTAAACTAGGATTTTCTAGCTTTTGTGTGAATGTTGGTATGAGTAATCTTTTATCGACCATGGTGGATCTAAAATCTAAATGGGGTACTTGGTCAAAACCATTAGTTTATGAGAATGGAACTCCCTTCTACCAATGATGCAACATATTTGGACATTTGATTGTGGAATGCATGAAGGGTGAGAAACTCAAGAACAAAGTTACCTGACTGAGTGTGGTGGTGATTAAAGGTTCAAACACAATTGAAATGGCTAACTAGACCAAATTCCATGAGAGCATGGAACTGGTAAGATTGATGGAAATTTTCAAGGATCTTCATGATTTGAATGAAGGTCTTGGTAAGGATAGAGAGAAAGTTAGAACCCTTGTGAAAGAGGATGTTGATGGGTAGGGTGACAAGATCATATGTGGTCAAACTAATAATAAGGAAGCAAATAAGAAAGAGGATAGGGAGATTGTTGACATGCAATCCTTGTAACTAGCTTAAGTTGGAGGATAACTGCTAAACCAAGGGATGGATGATGATGGAGTGTTTAGCACTTGCAACATATCGCCAAACATGGGGAATGGCTCACCACTCACAAATGGAACCCTAGTGGTTTCACTCGCAGGTATTGTGGAAATAATTTCCCCTACCTCTAAGGTACCAAGTCTTTACTACCCTAGTAATGAAGCTAAATGGACAATCCTGAAGAGAAAGCCTAGAGGGGAAAATAGGGCTGATGTTGGTTCAATCACAAGGGTTGCGAGACCTCTGATCGGGAACATCCATGAGAAGGAAATAAAAAAAGATATAGCATAGGTAAAACAAAAAAATCTTGAAGAAAACCCAACCACACAAGAGATGAAGATCATATCATGGAATATGAGATGGCTTAATAGTCCTAAGAAGCAATATGAAATTAAGAAAAAGATCATTGAATTTAACACTGATATGATTCTTTTGCATTAAGTGAAAATGATAGAGCAGGTTTTCTCTAGAGTGGCTACTTACATTTGGCCAGGTCCTAAATTTTCTTATAGTGATGCTAATGGTGCTTTTGGTGGCATTGAAATGCTATAGAACCTAGACAAGGTAATGCGCTTGGTAATCCTCCTCAATACCCATTTTGTGGTCATGAGTTTCACCTCCCATGGTAATAGTTAGAAATGCTCCAAATACTCGAAATGGTAGACTGGTTGTCTAGGACGGGGATACTAAATTGGTTGATGCTATGAGATATGAAAATATTTTTTGCATGGGGGATTTTAATACCCTACTTTACTCTTCAGAGAAAATGGGGGGCTTGGAGGACTTTTTAGAAATCATGGATCACTTAGACAACTTCCTTAGGAGAACTGATTTGATTGATATTGATCTCTAATGTCCTACTCTCACTTGGTCTAACAAAAGATTGGGGAAAAATATGATTTAGGTTAGGCTTGATAGGGCCCTTATCTCATCTAGATGGAACATTCTCCAACATACATCTTTGAAGGAAGATCTGAGGACCATATTAGACCATTCTATGCTAGTCTTTCATGGATGCAGAGTGAACCCACCAAATGAAGGCCCTTTATGTATGAAATTATGTGACACTCTCACATGGAGTTTAGAGATTGTATTGCATGGTAGTGTAATGAACTGGTTGAGGGAATGACTATGTTCAGTATTTCTAGAAAACTTGAAAGAGTTTGCAAGAGGTTGAGGATGGACAAAATCTTCATTTGGAAACATATCCAAAGAAAAGAAGTCTACTAAAAAATAAGTTAGAATCTCTTCAAAATCATCTAGCATAGGGAATTGATAACACTGAGCATCATCAAGAAGAGAGGGAGTGTTAGGATAGGTGGAAGAACCTTATGAATCGAGAGGAAATTTTCTAGAAACAAAGATCTAGGGTATAGTAGTTGGAGGAGGGTGATTGAAATATGACCTTCTTCCATAGATTGACATCAAGGAGAAAATGAGAAACACCATAAACCTATTAGTTGATGATAATGGTCAAGAGCTAAAGGAAGTTGGGGAGGTAGAAGTTAAGGCCAATAACTATTTCCAAGAAATCTACAACCCCCTAGTTGTCTAGTTTAGAAATATGCAAAATGATATTTTAAGGTCATTTATTCTGGTGGTGAATAAACAAATGAATAAGGCCATGATTGGCAAGGTCAAGGATGAGAAGATAAGAAAGGTAGTGTTCAACATGAATCAATACAAAGCCCAAGGTCCTAATGGGTTTTCCCCATCCTTTTCCTAGGAAATCAAGGATATTGTTAAGTATGATGTGGTCCACACAACTAGGGACTTTGTCAGAATGATAAAACTATTGAAGGAACTTAATTAGACATTCATTGTTCTAGTCCCTAAGATGGATGATCCTATACATTTGGATGATTTTAGACCTATTAATTTTTGCAACACGATCTATAAAGTTCTTGCCAAGCTTATGGTTAAC
The DNA here is from genome assembly GCA_028749045.1 of Cupressus sempervirens. Lineage (NCBI taxonomy): Eukaryota > Viridiplantae > Streptophyta > Pinopsida > Cupressales > Cupressaceae > Cupressus > Cupressus sempervirens. Next base: position 175,715,690 of record CM053793.1, read on the forward strand.
TGCATCAAGCCCCTTCTTGATAGGTTTATAGGACCTTACTAGAATGATTTTGAGCTAGGGCGGCAGATCCTTGATGTGGTCATAACCATTCATGAGGTAATTTACTCTATGGAAAGGAGCAAGAACCTAGGTATGACCCTTAAACTTGATATTTCCAAGGCTCATGATAAGGTTAGGAGGGAATTTCTTTTTTCTATCTTGAATAATTTAGGCTTTAATGAGAATGTTATCATAATTATCAGGAATGTAGTGAACACCATCACATTTTTAGTGCTTGTTAATGGCACTCCTAGTAGATTTTTCTCTTTCTCCCAAGGTCTGGGACAAGGTGACCCACTATCACCTTAGCTATTCATCATTGTGGTGGAGGTGCTAAGAAAAAATTTAATGACCATGGCTAATTCTAGTAGAATAAAAGGCATAAAACCTACATCCTTATGCCCACCACAAATTATCTAGCAATTTGATGATGACACAATCTTATTTGGAATCTCTTCTTTCCATGAAGATATAGAGTTGAAAGCTATTTTGAATCAGTATGTGATGGTTTCATGCTAATGCAAAAGCTATCAAAAAAGTGAAGCGTATTTTTTCAACACTAATGCTAGAAAGAGAGAAAAGGTGACCAGAATACTAGAATGTTAGGCAGTGTTTCTCCTAGATACCTATCTTGGTCTCCTACTCATTTTTAAAGAAGTATCCAATCAGTATTGGAGTGACTTAGTTGAATGCTTTTAGAGAAAGCTGATGAGTTGGAAAGGAAACATACTGAGCAATGCGAGGAAACTCCAACTTTTCTCAGCATCTTTGCAAGGTATTCTAGTGTATATTTTCTCTATCTTTAAACTTCCTAGAATATTTAGAGACATTCTTGAAAAAATTCAGTGAAATTTCTTATGGTTAGGTTTTGAAGAGAAGTCTAGCATGAGCTTGGTGATCTCAGAAAAAGTCTACTGACCTAAGGCCCTTGGAGGTTTGAATATAAGAAGGATTGGACATATGACTAAGGCCTTCCTAATGAAGGTTGGCTGGATATTGATGAACTCTCTAGGTAGTTAGTGCAATATTGTGATGGCCAAGTGATGGCTAAGTATTGTGGAGGGTAACTATTTGATCACTTCCTATGGACTCATGCTCTCCCCCAAGGTTCTAAAATTTGGAACAAGGTGGTCCACACCCAAGAAATTCTAAAGATGGGTTGTCACTAGATTATGGGGGATGGAAACATCATTGATATTTGTGAAGACCAATGGCTTCAAGATGACCCCCTCATGTATACTAGATTCCTACCCTTGCATGAGACTTTTAGTAGATGGAATGGTACTCTGACTCAAAGCTATATCACCCTAGATCATCAATGGTTTAAAATTCATAATCAAGAGTTTACTAAGATGAGCCTTGCCCTAGAAATATAAGATCTCCTTCAGTGTTATCCCCTTGGGTGACTTCATGGTGAAATCATCTTATCTTTGTTCTATAATGAGTGTGGTGGCCTACAGAGATTATAGGAAGGTCTGGCACTCATGGAACCTACCAAAGATAATTTTCTTTTGGTGGATGACCTTGCTTGGGACTATCCTCACAATTGAGAATCTTCAAAGGAGAGGGTGCCAACTCACTAACTATTGTATCTTATGTTACCAAGATGCAGAATCTATCCCACAACTTCTCATCCACTTCCCTTTTGCTTTAGATGTGTGGAGGGGGGTCCTTGTGTTGTGGGAGGTCTAGTGGTGTGCTGATGAAATGTTGTACCAATTTTTTTATTAGGACATACTATCATATCACCCATATCTTAAAAATCTATGGACAATAATCCTACTATATGTATCATGGAAAATTTGGAAGGAGTGGAATAATATAATCTTTAGGGATAAAGCCACTACCAGTTTGATGGTAATCCAACAAGTTATTAAATTCCTAAAAGAATGTAGTGGGATCTGAAAATGGAAGAAGCATTCCCCCCCTCCCTACCCCAGGAAGATTTGATATGAAGTGGGCATCTAGTATGGACTTAGGCCCAATGGTTGCATTGTTTGACAACTCCAAAGCTATGTCTAGGTGGAGAATGGTGTGACGCCCCTCCCCCCACCCAAGACATGGATTAAACTTAATTTTTATGGATCAGCCATGGTGAGAAGCACTATTGCAAGGGGTGTCTTCTACAATTGTATGGGGGATCTAGTGGTTGCTTATATTGGGAATTGTGGAGGGGACTCAAATAATGAATTGGAAGCCCTAATGCTTCTATGGGGAATAATAATTGCAAGAGAAAGAGGAATTAGAAGGTTAGAAATTGAGGGGGATCCATTGTTAATTATTAAAGTTGTTAAAGGACAGGGCCATAGTAGCTAGAATATGAAAGAGATAATATTGAAAGTTGATGGAGGGGTGTTAAAAGATCCATGTGGACCACATTTACCACAAAGGAAATGGCATGGAAGATGAGTTGGAAAAATTTGGCCATAATGTCATGTGACTAATTGAATGGGAGGATGCTAGTCAAATTCCACCATCAACTCAAGTGATGATGGACTTGAGTGTACTTCTCATAATGCTGCATTCTCATAATGCTGCATGAATCATCACAACATGTGGTGTGCCTCTAAGAATCCACATGGGTGGGAAAGCCAGTGGATTTCCTTTGATAAAGTTATATTTTGGCAAGGTTGCATGAGGATTCACTTTTATGATCCTCTTTCCACGAGCCTTAATTATTTCTTAAAAAGGATGAATAGAGTGGATTTGTCAAGACATAAAAAAATAACAAAGAAAGATGACAAAGAAATTTTAATCAAACCCCACTCCAACTGCAGTTGGTGATGGGTGATTATAGAAGGAAAGGTACTGATCACAAGCACCGCTGAGGGAGGTTTTTTAGTTTTTGGGAAACCTTATGGTCTTATGATGTGTTTTTGTTGCCTTAACATTTCCATCCTAGGTGCAATTTATTTAACCTACTATGACTATCAAACTTGCAACAAGGAGATATAAAAAAATATGAGGAGTTGGTGGTTAAGATGGGTGGAGAAATCGGTGCTAGTGACCGCATTGAACTAGTGGGGGTTGAGGCTTGCATATTTAAGAGTGAAGTTGTGATGGTTTATCTTTAGGAAGGTGGTTTACTACTATTTACAAAAGGAATGAAAAAACATGATGAGCACATCTCGATACAATTCTTCAACTCATGGAATGACAAGAAAGTGAACTTGAATGGGATGACATTTGAAACCATGGAAGAGGTTATTGCTAGGGTTGGAGGGTTTTACCTGGGAGGAAAGAATTGGTGCAAGTAGGCCAAAGTAAATGATGAAACTAGTCTGAGGAAGTTCTTCAAATTTAATGAGGAGCCAATTTGAATGTGTGGTGGGTTTTCCAGAGAGGATCTTTTGAATCATTAGGATGCAATTTTCTATATCATAATGTGGTATAAATTATCCTTAAAGATCAATTCTAGGTACTATATTACTACCATTTCCCCATTCTCAACCATTTCAGGAACTTGGATCATATTTATTTTTCGTATCTTATTTTGAATCCCATGGAAAACTATGTCTATGAGGCTAGGAAAATGAAAGAAAAAGGTAAACCCTTTTATCACATCCACCAGGGTTTCATGAATGAACTTTACAACTACCACCTTGCCTTAAATCCATTACTTCTAGTCAACCTGATAGCTACTATCATTCGCCAAATATCCATGGACCTTGGCCCTGGCTCATGCCACAAAAAGAAGAAGAAAAACCCAAGCTCTGAGGTAAAAATAAGCCTCATTGATTTGGATATAGACATGAGGAGGAGAAAGAAGAATGCTCACAGAACTAGTAAATGACTTCAATTGGAGAAATTAAATTCCCCCCAAACATGAGTTTATCTCTAACTCTACCAAGAGTGAGAAAAAACTCACCAAGAGGAAGAGGCCACACTAGGACATTCAAAAGAAGCCTGTCTCAAGCCCACCTAGTCCCTCACACATATCGGATACCCTTGAAGTTGTCCCATCCTTGACTAGAAGTAAGGGGAGGACATCACCTCCCCCATGAAAGGCACTCCCAAAGGGGGTGGGGGGAATGGAAACTATATCCATGGCTAGAGCCAAAGCAAGGCTCCACTGGATAGGTTAGAGCATTTAATGAAGGAGATGGCAGAAAATAACATTATAATTTTCCAAAAATTTGACACCCTGGTAGAATTCTCCATGAAATTTATGCATTTGGTTGCCACTTCTCTTTATTTCCTATAGGTGAATAAGGCCGTGAAGGATCTAGGCAAGGAGAGTGAAACTACCAGCTCCATTTATGTCTTCCTAGTAGAGGATTAGTTGAAGATGATCCTAGAAAAACCTATTAAAGAGGAGGGGGTGGATGTGAATAGGAACAAGCCTGAGGAGAAGAAGAATGAGGAACTAGAAAATAATGAGGGCAACTAGCCTTGATTATGTTTTTCCTTTTTCTTTTTATGTTTTCTATCACTTTGAACTTGGTGCCCTACAGAGTTTTGTTATATATGTATATGATTAAGTTCTAGACTAGTAGCAACAATATGTTCCCTTACTATTGAAATGCCTTTTCATTTATTTTTGTTGTTTAGTGACAGGACCGATAGTAATGATTATTCTATTCTGGAACTTATATTTTATTGAAGTATAAAACTTGTATCAGTTAGATAATTGAGAGGTTTTTTGTACTTTGGGGGTAGCCCCTATCCTTTTGACTGATATCTAATAATTTAAAAATATCAACCTTTCTATAAGAAATTGGATGGTTTTCTTTCTTTTATTTGATTTCATACATTTGCATTCAAATCAAATACTTTTTCTTTTAAATTGCCACTAAGATTTTGAGTGCCCCTACTTTTTCTCCAAATTTTTCTTTTAATCAATAAAAGGGAAAATGTTCTATTTATTATATTCAAAATAAGATTACATGATAGTTTAACCTCATTCAAAGTACAAGAGGAAGAAAACCCCAAGCATTTCTTGGGATATTTTATGTCATGTTTACATGTTAGTACAAATTCATTTGTAATTTAATAGAGATCTTTGAGAGGGCATACCCTCCCTTATATTCAAATAAATATAAGAACATCCTATCTTCTCTTACAAAAATTTAAGAAGACATACAATAACCCCTTGATGTTTGTGGACTTAGGAAGCCATGTATTCCTTTACAAGATTTTTTTTGTCCATTTAAAAGGATCCTTAATGAGGATTCTAGAAAAAAAAATCTGATCCATTGTGACTTTTAATTAGAACTTCCTCTTTTGATATTTATTTTCTTGGTTTCCTCCACTTCATCAGTCTGTACAACTTCATGTCCACTTGAAGCTCATGAAGAAATGTTAGTCTCCAAAGTCCTATTAACAATAATCAGAATATGTTAAAATACAAATTATTATCCTAATTTTTGAAACTTTGCTAATTCATAAGTTGATAGCATAGTTCCATATTATAAAATAGCTAAGAAATTCCAATGTAAAATTATTTTTTTAATTTCTATTAATATTTTATTATCTCTATTTTTCTTAGATTAGTTTTATGTTAATAAGGTTTAGTATTTTATGGAGTTTGTAAATGAGAGTTTCTTTTCTAACAAGAGCACTCCAATTAATTATGGTCTAATATTAATTTTGACGTGGCTTTTTTTTAATCCAGACCTTAGTTCAAATTAATGCATCTAGTTACTTCCATTGTAGCTCTTTATGTTATTTTTAACAAGGAGTTTATTTAAGAAAAAGTCATATCTTGTATCAGATTGTAACATGATCATCCACAAACAAATTTCAATTGTCATGTTGGGCACACAATTTTAAGGCACAAATTGTGGAAACACCCATGATTATCTCAATAACTTGTTTCAATTTGATAAGAATAGAGGATGGTTTTTTATTAATGATTATTGTCATTGTAAATCCTTTATGATCATATTTCATAGTTGTGACTCAAAATGCTTTAGGTTGCAATGATTCCTTTTGTTTTCATGAAACAATAGTATATGCATGAACAAGTTAAGGAGAGGTGTTGATATAGAAACATAAAACAAGGCAAGGGGGAACAATGCTCTACTCTACATTGATGTTGGGAGGATAAAATGGACAAAAATAGAGCTAATGATGATAAAAATGAGTCAAAATGATCCAAGAAAGAGACAAGGTTTTCTTCCCTAGGTCTCTCTTGACATCCATGATCTTTAATCTTCCAAATCTAGAATTGTGTAATGTAGTCAACTCTATGCCAAGAATGGGGAAGGATTTGTTTCAAAAACCTATTTCAAATGTGAGAGTGACAAAAGGATAATATGCACATGGAACCTTCTATGGATAAGATAGGATGAGAGGAGAAAATATAAATGTCATTTGATAGGATGTTGACCTTAAATATTGGTTTCCAAAATTAATAAACTTTAAAATATAAAATGCACAAATATGGAACATAAATAATGAAAAATATTTCATGAGGGACTCTCTTAAGCCTTTGTACAAAAAATAAAATCTCCCTTAAATATCTTGATTCATGTATCATCGCTGATGGGAACACCAAAGGTAATATATTCTTCAATCTACACCTCTAAGAGAGAAATTATAACATATCTTGTTTTCTCATGTAATATGCTGATCTTTCTCTCTAAAAAAAACAATGAGAGATGCTCATTATGTTAAGATGACATTGAGGTAGAAAGCAATAGTAAGAGAATATTGATGGCTCTTGACATATGTGCCACATATCTAGGATTAAAATGTTTCTTGTTGTCTTAAGCATGTCCACACAAATTAACTATAAAAATTTGTCTTGGAGTGACTTCCAAAGTAATCAGACCACGTGTAACCAACATCATGACTCCCAAGTATTCTAGTGGAAGTAGAGGGTGGAGTACTAGATGAATAGAGAAATTGACAATAGAGATGAACCAAAATTTATATCCAAAGTAAATCAAATTGATCAAGACTCACTTCCTCACTATTCTAGTGGAAATCGAGGGTAGATTACAAAACTAGATAAACTAGCAAGAGATATTATAAATGTGCACACTATCTAGATCAATTGCCACAAAAGAAAAATGAAACTAGAGATTAAAATGATGTCTTTATAGTAGCTGTCCTTTACAAACAATGGAATGTTAATATTATCAATAGCACATAGATAGCTCCAAAATTTTGACTATTCTTAACAAGAACATGGAAATATCTAAGTCCAAGATCAACATGTAGATACCTAAATAGGCATCGGTGGAAATGCAAGATAAATCAACAATCATGTAGTCTCAATTTCTTATTGTTTAGGAAATTAAGAACCCAAAGTGAACCCTTCATTAATTTAAATATGTTATAATGATCAAATTTGATAAGAAGAATAAAAGTGGATGTAACACTTTGATATCAATAAAATACAAATAAAGTAACTCCCCTTACATTCACTTTGTATCTCACTTAATAATGCATAGAATCCATATACCTTGAAGTGTGTACCATTCAATTCTCTCTAACTTCATAAATCTATTCTTCCAATATTTGCAGTAGAGTAAGGAATCCATAGAAGTATATGTTTATTTAGAGATAGGAAAGGGCATCATTTCAAGATAGGAAGGGAATCCATAGAAATATATGTTGATATAGTTTCTTGTCAGAAGATAGGAAGGGGCATCATTTCAAATCATAAAGTAGGCACAAAGCACGTAATTTGGATTACAAGTAGAGAATACAATAATGAATTTCCTAGGGAACTTCATAGCAGCAGAACAAATTTGATGAAGTCACTCACAAATAGTAGAAATGAGGCCTCAAGAATTATCCTTTCCTTCAGAACAAGGTTGAGAACCTCAAAGTGCCCAAAAATATTAGATGCTAGGTTGTGCAAATTAAAAATCTTGCTATTAAAAAATAGAATTTAGAGCCCAAATCATACAAAGATTTAGACATTATGGCCTAGACATTGAAACCAACCTACAAGATAGGTGGTTGAAAATGGAGGGGGTTATTCAAGAAAATCAAGGAGGGAAAATAAAATTTTGAGAAACAATCAATTAGATTTTGTGAAATTTTGAACATGTATATTGGCAACCATGTTGAAATATATGAATGGTTGTAGTTAATGAACAAGAATATAACAAATTTGTGAGGAGATTAGTAGGAGTTATTGAAAATAGTAGCTTTGCTTAGATAATTTTGAATTACTATAAGATCAATAAGATGATGTAATTATATTTATAGAGTGACATGAATTTTCTAGAGGATTGAGGAATATGCCAAAGGGAAGAAGGGAAATTCTTTAAATGTGAAATAAGTCCATGAAAACAAAGGCAATAATTCCATGCAAACTACAACAATATCTATATATTGACTAAAGGTGGGGTTATGGGGATATACAGATACTCTTCTCAAGAATGAGGAGATTAGTTTATAAGTATAACAACAATATCTCTTTGGGCAGATGCTAATTGGTTTAGTTTGAGCTTCACTTGGTTTCGACAATACTTTAATATTCACTACTTAACAAGGTGAACCACATGACATGACATAAAAATTATTCATCAACACATTCATTAAGACAACATTCTTGCATCGTCAAACAAGGTTTAAAACAATCATTTCCTTGTCTATTTTTTCTTTGATTTTTGAAGTTAAATGCTAATAGGAACATCAAAACTTTCATCATTCTCCTCCTATTGTGGTTTTGATCTTATGAGATGATGCCTACTTGACCTTTTTGGAGCATGAGGTTGTTGTGCCAAAGGGAGGTCCACTGCAATAACAAATAAATGGGTTAAATTCATAATATTTTTATATTAATGTTATAAATATTTCATAATCAAAAGAACATAACAATGATTTTCCTTTACCTAATAGTGCCACATCATCTATAGTCACATTTTGTTCAGCCCCAACCTCAATATGCTCAACACCAATATCACGCTCCACTCCATTACCATGACATTTTGCATGGTCTAAAATATTCACAAAAAAATTACACCAATTGAAATTTATGATGTTAAATTTTATTAATAATTGCATAATTAATTTTCAATAGAAACTGAATACCTCCATCACTGTGATGTAAATCAAGGCCTTTGCCATGTGTAGGATATGTGGCAAGATTAGAAGGTTATAGTGAAATGTCATTCACATTGTTATCATTATTTTCTTTACAAAATAAAAATAGTCAATTTATGTCTGAAACTAACATAAAAGAGATTATTTCTGATGTATTCAATTTGAGTTATTATTTCTTAGGCCTATTTACCTATGTGTGTACTGATGCACCATAATCTTCTCTTTTCCCGCTAGAATCTATGTGGTGGCATGCAACCATGACTTTATAGCCTTGCTTGAAGGTAATTTGTTTGTCCTCTTCCATGGCCACTAGATTAAATTCAAAGCCCTACATTTTTTTCTTAATATCATCAATATTGAATATATTTCTTGATTAAACAATTTTTTTTGTAATTTTATCTTTAAAAAATTGATAAGAAATTCCATTTATTGTTGCTTACAAGTTATGTGCGAAGTTTAATATATCCACCAGAGCCAAGATGGTGTTGCCCAATCTTATCTCTTCTTGCTTATGTAGTCTTTGATGTGTCGAAAAGTCTACATATGAAAAATTTCAAATATGTTAGATTATATAAAGATAAAGATAACATAATAGTGCATAACTACATTAATACAATCACATACCTACTTTTTCCCTCTTATGTTTGAATTCCACCAAATTTTAGCCTTTTATCTTTTGTATCTTCAACAATTTCATTCCACTCCATTTGTGGAACCATAGGAGGATGCTCATACTTTGGGTTGTCCTTTAGAGCCCTTCTCTATTGGTCCCTCACAATCTTTAGATGTTTGAAAGATTTCTAAATAGTTTTGACTTTGTCAAAAAAAAATGACCAAAGAGATCCTCTAAAGATTTTATGGGCTAATATTTTAATTCGAGAACCTAGTTATTTCACCTTTTAACAAACAAAAATGTGAAATAATTTTTTTAGCTCAAGCTATGTACCTTGAATATAGTACAATAAGTGGATGAAAGGAAAAATATTCTAACAATTATATGAAGCTATATACCTTTTGTTCAATGTGGGCTCGAATAAATTCATTGCTATTTCATAAAGACTTCCATAAAAAAAATCATTTCCTACAAAAACATCATGGGATCATTAGTCCAAAATGAGTTTTGAATAAGTAAACTAAAATTACACTATAAATAATAATATTAAAGAACCTAGAAGCTTAGGCACTTTAAAGGGAATCATATCTTTCTCAGTAGACAATAATTATGCCTACAATAATCTAGTACTAGTAATACGAGATGATACAGGAAACAATGGTAAATTATCACTAGTATTGGTCTATGTTCTATCATGATAAGTTGTATCAATCACTGCACAAAGTTAATCAATGACTATAATCAAATGAACCCAAGAAAGTAAAAATTAAATCATAATTAAAATATAACAAAATAGAGAAAAGCAAGGATTTACGAGCTCTAGTCAATGTAGATGTGGATGTTTGGAAGCTCCTATTGCCTATCCTATATTTAGCAATCTTGTAGTAGTGGCCAGCCTCGTCGAAGGAGGATTTTGTACTTTATCATGACCTAAAAAAAATCACATTTAAAATGTTTTGTATTTTTAAAATATAGATTGCAAAAACATTACTCAAAAAATAGTGATATACTTTACATTTCTTATAAAATTGTGAATATTAATCATGAAAAAAATAATGGTGCAATTTCTACTATTAATGGACTACGATAGAGAAGCATGGTATATGGTGATTTTGATGATGTCCCTTATGATGGATGAAAATGGAAATCACATACCTGAAGGAACTGCACTAGTACCCTCATCATGTCCCACAGCTCGGTGAGGTCTCAAAAAACTCCTATAAGAACACATGCATATTTTATTTCATGATCCATAAATTATTATAAAACATAAACCTTTATTGACTTATTGTTATAGCTAAAGATTCATTACTACTTACTTCCAAACAACATGGTTTTCTTAACAATTCATTTGTCATCACCTTTGTCTCCTTGCTTGGATTTGGATCCATCAAAATGACAAGAATTTGTAAAATTATTATTTTTAGGATCTTTCTACACATGCTTATGGGGTCAACTATATATGCAATGTCATCATCGCATAATATTATTGCCTACATATCAACAATTAATTACCCTTTTGTTACTGGTGCTTTTCTCTTTCCTGAAGCATCAATTTATTACAAAAATATTAGTAAAACAATAGAAAAGAGTGAAAACCACTATTGAAAATAACATAATAATTTAACATTTTCTATACTTACAATTGCACTAATTTTCACACAAAAAATTTACTTTCACCAAAGGAGTGGGAGGAACATCCCTACCTCGATCATCTGAAGGATCTATGTTGCCTTTTGATAAATATTAAATATAAAAACAACAACATAATGAAAGTAATAAATGACTTAGAAAAAAACTTATTAATAAAATGGTATATTATATATTGGATTTATTAATTGGAGGTAATTAGTTTAAGTGTTATATATATAGTACTTACAAGTCCCATGATAGTATCTTTCTTTGTATGTATGTAATTCAAATTGCAATCTATTAGTAGATCTTCCCCTACACTTATTAATTTTATCGCACATACAAAAATATTATTTCCCTCACATGCCTCAAATATGCAATTGGGTTGCTTATTAATTAACCTAGGGCACATACTTTTTATAAAACTTGCAATATTCCCTGCTACTTTTGGCCTTCCATCAATGTACATAGCAAGTCTTTTTGATCATTTTCTTTCCATTTTAGATTATTTTTTGAGAGTGCATACCTATGCATACTTTTTTTATATTGAACTATTTGCATTCAATTATTGTAATTGTGGCAAGGTCCTACATACTCCATTAATTCAACAACTTTTTTTTACCGTTCATGGAAAATAGGCCCAAACCATGTAATGACAATGTAGATATGTGATATATCCTCTCATTAGCACAAAAATCTATTAGAATTCTTTTAGAATAACTGAGAGGTGGGGGCAAATCAGTTATTCAAGGTCCAATAATGTCCAATATAGTTTTTTTAGTAAAATAGGGGTGAATCTGAAGTTCTAGCCTTTTTACTATCCTCTCAAATCCTTAATGGAATATAATTAAAATTATCATGGATGCAATTAAACATTAAATAATCATGAAAAGTAAACATGCATCACACCATAACACAAAGGATTTTGGTGACCCAGAAACCCTCGAGGAATAAGAAGGTAAAACTAGGATGGGGATGATACTGACAAAATTGATTTCAACCACTTCTAATGGTTTTCCCTATTAAAAGTCTTCCGTGTTAAAGGCTTTACACACTATCAGATGTGATCCTATTAAAGGATTTCTACACCCTGTTAGGAGTGTGCCCTGTTAGAGGACTTAAGAACATTCAACTTAGAATGCCATCATGTTAAAGGATTTACATAGAGCTGTTAGGCCCACCCAAGTCCATGGGATTTACAGTCACCTTCTCAAAATAGTATGTTATGCCTCTCTAAGGATCTCCTATCCTTCTTGTAAGGATCTCTTATCCTTCTCTTGGGGATCTTCTATCCTTTTCTTGAGGCTTATCCACCTAGCTATTAAGCTAACCTAGCAGTGTAGGATTTCAATGTCTAATACAATGGTAAGAAAGTATTAGAAAGGTTTTGACTTGATAAAGATTGCGACTCTAACCTTGCAGATTTCAGATCACTCATCAGTTCTTTTCTTTGGTTGGCTTCTCTTCCTTGTAGTGTTGTCATCTTGTCAACCCTTCAGGATCTGCCTCCTTGAATTCTTCCACTCATTATGCCAATGCACTCTATGGTCACTTGATCAACTCAGATTCTTAATCCTCTGTAATTACTCCTTAGTGTGTCCTCCTTTTGACACTTCACACCAACCTTCTCTTGGCTTCTTTACATGACCACACTTATGACCAACTCACTCTCCTCTCTTCTTTGATCTCTAAGCTGTAACTCCTTATAAAGAAGTTTTGTTCCTCATTTCCTGCTCAAATCTTCCCACTCATCAATTTGATTTGATCTAAGAGAATGATATTGTTTTCCCTCCAAATTGTTTCTTCCAAAAACTTCATGGTAACTCCATTAGTATTCACTCAAAACTAGTTTGCATGGTTTACATGAAATTTTGTGACATCTACTCATCATCCTTATCATCCAACTAATTCAAAAAATTCAATGTAATGAACTTATCATTACTGATTTGGTGAATCTTTTGAATTAACAAATAATGTAGCAACTCAATATCATTAGTTTATTGATGCTTGGCATTAACTGGGTTACTTGGCTTCTACTACATTTACTGATGCTCGGCATTAACTGGGTTACTTGGCTTCTATTGCATTTACTAATGCTTAGCACCTAAAGTCTTTTTCCTGAGCTACTCAGCACTTGAACAATCCTATGTTACTCAACACTTGAACAATCCTGTGTTACTCAGCACTTGAGAAATCTTGTGTTACATAGCACTTGAACAATCATTTGTTACTTAGCACTTGAACAATCTTGTGTTACTCGACACTTGAACAATCTTGTGCTACTCGACACTTGAACAATCTTGTGTTACTCGACACCCCAAGGATTTCTCAGCACACACTGAAGTTGAACTTGCTTGGCCTCAACTAAGAATTTTCTCGGCTCTAACTAGCTTTCTCAGCTTCCACAAATGAACTTAGTTATGCTTTACAAATGACTTAGTTAAACCTTACATCTTTGATGTGTCTTAGTGTGTCCATTCCTTGTGTCTTAGAGTATGTCATCAATACACTATTTCATCAATGGCTTAGTTGATCCTTATACTTCATTACAACATCATAACTTCAACCTCTCTCTAGGTACTCTAGTTACATCTTATTGATTACCTCCTCCTTGTCAATCAACCAATTGATAGTATTTGGATCACTTAAGCAATTGTCATTCCTGCAAGTAGCAAGTTTTACATCAATGAAAAAACTATGGTTGAAAACATTCTTTACCAGTTTCATGATTCTTCATTCATGATCTTTTCAATCATTTCCAATAATCTCCCTCTTTGGCATTGATGGTAAACCAAACTAATCAATTTATTGGGCTAATCAACTTAGTTACCACAAAAATTATATACCAAATAGAAAACTTGTTGTCATTACATATCTTCCTTTTTGTATCATGTCTCCCTCTTTGGATGATACAAATTGAATTCTTTGTTCTGCTTCTCCCTCTTGGCTGCTGCATCCTTACTTTGTATTTCTGATCCTTCCTTCATAGCTATTTTTTGATCAGTTTCTTATCTCTTCTAAATCTCCCTCTTTCATCTCTCCTTTCATACATTCTCATACATCTCCCTCTTTTCCTTTCATTGATAAGTTTCTCACAAATCTCCCTCTTTGACATAAATGCCAAAGATGTTGCATTTTCAACATGCTAAATATAAGCTTTGCATCTCATGTTTTCTCCCTCTATCACCATGCTTGTGACTGATTTGGAGTTTTTTCTCCTATTAATATCCTCTGCATCATTCTTTTGATATTTCAATGATCTACTCCTGTTGATGCAAGGCATCTTCTTTTTTTCTTTAGATTTCTTGAGTTAGGGGCTTTATCCCCAACTTGCCTCTAAGATATTCATAAGTATCCTTGGGCAATGGTTTGGTGAAGATATCCACAATTTGTTCCTTTTTGTGAATGTACTCCATCTTCACTTGTTTGTCTTCTACCAATTCTCTGACATAGTAATACTTGATTGCAATATGCTTGGTTTTTGCATGTATTACTGGATTCTTGGATATGTTTATAGCACTTGTATTATCGCAATTTAGTATCACAGGTTTGGTTACCTCTTCTTTCATTCCTTCCAATAGATGTTTGAGGTACACAATGTTTGTGCAATTGACTGCTGCTACCACATATTCTTCTTCTGCAGTGGATTGAGATGTGCATTTTTCTTTCTTGCTAGTCCAAGTAACTAGCCTTTTACCTAAGAATAATGCTCCTCCACTTGTTCTTTTCCTGTCATCAATGTTGCCTCCCCAATTCGCGTCAATGTATGCATTGAGCTCAAACTTCTCATTTTTTTTGTAGTATAGGCCAAAGTCATCAGCTCCTTTGAGATACCTTATTATCCTTTTTACTGCCATGAGATGATTTTCTCTAGGATTAGCAAAGAATCTAGCTACTATTCCAACTACTAATGCTATGTTCGGTTTGCTATGTACAACATATTGTAGTTTTCCAATCATGGATCTATACATTGTTTGATTGACTTTAGCTAATTCATCATTTTTGGATAGCTTATGTCTTGTTGCCATTGGTGGGCTAACAGGTTTGGAGTTTTCCAATCCAAATGTTTTGAGTATCCCTTTGATGTACTTTGATTGTGTTGTAAATATACCATGTTTTAGTTGATGTACTTGCAATCCAACAAAGAACTTGATTTCTCCAAACATGGACATCTCAAACTCATGTTTCATTTTTTCAGCAAAACTTTTTCAAAGTGCTTCCTTTCCTCCAAAAATTATGTCATCCACAAAGATTTTAGATACAAGGATATCCTTACCTTCTTCGGATTTAATGTACATGTTGCTATTATCATCAATTATTTCAAATCCTATTTGCACTAGATACTTGTGAAGTATCTCATACCAAGCTCTAGGGGCTTTCTTTAATGCATATAGAGCCTTATGCAATTTGCATACCTTGTTTTTGTTATTTTCATCAACAAATCCTTCCATTTTCTCTATGTAGACTTCCTCTTCAAGTATACCATTTAGAAATGCGGAGTTAACATCCATTTGATAGACTTTAAATCCTTTGAATGCTGCATATGCTAGTACGGTCCTTACTCCTTCCATTCTAGCAACGGGAGCAAAAGTTTGGTCTAGTCCTTCTTCTTGTGCATACCCTTTATGGACTAGTCTTTCCTTGTTCCTTGTGATTTCACCATTCTCATCTAACTTGTTTCTAAACACCCAATTGGTTCCAATTACATTCTTGTTACTTGTTCTTGAGACTAAGGTCCATGTCTTGTTCTTTTCAATTTGTTTTATTTCTTCTTTCATAGCATTGTACCAGTCATCATCTTTTATGGCTTCACTTACTATTTTTGGTTTCATTTTGCTGAGCAGACATATCTTACTTTTGAGTCTATTCCTTGTCATTGGTCCTGCCTCTTTGTTTCCAACAATTTGATCTTCAGGATGATGTCTTCTTACATACTTTTCCAATACTGGTTCTTTCCTTGTTTGCATGTTGTCTCTTTCAGAATCAAAATCTTCATTTTCATCAAATATTTCTTCATTTCCTTCATGTTGAAAGTTCTTAGAATCTGAATGAACATTTTCTGTATTCTATAGCTTGGCTTTTGATTGTGTCTGTTGTTCAACATTCACTATCTATGACTCGACAGATATTGGATTTTGTTGCTGATTGTCATTCTGAGTTGCAACTTCACCATTATTAGGTATACCTTCATAAAAGTATACAAAGGTCTTGTATTCTTCTGCTTTCTTGGTTTTCTCAATACTTTGAACTTCTGCAAGCTCATCAAATTTCACATTTGTGCTTTTTACTACTTTGTTAATGTTAACATTCAAGCACTTATAATCTTTGCTTCTAGTAGAATAACCTAGAAATGTGCCTTCCTCACTCTTTGCATCAAAATTTCCATTTCTACACTCTTTATATATATATATATAGCATTTGCATCCAAATATTTTGAAATTTTTTACATTAGGAGAATGCCCATACCATAATTCAAAAGGTGTTACATTTTTACCTTTCTTGACTTGAACTTTGTTCAGTGTGTAGACTGCAGTAATTATAGCTTCTCTCCAGTACTTGAGTGCAACATTTTTCTTCATCATTAAGGTCCTAGCACAGTCAATAACTAATCTATTCCTTCTTTTTGCTATACCATTCTGAGGTGGAGTCCTAGGTGCTGATGTTTGCCTTTTGATTCCTCTTTCATTGTATAAATCTTCAAATTCTCTTGATGTGAATTCATCTCCTCTATCAAATCTGAGACATTCTAGGCTCTTCCCAGTCTCTTTCTCAACTCTAGCCAAGTACCATTTGAACATTTGGAACACATCTAATTTTTGTTTAAGGAACATGACTATCATCATCCTTGAATAGTCATCTACAAATAGCATTATGTATTTGTCACCTTTGTAGCTTTGCACTTCAATAGGACCACACAAGTCAGTATGAACTAGCTCTAATACTTCATTAGAAGTATAAGCCTTGCTTTTGAAACTTGACTTGGTCATATTCCTTAGTTGGTATTGTTTGCACATGATGTTATCAAGCTTCTTCAACTTTGGTAGACCTCTGACTTTCATCATTTTTCTGATGCTTATTAGATTGTCAAAATTTACATGACATAGCCTCTTGTGCCATAACCATACATCATTAGTTTGAACAATGAGACAAGAAGCATCTTCCATGTTTAGGTAGAACAAATTACTCCTAGTCTGGTCACCTTTTCCTATTAGACTTCCTTGAGAATCATAGATCTTGGCAACTCCATTTTTAAATTCAACCTTTCATCCTATGTTGTATAATTGTGAGACACTTAACAAGTTATAATTTAGGCCTTCAACATAGTATGTATTATCACATGATATCTTTTAAGTAAGCTTGATACTACCTTTCCCTTTGATATGACATTGTGCATTGTTACCAAATATATTGAATAAAGGTAATGAACTTACTTTTATCTCTAGTCATGTGATGAGAGCACATCCTATCTATGATCCATTTTTTATTCTTGTTCATGCAGGTTACCAGTGCAGTTGCTTGATCTTCATCTTATTCATCTTTCATAGCTACATAGACTACTTCATCATCATTCTCGTCAGAGTCTTCTTCAACAATGTAGCATCTTTTTCCTTTACCTCTATAATCATTGTTGTCCTCTTTCTTATTTTTAAGGTTGCCTCCATGCTTGTAATTTTTATTTTGTCTGCATCTGGCTGCAATGTGACCAAATTCATTACAATTGAAACAAATGATTGGCAACTTACCTTTGAATTTGCCTCTTCCTCTATGAAATCTTCTTGCTAGTAATGCCTCAAATTGGTCTACATCATCTTCATCAATGTTTTTGTCACTAGATACATACTTTCCTTTTCCACTCTTTTTCTTTGTTTGCACCTCCTCGTTGTCTTTTATTGTCATCTTGGATTTGAATGCAAATTCAAAGTTTTTTGGCTTGTACTTTTCAAAGTTGGATAGCTCAAAGGCAATGAGTCTTCCAATTATTCCCTCAAATGACAATGTGTTTCTTGGTACACACCTTAGCTCTGGGATGGATGATACTCTTATAGCATAGATACGAAGCAAAGTTCTCAAGTATTTGCTACATACTATTTCTTTTGATAACTATCCTCCTATGTTTCTTATGGCACTTACCACTTCTTTCATCCTTGCACCATATTGAGCAGCATTATGTCCTTCTTCCACTTTCCTATCATCAAATTTTCCTCTTAAGATCTCTCTTTTGGCTCTCTTGACATTATCATCTCCTCCATAGATGTTTGATAATGTTTTCCACATCTGATGTGCAATATCGCATTCTTTGATATCATCATACTTGGCATAGCTTAGTACTGAAGCAATCTCTAACATCGCTTGATTGTGCTCCTTCTTCTTGTTCATGTCTTCTATAGTAAGGGGTACTGTAGGGCCTACATGATCAACTATGATTGAGGTATGTGCATAATCACCTATTGATCCAAGGTTCAACTTCATCAAACTTTGCCATGCAACAAAGTTGTCTTTGTTTAGCTTGGGAACTTCTCTCTTGGACATCTTGATCTTCCTGCTACTAGTACCTTGAAACAAATCAGCAGTGGGCTCTAATACCAATTGTTAGAATTCTTTTAGAATAATTGAGAGGGTGGGTGAATTAGTTATTCAAGGTCCAATAATGTCCAATACAATTTTTTAAATAAAATGGGGGTGAATCAAAAGTTCTAGCATTTTTACTTTCCTGTCAAATCCTTAATGGCATATAATTAAAATTATCATGCATGCATTTAAACATTAAAAAATCATGAAAAGTAAACATGCATCACACCATAACACAAAGGATTTTGGTGACCCAAAAACCCTCTAGGAATAAGAAGGTAAAACTAGGGTGGGGATGATACCCACAAAATTGATTTCAACCACTTCTGAGGCTTTGCCCTGTTAAAGGCCTGCCCTATTAAAGGCTTTACACACTGTCAGATGTGACCCTATTAAAGGATTTCTACACCTTGTTAGGAGTGTGCCCTATTAGAGGACTTAAGAACATTCAACTTAGAATGCTGCCCTGTTAAAGCATTTACATAGAGCTGTTAGGCCTACCCAAGTCCATGGGATTTATAGTCACCTTCTCAAAAGGATCTTTTATCCCTCTCTAAGGATCTCCTATCCTTCTCCTAAGGATCTCTTATCCTTCTCCTGGGGATCTTCTATCATTTTCTTGAGGCTTATCCACCTAGCTATTAAGCTAACCTAGCAATGTAGGATTTCAATGTCTAATACAATGGCAAGAAAGTATTAGAAAGGTTTTGACTTGATAAAGATTTCAACTCTAACCTTGCAGATTTCAGATCACTCATCAGTTCTTTTCTTTGCTTGACTTTTCTTCCTTGCAGTGTTGACAACTTGTCCACCCTTCAAGATTTGTCTCCTTGAGTTCTTCCACTCGTTATGCCAATGCACTCTATGGTCACTTGATCAACTCAGAGTCTTAACTCTCTATACTTACTCCTCATTGTGTCCTCCTTTTAACACTTAACACTAGCCTTCTCTTGGCTTCTTTACATGACCACACTTATGACCAACTCACTCTCCTTTCTTCTTTGATCTCTAACTTGTAACTCTTTATAAAAAAGTTATGTTCTTCATTTCTCGCTTGAATCTTCCTGCTCATCAATTTGATTCGATCTAAGAGAACGATATTATTTTCCCTCCAAATTGTTTCTTCCAGAAACTTCATGATAAGTCCATCAACATTCACTCAAAAATGGTTTGCATGGTTTACATGAAATTTTGTGACATCTACTCATTATCCTTATCATCCAACTAATTCACAAAATTCAATGTAACAAACTTATTGCTACTAATCTGGCAAATCTTTTGACTTAACAAATAATGTAGCAACTCAGGATCATTGGTTTACTAATGCTCAGCATTAACTAGGTTACTTGGCTTCTACTGTATTTACTGATGCTTGACACCCAAAGTCTTTTTTTGAGTTACTCGGGACTTGAACAATCCTATGTTACTTGGCACTTGAACAATCCTATGTTACTTGGCACTTGAACAATCCTATGTTACTTGGCACCCCAAGGATTTCTTGGCATACATTGAAGTTGAACTTGATCAGTTTCAACTAAGAATTTTCTCAGCTCTAACTAGCTTGCTTGGCTTCCACAAATGAACTTAGTTATGCTTTACAAATGACTTAGTTAAACCTTACATCTTTGATGTGTTTTAGTGTGTCCATTTCCTATGTCTTAGAGTATGTCATCAATACACTATTTTATCAATGGCTTAGCTGATCCTTATACTTCATTACAACATCATAACTTCAACCTTTCTCTAGGTGCTCTAGTTGCATCTTATTGATTTCCTCCTCCTTGTCAATCAACCAATTGATAGTATTTGGATCACTTAAGAAATTGTCATTCCTGCAAGTAGCAAGTTTGACATCGATGACAAAACAATGATTGAAAAAATTCTTTACGAGTTCCATTATTCTTCATTCATGATCTTTTCAATCATTTCCAACAAAATCAGTGTTAATTGGAGGTAATTCCTTGGTACCCATTTTTTTTGAAGATAATTGTACTTCAAGGGAACCTTGATGTTGCCTTTTATTTCATCATCATAAGAAGATGACCCCACTTGAAAAAGGAAAAATTGCACGTGTTTATTAATTTTTCTTCTAATATTTTGACCTCTAGCTAGTCTCCCTACTGTAGACCTACTACATGTCCCACTATAGTCTTCTATTTACCTATTTCCCTCACTCTAGGAAGACAAATATGAAAAATACCTATTTGGTGGTCCCTATAGCCCACCAAATGAGAGATATAGTTCAATGAGCAAGATATTTTACTATTAAATGAGGCCAATGTTAATGAAGTTGGCCTAAAGTTGATGTTTAATTTAAAGAGAAAGAAGACATCTAATATACTTATACCTATGAATCCATGTCATTGTGCACAATCCTCATCAAAGGGGTTAAATTTCCTACATATGTAAATCATTTATCTTGAGTTAGTTACAAATTACATGATATGTATGGCACAAATTACACAAAACATAACTTGAACAATATTCATACATCATAATCATTATATATATATTTTAATTCATTACCTCTACTTTATGTGTGGTATCTATGCACAATCCTCAACAAAAGGGTGACAATCATGCACCAAAAAAATATTATAAGTAATTAACACCAATAATTCAGCATCTTAACACATATTTACAACATGTGTATCATAAACTACCTATATTTTTATCATTAGAATTGTCTTCTAATATCCTTTCATGTATGGTGAAAATATATTTTATCTATCTTATGTTCTCACTTGCCACAATGGAATGATGTGAAGAAGGGCAATAGAATAGAGAGAAAGAAAAGCTCAAAAATATCCTAAGAGAAAGAAATTATAAGGATTATCACCAATGAAATCCAATCATATTCTTCTATGTCACCTCTTAAAAGATCATCTTCTTGAAATATAAGATAAGGTGTCATATATAGTTGGATGACTTCCCCTTAAATAGATTTTTAGACTTTGATGAATAAAAATTGTAACAAAATGCACTCCACAAATGTAAAGAGGACATTCTTTGTCAGTTGTTTTATTAGTAAAATTTATTTAGCATGTAAATAATATCTTTTTTACATTTATTTGCTCATTTTCAAGTTCAAACATTCTCCTAATGAACTCAAGAAAAACATCAACCTTTCTATAAGAAAGTGGATGGTTTTCTTTCTTTTATTTGATTCCATACATTTTCATTCAAATCAAATACTTTTTTTTTCTAAATTACCACTAAGATTTTAAGAGTGCCCTTATTTTTTCTCCAAATAGTTTATTTTTTATTTATCAATAAAATGCAAAATACCCTATATATTATATTCAAAATAAGATTACAGAATAGTTTAACCTCATTCAAAGTGCAGGCACTTTAGGGAAAAGAACATGGTTCAAAACTCTTAGTATTGTTGGGGATATTTATGGCATGTTTACATGTTAGTACAAATGTCTTTTTAATTTAATAGAGGTCTTTGATAGGGTGTACCCTCCCTTATATTCAAATAAATATAAGAACATCTTAACTTCTTTTACAAATTTTTAAAAAGACATACAATCGCCCCTTGACATTTGGGGACCTAAGAAGGCATACCTTCCTCTATAAGAATTTGTTTGTTCATTTAATAGGATCCTTGATGAGGGTTCTTAGAAAATTTCTGGTCCAATGTGACTTTTAATTAGAGTTTCCTCATTTGATATTAATTTTCAGGGTTTCCTTCACTTAATTAGTCCGTACAACTTCATATACACTTCAATCTCACAATGAAATGTTAGTCCCCAAAGTCCTATTAATAGTTATTAGAATATGTTAAAAAGAAAATTATTATCCTAATTTTTGAAACTTTGCTAATTTGTGAGTGGATAGTATAGTTCCATATTATAATATAGTTAATAAATCCCGATGTAAAATTCTTTCTTTAATTTCTATTAATCTTTTCTTAGATTAGTTTTATGTTAATAAGCTTTAGTATTTTATGGAGTTGGTAAATGAGAGTTCCTTATTGAAGTCACTTCATGTTTATTCACTTATGTTCATTCAATTTTTTAGTTATGAATATTAAAGAAATTCAAAAATGTGTAATTACAATATTTTTTTAAAATTATATATACTAAAGTTGTTGTTTGTGCATGAGTAAGGAGAATTTCTTAACATTAAAATTTTTGTTAAGAAATGGCTTATTTTTTATTCTTTTAATTATATCCATACAAGGAAATCTCTCTTGAATGTTTAATCTTAATGTATTTTATTATATTAATATATCAGAATGTAGAAGATAGAAGGTTCATCCATTAATGTGTTTACTGATAACCTGAAAATAGAAAGACTGAGATAGAACACTTCTCATCTTGAGATATTTTCCCTCATAAATACTTTCTTAAACCTAGCTTACATGAAACTTCAAGAGATTATAGTCAGGAAATATTGTAGTAGATCAAATCTATAGTTTACATGTATAACATGTACATTTCTTCTTATAATATATAACTATGATGAAAATTTGCATTATAATTACAATAGGAAGGTTTTATAAGACTGATTTGTAATATAAAGGTAGAAAATAACACATTTTATTTATCCAAGATAGATATTTTAAATTTCCATCCATATATATGTCTGAAAGTATGAGAAAATTATTATTTTTCCCATTGACTACATTATATAAAAAAAAATTACTTTTTATTTGGCACCAATGGTTACCAACCACCTGAAAATAAAATGACTAAGAGAGGACCCTTCACATCTAAGTAAGTTACTATCCTATACCTAGCTTACTTTCATATTCAAGTGATTACTATAAAGTTAAAATTGTAGTCGATAAAATATATATTTTGTAGTTATTGCATATGTTTCTTCCTATTTAATCTATAAGTATGACTCAAATGTACACTACAGTGATGCCAAAAAAGTCATATAAGCCTAATCTATAGTATAACTTAGGTTGGAAAAGGAACATGTTACTTAACCAAGATAGATATTTTATATGGCTATCCATATATGTTTCTAAGAATGAGAAGACCATGACTTTTCCCATTCATTCCATTTATCGAGATATATTAATATAGACTATATATTTGGTACCCTTAGCATAGTAGTTTCCCTCTGGTCTAGAGATGAGATCAAACTCATCTGATGATATGAGAGGCTATAGGAAAATTTTTGCTAAGGAATTTTTTTGTACATCCCCATTTCTTCTTTCTTGAAAACAAATTTTAAAGCTCTTTACAATGATCTCATTTTTTGCAAATCCAATAGACACTTCAGATTGTGTCACTTGTGGTAATCTACAGATAAATTGGCAATGTTCCTCCTTAACCATATGTTCTACTATTATAGGTATCATTTTAAATAATGAGAAAGAGGGACCAAAGAAAAACCAAATACCTTCTTGTAGTTGTAGATATCCCAAAACTTAATGTTGTGTAAGTGTAGGGAAGAGTCCTCAAGAGTAGTGCTCGTTTTCCTTCATTTATTCAAAAATAAATGCTATACATATTGCCATTTCACATTACTCATTATAACATGTATTTGGAAAAAAAAATTATCACTCAATAGGTTAATCAGTGCAAATTAATTCCATGGCCTAAATTTTGTACTACTCATTCTAAGAATGTATATGGTAGAAAAACATCAATCAATAATCGCATCACTGCAAAGTAAGTCTATATTTTAAAATTTGATTGAACAAGTGAAATAAGTAAGGTTCAAAAACTCCCAAGAAGTTATGACTTTATCACCATCTTTTTTATTGTAGACTAAGTTCTCACCATTATATAATTTTTGATAGAGGCTAGACTTAAAATTTTAGTCATACTTATGCAACCATTCTATGAGATAGTACCTTTTCTACAACATTTTTTGAAACAATTCATGTACCTTGTCTATCCTTACCTATTATTTCTTTTGCTTGTCTTGTTGGATGGTTGCGATGACACAATGTTGACTAGAAGGTGTATGTGTGGTCCAAGCTATCTAAAATGGAATTACATCTTATATTGGTTATCAAGTCTTAAATATATACAGGGTATGTGTAGGATCATGGTCAACCAACCTATGCCCTTAAGTGGTAATGAGAAATGAAAAAAATCATGTTTATATCAACTTGACATGCAATTTTCAACTTGTTATGAACTTTTTATCAAACATTTGAGATAAAATAATCTCTAGGAATTTGAATTTAGTTTCTCAACTACTAAGCCTTATCTTAAGAAAATAAAAATTGATTGGTCAAAACTTTTAATTTTAATGCAATAGTACAAAACTTTTAGGACAAAAATAAGAAGTAGACATATGTCTGACCACCTTAATCAAAATCAAATGATAATATCTTTTGATAAGATTCTAGATATAAGTGTTGAATATAATTGGTTAATTGTGTATTATCTTTGATGTTACACAAAATGTCATATAATTACCAGTCAGTGTATGCTGAGATCACTCAGGCATTGAAGACAATTTCCTATGTCTGCCAAGCATTCTCAAGTTTGCCAAGTTTAGAAGACAGTGTCTACCAAGTTCACTCAGGCAAAAAAGGGAAGATTACATAAGTTGAGTGTTAACTGTGCTCACTTAGTTAATGAAAGAAAAGTTGGATAGAAACAATGTTAATCGAGCTCACTCGGTTACCAAAAGAACTTTCTAAATAGAAAACATTAACTAAGTTCACTTGGTTAACACAACAAAATTGTTTATGAGTTAGTGTCTACCGAGTAGGGTCAGCTAACGAAGGATTTTCTTTTTTTTGCATATTGAGTTCAATTGATTTGTTTGTTAGTTCTAACTGGCTAAGGAGATGAATATTAATTATTCTAAGTTGTATTCAAGATGACTTGAAAATGTATAAGATATAAATATAAGGTCAAGTTGAGGATTGAATCTGTACAATTAATAGAAGATTTAAAGATGCGTAGAAGAAGTGAACTAGAAGAATAAGTTGAATATCCTTGTTGAGCTACAAAAATATATTCAATCAGAAAGGATCAAGTATACAAGGTAGAATTGAGATATGTAATTAGAAATTCAATTGCATAAGAAATTAGGTCACCTCATTTTTATTCTCTAACCATTATAGCAGTGATCTAAATCTCTTAATAGAGTTGGCTTAACAACTATTTGTAAATCCTCTAAAAAGGTGGCATTCCTAGATTGAAATGTCTAAAGACTTCTAACAAGGCCACTCATAATAGGGTGATTAAATTCTCTAATAGGGTCAAACGTAATAGTATGTTTTGTAACCTTTAACATGGTTGGCTCCTAATAGGGCTCACTTTCGAAGAGTGAAAATTAGTTACTAGTTGTAATTGATGGTTTTTCCCAAATTGGGTTTCCACATTAAATCTTGGTGTCACTTGTGTTTATGATATTTCTTTTATGTGTATGAAACTAAGTTAAGTAAGGCTAATCACAGATAATATCTTAAGATTTTCATTTTTTGAGTTACTATTGCCATTTTAATGTTTGTTAGGTTACAAATTTTACTAGTTTAAACTGAGTGCCTATGTATTAACCCATCATCAGTAATTTTAATGAAGTTTATGCTATGTATTAACATCTAAGGGATCTCATATTTATTTTAGTGGTAATTGATTCACCCATCCCCTCTTAGTTACTCCTCTTATATTTCCAACAATTGGTATCAAAGCTTCTTGGTGCTTGTAGAGAAAGGTTTCAAGGACCTAATCTAAAGATCAGGATATCTTACAAGAGAGAGATTCCTAAGCTAAAAAAAAGATAACTTCTAGGCAAGGTAAGAACTTATGAATTTGAAATTAGCAACCATCAGTGATTTAGGTTAAAAATACTTGGAAAATTCTTACAAGGATCCTACTAGAACATTGACTGTAAAAGAGATTGCTTAAAAAAAAATCATAACATCATGATGATTGACATTGCATTAGCTCTTAACTATGCCCAGTTTAATGAGGTCAAAGGATGTGCTATTGCTCATGACATGTGGACCAAACTGAAAGATGTATATGGAGGTGATGATAATGTGAAAAGAGTTAAGGTAGAAAGCTTGAGGGGCTAGTTTAATTAGATGAAAATGAGAGAGCATGAAATCATTGCAAAATATGTTGAGAGAATCAAAGCTAGTGTCAGTGCTAGCAAAGCCTTTGGAGGAACAATTGAAGATGTAATTGATGCAGGAGCATCTAGAGGTATAAGGGAAATCCTATGTCACCCAAAACAATGTACTTAGACTTAGTTTCTATTTCATGTGTTTTCATTTTTGGATACCCACTTGGGTCAAATAAAGGTTCCAACTCTCACAGTTCCACTATCAGTGTGCTAGGTTAGAGTATTTGAACACCTTCGGATACATGTAAATGCCAGAAAAATAGGAGTATGTAATTGAGCCATAATTTTGGTAAATTAGAGGGTGTAAATTGGTTGGGTGAATTTAATTGTAATTTAGAGCATTCTAGAAAAAGAATCAGGTGAAAAGGCCCCACGATTTGAAAGTTATCGCAGTTTTTTAGTTTTTGAAGACCTCCTAAGAATGCTTCAAAGTTAGGTTAGGGGCATTAAATGACCTCAAATAGGACCAAAAATGGGGTACAAGTGAAGCTTTTCTGTAGGGCTATAGAGAACTTTGAGAGCTTTTCAAAAATGTAAATGGTTCGTCAATCAGAGCTACGGTTCAAAAGTTATGCCTCCCAGAAGTTCGGTTACCATTTCGAGATTCTTCTAATTTTGTGCCAACTTCTAATGCGAATTTTGGAGTCTTCTATTTGGTCAGTGGATGCCAACTAGCACTTTCTAGAATGTATTCCTAATCCTTAACCCTTCAAAGGTCTATTTAAGAACATTTCTAGCATTGTAAAAGGCAGTTTGGAGTAGAGTTTGAGAGAAGGTACTGGGAGAAGAATTTATCTCTAGATTTATGTTATTGTAAGCCGATAGGGCATGTTTTGGAGTTTGTTTCTCTGCACTTAGTGTACTAGCATATTTTCACAATTAATAAAATTTTTCCTTTCATATTGTGTCCATTCTATGCTTGGGTTGTGTCCCCATCAGTAATAGTGATAAGGTACTTAGAACCCTTCTTTCTATATATGAAATTAGAGTGTCTACTATTGAAGAGATGAGATATGATCCAAATAACAAGTTAAGTTTGGATGCTCTAGTTGGAAGATTGACTTCATTTGAACTAGATAACTATGATAATTATACTCCTAGTTCTAGCAATCTTGATTTTGTATTTGAATCCAAGGTATCACTCAAGAAGAAAGCTAAAAGATCTAGAAGGAAACATTTTGAATGTGAAGAGTCAGATAGTTCTAATAGTGATCTTGAATCCATTGAAACATTGCTTGTAAGAAGGTATCCCAAAGGCAAAGGAAAGTATAGAAGTTGAACACATTGCTACAAGGTGCCCTTATAGAGAAGGCAAAGATGAAAAGAAGCATAGCAAGTACAAAGGCAATAAGGTTTTCAAGAACTTCAAGAACTATAAGGACAAAGGTAAGAAATCTTGTTTTATGGCTAAAGATTCAGATAGTAGAGAGGACGATGAAATGGATTATATTGTTGTAAAAGATGAATATGATGATGAAGGAGATAAAATAACACTTATCTCTCATGTTAGCAAAAATGATACATGGATTATTGATAGTGACTACTCACATCATATGACTGGTGACAAATAAAGTTTGAACATATGGGACATTATGATGGTGGAAGTGTAAGATTTGGAAGCAATGAACCATGTTGCATAAAGGGAAAAGGTTGCATCTCACTAACCAATGAACTTAGATGTGATAATGCTTATTGTATCAAAGGGTTAAAGCATAATCTACTAAGTGTGGCATAGTTGAATAACATTATATTCAAGGTTGAATCCATGAAGGGAAAGGGAAAGCTACTGGATGGAAAAAGAAATATGGTTGGGTCTAGAAAAAAAACAAAAGGTAACCTATTCTATCTAGATCTAAATGAGAGTTCATGTTTTATTGCTCAAGTAGAAGAAATCTGGTTGTGGCATAAAAGGTTATGTCATGTGAACTTTGATAATCTAATCAAGATAAGAAAGAAGAAAAGAGTAAGAGGTATTCCTAGTCTAAGAAAACTTGATATGGGCCTGTGTAAAAATTGTCAAATTTGTAAGATGGGGAAGAAATATTTCAAAAGCAAGGACTACCATTCTAAAGAAGTCTTGGAGATAGTTCATATAGACTTATGTGGACCTATTGGAACAGAGAGTTACAATGTAGATAAGTATTTTATTCTTTTTGTTGATGATTATTCTAGAATGATGGTTGTAATGTATCTAAAAGAAAAGTTTGAAGCATTTAAAAATTTTAAGTGGTATCTAACAAGAGTAGAGAAAGAAACTAGAAAGAAGCTAAAGTTTTTGAGATTAGATAGGGGTGCTGAATTTATTTCCAATGAGTTTAATGAATTCTACATTGAAAGAGGAATTGAGAGACAAGTATCAACCCTTGAAAAACCACAACATAATTGTATAAATAAAAGAAGTAATGGATCCATCATGGCTTATGCAAGAATTTTAATGATAGAAAAGAGTGTTGCAATAAAATATTGGAAGGAAGCAATCAATAGTATAGTACATACCTTGAACATAGTACAGTTGAAGAAAGACTCAAGTCAAACTCTTTATGAACTATGGTATGGCTACAAACCTAATGTAAGTTACTTGAAAGTATTTGGTAGAAAATGTTATACCTTAAATGAATCTAGGTAAGGTAAATTTGATGTCAAAGGTGATGAAGGCATATTCCTAGGATAGTCCTATAGAAGTATAGTATATAAATATTTAAATTTATCAACTCATAAGATCATAGAAAGTGCACATGTAAGAATTGATGAGTTTATAGAAAAGAGTCAAGAAAAAGGTAGCAAAGAACCCTAGGATTACAAAAATTTTGTCTACTATGAACTTGATACTTTGCCAAATCAAATTGAAAGTTAGCATACTTCACCTCCCAAGTCCCCAAAATCTCCAAAGGCAACCAATGTGCAACTAGTACAACCTGAGTCACAGTTTGAAGGACCCAAGTTATAGTTAGAAGCTACTAAGCTATTGCTAGAGAAAATTGAGTCTAATGGAACCGAGCCATATATATTGAGACCCAAGCTTGATACAAAAGATCATGGCAAGGTTAGTGGAATAAATTTTAAATCCAAAGTGTAGGTGTTTTAGCAAGATATGTCAAAAGGCACCATACACCTGATCAAATCATTGCAGACAAGTTAGGTGGAATAATGACAAGAAACGAATTGAAATGTACATGTTTTCTTGCTGAATTTGAACCTAGATCAGTAAAAGATGCTTTGGATAATGAAAAATGGATTGAACCTATGAATGAAGAAATATAATAGATAGAGAGGAATAAGACTTGCACTCTCGTTCCTAGACCCAAGGATAAAAATGTAATTGGCACAAAATGAGTTTTCAGAAATAAGTTGCATGAAGATGGAGAAGTCGCCAGAAACCAAGAAAGGTTAGTATGCAAAGGTTATTTTCATGAAGAAGGTATTGACTATGGTGAAATTTTTTCTCCTATTAATAAACTAGAATTTGTTAAAACTTTACTTTCTTATGTTGCACATAAAGCATTTAAAATTTATCAAATGGATGTAAAATATGTAGTCTTAAAGAGGAATCTTACATGTAACAACCTAAAGGTTTTGTGGATCCTCCAAAAAAAGATATGGTCTATAAATTACACAAAGCATTATATCATCTCAAGAAAGCTCCCAAAGCTTGGTATGGAAGACTTCATAACTACTGGATAAAGATCGGTTTCCAAAGAAAAAATGATAACAACAACCTTTATATCAAAGAAGGACTAGACAAGAAGATTGTGTTGGCTAAAATCTTTGTGGATGACACTTTATTCATGGAAAATGATGACTTGTGCAAGGCATTTTTAGAAGAAACGAGTAAATAATTTGAGATGTCCATGTTTGGAGAGATAAAATTCATTGTTGGGTTATAGATCCAATAGAAGAAAGATGGTATCTATATTAATCAATCCAAATATATCAAGGAGATAGTAAAGAAGTTTGGAATGGAAGATTCTAGACCAGTTGGAATGCTTATGTCTACTAGACATAAGATTTCCAAAAATGATGAATCAAAAGGGGTAGATCAAACTACATATAGATCAATGATTGGAAAATTGCAATGTGTAGTATATATAAGGCTTGATATTGCATTAGCAGTTGGTATGGTGGCAAGATTCTCAGCAATTCCTAAAGCAAATCACATGATGGGAATCAAGAGAATCATGATGTATCTAAAGGGTACTGAAGACTATGAATTATGGTACAAGAAAGGAGGCAATCCGGATTTTAAAGCCTTCATAGATGTTGATTAAGAAGGAAGTGTTGATGATAGGAAGAGTATTGGTGAAGCATTATTTCTTGGTAAAAGACTAGTGTCTTGGGTAAGTAAGAAGCAAAGCTATATTTCTCAGTCCATAGTAGAGATAGAATATGTGGTAGTAATAGTTAATTTTTCCAATGTTGTTTGGTTCAAGAAATTATTAGTAGGTGTGAAGAGAGAAATCAAGGATCTAGTTGTTATATTCTGTGATAACACTAGTGCAATTAATATATCAAAAAATCCTTTGATGCATACCAAAACCAAGCACTTTTCTATAAAATATCACCTTTTGAGAGAATTGGTACAAGATAAAGAGGTAAAATTGGAATATATGAATACAAAAGAAAAAATTATGGACATATTCACTAAGCCATTACCTAAGGATGCATTTTGTATCTAAGAGGTAAGTTAGGGATCATTCCCCTATTTGAATCTCACTAAATGAAGTTTAGTGATGCATCAACCAGAGCATGTTGAAGATCAAACAGTTGATGTGGTATTCAAAAGGTCACATTGCATATGAATTAGTACATAAGGTACACTAATATTCTCTTAATAGTCTTTGGCATGAGATGTCAAAGAGGGAGAGTTTGTTGTCATATCACAAAAATTTTCTAAAGAGAGAGAGTACACATTTTACAAAAAAATAATTTAAAGATGTTTGAGAAAGAAGATGAACTTGGTCCAATATCAAAAAGGGAGAGTTTTCTATAAGAAGAAGATGTTGAAGACATAGTTTTGTTGATAGAGGGAGAAAATGGAGGCAGAGGGAGTTCACACTAATAGAGGGAATTCTCATAAATGTGAATTAGAATGAAACTAAGGATATGTTGCTTACTTATTGCTCTAAAATTTCATTAATTTATGGCATGTTGTGTTGCCATCAATGTCAAAGAGGGAGATTGTTGAATACATTTGGTTAATTGTAGGGTATATTTTTGTGGTGAATATTTGTAATTTTATGAATTTTAGAAAAAAAATTCTAGTAATTTGGCTAATAATTTGCGATTTACTGCAACCTAAATCGCCACATTTTTATTAAATTTAGTTCTAATATATTTAAAATTGCTCAATAATTTATTTTATTAAAAACTTTAAACTCAAAGATTCATCACAATATTAGATACATGATTAGAATTGATTCACCTAAATATTATATTCTATAGAAAAAATTAAACTAATTCACCAATAATTATGATAATTATTAGTTATTTTAGGGATATATTACCAATATTTAGTTTTCACTATTGATTTAAAATATAAAGTAATCATCCTCATAATTTCTATGAGATGAAACATGTTCAATTTTGATTTGTAGTATTCCATGATGATTAGTGAACTTCCTATTATTATTGAGATTCTCCAATATTATCCTCTCAAAAATTGTGATTCCAAAATAATCACCAATTTAAATAATATTTGAAATAAAAAAACTAAGAGATTCATCGGTAAAAAGTAATTTCATTTTTCAAAATAATGAAAGGTTTGCTAATAATTTATATCTTTTTCTAGAGGGAGGTTTCTTAAAATTTACCCTAGTTGATTGTGTATTGTCTTTGATGTTACAAAAAATGTGATATCATTGCTAGTTAGTGTATGTCAAGCTCACTCAAGCATTGAAGACAACTTCCTATGTTCGCTAAGCATTTTAGAGTTTGTCAAGTTCAAAAGATAGTGTCTATCAAGATTACTTGGTTGAAAAAGGGAAGATCATAGAAGTTAAGTGTTAATCGAGCTCACTCGATTAGTGAAGGAAAATTTGGATGGAACTAGTGTTAACCAAGCTCACTCAGTTACCAAAGGAGCTTTGTGAATATCTAGTGTTAATTGAGTTCACTTGGTTAAAATAAGAATATCATTTTTGAGTTAGTGTCTATCGAGTAGGGTTGACTAATGAAAGATTTTCTTGTTTTGACATATTGAGTTAAATTGGTTTGTTTGTTGGTTCTAGCAGACTAAGGAGATGAATATTAAGTATTCTAATTTGTATTCAAGCTGACTTGACAATGTGTAAGATAAAAATATAAGGTCAAGTTGAGGATTGAATGTATGCAAGTAATAGAAGATTTAAAGATGCTTAGAGGAATTAGAAGGATAAGCTAAATATCCTTGTTGAGCTTCAAAGATACATTTGATTAGAAAGGATCAAGTATACAAGCCAGAATTGAAATATATAATCAACAATTTAGTAGCATCAAAAATTAGGTCATCTCATTGTTACTCTCTCACCATTGTAGACTCATGCCCAAATGTGATGCATAATTTTGGGTATTTTTATTCTAAATAATTAATTAATTATGAATTTTCTACTATAGTATTTTCAGAATAAAATAAAATCTCATGTCTAACCACCTTAACTAATTCAAAACTCGTGTAGAAGAAGCATAGAATGTGATGCATCTCTTAGGTTTCATAAATGTTGTACCCTTCAAAAGTTATAGTTATTTTTCAATTAATGTGTGAATTAGAACTCTATGTGTAACTCCATTAGAAAATAAGAAATGATTACTTAATGAAATTGTAAGTTGATATAAATTTCTTTTATGGAAAACTAAGAACATTCTTATGAAACCCTTTTTGTTTCATCAAATTTGGGTGAAAAAAAGTCATCAGATACATGCTTGAAGTAAAAAAAAAAACAAGAACAAGCAAGAAACAAGTTTTCAGGATGTTTTTACAGTTGACCATGTAGGGTTGTTATCCAAAGATATACTACGCCTTATAAAGTTCTTAATTTTTTTTGTTTTTTATTAGGACAAGTGGGAAAAACTTGGAATAGATTTTGTAATCCTTTGAGGTATTTTAGAACTACATATTTTCAAGATCACTACTTTTTGGCATGCCATGATCCTGCACATACACTACACACACTTGCATATTACACATATTTTATCAATGTTGATCTCTAAGCCATTTTTTCTATTAGTGTCTAACACTTAGTCATTTCGTAGGAAGTGTTGGTCGATCATAATTGTGACCAAGCCATCTAAAGAAGGTTGAGCTACATGGACTTATCTATATTTCACTACATGTCAAATAAGTCAAAGGGAACACACCAGTAGAGACCAAGTCACAATAGAGGCTGAATAAAACATATTGATACCAAGTGATGTAAATTTAATTTATGATGAGTGATTGAGTACATGCCAATCCTATAGAATTTGAGGGACATCATGAATTTTAGTTATGACCAAGTGTCAGGACATTCAATTACGAAGTAAACTAGTTTTGGCATATGTGTTTGAAATGGAACAAACACTTATGTAAATCATTTTGGCCAACTTTTACGCATTATTTTTTTATTATAGAGAAAATTAAGGAGCTAATTACAAATTTTTAGAGGACATCAATCCCTAGGAAGGTAGAGTAACCAATCAAAAAAATAGGAATAAGAAGTAAAAGAATGAATTCTTGATCATTGACTTTGATCTAAAACCTTCCAAAACTATCTATTTAAGAAGGGATGAAACCCTACAAATCATTACGAATGTGAAGGAAGATCATGAATACATAAAAAGGGTAAGGACATAACAAAGAAAGCTAACTTTGATAGAAAGATCAGATAAAGCATTTAGCTTCATGAGAGAAAACCAAAGGATCAGGTACTAAGACATTATAACTAGTGTATCAGGGAAAATGTCTTAATAGAGTCATTTTAACAGACCTAGTTAAATATCCTAACAGAGTGCTTACTTCATTATAAATTTAAATTATTTAATCAAGGTAGACTTAATATTCTTGTAATGATTTTAATCAAGAGGACCCCTCACAAGGAAGATTATCATAAGTGATAAAAATTGTAGCCCTAATAAGAAATTTTTTTGTTGTAGTAATGGATATTTGTGGGTGTCTTCCCCACCCCAATTTTACCTTCACTTTCAAGGGTTTATGGGTTACCAAAATCTTTGTGTTATATGTTTACATTTTCATGTTGATGGATGTCATGTATAGTTAGATTCATTTCAGTTTTACAAATCATGGTTGTATGGTATATGATCTAAGATATGACATGGATTAGGACTGAATGCAGTTAATCTATTATTTTATTTCAAGGAGTTAAAGTTTTATAGATCTTGATTCACCTCCCCCCCTCCCCCAACCTCTCAGTATCTTGCTTCCTAATAAGACTTCCATCATTTGGCATCAAAGCAAAGTTCTCTTAAAATAAGTCTAACAACTTGAGAGTTCAAATCTTGGAGATGGAGGTTCATGAATTAGAAAAGGTTATTGACAATTAGATGATTGACATCTAGATTATATTGTAGAAACTTGAAGAAGGAAAAGAGGAGTTAAGGAAATAATTATAGAAAAGGAAAGATATGGCCATTCAGTAGAATGATACACTTTAGCAAGAAGTAGATACCAAAGGATTGGTTAACAGTGGGAATTCCAATGAAAGTGATGCAACAATAGCAGACCTACTAGAGAAGAACAAGATTCTTAAAGGAGAAGTTATAGGATTGAAGAGAGAACATGAAATCCAATCAATAAGACTATGTGAAGTGAGTAAATAGAAGAAGAAAGTTAAAGAAGAAAAAACCATGGCCAAAGAAGACAAAAGATGGCCAAAGAAGTCTTCTTGTCTAGGACATATCAAGCACTATTCATCTACTGAAGAAGGAGAGTCATCCAAGAGTAAAGAGAAAATAAATGAAAAAACTAAAATTAAACCTACATTTCATCATTGTGGAAAAATAGGACACAAAAAAAACATTTGGAGAAGTAAGAATGGTAATAAAAATCAAAAACCTCAGTTCACTAGTAACTCCTTTAACTGCAAGAAACAAGAACATCAAGAACATGAATGTAGGTCAAAGGCAAGTGAACAACCTATTGCACCTAGATTTAAAGGAAATTGGTACATTTGTCAAAAGTATGGACATAGAGATCAAGAATATTGATCCAAAGAAAAATCCAATTGGATATTTGAGAAGCAAGCACATGCACCTAAGAAAGGTAACTCTTACGATTGGGATTGTAACACATAGTATAGTTGTCATTATTGTAGAGAGTGTTGTCACATTGTAGAAAATTGCATTATGACACATTTTAGAAGTAATTATAAGAAATGGTTGAATGGAACCTTAGTTTTCTTTAGTTGTCACAAGTTTGGACATGTTAGTAAGAACTATAGGATTAGAGCACTAGCACCAAGAAATGAACACATCAAATGAAAATGAAAAATTGAGATGGAATAGATAAAGAAGAAGATGGATCGAACCTAGAAAAAGAAAGT
Source organism: Cupressus sempervirens (assembly GCA_028749045.1). Classification (NCBI taxonomy): domain Eukaryota; kingdom Viridiplantae; phylum Streptophyta; class Pinopsida; order Cupressales; family Cupressaceae; genus Cupressus; species Cupressus sempervirens. The sequence continues at coordinate 175,752,113 of CM053793.1, forward strand.
AGAAGTTGGAGGTAGTGGATCAAAAAATGCTGAGATCACCCAATCTAATGGATCTGGTGATCACACCACATCTAACTAAGCAAAGGAGGTATGTGAGGAACTATACACTTGAATGATATACTACACACTAGTTCCTAATAGGAGATGTGATTAAAAGTCCACATCTACATGAATCAAGATACACTAGGACATATTTGAGAGAAGAAATGGACAATGGAATCACTTACACTATTGAGTGTTGAGCATGAGTAACATTGTCTATATTGACTAAGTATTATAATATGGACCAAAATCTTACAATTACTAAGTTGATGTGTTGGCTGGACTAAATGGTATTGATCGAGCTAAGTAATGAAAACCAAGTTTTTGAAGGAAAGAAGTGCAAATACATTTCTATGTGAAGGCCAAAACAACTATAATGCACCTACTTTAGTACATTGCATTTATTATGGACCTGATTTGACAAATTGAATGTATATATCAAATTTTGATTTACCAAGAAATTTCAAAGCCCAAAGGTGTTTAAAGGAAATTTTTGTGAAAGAATGAGAAATTTACAGCATACCATTGGAAAGATTTGAAGAACTAAGTAAGAATGAATCAAAGTACCAAGTTAAGTTGATTTTGAAATTGTTGAAGTGAAGATGTTTAAACCCTAATTTTGAAATGGCATCTACTACATTTGTATTTGGGAAAGAGATGTTGAAGGAAAGCAATGCATAGATTGTGAGGAATGACCAATGTCCTCCACCCAAATTTATGGTGCACCCTAACATTGAAATGATTAGAGATGAATCTAGTGCCCCATCATCTATTACACTAAGAGTCTTAATGGTTCATGATGTTTGGTCATGCTACATGTGCAAGGTTGTAGAGATTAGAGATTATGAATTATGAATTTCTTATGACAAGCTATGTGATAATGGATTTTTGAAAGATAAAAATAAGATTGTTCTCGATAAAGGGCTTACTTGTGCCCCAACATTTCCTAAGCTATTCAAAGTGGAATGGATAAAAATTATACTAAGCTATGTAGAAATAAAATTATAGTTGGATGGTGAAATTGTAAAAATCAATAAAGTAATCATTCACCGACTTACTAGTTATCCCACCCTAGACAAAGAAAAGACTATGAGATGTACAACAAAGAATGTTGTTGAGGATCAAACAAAAGCCAAGTGAAATAACCAAGGAATGTCCATTGATGGAATTAATGATCCACTTATTGAATTTTTAGTGCTTGTAATTGAACACAAAGTATATTACTCAAGCTGACTAAATAGTGTTATGTACATTACAATCAACCTATGTTACAAAATTGTAAAGAAAGATCACAGTTATTGTTGGCATTAAGTTGTGTTTTTTATTAGTGACAAAACTTATTTAGATTTTGTATGGTTACTAAGTTCATCATTCAGTCTTCAGTGCTTGCCAAGAAATCCAGTGGTTACCAAGTGAATTTAGACAGTGCAAAGTCTAGCAATTCAGACCGAGCAATTTAGTTCTTACCCAAAAGTTAGTGGTTACCAAGCTTCATAGTATCTATTGAGTCATCAGTTCTTGTGATGTGAAGATAGTGTTAACTTGAGTGATGGGATAAGTAGTGTTTACTAAATGGAGGCAAGGTAAACATGGTATTCAATTTCTATCAAGTGACACTATATCTACTAAGTCTCCAATGTTCACCCAGTTTGAAGCTACATTGAGTGATTAGTATGGACTGATCCTCTACTTCTATCAAATGCATGCCAATGCCGAGTAATGTAGTAGATGCCAAGTATAAAAAAAATAGCTAGTCATCTTTTTGAACTCCAGTTTCTACATTTGAGCTAACTCAGTAATATTGGTGTTATCTTGTGTTTTAGCCAACCTTGTAATTATGAGAATTGGGTTGGTATATATGTAATGTATTATATCATACTCAATTTTGTAAGGATGTAGTAATGTTTTGAGAAGAGTGAATGTGGATGTCAATTAGTAGTAGAGAAAGGTATACATCAAGGTCAAATCAGGAGCAGTCAAGTCAAATCTATCACATAGAGGTGATCAACATTTCAAGGATCTAAATTGACAATTCAGTTGTAAGTCAGCTCTATTGTTTCATCCTAACAGGTGAATTAGCTTCAAATCCTTTAACAAGGTAGACTTAATAGTCTTTTCTTTAAATCTCTCAACCGAGTACATACTCCATTGTATGTTTGTAAAACCTCTAACAAGGTGGACCTAGTAGTCCTAATTATTGCTAATAGGGCAGGTCATTAGAAGTGATCATTGTAAGCTTTAACAAGCCAACTTTATACTACAGTATTGAAGTTTTATGGGTATTATCCCCACCCTAGTTTTACTTTCTATTTGGAAGGTTTTTGGGTCACCAAATATTGTGTGCATATACCATAAATGTTTATCTTTTAGTTTCTCATGCATGCAGTAGATTAGATCTATTAATGGTGAATGAATTATGTTATTAAGTGCTAAATTTGTCAAAAGTTTTGAGGTTACTGATTCACCCCTTCTCTCTTAGTAACCTAGCTAGTCTTAATTATTTTCAACAATTGGTATCAAAGCTTTGTGATTCTCAGGATAAAGTTTGAAAACTTGAACAAAGATCAAGGACAATGGAGATATTCAAACTTGACAAAGCTATTGATAATGAAAAGCTAGATCTGGAGATGGCCATAACTCAACTCAAGGAAGCAAAATAACGTCTTTCACAATCCCTAAAAAGAAGGAAGGAACTTGCAAAAAAAATGAATGACCTCGAGTATGTTGAAGAGAAGATTGAAGACTTTTTCCCTTCAAGTAGTTCAAATGAAGCAAATGAGGTGATCAAAGAACTCCTAGAAAAGAATGACTCCCTGCAAGAAGAGGTAAGGAAATTGGAAAGAGAACAAGAAATTCAGTCAATAAGATTGTGTGAAATTTTGGAATAGAGAAATAAGTCAAATGAAGACTTGGAGACAAGGAACAATGAAACTCAAAATAAATCCTTTTAGCAAGAAAGTCTTATCAATCAGTTTTCCAATGCAAATGAAGAAATCATGAGTCTGAGATTTGAAAATGAAAGGTTAAGGAATGATTTAAGCAGTGAAAGGAAAATCAATGAAAGGTTGAAAGTTGATCTAAATTCTAAGAAGAAACTCAATGAAAGAATAATGAAATCCCAAGAAGACATGGATCAATTGAATCAGCAAAATGAGTAGAACCTTTATAGGCAAAAGGGGAAAGTAGGACTTGGATACAAAGAAGAAGGTGAATCCTCCAAACAAGGTGCTCAAAGGAATCAAAGACCTACTTGCAATCACTATGGTAAGATAGGTCATACATCAAACAAATGTTGGAGTAATGGAAAGGCAAAATTTAATGGAAAATGCTACAATTGCAGTAAGTATGGTCATAAAGCTAATGAATGCAAGGAGAAACCAAAGTTTGAAGGAAAATGTCACAAATGTAAGAAGCAAGGTCACAACACATTTGAATGTAGATCTAAACCATTCAATCCAGCTAAACAATTTGTAAAGGCAATGGGTAGAAGCAAGGAGTTGGGTCTCAAATCTGTAGAAGTCCACAGATTGAGATTGTACTCTTTTAGAAACAAGTACCTATTTTAGGCTCGGGTGCCTGATCCAAAATTTAAAAAAGGGCACCCATTTTTTCAAAAGTTGGGTACCCATTTTTGAAAACATAATTTTTTATTTTTTTTTAGAAACGAGTACCCATTTTTGAAAAGTAAAAAATGGGTACCCATTTCTAAAAATTCTAATTTTTTTTTTGGGGGGGATTTTACATGCTGATTTGACTTTTTCAAAACCGGTACCCATTTTTTGAATTTAAATAATGAGTACTTGTTTCTTACAACATTGGGTAGGATTTTCTTCTCCTACCTCAGCTTTTGGTTTAGGACAAGCTTGGTGACACCAAGCCTATGTCTTGACCTCTCAAGATTTGGCTAAGGCATTGAACTAAAAAATTTATGCCTTGCCATAATTTTTAAAGGGTCTTTCCGATCAAATTTTTTTATGAAACAAAAACCCATTAGAGCTCTCACTATCCTAATTTTAGAAATATAAATTTTATAGTGTTATGATTTTATTTACTATTTTTGCATTATTTTTTAATGAAATATGGTACCTAAATGTAAAATAGTGAAGTTCACTAAAAATTTAATAAATTTTTTATTTTATAATTTTTCTTAAATTAATTTATATTTCATCAATCTACATACAATTCTTTTGAGGTTAAAAAGAAGAATTTTTGGAAAAAGTAAAATTTTGATCAAATTATGGCGTTTGTACACGAAAGGTTTTAAAATTTACCTTTATATCCAATTAATAATTAATAACAATAAAATTATTCAATAAAAAATTAAAGAAAAATATTGTCATCAATCTTACATGTATTAGGTAACTCCCTTCAAAAGGATTTCTAAAAATTCATTTATTTGAGTCAAATTATATTGTCTGTACACGAGTGTGGCATGGTCCTGAAGTAGGCATTTTGAAAAGTGGTTTTTAAAGATCCATACCAAAAATATATATATCATATGGGTGTACAAATAAATTACATATTCAAAAACTAGATTCTGAACACAAAAAAATTTATTTCTGAAGTTTTTTTATATTCAATCTCTAAATGCCTCAAATTTTGACATCAATTTACAAGAAATTTTAAAAATAGGAAAAACACTTCCACTTTTTTCCCAAAAGAGAGACCCAACTTATTACACTTACCCCAATATTTGGTTGGGACTACAATACTTGGTGTAGATGTCATTACTGTGGAGAATATGGACACATTAGCATAAACTATACTAGGCATCACTTGAGAACAAAGGATACTATAATGATATGTTACACATATACTGAACTTAGTCATATAGCTAAGAATTGCATGAATATAGGTAGAGTTGAAGATGAAAAGAAAGAAAAAGCTAATAACATCAGGAAGTAGATAAGATAGTAGTGGATTCCTAAATCTATCAAGCAAGCCAGTTCAAGTGATGATGGTCATATTACTCAAGAAGTGGGTGACTCCACCATTTCCAATTAAGTTCTTAAGGAAGGAATAGAACTGTATTCTCAAGGTCATATCTTAAAAAGTTTGAGTTATAGTAAGTGAAAGATCTAAATTAGTATTTTAGATGTAGAAGGACCATAAAAGGTCAGCATCAGTATTCACCGAGCAAGGTTAGAACATACCGAGCGAGCTTGAGAGTAACAAAGTTTTGTTTAGTCATCGAGTTACAAGGTTCTATTGAGCAATCTACACAGATAGTGGATGACAACCTAGCAAGCACTATGTCATTATGGCTCTCATTGTACCAAGCATTAGTGGAAAATTTTCATCAAAAGGAAGAATTTTGACCTCATTTTCACTGTGAATTCAATATATCCACAGTAGAGTGATTTGCAGAGCATCTAAGCAATCTTGAGCGTAATTTGCAGCAAGGCTTTTTCAAGGAATTTTTCTCAGTTTACTGAGCAATCATGGCATCCACTAGCAAGGCAAAGAAAGGATCAAAGATGTTGGTTTGAGGTGTCAAATGGAAGGCTCTAAACTTAAAACTGGTGCCAACAATTGCAAAATCACTTGACCATAATGGAGCTCAGTTGCAAATTCCACCAAAGGTACTTCTCATTAATGATATTTGTACTCATTTCAAATGTGTTGTGCAAGAAATTGGAACCCTAGAAATGGATAGTGCCCTAGGTGAGTTATGTGTAAATGGAACTCTTAAGCCAGAGCATAAATATCCAGAGGAGAAAGGTTTAACCCACATTCCGCACCTGCCAAGAAACTTTTAGATTAAATGGATTAGATATATTTTGAGCCAAGTCCATAATGGTCAATTATGGTTAGAGCAATCAATTCTAATTACAAAGAAGATGATTCATAGAATTACTTGTCTCCCCATACTAAACAAGGTGATTATCACCAAGCCACCTAAGGCCTCTACAACTGTGTTCACTAGAAAATCCAAGAAGAAAGGAGGTAGTTAAATTGTATTTAGTAAGCTCCCTCTCACCTTCTAGGAAACACTGAAGAAAATGGAAGAAAGTTCTAGTATTAAAAATTTTAAGGCATTGCAATTTGAAACCAGAACTGATGCAGATCAAGGAGTTAGAGCAGACATGGATGGGAAAATGGAAATATTCCCTTGATCGAATTGCCCCTCAAATTTATAATGAGTTATTAGCAAGATTAAAGCCTAGATGGGAATTAGCTATGCAAACTGCAAAGGACATATATGAGCAATCTTTGAGACTGTTTCTACCAAGTCGTACCAATACTGAAGTAAAGGAAGCAACAAAGAAGAATGAAGATAAGATGACAATTATGTTTCATACTTGTTTAATTTTGATAAAAGGATATTGAGCATGTAGTCAATGATGCCACATCCATGTGGAAAAATGTTTATCATCTACATAAACCAAGTGAGAATCTAGTGGAAATCAATGATGATGATGATAGTGACAAGGATGAAGACAATGAAGAAGACAATACTCCTTGTGTCACTATTGATGCTAAAGATTATCAGGACTTGATGAAGGGTGATAAAGAAGGAAAAGAGGATAAAGCTGAGAAGGAAGATAGGGAAGATGAAGTAGAAGAAGAAAGTGATCCAATTAGTATAGCTATAGATGTCATAGCTTCCCTTCGTCACTCTCCACCAAAAACTACAATATCATCAAGCATGGAGACAGCTTTAGCAAGTGTGATTGCAACCACAATAGATACATCATCTGCCCAATCACTCTTCACTCCCTCTCAACTCTAGGTATCTCTAATGGAAGTGTCTACCACTTCATCTTCCGAGCTACAACCCTCCTCTTCTTTAGCTCCCAAATCAGGGACATCAGTAGTAAGTGTAGCATCCAGTTCTACAATTTTGTCTGCTTCAATTTTGCATATTCTAGTAAGTGCTCCTATTGTAAATACTTCTATTAGTATTCCTCCTATATTCACATCAATTTTGGATTCTTCTAGTGCTCCAGTTAGCATTTCATCAGTAGGCACCATTCAAGTTATCAATTTTGGGAAGTGCATCAATTTTGGATTCTTCTAGTGCTCCAGTTAGCATTTCATTAGTAGGCACCATTCAAGTTTTCACTGCAAATCCTACTATTTTGACCATTGTTTCTATTTCCAAATCCAAAGTAGTAATGTCAAAAGTTGAACCAAAGATACCACTTAAACTTTTGATTAGTGGAAAATAAATTGAGGAAGATATTGATTTTGACAAAGAGATTGAGATTCCCAAGCTAGATTTTGATAGTGCTACTGTTGAGAAAATGAGATTAGTTAGCCAGCTTCTTGAACAGAAGGCCAAATAGAAGTAGTTAAGAGAAGAAAGGGACTGAGAATTTAGAATCATTGAAAGTGCCATGAACATTTCGATAGAGGCTATAGGTGTTTATGTTGATTCATCTCAACATATTTTGTTGTAGTTAGAAGAAGTAGTAAATAAATTCAATGAGGATTGTACTAGCCAGGATAAGTTGATAGAAAAGGCAGAGAAAAATTTTGACAATAAAGTGCTTGAGCACATTGTTCAGCATATTGCTATTTGTCAGGTAGAGCTCTCCTCAATTTTGGAAAATCTTGAAAATTGTTTCAAAAATGTAACATCTCTTTCTCCTAAGCTATGTGATGTTACTGAGTATACAAAGGAAATAAATGGAAAATTGAATAAGATAGATGAGGATCTAAAGGCCAGTTTTCAAAAGTCATAGCTTAACCCCAGCTTAGGCTTAGTACATCACATGAGGGTTAGATTCCTATCAGACATGTAGGTAGAGCTATTGAGAGAGGAAGCAAGGATCCAGTCTACACTAATCGACATCTAGAACATGATCCTTCCTATATTGGATACAATGTAGAAGCACATTGCCTATTCAAAAACATTGATCCATGATAATAATTTTTCAATTACAGATCATATGATTGAACTCTCATCAGAAGTACAAGTTGCACTTCAAACTTGCAAAATTTTGCAAGAAAACTAGGATAAGACATTAGCTCTTATTCTTAAGGTACATTTTGAGTTTCTCTCACATTTTAGTGTCTTTGTATAAGTATGTTGTGTATAAATATTTGGCATTATTGTTAAAAAGGTGGAGAGACATATGTACAAAATAAAGGGGGGGGAGACGTGTACATAATAGTAAAGAGGGAGAAATTAAGAAGAATAAATATTTGTATATACACTTGGTATGATATTATGCCTAATATAATATGTACATTGTATGAGGGAGATATATATAGCAGAGTTACAAAGATTTTTTTTGAAAAATAAAAATAAAATCAAAATTGGCATGACACTGTACATAAGTTTTTTTGTCACTAATGCCAAAGGGGGAGATTGTTGGCATTAAATAATGTTTGTTATTAGTGAGAAAACTTATTCAAATTTCATATGGTTATCGAATTCATCATTCTGTCTCTAGTGTTTTCCAAGAAATTCAATAGTTAGCAAGTTTCACAGTTCATACCAAGCATTCCAATGGTTACCAAGTGAATTCAGAAAATGCAAAATCTAGTAGTTCAGACTGAGAAGTTCAGTTCTTATCAAGAAATTAGTGGTTATCAAGCTTCATTGTATCTATTGATTGACCAGTTCTTTCGATGTGAATATAGTGTTAACCGAGTGATGGGATGAGTAGTGTTTACTGAATGGAAGCAAGGTAAACATGGTATTCAGTTTCTACCAAGTGACACTATATCTATGAGTCTCCAATGTTCACTGAGTTTGAAGCTAAGTTGAGTGATTAGTATGGACTGAGCCTCTACTTCTTCCAAATGCATGATGATGCCAAGTAATATAGTAGACACCGAGTATCAGAGATTCACCTAGTCAGCTTTTAGAACTTGAGTTTCTACATGTGGGCTGACTTAGTAATATTGGTGTTATCTTGTGTTTTAGCCGACATTGTAATTATGAGAATTGGGTTGGTATATATGTAATGTATTATATCATACTCAATTATGTAAGGATGTAGTAATGTTTTGAGAAGAGTGAATGTCAATGTCAAGTCAAATCTATCACATAGAGGTGATCAGCATTTTAAGGATCTAAATCAGCAATTTAGTTGTAAGTTAGATCTACTATTTCATCCTAATAGGTGAATCAAATTCAAATCCTTTAATAGGGTAGACTTAATAGTCTTTTCTTTAAATCTCTCAACTGAGTACATACTTCATTGTATGTTTGTAGAACCTCTAGCAAGGTGGACCTAGCAGTCCTAATTGCTACTAATAGGGAAGATCATAAGAAGTGATCATTGTAAGCTTTAAGATGCCAACTTTATACTACAGTGTTGATTTTTTGTGGGTATCATCCCCACCCTAGTTTTACTTTCTATTTGGAAGGTTTCTAGGTCACCAAATATTGTGTTCATATGCCATACATGTTTATCTTTTAGTTTCTCATGCATGCAGTAGATTAGATCTATTAACGGTGGATGAAAAATGTTATTAAGTGTTGAATTTTTCAAAAGTTTTGAGGTTACTAATTCACCCCTCCCCTCTTAGTAACCTAGCTAATCTTGATTATTTCCAACAATTGGTATCAAAGCTTCCTAGATGAGCTACAACTACAAAAACTATCAAAAAATCTTGGAGCAATTTGGAAGGCCAAGAATATTTCATTTAAGTTTGGATCTTTGCTAGTGTGTATATTTTTCTGTGTACAAAATTCATTTCCTGTAGTAGGCACAGTTGTACATGGGCAAGACCAATTACCGAGAAGATCAATATTTTTATTGAAAAATTGGATGAAAATTTTGAAATAGTTCTGGATAACTATTTTGACGAGTTTAAGTGAAAAATTAAAAATATAGTGAGGATCCCACAATCAGTGGTGGATCACTACTATGAAGACATTTGTTTCATGGTAGATATAGATTTCACATATGCATAGGTAGTGTTACCAAGGGTTACATGGTTAAGACCAATATAATATGAAGTGAATGTAGATAAAATCATTGAACCACTTACTACATATTTATCTAAAGAAACAGACAAGGATTCCAAGCCCTTTGGCAATTATGAGTCAGCCAAGATCAAAATGTTAATGCAAATAAAAGTGCCCAAAATGGATAGGAAAGCAAAGAATATAGAATATCTTGAGGGAAAGTTTGGCAAAGGACCACTCTAGATGATATAGGAAAAAGGTGAAGATGAAGATTCTATTGATGAATAAGAAGAAGATAAAGAATCAAAGGTTAAAGATCTAGTTATTGTCGAGCTCGAGGCAATCAAACAAAAGAAAATTGTGATTGTTGATCCTAAGGTAAAGGAAGATATAAAGAAGAATGTAAAGAAGGAAATTACACCTCTTGAGCATGAGCCAAAGAGGAGGATAATAACAAGATCCAAGGTAGCTTAGCCCCCAACTACTAAGACCAATAAAAACACAAAAAAAAAGGTAACAAACTAAAGCAACCAAACAAAGCCTACCAAAGAAGCCAAGAAGAAAATTGCTTGTCACACCTAATGAAGAGGATGAAGAAGAATAAATTAGGTCTGATTATTTGAGAAAGATTTAAATTGTACACAAATAACCTCCCATGACAATTAATCAAGCATGTGAAAATATTAGGAACTAAATGAGCATATTAGGTTTCAAATAGATTAAATGTGATTCTCTAAATAAGGAAGATCAAGAAAAGATTGAGAAATCTATGATAGATGTGATGATAAAATTTAAATATACACCTATAGAATTAGGAAAGGGTTTTCTTAAGGATTTGTATAATAAATTAGATACAAAATGGAAGTGGACATCATCCACTAAAAGGAAAATAAGAGAGACTACACTGACACCAACAATGCCTGATTTAGGGAAGATACATATGTATATTTCCCTAAGAGATTTTACAAAGAAATTCATGTCAAAAGTAAGGGCATATAAAATTTTGAAGTATAAGAAAGATGAAGTTGAGAAAGAAAGAACTTTGATATGGAATAAAGCATTTGGTTTCTACTTCCATTAGTAGAAGAAGAAAAAGAGGAAGAGGGCAGAGATGCTATAGAGTTAGAAAGTCAAGAAGATGATGATGAACATTAAAGACTAGAAGGAGAAGTGAGAAAGTTGGTAGAGGGGAGTGAAAAACATGATTTTTTTCACTATAGATGATGTTCCTAATTCATCACCACAAAATTAGAACATATTAACTAAGGAAGACTTGAAAAATGCGAAATAAAATACCTCGAACACCTCCCTTCGATGCACCAATGCAATTTTGTTACAAATTCAAGCTTATCCACATATTGAAAATGCATCAATTACTACTACAAAATTTACATCAGTAACAATTGTTCAAGAAATAAGTGCCAAGAAATAGGGCAAGGTCATCATTATGCTACCAAAGTACACACATGTTATTGATGGGCAAGTAGAAGAGAAATGTGAAGAAGATCAATTGTCTTAAACTGCTGTAAAGAAAGCAAAGAAGGAAGAAACATCTAGGCCAACAAAAACTAACAAGCCTAAGGATAAAGAGGCTATCCAAACTCTTATTCAACTTTTGAGTTTTTTTTGTATCAATGCCTTAACTATTACACATGCTCAATAGGTTACATTAACTCAACAAGAGAATACTCCCACTAAACAATAGACACCTAGATTGAGTAGAAAGGGGAAACAATTTCAAATATCACTACCTAGTGATAGCACCCCTCAGTCACATATAATGGCATACAAATTTGACACACTAGAGATTCCAATAAGTTTAGATGAGGTCATTACATTACCCAAGTATGACCCTGACACTATGAAATTGGAGCAAATACAAGATATATGAGCTTTACTAAGTTGCAAGACAAAGAAAGAACAACTAAGGAGGGAATACAAGAAAAAGAAGGTACTCCATGATATTAAAGACATTTTTGTAGACTCTTTTGATATCCATAATGTGAATGAGTAGAAACAAATTTTGGAACAATTAGTATATATATTTGAGAAAGTTCATACAAAAGATATAGAGACCAATTAAAAGATGTTGTGATGCTTTGAGAAAAAGTTCGAGAACAAATTTTTGGAGAAAGTCTCAATAAAACTTGCAATAAGGCAGGTTGATCTTTCTAACCTTGTAACAATTTTGGAAGGGATTTTGACAATTATTAATTCATTGTATATAAAACTTTGAAATGTTTATTTATTCACCATGGAGAATCAATGCTCCATTGATCAACTACAAGAAGAATTGAAGGCTTGTGTTAATTCATTGAGCTAGAATTAAAGTTCAAGCTCTCATTCATATAATAAATTGACATTTGGTCAAGGGAGATTAGTCAAGATAATGGCTAAAGACAACAACATTTGATATAAATCAATTTCAATACAAACCTATTTATACCACATCTAGAGGTAATATAGAAGGAACCATTAGTTGCACAAGATTTAGTTAAGAGAGATCCTCATCTCTCAACTGTTGATAGTTTAGTTGATCTAATTGCTTGGCTAGAAATCCATATTCAGGTTTTGGAATTAGCTAGATCTAGGTAGAATCAAGGATTAGAGGTTGTTTTATCAAATCAAAAAATATTTTTGGATAAATATTAGCTGACCCTTGCAAACCCTAAGCCATAAAGTATCAAAAAAAGGGGGAAATCATTCATGACATCATTCATGGGGGAAATTAGATCAAAATCACAAAAGGAAAACTAGATGAATCAGCATCATAAATCACATAACCAAAAAAATGTACATATATTGTGTATAGTAGAGTCAAGTTTTTTTAAGACTAAATCATATTCTAAGGGGGCAATGTTATTTTTTGATATTTTGACATTTTAATGAATTTATAGGTCATGACAAAGTGTTTTTGCCACTAATATAAAAGGAGGAGATTGTTGATCTCTAAGCCCTGATTCCTATTAGTGTCTAATACTTAATGATTTCCTAGGAAGTGTTGGTCGGTCATCACTGTGACTGAGCCATCCAAAAAAGGCTAAGCTACATGGACCTGTTTATATTTTACTACAAGTTGAATAAGTCTAATGTTGTTGAGAACTGTAGTAGAGACTGAGTTATCATAGAGGTCAAGTGCAACATATGGAGACCAAGTGATTTAAAGTTAATTTATGCTGAGTGAGTCAGTACATGTCGATCTTATAGAAGCTGAGGGACAACATGAATATTAGTTATGAC